>OZ025297.1:132197919-132870947 GCA_964019185.1 Maratus speculifer | reverse complement strand
ATGATTTCACCACCAAATGTCTCACCTGAAAAGAAATTAAATATAAACACGGAAAAATTAAACGAACTAAAAGCAAATAAGCAGCAAAAAGTTAAATCATAAGCTGTTTCAACTCAAAATGATCATACTCTGTTAAAAATTTTGCTGTAGTCTGAACCAAATTTTGGTGCTCAGTAGCTGCCATTATAAGATGGTGAAATCTCGTACGAAAATGTCGTTCAAACGAGGACATGATTTTTAACAGTGTATTTAAAGAAATACTATAACGTAAATTTTATCTTTGTTAACTTTATTCCGTGTTACCCATACGTAGTAAAATTTCATATTTTTAGCTAAATAAAATGAATGAAATTTATATGCAACTGGAGAATTTTCCTTGAGAATAAAACATGTTCTACTTAAAATTTAATAAAGGAATTTTCTCAATATTTAAATTTTTTATTACTCTATAAATATCAATTTCTTTGAAAAGTTATTTTTTTTTTTTTTTGAGATAAATATCGCATAGTAAATTTCTCTTCTTTAGTATGGATGCATGATTTCATTTCATTAAAATTCTGAAAAACTTTATATCAATTCGATCAAGAAAAACGATTGCAGGGACAGCTGCATACATCCAAATCTACTTTATGAAATTTTACAAACTATTATGTATAGACAGTTACACAGCTGAGATTTTCAAAGGGATAGAGATTCGAGATTCTTTAAAATTCTTCTAAAGTAAATTTGGTTTCTTTTCAGTTTTTTTAATGCAAAAATATATGCCAATCTCCATCTAAGATTCAAGTTTTCTTAATGGATTTTCAAAACTTGGCTTCCAAATTTCGTAAGTCAAGAAAAAAAAAGACAAAATAATTTGATTATATTTCAGTATGTCAATTTAAAAAAGATAATATTTACAATATTTTGAGAAATACGATGCATAAAATGCGTATTACACTGCTATTTTATATTAAGCTGTGCGGCTTTGTTCCTAACAATCTACTATCCAATTTCAATTCAGGCACCGCAAACTATAAAAGCACGTAAATTCATTGGAATTTCAAAAACTTCGTAAGATAGAATTAATTTTTTTTTTTAAAGTCCTGATCTCCGTGTTAGTGGGCAGTTTTCGTGTTTGATTAGATTCTATCAGTGGAAGATATGAAAATAAGCTAATATAAAATTAATTAAGTAAACAGAATATTTTCCCTGATATTTCTAACAACGCTATAGGTAAGGAAAGACATTAAGTTAAATAAGACATTTTAAATGTGTCAGTATAAATTTCACGTAGTTTTCAACAAAGTTCTCCATCTCTTTATAATGTTCATATTTCATTTAAAAAAGCTTCCATTGATAGAAAGATAATGTTATTTGCGCGGTCTTATAATCAAAACAATAATTTAAAAGATTATCTCAAAATATTGAATAAATGTCTCGCGCAAATTTTAATTTAAACTGTTTGCGATATTATGGCTTGTCCATTTTAAATAGGAGGTAATTTACTACATTTAAGACTCTTAATGCAGATTAATGATTTTATTATTTTACAATTTTGTTTCTCTTTCAAAAATCATGTGTAAATATAGTTTTTATGATGTATTTTGCAATATTTTCCAGATATTAATACTTAATCATTTAATTCGAATTTTAAAGTTTCTTTTTCTGCTTATAATTGTCACGTGTAGATAGTATTTTTATTTGAAGGAAATATTATTATTTGCGATCTTTTTAAAATTGTTAACAATTTAAATAAATACCCCTTTTTTAAAGATGTAAAAATTATTTCAAGTAATTATGAAAATTTGAATTTAAAAGGAAAAATTTCTCAAAAAGTGAGCCAAATTGAAAAAACAATAACAATAAATTCAGTCTGCATTCCATCAACATCAAAAGTATATCCTCAGAAAAAGAATTAAATTCATATGTATAGATGGAAAAAAGTATATATATATGTAAGAAAACGTTTTCAATGAAGCATTTTTTTGACCAAGTTTAACATGAAATTTCTTTTAAAACAACAATTTGATTAAAAATCTGTCTACATCAATGTGTTTATCAAACATTTATCTATAATACTACCAGTTTTCATATATTTGTATGCAGTAATTTTTTTAATATTCACGAAGAAAGATCCCGCCGATCACAAAATATTCATGCAAAAAAGCGGTTTAGTTCCATTTTATTTTAAGAAAAGCGATATTAGTATTATGTGTTTTCAATTTGCAAAATTCAAAAGGTAAGGTTTAAATAAATTATAATTTCATTTCTTTCGAAAATATTAAGCGCGTAGAAAGGAAAATTTCTTTATCGATTAATAAAATATATAACAAACATTCCCATTTTCCTTCAAGTGTATCAAGGTTTAAGCACTGCATTAATCTTCAAAACTCTTGTTCAAAATTTCATTTTTTTCTTTTACGAAAAAAGAATGTATAAAAAACAGTAAAACCAAATGTGATATTGAAAAAAAAATCTCTCGAACAGAAGTGAACCGAATATTTCATGAGAATAATATTGTTTCAACACTATGTTAAACTGTTCGAATTTAAATGTTTTCATAAGTTTTTGTATAGAAAGGAATTCCTATTAAACATTATACGGTAAAACATTAATAATCATAACCATCTTTTTTAATGGGGGGGGGGGGGGGCGAAGTGCCAGACTTTTTAAGTTGAATATGTTGGATACAAACAATATCTTATATAAGAAAACCTACTAAAACCAAAACCAGTTGAATTTCTTTTTTTAGACAAATTTTTAATCTTTCAAGGTATAATTGTGTAGTATTTCTTTTAAAAAAGACCCAAACGCAGTTTCTGTTTGCATGAGCAAGAATGAAAAGATCTTCAAAACAATATCTAAGGGTAAATAAAAGGATATATAAATCTCCTTGTAGCAGTGACAAAAGACAACGACATAATATGGACACAGGTGGTTGGCCTATTGGGAACCTAGCTTCTTATAAAGATTAAGAACGTGTTTTAATGATGCTGAAAATTTTTACGGATACAGGGAAAAACTGTATGAGATCTAAAATTATCTCAAACTCTTGCTGATGAAATTTTAAAGGATGATAAATCTCAGATGTACATGCGGTACATCAGTATATACGCACAAACAAAATGTGACTCCATTACTTCTTAGGGATCACCTGAAGGACTCAAGATATTTTAGAGGAAAGTCTATGATAGGTGGGTGAAGAATGTTTTCGGTCATTGTTTTATGTTTGGGATTTGGAAAAAACATTGAGCTGATCAGCTAAACAAAATTATATTTATCTCAAATAACATTCCTTAGATTATCGGGTCACTAAGGATTCAAACATAGGAGA
This sequence comes from Maratus speculifer, assembly GCA_964019185.1. Taxonomy (NCBI): domain Eukaryota; kingdom Metazoa; phylum Arthropoda; class Arachnida; order Araneae; family Salticidae; genus Maratus; species Maratus speculifer. Next base: position 132,867,631 of record OZ025297.1, on the reverse strand, counting down.
TTTATTTATACTTCCACTGAGCATATACCATAATGAACTGCGACTAATACTTTACCTAAAATATTTTTTATATTGTTGATATCTGCTGTAAAATATCATCAATACATAAAACCATCAAAGTTCATCACATATAGGTAGGTTTTTTTAGAAATGTGTTATAATAGATTTTAAATTATTTTTAACTGTGTAACATCTGAATCTAGATTTATAAACTTTAAATTTGTCTATGATATCATAAAATTTCATAAAATTTTCAGTCGATAAAAACTTAATGATTAGTACAAAAGCATGGCTGTATTTTATTTTATATCCTTTTATTATTAATTAACTTAACTAGAGAATCAGTTTTCTTCTTAAACGCAATAAGCAAATGAGTAAAAAATCATGAAATAATTAATTTTTTGCATAAGATTTAAATTTATCCTTTCACCCTCGAGCGTCTTAAAATTTGATTTCTTATCAAATAATATTAAGCCAATCTTATTTTCAAATATACTTCGAAATGGAAAAAATTGAATTTACGTCCTATAATCCTTAAGAGCTATTTCGAATATTATTTAGTTTCGTAAAGTTTTCAACACTAGTCTGTTTTATTTTTTTTCTTTATTTCAAATGCGCTTATGAAACATATATTTTCTTTCCTTAATCTTAATCGTTTTTGAAAATATTATTTCGTTTTTTCATGATTTTATTTCGGTACCTGATGTAGGAACCAGATGTACTGCATTTATTTTGCATGATAGTTAAAGATTCTTTGGAGGAAAATAAAAGCTAATTTTACTGTACATTTAGATAAAACTATAATATAGTCACCTCTCCCTTATGAGCCGCTGGAGTTTAAAGGAGAATCATGTCATACTTCCAAGCAAATCAAAGAAAGAGTAACTTTGTTTTTATCTTACAAGGCGAACGGATTAGAAAATTTACAGCCAATGATGATTTATATTTTAAGAAAACACGGTGTTTAAAAAATGTGAAGAATTGCCATGCCCTTATTCAAGTAGTACCAAAGCCTGGATGACATCTAAAAATTTAACTAGACTTTTTGAAGGAATTCGATATAAAGATGGCTTATAAAAAATATTAAAAAAAAAGAGTTTTGCTATTTATGGACTAGTGTCCTATCCATCCTAGAGAACTCTCAATACAGAAGCATACTCGAGTATTATGCCCCCCTGCAACTTGTACTATCAAACTCCAGCCATTAGATATCGGTACATTCATCTCAGTTATAGCGCAGTATAGAACAGACTTAGCGCGAAGAATGCTTATATTTCTAGAGCAAAAAAAGAATTATATGTTAGTTTCCTCTCGGAATAACGTTACAGCCATAACAGTTTCTAATGTCTTTTAAAAGTGGGGTGTGTTCAGTCAAATGATACTGATGTCATTCCATTACAGGATAATAAATCTATCTTGCTGGCCATGCTCTAACTCATATATATTTTTTCGTATTACCATGTAAGTGATATACTTTACTGATGTTTATCATTGCATGTTCGTTACTAAAAATGAAATATATAATACTCATGGTTTCTTTACAGGGACAGTTACAACATTGTCCCCGTACACTGTTTAAGTAGAAAATTCTTTTATTTTTAGATACCCACATAAGAATTCGGTTACAGCACTGTTTGTTAACAGTAGTAGTTGGAAGAAAGTTTTCAATTACAGTACTTTTTTTTAATATGAACTATTTTTTCCATATTACTTGATTTAATTCAATTCATAATAGATCATGTGAATGATAGAATAAAAGATCTCGAGTCCATTTCTTTTTATTGATGAAAATCGTTGATAAGGATTTTTTATCTATGCTACCAGTTCTCTTATTGAACTAATTTTTTACATAATATGTAGTATATTTCTAATCTCCAAGATATATACAACGTTGCACAAAATAACTCTAACACGCGTTGCTAATATCGAATTCCTAAAATTGGGTTTTCAAAAAAAAATTATCCCCCCCCCACACACACAAAAAGGGTTTCTTTTGACATCATATTTCACTTATTGAACATGAAATGTTGTTAAGGTATTTTAGAAATGTTGAAAAGCATTTCATATACAAAAGAGAGATGTTACATTATATACTAAAAGGGATACATCTTTTGCGCTGTTCTTTAATGATGTTACATTATTTTAAATTTATTTAACTTCATATACAGCATTGAAGTTCACTACAATTACTTATTATTGAATACTGTATGTGTATAATTTATTTGTACAAGAGTCACGCAAATAATCAATTATACGGTGGAATATTGGAAATAATCGTTTCTCGTGTATATTATAATACCACGCAGTTAAAAGCATCACAAAATACATTTACACTTATAAAATGCACTAAAATATTATTTCTGTATAATATACAATTAAATCATTTATTATTCGTATACAGGGATCCGCTCGCCTTTTTGTTAATATTCCTCTGCAACATTTTCATGAAACTGAAATCCCCTTCTTATTGTCACGAAGGCTTTACGCCTGAGTGACTGCCTGAGAGAGTGGTGATATCAAGTGTTTATCTTAGTGCATTTTTTTTCCATTTAGCACCAAGGAAAACGAAAATTATTAATTTAAATAATTTCATTCTCATACGATCCTCAGAAATAAACTCATACATTCATTGTAAGAGCTACCATAAACGCACGAAAGTGAAATTAACTTCGTTATAAAGAATATATATATTTTTTTGCAATGTGGAGACTAATTTGCATGTTAAGACCCCTATCTCTGCCCGCGAAGACGCTTGCGAGCTAATGCTATCCCTATGAGGAAACATTTTTCTAATAACTCTATCGCATTTTAAAATTTTGATTTTTTTTTTTTTTTTTTTCATAGGATAGCCGAGATACCTCTTAAGATTGCTCCTTGGTTACTTTTTCGATTTTGGTCGCAGATATTTTTTATAAGGTTACTTTCACTTTCTGAACCGGTTTCAAACCTCAGCTATCCAATGCAAAAAAAAAAAAATAAAGTATTTAAAAATGTCAAAATGCGAAAGAGTTATTCGAAAAATGTCTCCCCATAGCAATAACATTAGCTCGTGAATGTCTTCCCGGACAGGGACAGAGGACTTAATGATGTCCAAAGTCAAAGTTGAGCAGAAAATTCCGTTGAGTGGAAAACATTGTTAAATAGAGACTTCTTTAAAGGGAAGATACGCTGTATATAACCTACTTTATAATTAAAAGTGAATATTTGAATTTATCTTCAAACAAAACATTACCTCTTTTCTTTTTTTTTCTATTTTTTTTTCATTTTAAATTAAGATGTCGTTTTTTCAATCTCATGTATTTATAATGGGAAATTCTCATTTGAAAAGAGAACTTATCCGATATTGATTCTCTGCACCGGTGATTAATTTGGAGAAAAGTGTAGCAAAAATATTGTACTTTGATATCCCTAGGGGAATCCAGATATACGTGCTTAGCCTCAATGAGTCGATTTTTGTCTAGACTATTATTCATTCTTTTTTTTTTTGACCAGAAGTAGTTGGGAAACGTTGCTAATTTTTAAGAATTATGTTTTGTAATGCAGAATACTTTAGATTTATTAATGTATCAATGTTGCGTTAATAAATAATGAAAGGATTTTGTTTTCAGATTAATACAATTTCAAAATATAATGACAGATTTTATGCATGTATTGACAGTTTACATATGAAAAGAATGACTTCAAATGGATAGAAAAGTGAATATTCTCTATAATGTAATCTTCTGAATTGAAAAACTGAAATAGAAAAAAAAAATTAACAGTTATTTTTAGTGCTTCTAATTACAATAATAAACAAACATGTATGTAAACTTCAAGAATATTATTTATTCTTATTTGGTTAGGGTAAAGTAACGTGAAAATTAGGCTAGACTGTTAGAAAGGTTTTTTATAAAAACGGTCCCAAACTTTGCCGCGTTTTATGCTTATAATTTGTAGAGGTCTTAATAAAAAAAATAATGCATTTTTTTCAAAAATTTGCAAATAAATTGTTTATAATAATATTTTTAGTGCTTCTAATTACAATAATAAACAAACATGTATGTAAACTTCAAGAATATTATTTATTCTTATTTGGTTAGGGTAAAGTAACGTGAAAATTAGGCTAGATTGTTAGAAAGGTTTTTTATAAAAACGGTCCCAAACTTTGTCGCGTTTTATGCTTATAATTTGTAGAGGTCTTAATAAAAAAAATTATGCCTTTTTTTCAAAAATTTGCAAATAAATTGTTTATAGTACCTTTGAATCAGAATAAAAAAAAAATAAAAATTGTATGAAAAATGAGCAGATTTATAGAATAAAAATGAACACATCTTATGACAATAAGCTTTTTAATCCTAATCTGTAGTTTAAATACTTTTGCTACATCTGTTTTGGCAGGGTTATCCACGTCCACGGTATATACGTTCACGGTCCCCTGTGGGATTTCGGGAAAAAACTTTGTTAAAATATATAACCTGTAGTATTTTTTCACACATCTGGAGTTTCAGAATATTTCCATGTGTGTTTTTCTAGATACTGTCTCTCACAATAAAGTTCGGTGAATGAATTCAGAACGACCGATCTGGTAACATCGGGGAAACAAAACGCTGCACCTGCATGGAGGCAAGTGTTGGGCATCTTCCCCCACCGTTGTTCAGTTGAGCGTCGTTTGTGTTCTGTTTAAGACGTACTTTACTAAGTGCTTGTTCAGTGTGTTGGTTATTAACTGAGAACAGGAAAATGACGAAATTGTTTAAAGTTTGATTTTAAGCATTGCAAGACACGGAAAGAAATTCGTGAGTGGTTGGCCAAATTGAACATCTACCATACTTGCCAGATCTCAATCCTCCAGACTTTTTATTATTTTTACGATTGAAACTCTCTTTGAAAGAGATTTGACCATATTGCCGATCTCCAACGTAACGTAACGAAGTTTTTGAATTCCATCCCAAAAGAAGATTTCTTGCGAATTTAGCAGGTCATGTATAGCATATATCAGTGGTGCATAGTTATAGGAATTGACTATTTGGAAGGATGGTACGGTAACTTTCGTTAATATTTCACCTACATTAATGTTACAGGACTATTCACCGAACTTTATTGTCAGAGGTTGTATTTCACAAAATGTCTAAAGTGTCCAATCATTAATGGCCATATAATGTATATCATGAAATAAGATCCCCGCATGAGTATGAATGAAACTAACTGCATTAAAGTATTTTCATACATCATAATGAATCCTTCAGGGAACAGAGCACTTTCATTGCTTAAATTTATAAATTAATCATTGATACCGAAATTTGAAAACAAGTTTATTTGTAAATATGAAAAGGCTATATTTCACGCATGTAAAAACCGATTTTTTTTAACCAAAATTCTTGTGCCAGAGTGGTCTTTGGGAATTAAATTTCAGTGTTTTCATAGACTTACTACCGCCTCTCAAGGTGTTAATTAAGAAATGTAATCAAGTTTGACAGAGGAATAAGGAAATTAGATAGTTATCTATCTATTTCTCTTAAGTATAATCGCTGTTGATTGATTCAAAGTTACTTAAACATTTACATACAGAGACTCAGAAACTTTTGAAAATTTTTTAGTAATGACTTTAAAATTCTATATAATAAATTTATTTTATAAATGTATTTATTTATATAAAATTGTTTTTTCAATTCCTGTTTTTAAAGGTCCTGTTTTTAAAGGTCCTGTTTTTATCTGTATAAAACGTAGTCAGGTGTTGAAAGTTTCAGTAAGACGAAGCAGTTTTTTTCGCTACTCTTCTTACAGAAATAATAACAGAATTAATAAATGCAATTTTCCTTTTCTAAAGTAGAAATCTGCATAAAAAGGAAAAATATACAAATAAATAATTCTGAGCAACCACGATGCAAATGATATTTTAAATGCAAGTTGCTGATAGCCATATATATGGATAATACAAGAAAAAACAAGATTAAGAAAAAACAAGATTAAATACCTTAAAAAAGGTAAGCAATTTTAACTTACCTATATTATTGTCATAAATATAAAAATAATCTGATGAAAAAATATGCTCACGCATTTAATGTTAACTTACAAATAACTAGTTTGCTAACAAAAGGTAAGTCAGATAACAAATATTATGCTAAAATTCAAATACGCAAAAGATACCTAAATTGAACTTTTTCTTTCAATACTCTGATAGCAATAGAAACAATATATTCCTTGTGAAAGGTGCAAATTTTAGATTAAACACCCTCCGTAAAAAAACAAAAATGAGACAAATACATGGATAAATTCATTCTATAACAAATGGGTTTAAAAATTAATTCGAATTGTCAGCAGTTTTAAATGTTTTTATGTATTTATGTGATATTTTTTAATTGTATGTCTGATAAGTTGTGATGTATTTTTTATTTTTAAAATTTTATACGTCAGACGTTAAACAATATTTAGTTATTTTAAATTTGTTTGTTTGTGTTTATGTTGGCCAATTACCCACACTTGAGATAAATATTTAAAAAATAACAAGCTAAAAAATTTTCATTCAGCTTGTTTGGCGTAAGTAATTTTTCTTTAGTTTTAAATGCATTTACCGAATTTACGGTTAATGATCCTTACAGCTTGTTACTTAGATAAAACAGTAATTTTCTGTTAATGATAGTTTTTTTTCAGATAATAAAATAAACTGCCTCAAAGAAGCAATGTTGTAATCCTAATTGTTTATACATTATCGCATAAACATAGAGATTAATTAATGAAAAAATTAAAACTAGGGAAATTGTCTGAAGTAACAAAAAGAAATTAATTGTATTTCAGAATTAAAATGTTAATTGTATATTGTATTTCTTAACAAAGCATTCCATTAATGTGTTAGTATTTATTTAAGATCCTGAGTACACTGTAAAAAAAAGGGTCGATCTACTAAAAAAACTTTAGTGATCCTTGTAATTACTAAAAAAAATTTAGTAATCTTAATCGGTTACAAGAAAATCTGTAAGAATTACTAGAAAAAAGTTAGTAACGAAGAGAGTTAATAGCTTTATATTTTTAATAATTATTACTAAAACTCACTTGGTGTGGCCTTGATAGCATAGTGGTTATAGTAACGGACTCCAGACTAAAAGGTCCCGGGTTCGATACTGGCCACTGCCAAATACTCCCCGAATGTATGTAGTGTAAGTACTCGTTAGTAAAGGGATTATGAAAATCCTGTCACAGCATTTAGCAATGTTTGGTGCTATCATCTATTGCAGTTTTGCCGAAAATCTTCCGCTTCAGAAGTCTGGATGCAGCTCGAAGGAACCTCCTGACCTTCGGGCGCACGTAATGGTTATTAAAAATAATTTTGGAGCTATTACTAAAATTTGCTTGGTGGCTCATACTAAAAATATTTAAGTTAGTTATACAAAAAATTCTTTTGTTCAGTTTACAAAAGAAATGCTTGTTTCACTTGTAAAACAAAAAGTTTGTAATGGTTACTAAAAAATTCTGTGGAATACAAATTTACTAAAAAATTTTTAGTAACCTCCTGAATTTTTTTTTACAGTGTAGTTAATTAAATTTGGCACGGTGCGATAGTCAAGCAAATTTCGAACGCGATAAACTGGTTTAGCTGAATTTATGCTTTTACGGTTAAGTTAAATTAAAGAGTACTATCTATAAATTATGTGACCATTAAGAAAATACTTTTTTTTCTATAAATGAGAGGTGGGGACACATTTCAAAATTGCATTATTATGAGCGTTTCTCGTTGTCATTTCAATAATACATTAAAACTTAATTATCTAGATAGCTTAGCAAAAAAATATCGTTGCTTTGCACTGCTCTGTTTAAAATAAATTACATAATTTAATTTTTTAAGGAAGACTAGAGCATATTTTAAAATAATTTTTATTAATTGAGTTAATATTTTGAAAATTTTCGCAGTGGTTAACAATGTTATTTGTAAACAAAATCACATGATAAAACATCTCATATATATACATATATATATATACATAATTTAAAATTTAATATGTGATGGAAAATTGGGGTAGTTCAAAATTATTATTAAAAAAACATAGTATTTAGAAAAATATATGTTTTATTTTCAAATTTGCTGAATCGAAGTAAAACAATTGAAAAGAATATGTTCCAAATTTCAACCCTTTACTTATAACAGTTGTTGACTTATAATAGCTTAAATAAGATTAATGGTGAAAAAACCCATCATGAAGAAAAATAAATTTTCACAAGAAATCTATTCGTCTCAAACATCGCTTAAAAGTTACATTTTTGAAACAAATCAAAACTAAAAAATAAATATTTCTTGTTTTAATTAAGATAAAAATATACTTTAAGCGTCAACTTAAGAAAAAAAAAAAAAGAAACATTTTATAAGAAAAATATATAGATTAACAAATTAGAAGAACCATTTTATAAATGGTTTTTTCAAAGATTAAAATTTAAGATTTAGAATTAAAATGTATGTTTTTTGTTTTTTTTAAGTAAAAATATTATTTTTATGATGGTTAAACATAGCTTACGTAATAACAGAGTCATATATTCGTAAGCTATGTATTAAACATTGTTATTACGGGACCAATAAAATGCGGCCCTTAAACATGCTTACACCACAGGGATAGAGATATGTCTAAGATATATCAGTTCTCGAACGAAAATAACAACCATTATTCAAATGGTTAAATAAACATGCTTTTAGCGTCAGAGAAAAAACAGAGAAAGTTTCAATGTAATATTCTTTTTAAAGATAATTCGAAGATTTTTGTATCCCGGACCCTTTTAATCTGAAAAATGAAAAATATTTAGAAAAATACTTTTTTTTAAGTGGCATTTAATAAACATAGTTATAAATAGATAAAACAGCACCGAAAAAGTGGCGATAAAACGTTATGAAATAATAAAACTGTATTAATCATCATAAAAATGTAAAACACACCGGACATGTTTTGGAAAGGAAATTTTAACAGTCCCTCATCAGCTTAAGTAATCACGTGTCCCTAAGGAGACAAGATAACTAAAAGAGCCTGTTTAATTTTATCTTTTTATGGTCATTTATACAGGGTTTTTGTTATTTTATTATGGTTATTTTATAGTAGATTTATTGTATATAATTTGTAGACAAAAAACCAAATAGATTTTTTTAACCATTTAGAAAAGGATTGTTAATTTCGGTCGAGAATGAAATTTGTTGGATCCGAATTTTATTTTTTTATTATTGGTCCAGGAATATTAATGTTTAATCCATGGCGTACATAATATATGATTATGTTATTAAGTAATTCACGCTTTGATCATCGTAAAAATTACGTTTTTACTAATTTTTATTCACTGAATGGGAAACACTCAAACATTTTGTTTTGGGCAATGGATGTCCGAATTTTATTTTTTTAAGAAATTCTTTACATTTAGAAGAATTTTAATTTGAATAGGAAATCGAAATATCGTTATTAATTGAGAAAAAGGAAAAAAGTGACAAAATAAGTTGAAGCAGATTATCAGATATGAAAAAAAAAACGAATCCAAAGAAAGATGTATCATAAAAGTTCGTCTTTTAAAGCAAAAAAACTGATGTCTGATCATTGAACTCACCAAGATTACAAAATGTGATAAAACAATGTAACAAATTGTAAAACGATCACGGAATAAAAATGCGATGTTGAACCAATTAATTGTAAGAAAAACTATGTTTTTAAATATTGACTTTATTTTCAAGTCTTAAATTTTAATTCCCGAAAAAATCATTTTCCAAAGAGTTTTTGCAATTTGTTAAATTCCATTTTTTTGTCTGTTAATAAAATGTAGAACTTCAAACACCTGATTATATGTACGATAAAATGCAACAATTTTGTCAGTTTTTGACGGAATGAATATATTGGAACACGTACGTGTTTAAAAAATTCACAATTTATAATAACAAAAAATATAATTAAGAAACAATCCTACCATAAAAAAACCGTTATATGCGATTTTTTAAATGAAAATTAAACGAATGTGAAATAATTCTTACTATTTTTTTTATTTACATTTCACTGCAGAAATGTTTTGCAAAGATATTTGAGAAGAGAACTCCAGATTATTTATAAAAATAATTTTTGTTGTATCAAAATAGTAAAAACTGTAATTAGAATTTTAATATATCGAACATGCATACAAATTTTTATTTAAATTTAATATTTATGATTTTAATACTATTTTATCCCGAAGCTTTACTCAATAATATAGCCTTTCAATTAAGCATTATATACACATATATATAATGCTATATATATACATATATAGTTCAATATTTTCGCCGTTAAAAACATATAAAATAAAATTCATATTTATATAAAGAAAAGATACAAAGACTACTTTTTCCACAAAATTAAACGAATTCCCTTAAATAAATTTCTTAATGTACTTTAATTTAAAAATCTATTTTAAAAAATTAAAAATATCTTGAATATTTTGTTCTAAGTAACATTTTATAAACATAGCAAAAGAGCATTAAAAAATTGGCGAACATAATGTAACACAATAAAATAATGAAACGTTTAAATCATCATAAAAATGCATACTGAATAATATGCATATAATAATCCTGTATTTTTTTAAAGTTGGCATTTTAATTCATATCACATCAAATAAATTTTGAAAACATGTTTCTCTCCATACAAACATTTTAGTTATTTTTACTTATAAAATATGATAAATATCAAAGTTCAAACAAATTGCTGTAGTAAAGTCACTTAGATATTATCTTTTTATCAAGCAATAACAATTTAGTTTTGCTGCCTGAATATTTTGCTCATTATCATTTACCGCTTTTTATTTTTATTTATGTCTCTGCCTAAGAACTTTTTTGCTTCCTGGCTTAGTTGAGTGTGCTGCGTTATGCTGTTAACTTCAGTTAGAATATCCGGCTTTAGATATGGAACCGGATGTTTTATCGAGCGTAGGGAAATACTGAAAGCATTAGTTTCGAAACGATAAAAAGCGGATAAATAAGATAAAAATTATTTATTATTATTTTTTAATTCAAGTACATTGCGAAATTATGTGTATTATACATTTGATAGCTTTTAAATATTTTTATGGATATACAGTGAAAAAATTTTAATTATAAACCATTTTAAGCAATGAATAAATGGTCAAGCGCGAGTATTACACGCGCTTAGATGGTTCCGTACAATAAATATGTGAATTATTAACTGTATTATTTAAAAAAAATCGTTGCTAAAAAAAGTAATAAGACTTTGAAAAACTATACAACGCAGGTTTGGGTATAGCTCTATATACTAGAAAATAATAAATGAATATACCTTAAAATCTCAAAGATATGGAAAGCCTAAATGACATCAAATATTTCTATTTCGTATGTATATACATATTTTTATTTTATTCTAGTCTCTTTATGATGAACAGAATTTTGTACTTACATTTAAAACAATGCATAGTTAAATTTCGATTGGCAGTTCAGAAAATTAATTAGGAATAGTAACAGTATTTTCTTTTTAGTGTGTGTGCCCAGGTCAAAATTCATGCTAGTACCAGCACCAAAAATATGCTAGTTATTGCTATATTTTGCTTAGTTTGCTAGGTATCTCTGCTATTATATGCTTTAAATTGCCAGCCAGCATCACATGCTATGTAGCTAGCTTACACAACAATATCATGGCAAGCTATGTACTAGCATCTTATGCTTATTTGCTGATTAAGCTTTTTCCAAAGCATGCAAGTTTAGGGAGAAATAGCATGATAAGCTATGTACAAGTATCTTTTGCTTATTTGCTATTTAAGATATTTCCAAGCATGCACAGTTATGTACCTTAACATCTATAATATGATTTTTATGCTTGCAGCATAAAATGCTATGCATCCAGTTTAGGGAGAAATAACATTACACGCTATATATAAGCTTTTTATGCTTGATTCCTATTTAACATCCTTCCAAAGCATGGAGAGGTAAGAATATTGTATGCTTTAGCATTACATGATTTTTGACGTTTGCTAAAATGATATGCTAGGAAAACAGCATGACGCACCATGTGCCAATTAAATATTCTAATTCACTAAACAAGAAGAGCAGCAAAAAATTGTTTGTTGGTTATGCATTTCTGCTAGAATAACAGAATCTATCAATATAAGCAATATTTTGCACAATTTTGCAGAAAATGGGAGATTGCATACAATAAATTCATAAAGAGTAAATATTTGTTAATATTGCAGAAGCATATTTTTTGTGAAAACTGTCTGAAATTTTTATGCTTTCATATCAAAGCATATTTTATGTTTTAGAAACTGGTCACATTCTTTGCATAATATAAGTGCATATTTGATGTTTGCAAAATATGTGCACATATCTTTGAATAAAATCAGTGCATTTTCTATGTTTGCAAAAAATATGAATTTTTAAATAAAAAAAAGGCTGTGCAGTAAAATCCCTGAATAACGGAACTCCCGGTAGCGCCAAGATTTTCACGTGGTTCGGTGATGTTCTCATACAATAAAATAAAACTTTCTTTCTATGGGGGTTTAACGATGCGTGATAGGGATTTTTATGAGGAATTTACCTTTTGTGAGAAGTTTCTAGTAGAATATCCTACACATTCTTTAAAAGAAAAAAACATTCCTTCTTTTCCTTACTACTTATAAATTTTAGCTTAGTTCGAAAAGAAAAAAATATGCGATTATGTCTTTGAAAATCAGAGAAAAAAAAATCGTTCTCCAAATTAAAAGTACTGGATTAGGATTGTTATCACCACTTAAATTCATGATTACCTTAAACCACCGATTTGAGATTAATTTTTAACTTATAAACAAACAAACAAACATGCAAACAAACAAACAAAAAAGAACAAAGAACAAAGAATTTATTTTCATTGCGGATTTAAAATAGTTACTCTTCTCCTTTCCTAACGGTAAATTAACTGGCCTTTTAACTGATCTTTTAACTCATCGTTTTCTTAGTGTTGAATTATTTTAACGTACATGAAAATGATAAATTTATTATTTCTTTAAGAATAGGATGAAAATAAAATTTTGTTTATTGAATTTAAAAAGCTGGAGAAGAAGAAGAATAGCTATGCACCACCATGTGAATAAAACACTGCCTTTTGAACTCGTTCAGATAATGCTTTGACACACAAACTTAACAAAAAATAATAACAATTAATTTTTATAGGCTCCCCCCTCTTCATGTAATGGAAGAAAATCACCGTCACTTTCTCATAGTATTTAGTTCTTATAAGTTACTTCAAAAGTAAAATTTTATATGTTTATTAAAATAAGGGAAAAATATGTTTTTAAAATTTCAAAATCAAGAGGCTTTAGAACTTCTCTTCGGGCGTAAATTCAAAACTTCCTTCGTCCATCCGAAAATTATTAGCTTTCAATTTTGCTAGTGTTAATTAACTTAAGTTATTAAAAATAATAAATGTGTTTTTCAAAATCGGTAAAAAACAAAATTTAGTCATTTAAAATTCAGTATTCAAGAAGCAATTTTTCATTTAAGGAATATGTTTATAATAATCGATTTAAAAATATATGTAATCTATTCCTCCCCTCTTTCCAATATGCATTATAGTTTTAAAATACCCCATCTTAAACAGTATTTACCTGAAATTTAGTCTATCAAAAATACATTTCATAATTATTTATTTCTTGATTAATATTAATGTAATCATATTCTCATTACCCATTAATTATTTGGAAAGAAACTAACAATAATTAATTTTATTCATTGAAAATTTGAGGAAATAGTTGCATCGATAAATTCACTCTTAACCTTGTAAAAATAATAGCGCATAGTAGAATTAGCTTCGTCAACAATCACCAGAAGTTACAGGCATGTATCGAGAGGTCCCCGCTGGCAAGGTAAGTAGCGCGCGCGTTTTCTGAACCACAGGTAGTGAGTTCAATCCTCAGGAGTGAAAAAGTCCGATGCAGTTTCTTCCGCCAATATTCGTAGACGCTTCAAGTGTTGTCAGTAGATGGCAGCACCTGCGTTTTTTTAACTGGCAACTGATGCTAGAAAAGCAAAAAATTAAAGCAAATGATGGTAGCAAAAAATACTAGCAAGTCTAGTGGCATGGTCTTTATTGCTGCTAGGCCAGCAACATATTCTAGCAACACATGCTGGATTATGTATGCTAGCCAAGCAGCAAAGTGGGCCAAAACACAGCATGACAGTCTAGTAATTCTGCTAGAACTAGCATAGTTTGTGCTATTTTACTTGCTGGCATATAGCAAGTAATGCTTGTCTAGCAAACAAATACCAGCATGAATTTTGACCTGGGTGGCTAAAGAAAAACCCTTGTTCAAACTTTAAACTTGGAATTGTATTAAGCGCGCTTCAAAAGGATTCACCAAGTAACGACTACGCCTTTCCGTAAGGCTTAATGACATCACGGCGACGTCGTTGTGAATTATTTACACTGTGATATTGTGACTAGCGATGAGATGTCATTTGACATTGCTGTGAAGCCAACCCTGTGAATCCCGGACAACGCCAACAGCTGTCACGATGTGTGAACAAATTCCGCAGCACTTTCCAGTATTGTTTCCCGGCATTTTTGGAAAACTAAGAATAATGAACATATTTTATCTCCCTGTTCATGCCCTTTCATTATCGTGTTTTGTGTCGTCAATACCGTGCCAGGATTACTGTGCGTGCATTTCTGACCATGGGTTGCTATGCAAATCTGAATCCTTGTTATAGCTACTTCCCTTTAATGTTTGTCCCATGATTTTACACTTTTTTAAATTGAAACTTTTTTAAAGGTCTTCAGAATCAAAAGCGAGAAAAACATTTTAAAATATAATTATTTACTTGAAGCATAAATAAAACATACACAACAAGTAAGAAAAACCATGCGTTAAGCATAGATTATGAAGCACTTTCTAACACTTCGTGAAATCGTTAACAAAACTTCGTCATTTAGGAAAATAAGGTTACTGTATAAAGCCAATTATGTATCCCAATACTTTTGAACAGCCCTGTATTTGATCTTCCGGTTGATATACTATGTACTATATAATGAGAAAATTTAGCTTAACTAGAAAATGTCTAGCAGGTTGAAATTTCTCTTTCAGCAATTTATACAAACCGATGGAAACATACTTGAATACATTTTGTTCACCCCTGTAGTTTACCTTGAACCTTTATACCATGTAAGAAATAAGCAAACATTTATTTTAAACTAAATCATTCTTAAAACTACTAAATTCACATTCTCAGAAATTATCAGTCATAGGCGTACATGTATTCAATTCTTTGCGTGGCTCTGTATATCATTTTATCTATATTCTACAAACATTTCTTAGTAAATTGAATGCAGTTCAGCGTAAAAATGCATAACATATTTAAAAACCACATTTAAGAAATTTAAGCTCATATTCAAAAACGTTTGCAACCTCTTTTAGGTAGCCCTGTATACCAGCTATAGTATGTTTACACGCCATATAAAATGAATAGATTTAGTGAAACTTAAACGTGCATATCATAACTATTATGCAATTCATTCATCCATCAGCCATCATGGGATACACGTTCAGTACTTCGAAAGGAATATACTATTTGAAATATTTTGTATGTCCCTGTAAATGCTATATACTTCATACTACGCATGACTGTATTATATAATTTATATTATGCCTCAGCTATATATGTGAATTTTATTATATATGAAATAGTTTAATATAATTAAAATTTTTCGCTCACAATTCTCCCCTTTTACCATTATATAAATTGGGATTCTTGGAGAATATATGGTATTCTTTTGGTGGCCCTGTAAATCAATAATAGCTATTTTTTTACCCCTTTTTTTACAGAATGCATATTTTAATGCATCTCGTAAATGCATACAAATTTGAATGTGTTTCACAGGATGTAATATATTTAAAATTCATTTTAAACGTTTTAAGAAGTTGTTGCAAGTTTTTTTTTTCCATAAGCCGTATTGTAACGGTAAACGTTTCACTACCGCTGTAAATAAACTAATCATGGTTGAAACTTCCTTTTCAATAGGGTTTCTGCTAGGGTAAATGTCAACAACTCCTAAAAATTTCATGGTGATCCGAGTATATTTACGAGAGTTAGAACGTGGACAGACGGCCAGACTGACAGACGGACAGACAAACCGAATGCATAAGCACTTTTCAGTTTTCTTGTGCTAATAAAAAGAGGATGTAAAATGCTTTAAACTAAATGTCTCATTAGTATTACTAGTCATTATACAATTTTTACTTCCGTTAAGATTAAAAAAATACTGTTATTAAATTTAATTTATCGAAAACAAAATCTGTTTTGCTTAACTGTTTACAAATGATATATTCTTCTTCATCTTAATTTAAGTATAAAAATTTTCAACTGGAATTATCTCTGGAACACTTTGCGTAAAGTCGTTAATGTCATAAAACATTCTGTATGTTACAATATTATAGTTTCACTATTTTTGTTGTAAGTTTCTTATTTTTTTTTTGAATGACTTCAAATGCAGAAATTCTCAGGATAATGCATTTAAATTAAATAAACATAAAAAAGGAGGAAAAACATATTTATTATGAATATTTATTTGGTGACATTATCGTCGTTAGTAGATAAATAGGAATGATTTGCGTGGCTTTCAATTTTGTGTTAAAAGATTTGAAAATTTTCAACAAATATTCGCAGAAAACGGTTAAAAAAATTGCACTATTTTTGCTTTTTTCTATCTTTACAAGAAGAAAAATCAAATCTAAAAATAAACTAAAACTAAGCCGTAAAAATCAGTAGAATCTAAAATTGGTGTTATTACCCTAAGTTACCTTCATATAAAATATTTATTTAAATTTAAAAATTACGGATCCCACAGTTGAAAACTCACTTTCAGTAAATAATGCTCATCCACATACATTAATTTCTTGCGTCTTCCTGTTAACGAAATATAAATGTTGTAGTGAATCTTAATGAGTTATATAATTTTTATACTTTCTTTTATCTATAGAAGAATAAAGTACTGGGTTCGTGAAAATTTTCAAATTTTGGTTCCAAACGGATTTACACGTTTTAAAGGGGAGGAGAACCCGAAAAACATATTTTTACAAAATATATCTCTATGAGTCTATGTGTTTGAATGTGACAGAAATTTCTTGGGCGAAGTATCTTAAAAACTAATGCACGAATTTTAATAAAAAAATATATTCCGTTGTGCTTGATATAAAATGATGCTGATTGCGCTTTGGTATAAATCTCTCAACAGGTTGCGCTGTTGTATAGTATTTTTTCGCAATTCCTCATTCTCCGAAATAATGCACGGATTTTTATTCAACTTCAGTGATATGAATCCCATGACATTAATTGTCATTTTTTACATTTTGGTGTAAATCGTTTAACAGGTAGCGATGTTATGCAGCATTTTATGCGATTTTCTTTACAGCTCTATATTCAGAATTAATTGCTCAGAATTTTATCAAACTTCAGATTCAGTTAATTCTTGATATGATTTAAAAGTTTGTACGTTTTGGTTTAAATTGCTGAATAGCATGCACTATGGTGCTTTTTTAAAGATTTTTGCAACAGTTCTATCTCAAGATCTAATGCAGGGATTTCCATTCAACTGCAAATATTAATTGAAATGCATTTTGATGTAAACAGTTTCACAGATGGTTCTGCACTCACTTGCTTACTATACTGCAACTGTTATGATTTCGGCTAGAGCTCTGTCTCAATAAGTAATACACGAATTTTCATCAAACTCTTAATTCAGTTAATCTTTGACATAAAATGGATTTGTTTACGTTTCGGTGACAATCGCAAAACAGACGTTCAGCATAGCGCTGCTATGCTGCATTTTCAGGATTTACTCGATTTTAGTGATAACATTAACTCATGAGCTAATGCACGGAATTTCTTATCTCTAGAATTCTATTTTTAGATAGATTCATATATTTAGATGGGCATAGATTGTCAATTGATTTTGGCAGTATGATAGCATATTTCGAAGTTTTAACATGTATGACACAGAAGAAAGTTTTGAGCTTACTGCACTGGACTTGTTTACCTTTGGAATAAGCTAACATAATTGCAAAATATCGCAAACTTTTTTTTCATATTCCAGTTTTTAAAATTTTGTGATTTGAACTAATTTTCGGTGCTCTAGTAGCAACAATCGTAACATAGTGAATTTGTAATCCGACATTTGGATCTATAAAAATGAACTATAAGGAAAAAATAGTCTCTTGTCGGCCAAATATAAAGTATAGCAAAGATTGCAGGTTAATAATGCTTGTCCCACAGTATCAAATTCCAGATTCAAATTATCAAATTCAAAGGTAAAGAAATGACAGGAATGTCAGTCACAGATGACATTAAAAAACCATTAGTTCAATTTATTTGCATTTTGAAGTAAATGAAAATATTATCAATGTTATTATTAATGTATTAAATTCTAGAAATATTTGCTGATTAGCAATTTCCATTCAGCTTATTAAAAAAGAAATAGATTTATCCCATTTCTTTCTTTACTGGCATGTGAGATTCTTCTTTATTACCTTGTTTTGTACTAAACTTCTTGTATAAAGAAAAATTTTGCTTTTAGCCTTAGTTTTAATTTTGGCTATTATATGATATAAAGTTCCATAAATAGAGAAACTATTACATATGTATTAAGTCATTAATATACAGAAAACATAAAAACTGTATGAAGAAAATTTACTTTTGATTTTTGAAATAATCTTTTCCTTTTTACAATTGCAAGCTTACATGGGTCGTTCCACAAGAATTGGGTTACTTCGTGAAATTTCAAAGCAATTATTTACCATTTAATATATTCAAATTAAAAAAAAAGTCCATTTAGAGACAAAGTTGATTCTGTTTAGGGGCCTGTATATTATTTTGAAAATTGAAAAAAAAAATCAAAATTTAGCTTTTTGACCTCAAAAAGTCAGTCCCCTAGCGTGTATCACTGTAAAAAGTGAAGACTTAAGTACTAATTATTTTTAAACTAATAGATTTAGGTAATAACAAAAACGTTGCTATGTTCTGAGATAGTTAATTAATAAATATTTATGTATGTTACGTGATAAAAAAAAATATTACATTTTTGTAAATACTAAGAATATGGGCCCATGGGCCCCAATCCCACCCAATAATTCTTATCCTAGCATGCTCAATTTTCATTGTGCTATTTATATTTATGTACTTTTTTATGATTATTTTTCCTTGTAGAACAAAATTTATTTTGTCAATGATCATGTGTTTTAATTCTCCAACAAACACCCATATATTCCAAGTAGCTGAAGAGTCCATGCATAACTTTCTGATGTTTTAATTTGTAGTCATATTTATTACATGATGATATTACAATAAATATTAGTGTATCTATAAGGAAAAACGCATGAGAGTATAATTTGATAAAATTGCAGCTTTATTAAAACATTATAACTTGATTTCAAATTTTCATCTTCTATATATATATATATATATATTCTTAGTAGTTCATAAAAATGCTAATAATCGTTCATAACACTAGCCAACAAAAAAAATATTTTTGTCAGTTTCCTGGTTCTAGATAGTCAATTCCTACTAATTTTGGGTTGAAAAAAACGAATATGTAAATGAAATTTTTTATTAGCTCTTGTTTTCAAGATACAATACAGCCCACTTGATAAAGACACACAACATCCCACACATCGATTTTAAAATCAAATTGAAGAAGAAAAAAATTCCTATGTGATAAATACAATACAATAGGCATGTTTCCCTAAATAATGTTCATTTTCAGAAAGCAGTGGTTGTTTTTAGCCTACTCTTGCAAATGTTTCCGTTAGAATTTCCTCTTTTATGTCAACACCGGAGTATCTCTTGTAACAGTGCAACAGTAGTCGGCCAGCACTGACTCATCCCAACGATCCTGATATCTGCGTTCCATTACATAGATATCTTTGTGCAACCTTTCATCATGCTCACCCTTACAACACCACAGTTTTTAGGGGGAAAATCAAGAAGGGAGTGGGGGAAATGAAGTTTCAGAAACATTTTGCATCCAAGGTCATGGTACTTTTGTAGGAGTTTTTTCACCAGCTATTGGTAGTTCTCGACTTTTCTGTTGCCTAGAAATCCTCTACCACACCTTCCCATCAGGCTTCCCATGCTGCTTTCTCTTTTCCTTCCAAGATTTTATCAAAAGCAGGGTCCTTCATTATTGTGCGTATTTGAGGGCCCACAAAGATTCCCTCTTTAACCTTTGATTTACTCAGTCTTGGAAATTTCGCTCTAAGGTACTGTAAAGCCTCAACATCTTTGCTCATGGCTTTTACGAAGTTCATTAATCACAGCTTAAAGTGCAGGGTTGGAAGCAGAATGTTTTTCGGTTCAACTAAGAGGCTCATTTTGAACATAGCACTCCTCGGGATTTAGATTTCTTGAAGGCCAATATTCTTTTATGTAGTAAGAGTTTCTATCTCGACTGTCCCTCAAACACAGAAAACAGCAATACTTGGTATAGCCTAATAGCATTCCCAAGAGTAAAGCAATTACTTTCAAGTAACCACAAATCTGTCATTTATGATCTTCGTATTTGATTGACTGGAGAAGTAATTTCACATTCCCGTAAGTTTCCTGCATGTGAACGGAATGTCCAATGGGAATGGAAGGAATAATGTTGCCGTTTGTAGTAAGACTGCTTTCAAACTAAGTTTGGAATTGGAAGAGTCTATAAATAACCGCCACTTCCGTGGATCATGAGTTATGTTCATTGAATTCATCAAACCATTAACATCAGTACAAAAAACTAGATATTCTTTCTTCTCCAAGAAATGAAAAAGATTCTTGTAACGAGTCCTGTATTCTGTGATCATGACTTCTGGTTGAATACTACACAGATAAAGCAGTTGAGGGGAATTACAGCTTTTAGGCGTACCAACTTCCAAATATTCGATTTCCCATATAACAGCCATAGTGAGATTTCTCATGTTGGTTCCTATCTTGAAAACAAGAGCTAATCTCAACTTTTTATGTTGATTTTCGTGTTTAGCCAGACAAAATACTTCAGAAATAACAATTTTTGAGCCCGAAACATTTTTGATGTTGGGTAGTGACAAGATAACAGCTCATTTATATAAATTTAGCCAAAGCATGATATAACAAATACAAAATAAATTTAATGTAATTTTTTTCGTTATTTTCCAGATAATTTTACAACATTTTAAAGTGATATTATATTTGAGAAAACAAAAATTCCGGCTTTAATGGGATAATTTATATTCAAGCAGATGAAAAATTTAAAATGCATTATTATTCCTCCCTATTTTCTGCCATCTTCGAATATTCCAAACCCAAAGATTCAAATTATGCTTCAGTGTTTTACACTCCCATTCAAGTTTTTGTGTTTTGTTAGATATTTGCATAAGGAGTTAAGCTGCATGCAAAGTTCCTATGGAAAACATACCAATTGGATTTATTATCCTTTTAAACATGTGACTTGTAACGGTTTTTATTTAAGTAGACTGTATTGAAGGTGCACTGTATTTTTGAGAAAACTAGTATGCGACTAAAATTTTAATCGATTATCGCTTGATTTTAGTTTGTTTATTTAATTTTATTTTGGATACGTAGCGAATTTCACAACCACTTTTTCACTATTTTTTGGTATCATAAAATTAGACAAGATTTTTACAATTAACTGAACAAGTACAATATTTTAATATTTTTGGAATTTAATTGTAAAATAATTTATATGTTATACGGCATTTTTTTATTTTCTTTAATAATGTTGTATATCTCAAATATTGTTTTAGATTAAAACTGTTTAACACTATTTAACTGTTCAACTCTGATTTTCTATTATGCATCAAACCAAACTCGCTAATATATTCCAGGCAGCAGTGAAACTACAACAACTAAGTATTTTAAATATTAAAAATAAATAAGTAAATAAAAATAAATGAAATATTTTTTCTAAATACGCTGGTACCAATTAATTTTTTAATATTACTTAAATTACGATACATTAGAAAACAATTTAGAAATCCTGATTAGATGGGTTCATATAATGTTCTTTATTCCATTTTTAGGTGCGTTCGTAATTATATAAATACATAGCACCTAAATTTCGTCGTCCAAACCGGTTATCCATCTGCCCGTCTGTCCGTCCGCATGTAACAAGGCAAAAAGTACCCAACCGAATTGCTTGAAATTTAAAATATATAATTGTTGCATAATTTTGTCCAGTCTTTTCAAATTTTATGAAAATTGGATGCGTAGTTTAATTACAGGGAAAATCAAAATTATTTAGTGAAATTACGACCAAAGGAAAAAAATCAAGTGCAGTTAAATGATATTACGCACTTTTTCATACATAATAAATTTCACATATATCTATGAAGTAAAATATTACATTCTACACATTCTGTGGTACAAAGAACATTTATTATTAATTTACAGCGCCACATAAAAATATTCCACTACAAAATTACATAGGGGGAAACATTGTTTGGCCCACGTTTTAATTTTATTAAACTATTTCACATTTTATGAAATTGATATATGTTTCTGATGTTAACTACAAGTTACTTCCTATAAGTATATACAGGGGCGCACAAAAGATTCGGATACTATACTGTATACGAAGTACTGTAATCTATTACTCCAACCCCAGAATATTTTTAAAACTTCGTTAGAGTACGAACGAACCTCATTTGCTACGTTCGACGGGCAATTTCCACTTGTTTATAAATCTTCAAATGAAGCGCAGGATACGCACACACACACATATATATGTATAAATATATACAGTGGCGGTCAAAAGTTTTTGGCCAATTACTTTCATCGATTTATTTACCAAACGGTTTCAGCAAAGAAGAAGCACAATTGCTTCAAAAGTTAGGAATATGTGAATGACCTCTGACCACGTGATCATTTTGATTGGATACTGAAGATGCTTCATGCAAAGGGAAAAATTTGAAGTTCGCTTGTGCAAAAGTTTCCGGCCACTTATCTTTCTTTAGATTTTTTCTAACGGTAAACTGTTTTTTGGTTGTGTTTATGAATGAATCAACGTGTATAGCATAGTCTGAATTCAAAATTGAAAAGTTCAACAATTATTGTTCATAAATGAGTGATTAGTTTGTGGCTAAAAAGGGAATCTTCTCGAGATATTGCGGTAAAGTTATCGATCGGTAAAATCGGCTGTAAACGATATTTAAAAATTATATAAAGATGGCCGTGGCCTTCAGGACTTTCAGAGGTCCGGGAGATCCGGGATAATTACTATTCCTGTGGACAGAATTATCAGGAGAAAAACAATTGATAATCCGCATAAAAATTCCGTTGCAATATACTGCGATTTATGGAATGAAAATATTACTGAAATAAGTCCGTATACTACATCAACATGCTGAAGTGATGCATAACTTTATGGAAGAGACGGTGTTAAAAATTTTTCAGAGTTAAAACAAATAGAAACGTACCCGACTGGCGTTTTCCAAAAAACACAAAGTCTTATCAAGTGAAAATTGGAAAAAAATTCTATTTTTTCAACAATCGAATTTGAAAAAGTTTTGGAAATGATGTCAGACACAACGTCCGATGACCTAACAACAAAAGATATGATTCGATCTGTGTTATTCCTACAATGAAGCATGGCGGGGGACACGTTATGCCGTGGGGAGTATTTTCTTCATAAAGTGTCGGTCCTTTATTTGAAATCCACAGCCAGATGAATGATACAATGTATAAGGGTATCTTGCAAGACTATTTTTAGATTCTTAGAGAGCCTTATTAGAGAAAAAAATTGGTTGCAACTATTTTTCTTAACATGATAACGACATAAATATTGTTTGCAAACCTCGATAAGCAATGGTTTTCGCACAAAAAATTTCGTTTTTGAAATGATCAGTCCAAGCGCCTAATATGAATCCAATAGAAAATCTTTGAAAAGAAGTTGACAAAAGTCTGCGGAACTATAAATATTCCCACTCAGCAGAAATTTCGCCAAAAAATTGCAAGAAGTGTGGAAGAAACGTTCCGTAGACGATCTTTAACCGTCATGTTGCTGCACCGCAGTACCTATTACTAAAGATAATAAAATCGTAATACGATAAAATACTAATTGTAAATATTGTTGATCACTGTAATTTTCTATTACAATACCACTTTTTTACAAACTTGTGATGGTGGCCGGAACTTTGGAAACCATGCTTTTTCCTTTATATTTAATTTTGTCAGTTAAATTTATTGATATTTACATGTTCTTGTATAAGTAAATTCCTAACTATTATATCAATAAAATGTAAAAATATCACTTTGAGAATCCTCTTAATTTGGGTAATTTTACAAATTAACTGAACATTTTTTGCTGGTGGGCAACTTTTGACCGCCACTGCATATTATAAATTTGCTTGTTTCATAGCTAGAAAATGTATGCTAAAAATAACATACATCATTATAACTTGAAAGGATAATTTTTTAAGAAAACATGAAGTGAAATCCAGAAATCAGGTCTGGTTTTTAAAGTAAAATTAAATGCATGTAAAATAGTTTATTTGCTTATTTACTTATTTTAGTAAAACATTTTTACGTTTAAATTTAACCGTAGATTTTTATGATACTAAAGTAATTGTTTGGCATTTAAATATTTTTTAGATTAAAAAAATATCTTTTTTAATCTTTAGTTATAATTGTATTCCATATACAAAAATATTTTTACACATTAGTATTCGTTTAAACATAAATATTTTTACACATTAGTATTCGTTTAAACATAAATAAACAAAAATCCCACCGGATACAAATTTTGTTATTTTAAAAAATTAAGAAATGTATACTAAATAAACGTGTTAAGCAACGGCATTGTTGGAAATCGTTGAAATGTGATTAATCAAATGTAAATTTATTTCCTATATTTTTTATTCTTTTTAAATTAAGGATTAGTTTATGCATAGATATTTGTTGGGTATTACACTTTATAATTTTACTGTATCTATTTTGGAACATTATACTGAATATTATCCCTCATTTAAACTAAGCCTAAAACCAGCATCTGTGTTTATATAAGAAGTTCAATACAAAACAAGGAAGAGGGGTTGGTTTTGGTTGTGTCTAAAGCGGCCAATTATCAACACGTTCGATATCGGTCGTAAGGGGGAGAGGATCTGCGTGGGGATCTTTCAAAGGGAATCTAACCCGTATTTTAGCAAGGAAATCCAAGGTTTGAAGAAAATCATGGAAAATTCCAAACGATTAGGTCGACGGTCGTGATTGGCTTTGAAACCAGCACCTGTCGTTTACCATTTTCGAGGGGCAGAACCTCTCAGCCACTGGTGGGGTCAAGGAAGTAGGGAGGAATGGAATATGTCCAGTTCATTATTTTTAATAAGATGAACATAAATTGTTAATAAGCAAACGTTTTAGACGGTAATATATATTAATTTTAGCACTGATAAATATTCATGTATTTCAAAATGCAATTAATTTGATTTGATAATTTTTTAATTCCATCTATGACTGAAAATCCTAAATTTTCATTCCAGTCATGAAGTTACTGGAATTTTACATTGTGGCACATGTATTCTCAACTTACAATCTTTGAATTCATATTCCGTCTTATACTTTTGTTTTATTGCTGTCCGATACATTCCAGTTAATGGGAAGGTGTGGGAAACATTTTGAAATTTACAATTTAATTGAATATTACAATTAAATATTAATTTACAATTTAATTAAATTTTAATTTTGTCTTTGTGTCAAAAAATTTGATCTATCTTCACTCTCCCTTTTATTGCTTTACCAACTGAGATATCGTGGGTGAATCTGGGATATCTCAATCACATTGCTAAGATTATTAATCGTAACATCTGGTCTGATAGATGAATCAGTTCAACAGAATAAATAACACATAATGAAAATCTAAAAATTTTTGATACGTAATTAATGGTAATTTTATTCACAATGGTAAGAAATCTGCACTTAGCTCATAAGCTGTTATACATTATGTGTGTTTATTGCAGTATTACTAGTATCTTTAATGCATCTTGGATTTTTTTTAAACGTTTTCAAAATGAGTAGGGGAGACCGGGGCTAGTAGTGATATTTTCGACATTTTTTATATTAGCCGTAAGATTTAAACTAATGCGAAAGATTTAGTGTATCATATCATTACAGTAAGTCTTGCGTAACTTATTTACAAAATTACTATTAACGTTATTAACGTTTTTCATAACACAAAATGAATTTTGCGTAACTTCGAAATTTGTCAATACTAACCCCAGGTAAGGGACAAGTTGTGACATGCTTGGGGCATATTGTGACACATAAATGAGAGATACAAGTACATTGTAACATACACAAATTATGTAAGAAAGGGGATTAAATGGAATTTGTTAAATAAGAATGAGAAATTTATTCATTTATAACGTTCTTATTACAATAAAACACTTTCATATTCTAATAATATTGTAAATCAAATGGAAATAAAACAGTTAAATTGTTAACACTTGTAAACTCTTAATACTTCATAAAGTTCCTTTTAGGGACATTTATCAATAAAAAGAAAAATTTCTTTTAATTAAGAAAGAAATAAAAAGTAAGCCAACACTAATTTTTGGCCATATTGATCTTTGACTACTACAACGTGTAGACAGCGTGAGTCTATTACAACGTGTAGACCTATATTCTATACTTTTAATTACTCATTGTCATCTCTTATTTCAGCGTCTGATTTGCAGTTATTACAAATATAATAAGGTTCATTTCTGGTACATTTGACAAGCGCCCATCTTTTACATGTCATGCATTGCACCCAGTCTTTTCCGGGTCTACAAAGTTTGTATTGCTCCAAGCAAACTAGACATAAGCAATTTTCGTCATCTTCAGAGCTATTCAATACTTGCTTCTCCCTTTTTTTCTGTTAAAGAACATTAAATCTGGTACGATTTTCATCATCATGAACACCAGCAGGTGACGCCACATGTCAAGGACACTTTCCTTGTTTACGAAATGACAAACATTCCTGCTGAAAACATCTGCTTGATGTCTTATTTTTTTTTCCTTCTTCTCTGTTTATCTCTTGTTTAGTGTAATGTCTGTACTAGAGCGGATACCATGTTGTTAGCGCGATGCTCTAAAACTTTATGTTCTGATTAATAATTAAATTGTATCTTAACTTAAACCTAATTAAAGTCTAATGTAAATGTATATTAACATACTTTATAAAATACAGTAGTCAATTATAAATGGTTTGAATTATTTACATCGATACAACACTCCGAGTTTCATCTCTTCTTTTTCCCCCTAAGTTTTCACAGCCTGCACCGAGAGAGTGAAATCGAAAGAAGAACTGCCGAGGTTGGAATACTTGTTGTGCTTGCCAAACGGCCAGAGGTGAATAAGGTAAGTTCCTTATTTTACTTATTTAGCATGCTTTAAATATTGATTACTGTTTATACGGGGCTCAAAATTCAACAATTGATTTTAATTTAACAGATCATGAGTACTGACGCGATAGCCCCAATTAACATTTGAGCAAAATATTGAAGATAAAAATATTATATAAAAATAACAATATAATATTAAAATGCAAAACAACTGCCAACTGCATCACAGTGTGTAACATGTAACATATTATCTTATTATCTTATTTTACTTACCTATTTACTTAGCGTAATAAATAAACTGAAAAATACGAATCACAGTACAATTAGATTCGTGATTAAGATAAATCATAAAATAAACAAAACAGTCATAAAATAATAATTGATCTGAATAAAAAAAAAAAAAAAATTAGCAATTACAAATATGGCTGCTGGAAAGGAAATCGCGCTAATCGAAAAATTAACCGATGAAAATTATAGCAATTGGGCCTTTAAGGTTGAAAATTTATTGCTAAGGGAGGATTTATTCACCATGGTCACATCCGAACCTCCAACCCCAGAAACTGCCCAATGGGTTAAAAATGATGCAAAACCTAGAGCTTTGATAAATCTGTGTATAGACGATTCACAAATAATACATGTAAAACACCTCAAAACCGCAAAAGCCGTCTGGGACGCATTAAAGAAAGTACACCAACGTGCTAATTTATCAAGCAAATTATTTTTGTTACGCAAACTATACTCGCAAAAATTAAATGAGGGCGGCGATATGATCGGACACATAAATAATATACTGTCACTAAGAGATAAGCTCACTGCTATCGGAGAAGATATAGCTGATTGGCACAAATGTGCACTACTGTTATGCTCGCTTCCACACTCTTACGATCCTCTCGTGACTACGCTGGAAGCCCGTGATGAGGAAAGTCTGACTTTAGAGTTCGTTAAAAACAAATTAATAGACGAACACAAACATCGTTGCGAAAATCGCGAAGCAAGCTCAAGCTCGCGTGACTCAGCGTATAAAGCGGTAAACAAAAACCATAAAAGCAAGAAATTTTGTAGTTACTGTAAACGCCTTAACCATGATGTTTCGGAATGTTTTCACCTAAAAACAAAAATACAAACAATTTTCAGAGAAATGATTGGAACAGAAACAAACCTAATAACAATAATGCGAACGGTTTCAGAAATAATTCCGCAAGTAATAGGAGCGGTCAAAGCAACCCAAAGAACGCTTCCAATTTTTGTTTCAAAGGCAAAGCCGACACTCTAGAAAGAACGGATGACAAACTTCCCACCACACGTTCCGAAAATACTATAGAAGATGAAATACCGTTTATAAACGAAGCGCAGACAATTAACATGAATAAATTCATGATAGATTCCGGATGTACGCGTCATGTTGGGTTCGCAAAAGAAAAATTTACAAATTTCAAACCCGGAGATTACGGAAGTATAGTGATAGCCGACGGGAAAAGATTGAATTCACGCGGAATAGGGGACATAACGATAAACACCAATTCGCCTCATAAGGTTACACTCAGGGACGTTTTATACTGCCCGGAACTACAGAGTAACCTGCTGTCTGTAAAGAAAGCTACCGAAAATGATTTTAAGGTTATCTTTGAGAAAAACAACTGCAGTTTCATTAAGGATAATGAAACAGTTTTAACGGCAGAATTAAATAATAACCTGTACGAAATCGAACCGAAGGACGAATATGGATACACCATTCGGACAAAGGCGCCCTGTGACGATCCAGATTGCATAACCACTTGGCACAGACGACTCGGACATAAAAATTTCGAATCGATCAAATCTATAATGAACCAAAACCTCGCCGAAGGTATAAATCTTAGCAATTGTAAACATAATACAACATGCGAAAAATGTATCGAGGGAAAGCTAACGACACTACCCTACCCTAAAAAGGCTTCGAATAGGTCAAAAGAAATTTTGTCGTTAATCCACAGCGATATTTGCGGGCCAATGAGCACCGAATCTTTTACAGGAAAAAAGTACTTCATTACATTCACCGACGACTATAGCAGATTCACTACGACTTACTTACTCTCACACAAGGGAGAGGCGATAGTCAAATTAAAGGAATATGCGGCACTTGTCAAAAATAAATTTGGGAAACAAATTAAAGCACTCAGAACAGATAACGCGGGAGAGTACCTAGGTGACGAATTTGAAGATTACCTAACATCTAACGGTATAGAACACCAGCTTAGCGTGCCGTACTGCTCACCCCAAAACGGCGTGGCGGAACGTAAAAATCGTACGCTCGTCGAAATGGCACGGACCATGCTCTCCGACGCCAATTTGCCTAAGCGGTTCTGGGGCGAAGCAATTCTCACCGCTACATACCTGACGAACCGTCTACCCACGACGGCCAACGATAACAATAAAACTCCGTTCGAATTGTGGAACAACAGAAAACCAAATTTATCCCACATAAGAACTTTCGGATGTAAAGCATACGCCTACGTAGAGAAAATAAAAAGGTCAAAATTTGACGAGAAAGCCGTAGAGGGAATCCTTTTAGGGTACGATAACAGAAGCAAAGGGTATAGAATTCACACTGGCGATAACAGAGTGATCATATCTAGAACCGTTAAATTCTTGGAAAATGAAGCAAATAGCACGAAACAAAGTTCGCAAGAAAATGAAAACCCTTCCGGAGAAATTAAAATCGATTTGAACCTTAATGGACACAATGAGGAAACCGATGAACCAGACACACATACGCAACCCCGAAGGTCACTAAGGGAAAACAGGGGAGTGCCCCCCGAACGATTCGGAATTAGCGCAAATATTTGCCAAATCGAAGAACCCAAAACTTGGGAGGAAATGCAAAGCATACGAGATCCCGAAATAAGAAACAAGTGGTTAGCAGCAACCGATGAAGAAATAAAATCACTAAAACAAAATAAAACATGGGTACTAGTGAAACCAATCCCCGGAAAACGCATAATTGGATGTAAATGGACATTTAAGAAAAAATGTAACGCTGAAGGTGAAGTAGAGCGCTACAAGGCTAGACTCGTAGCGAAGGGGTATACACAAAAGTTCGGATGTGACTACGATGAAACCTTTGCCCCGGTTGTAGCCCACACTACCATTAGATCATTTTTGAACGCAGCTGTATATAAAAATCTAGATGTTACACACTTCGATGTAAAAACGGCGTTTCTGCACGGAGATCTCGACGAAGAGGTACTTATGTACCAGCCCCAGGGGTACGTCGAAAAAGGAAGTGAAAATAAAGTATGCAAACTAAACAAAGCCCTATACGGGCTCAAACAGGCTGCCAGAGCATGGAACGTTAAAATCACGCATATATTAAAGGAACTCCAATTCAATCAATGCAAATCAGATCCATGCCTCTTCAAAAAAGAAGATAACTCAAATGATTCCTACGTGATAGTCTAGTAGACGATATATTAGTAGCGGCAAGCACAACAAATACTAACAACTTATACGAAAACTTGCGTAAATCAATCGAAATAAAAAACTTAGGAAAAGTGCGACAATACCTAGGAATAAACTTTACCCACTTAGAAAATGGCAGTATCCTATTAGATCAAGAAGCAAAGATAAACGAAATAGTTAACAAATTCAACTTAGACAACTCAAAGCCCACATACACTCCAATGAGTCCCGACTACTACAATGTCGACTCAAATTTAAACCTGCTTGAGGACAATAAGAATTACCGCAAAGCAGTGGGGGCTCTTCTATATGTATCAACTATTACTCGCCCCGACATTTCAGTATGTGTAAACATACTCGGGCGCAGGAACGAAAACCCACGAGAAGCCGATTGGCTCGCGGTGGAAAAGGTAATAAGATACCTTAAAACCACGAAAGAGTTCAAATTCAAAATTCATAACGGTAAACCCCCGATATTAACAGGATACTCTGACAGTGACTGGGCGGGGGACAAAACGGACAGAAAGTCCACTAGTGGACATGTGTTCAAACTGGGAAACAACATCATTTCGTGGACCTCCAGAAAGCAAGGCTGCGTGGCTCTGTCTTCAACCGAAGCAGAGTTCATCTCCGCATCAAATGCCGCGCAAGAACTTGAATGGATACTTGAGGTTCTCGAGGATCTGAACTTACACCAAAAACCACCCATCACCATATATGAAGACAACATCCCATGCATCAAATTGAGTGACTCTGATAAACATCAGGGTAAATCCAAACACATCACCGTGAAATTTCACCATCTCAGGGACCTCAAACTGAGAGGGACTATAACTCTTGAATATTGTGCTTCAACGGAAATGGTGGCAGACGCACTTACGAAGCCTCTGCCCAAACCTCAATTCGAAAAACTGAGGTCGCAATTGCAGCTGATAGCCCCTCACTTTGAAAATCGTAAGTGGGGGTGTTAAAGAACATTAAATCTGGTACGATTTTCATCATCATGAACACCAGCAGGTGACGCCACATGTCAAGGACACTTTCCTTGTTTACGAAATGACAAACATTCCTGCTGAAAACATCTGCTTGATGTCTTATTTTTTTTTTCCTTCTTCTCTGTTTATCTCTTGTTTAGTGTAATGTCTGTACTAGAGCGGATACCATGTTGTTAGCGCGATGCTCTAAAACTTTATGTTCAGATTAATAATTAAATTGTATCTTAACTTAAACCTAATTAAAGTCTAATGTAAATGTATATTAACATATTTTATAAAATACAGTAGTCAATTATTTACATCGATACAACACTCCGAGTTTCATCTCTTCTTTTTCCCCCTAAGTTTTCACAGCCTGCACCGAGAGAGTGAAATCGAAAGAAGAACTGCCGAGGTTGGAATACTTGTTGTGCTTGCCAAACGGACAGAGGTGAATAAGTTAAGTTCCTTATTTTACTTATTTAGCATGCTTTAAATATTGAATACTGTTTATACGGGGCTCAAAATTCAACAATTGATTTTAATTTAACATTTTCAATAACCTAGGTGTAAATTTTTATGCACTGCTTAGCCTTTCCATTCAGTTTCTTTTCTGCTTTTTCTTCTTCAATTTGTTTTCTGCATTTTTTTGCTTTGTGTTCTGTTCGAATTTTCTCTTTTACAGGTATGCTTGTTAGAATGGCAGATTTCAAACATTTACAAAAAGATCACTTGCCTTTTCAAGGTCCTGCTTTAGGAAAAGGTCTTATTTATGTAAGACTTGTGAGAGAGTGACCTTTGTGATAAAGGCACTCTAGTATTTTTTGAGATCGTGACGTCAATGATTTAACATTGTGTAGCGTGAAAGAGACATCTATCCTCTCTTTTACTTTAACTTTCTAGAGCATGTGTGTCTTCCTCGGTTTCTACAGTTAAGTCGTGGTTAGAAGTAATATGTAAATTTGTAGTATCTCGGTTTGCAGCATATAAAAACTTGTAGGTTGAGTGTGTGAGTGTGTCTAGCGGCGTTAGCCAGCTAGTGGTGTCTAGCGGCGTGTGTCTAGCGGCGCAAGCTAGCTAGGTGGTGATGACAAGCAGTGGAATGGATTTAGATCGAGTTATAGCAAGTTATTATTGAGCCTCCAGTGAGTTGGCAAGGAATTTTGAAGTGAGCCGCCAGCAGCAATTACCGACTTAGTTCATTCAGAGGAGAGCGATTCGAGAAGTTTGCCGTTGGTAAGAGTTAGTAATTATTTACGTTGAGTGTTTCAAAATTAATAAAGAGTGTTTCACAGCCACGGGCTGTTTAATAAAGTTTTATCTAGCAGTTTAGCTGAAGCTTACGTGAGAAGTTGATTCGAAGTGCACCGATTGAGGCTAGTGCCGGAGCTGTGAGTATGAGTTTAGTCTTTTAGTATTGTTACTTGTTATTAAAATTAAAGAATGCAAAGCTCCACTTTCCTTGAGCCCTAACCATTTAAATAAACTGGTTTTATCTTATATCACGAGTTATGTATTCATTCAACAACTACCAGAACACCCCCAACGGGCAACCGTCCGTTACAGACTTACCACTGACGCATCGCTATTATCAGTTGTCATAGAATCATCAAATTCAATGAGATTTCTTATTTCTGAAATGGTCCAGCAATCTCACTATCATTGATTAAAGTTATTCATGTAGTGATTGCTTTATTAACCGTTACATACTTACTAATTTTTTTTTTCATTGTCATACTGGTCATCAACGTTCTCCTGTAGATAACGGCCAATCAGTTACTGAGAAACATAGGAAGTATTCATCTGCAAAAATGTTCCTATTAAATTCCCAAATTCCACTACAATGAAACCTGCTTGAATGTTTTTTGGAGTGGCAGCACTCGGAAGGGCTATTTTGACAATACCTGGTATGTCGTATATCGACGCAGTGCTTCCAGGATGCGATTTCAACCATCCGCATACATCCTGATTGTAAATTATTTCGAACGGCCCGTATACTGACACATCAAGGGGCTGTAATCTGTGACTCATGTGAGGTAGAAATGATAACAAAATCACTCCGTTTTCCGTGCAATAATCCAAAACATCAATATTTTGATGAGAACTACGGTTATCAAACAATACGGATATTGGCGATTGTTTCGAGCACCTTATATTTTTAATAAAATGTTTCATGAAAAGTAAAAAGTCAGGTGCTGTAATCCATCCACTTAGGTTTGATGTTCCGCAACAGCCTATGGGACCGTCAAGAATAAAATGAGCATTAAAAACTTTCGTGTAAACACGAACATCAGTGGGACTGAGTTTCCCAGTGCGTTGGTGCCATTAAACATAGTTACGTTTGTTCCTCTTTCTGCAGAGGTCATTCTCCTAACTTTTTTTTACTCTTTTCTGCAATTATTTTTACAGATTTCTGCACTGTTTCCTACTCCTGTCTCATCAATATTCCATATGTCATTTCAATTAAATTTATTAGCTTCTAATACAGACGCTAAGTTATTAAAAATAGTTCTACATTATGTTTATTAAAACTTGTATTTCTACTCAAACTTGTTACTTCAGGAACTCGAAAGGTAATTGTAGGATGTCGTTGCATAAACTTTGTCAACCAATCAGCACTTGCAGCTTTTTTGTTAACCAATTTTCAGGCATGTTTTTGTCATTTATAATGGAAAACTCATACGCTAAATTTTGCAATTCTGCAGGACTAATTCCATAAAACATATTCGCTGATTGTTTGGCGTATTCACACAACTCCATCGCCTGTTCAGGTGTGAATATCATACGCGGTTTTTTACATCCCATTTCAATGTTTCCTTCCGTATTAGTGCCCTTCTTTTTATTCCTATATCTAACAAGGGACATTCGGTTTACATTGAACAAATCTTGGGCTTTCCTTAAACTGCACTTTTCGGATTTAACTTCTATTGCACCCTTTCTTAATCTACTAAAGCAATTTTAGCTCTTTCAGTACGCCTCTTGTAATTTCGCAACATTTTTCCTGAAATATAAAAACCTTCATTAAAAATTATACTGGAATAAGTAGTGACACTGTCACAACTTGCCTCTTCGTCACAACTAGCCCCGAGTTACGCCATTTTGAACTTTATTCATTAGTGTCCGAAATGTTGGCATGATTAACAAATGAAATACATAGAATAACAGCTCAAAATATAAGTATTTAAATAATGTTACGGAAGTTTACATATTTCAGTATCGCTAGTGGCAATGACGATTCAAATATAGGTCGCAAAATTTATTTTTACAATAGAAAACAAGATAAATATTTTTATCTCGAAAACAACGCGACGCTATACTTAAAAAAATACGCAGCCCATTGAAACAATCAACCTCTTCACTCATATGACGCGACAGGTGCTGCAACCTATTGTCTCAGTCAGGAATTTCGATGGCACAACTTACCCCTGGCACAACTAACCCCGGTCTCCGCTACATACTTTTTCTATCTTCAATATCAATTTTGTAAAAAGTGCTATGAAACGATGATTCCTATCTTCGAAATTCAAAAAGAATTAATATAAAAAATATCAACGTTTTCTTATTTTTTAGTAATTATTTATTAAGCTTTTTATAATATATGTATTGCTTTAAAGTTATTTATGCTAAAATATTTAAAATATATAAAAGTACTGAGAAAAAGAATCAGAAAATAAATGGATCTATTGAGTTTATAAACAATTCGCAATCTAAGACAGTTTTTCCTTTATATTTAGTATCAAATGATGTAACACAAGGCATAAAAATTGAATAAATTGTAACAAATTTAGCTAGTTTCTGAAAAAGTAATTTCAACTGAATTCCTGAAACATCAGAAGAAAAATAATTGAATAATCGAAGAAAAATAATTGAATAATCAAAATTTATAAGAATAACCCATAAAATAAGAAACTATTGAAAAGTAATCTAGGAAAAAAACACATTTCGTTCTTATGTTAGACATTTTTGTGCTTAACTTTTATCCCTTAGTGACATTATTTTTATTTTCCAATAGAATTAATCAAACCAAAGGGATGTTCTTAAATTTTACATTTTCTTTATTTTGTATCCATCTTCTTAATTAAGTTATTATTATCTGCAACATATAAAAAGACAACTTATTTTGTAAATGAAAATTCTGAAATAGTTGGACAAAAAACAACTAAACTCGATTTCTTTCAAAGAACAGTAAATTCGTTATCGCAGACTCCAGGGTTTCCCATGAAAAGCATTGTGCTTTTTTTCAGATTTTGTGTTTAGGGACATTTCATTTATTGTATCTAGATTTCTTATTGAAGGTAGTTTGTTGTTATCGATAATTCTCCAAAAGGTTTTAAAAAAGACAATGGAATTTCTGAAACTTTTAAATACAATTCATTGTTTAGTTTCAAAAGCAGAAATTATGAAAACAAAGCGAGCGAAAAACTGTAGTTTCCAGAGAAATTGTAAATATAAAGAATTACTGATCGAAAAAATTGATAATAATTCTAACTTTTGTCCTGTTAACTTCATTAAAATGTGAATGGAAAAACTATTACATTGGGAATTATACTTTTGTGAGATAGATGAGTTATTTAAACGTGTTTTAAACTTAATAAAACATTAAGTTATAATCTAATTTAACAATAATTGATTTCAGAAGCATTGTTATATGATTTAACGAATAAATCTAATTAAGAACAGGTAAAAAAGATTTGAAATACGCAAAACATGCGAAGCTTTAGTAATCTTGATATTACTTTGCTACCCAGTCCTAAAGAAAAAGGACAGACAGCATCTGCTATTTTATTTTATGAGCTGTTAGCATATATTAGTAACACATTCACTGTAAAATACATAAATATTTACAAAGTGCACCATACACATGAAAACAAAACTTATGCAATGCAACTTATTGAATTCATCTGTTTTTTTTATTCAATGGAATTTTTCGTAATCGGGTCCAGTAACGTTATTATCTGTAACGGAACGAATGGACTTTCGACTTTCGATACCAATGCTATGCTTCCGAAGATTTTAGCATAGCTTCTTTTCCTTCATAAACTAAACGAATTAGTAGTAGGCGATATTTAAATGTTTCTCTCTCCCTATCTCTCTCTCTCATTCTCTCTCACACACACAAAAAGGCTGAATTTTCCAAGTTTTTTTTCTCGGCCTTCATTTCGTATGGATTGGGGCGTATAAAGGACAACAGACACGCGGCTTTGAGATCCTAAAAATATAAACTTAAATTCCAACATATACATATTTCATTTTATTTTATTCATTATAATTGTTACTCTTGATATCTTTCGACTATTGGAATTTGTTGGAATTCTTTATTAACAGTGTTATAACAGTTTTGTTGCAAACTTTCAATAAATCTATCTATTATATTAAAATATGACAGTAGGTGTATATTTTACAACTACTCCACCAATAATATTTTGAATTTTGTCACGAAACAAAAGTCAGATATTTTTATAGATCCACGTCTGTCATATTGCCCCTTCCAATTTTAGAATTACAAATCATTTTTAAGAAAATATTTTCTTTCTAAATTTTACAGATGTTTCTTTATTAGCAGATTTACTGTATGTGTAGGCTATTGAAGCTGGGAAAATAAAATAAAATAAAATAATATATGCTTTGACAATATTTATCACTTGAGATAGATACTTTAAAAAAATCTGTGTTCATATATGCATATATGTATATGCATATATGTATATGGATATGGATCATGTATTTTAGCCGAAAAATATAATAACACTTAAAATAATTTTATACATTGAACATTGAACAAAGTATATTTATTAAACGTTTTAAATGGCAATTTGTACTCTATCTCAGGAAGTATGAAACAGATTACAATTATAATAGTTGCAAATTTAATTTCACAGTCCTTTCTCCAACATAGACTAAACTTTATGTTGTTGTCAGTACCACCTGCGCCTTGCAAGCACAAACAGTGTTGTAAATTGCGTTTTTGTCATACCGAGGGGTCTAACATTTTGAAATTTCACATGGTATTTACTTTTAAAAATGCAAATATTTTGTTAGAGAATCGTCAAAAGAAAATTCCAATTTTAAAGGATGAAGTGAACAAAAACAATCTAAAAACGTTTTAAATAGCAATTTTTATGCAATTTTACTAAATACCATATCTGATTTGATAAAAAAAAAGTTGCGAATTGATGGTCATAGAATCTTCTCATACATAAGCTATATTTTATGTCGGTGCCACTACCATCAAATGGTTCAAGAGTAAAAATGTTTCTAAATTGGAATTTCTGTGATATTGAAGAGGCTAGAAGCTTTAAATATGGCGTGGAGTTACTTATAAAATATAAATGCTCTCAAAGAATTGTCGAACATAAATTTGAATTTTAAAAAGCGTAAAGCTATGGACAGAGCAAAAATCGTTCTAAACATGTCTTAAATTACGATTTCTAAGCTTTATCAGGAATTAATAAACAAGTTACAAAAATATGGATTTCAATGAATAGTGTTAGCCTCTGATCCCATGGAGACTATATTTTTTGCTCATGCCACTACACTGTAAAAAAAATCTGTAAAGGTATTAAACAATTTTTAGGAAACTGGGTTTCCAAGAACTTTTAATGTTACGATAACAGGAAAATTTCATGTAATCGATTCTGAAACTTGAATTTTTGCTGTTACCGTTACAGGAAAAGTTCTTGGAATCCCAGTTTCCATGAAAATGTATAGTACCGCTACAGATTTTTTTTTTACAGTGTACCACCTGGGGTTGGCAATAACAATAGACATTATAAGAAAGGTCTTTAAAAACTTTCTAAATTACTTTTTCGATTGAATGCTGGTAAGTAAAATCGATTTCAAAAATATTCTTTGCAAATTAATGGTGCCACTCTGTGCTCCAACATAGGTTTCTTTTGGTAGTGCCACTGCCACCTGTGAGGTAGACCATTACACAAGAAATTTTAATTTGATATGATGATTATTTTTAAGATGTAAATGCACATTTGAATGTTTTTCTAAAATAACATAAAAATTTTAAATTAATACTGAAATGAGCATGTCATATAAGCATAAAAGCTTCAAAATAAACTCGTTAAATTATCATTTATATAGAGTTACATTTAGCTTTTCTTTTTAATATGTCTTCCTAACGTAGTAAAATAAAGAAGTTTAGTCAAACGGAGGGTTAATCATTGATTTTTGAAGCATTCCTAATAATATAAACTCTTCTAACAAAAATTAGTTGTAGAAAAATTACTTGATATATTTCAACTATGAATAGTTTGCTCCATATGCCGCACTTTTGCTAATGTCCCATAAAATTAAAAAAAAATCAAAATAAGAACCTTTATACCTTTATTTAAGCATTTAAATGAAGATACAAAATTGATGATAATTTTAAAAAGAGGAAAAATGTTTGCATTAAAAAATTTATGCAAATCATTATTTTTAGAACAAGAAAATTCTGTTTAACTGTAGTATTTTAGAAATTATCATCTTACAAAAAAAGTCGTCTTTTTTTATTTATTTAAAAGCCAGGTAATAAAAATATTCCACTAAATTTTGTTTTATACATATGTATATATTCATGAAAAATATCATAAGTATTTTTTTCTGAACTTCTATTAAACTGCGCTGAGAGCTATCTTCCTTAATATTACATTTGTGCAAATGCTCTAAGATTGAATCAATAATCACATTGAAATAATTTATAGCATGCGTGCTATTGATGTTATATTTATCATATCTAATCTACTTCATAAGAATAGATATTATCAGCTATTGTATATCGTCACTTTATTTATGTAAATCATTTGTCTTATATTTTAAGAGAAAATTGTAAAGTGAAAAAACGATTTGTGAAATGTCTTCTGGGCTTTGCATGCTACCGCCGATGAAAACATACAAATTGTTATATTATGTATCCTTATGTTCGTTTCCAGCTTATAAGTAGAGATCTAAGAAAAATTTGATTTGGTTTGTGGCTCAAAATCGGAGTCACGCTAAAAATTTCTTTTAGGCGTTCTGGAAATTCGGCTACAGCAAAAATGGACCGAAATTATATGTATTTCAAAAATCTCTCTTCTTTCTCTTGAGATTTTAAACATCACTCTTCAATTTGAACTGTATCGGCTCAATTGCAACTATTTATTGCTATGAACTTCGTCGTTTATAATTATCAGTCATGACTGATTCAAGATGTGGATGCAAATTATAAAGCAGGAAATGTATGTAAAATCAATCATTTTTAAATGCCCATTAAGAGCTACAATCATAGCATTAATAGAATTTTTTTTCAGTTAGAACCGCAGAAGTGTTTCGAATATTCTTTGAAGACGTTCTAGTATAACAAATGATCATTTACAAAAATCATTATAAAAGGAAAATCGAGTTGTGTATACATTGAATTAAAATATTTTTTATTAAATGAAATTCGTATATTTAGAAAATATTTCTGGGTCATTGATGAATTAGTTACGTTTCATTTTTTATGAAAATAAAAAGTGCTGGATCTAATACACAGCCAGCCATCTTGGGACACGTATATATTTCATTGATAATTATGTATATTTAATAAATACGTATAATTAATTTTTAGTTATGCATAATTAATAAATAATTAATTAATACTTATGATTAATTAATAATTATGTATAGTTATGTATATATTAATGACGTATTTTGATATAATATAATACTTAAAAGAAAGTTTACCTGAAAATAGGAAAATCACTAAAATTTGATTTCGGAATTGTTTTTAGCACAATAATCTTTTTTGGCTGAATGTTATGGTTTCGACAAACTTTATGGTTTGGTTCGAACTTTTTTATTATAAATTTGGTTATTGCTCTTTTTTCTATCAATGCGCATCACATAACTCAGAAAAGACACAATATTAACAAATTGTATTTTATATTTTATTTCATATACATGCTATTAGAAAGAGAAAAACATTTTAATACTTTTATTACATAAACTTTAAAGAAGACGTATTCTTAATTATTTAATTGTCAGTCCATAAAGATAAATTACTAATACTTTAATGGCATTTTGTACCTATATATCACTAGATCTCAAGTGATCAGCAATGAATAAGTAAATATATTCGATAGTTATGAATTACAGCAATAACATGTTTAAATTCAAAACAACCATTTCAGTTGTGTCCAAAGATTTATGGAATAATCTACAAAAGCACTCTCTCTATACTTTCATGAATTTCAAATATTTTCTGTAATCATAAATCATCTTTTAATGAATAAAGATGCTGTTAAATATATAGTACCGTATATTACTTTGCGTATCATAATTATTAGGATATTACAAATGATATTCTGCTGTAAACTCTTTTCATAAATCTTGATGTCCACGCTAATAAATTTTATCCTCATTGTGTGGAAATTACATGAATAATTGTTTCGATTATCCAGATAAAAATTAGTTTTCCTTACGATTGCTAAATATCTTCGAAATTATTGTGCCATAAATTTATTATCTCTTTTTTCTTTTTTAAACCTTGGGTTTAAAAAAAAAACAAGGTTTTTTTTTTAAACCTTGGGTTTTTTAAAGTTTGGGTAGGAGTTTTTTTCAGTTTTTAGAAAAAATTACTTTTATGTTAATAACTTTAACGCTAGTTATCCAAAAGATTAACGAATATGTCATTGTCTGTAAGATAACGGATATTGTTGTTATGTGTACTATTTAATTAATATTCATATGACAATAGGCTAAGGAAGAATTTTAGGAGATATTTAGAATATATTGTATTTTAATAAGATTTAACTTATATTACTTCTTTCAAATATTTTTTGCGCTTTATTATGCATGATTCTTTCAGGAAGTAACTTCTAATTTAAATTTAAAGAATGAAATGTATGTTTAAAATAAAATAATCCCAAACGGCGCAAAGAAAAATAAACAAATAATAATAATTATTATTATTACTGAATGCCTAAACATAAAAGAAGTCATTGTGTAAATACATAGACTTATATTAACATTACTACATATAAATAGTAGCAAAAGTATTTCATATAACAAAATAATACTCCATTAAATGACGTGTAGTTTTAATGGTACACCAGGCACGAAAAGCTTAGATATACAGATAAGATATTTGACGCTTCATCCGAATAATTTTTTTTAAGTTTATTTTTTAAAAGAAATTATCAATTAACGGACTGATTGTTCTAATTTATCGATCAGCACTTATTTATGATCATATTTTGACAAAATTCACCAGTTCGATTAATTCAATTATTATTATATTTTATAAATTATGGTAAAATGTAATTACACAACAAAGCTTTCTATAAATCACTGAATAAGCGTAAAAATATATAGGGCACGTTTCGAGCTGGAAATTTCAACAGCCCGATAGTAGCTTAAATAAATACGTATTCATAAGGGAAAAAAGGTACAAATGAACAGTTCATTATTCATAATCCATGATGAAGTTCATTAGTGACCTTGTTTCAATTTCCATTGACAAATTTACATCTCTAAACGCGTCTAGGATGTTTTTTTAATTTATATGGTGATTTATAGAAAGTTTCATTATTTAAGATTGTTTTACTGCCAGTTTTTTTTAATTTAAATTTTATTATTTTTTAAACTATCTTATCTAAAGCAAAGGCAAAACACAAAAAATACTACAATGTAAAATAATAATAATAATAATAATCCCAAAATTACAGTTTAAAGCTCATATTAGGCTATGCCCGTGGAGCTGATCAAATTTTCCAAATGAACGAAATCGTGAAATTGATGATGTACGACTTAAATTTTAACAAATCAAGATGGACCATCCGTATTTCTGTAAATAAAGCAACACAGTTGCGCTATTGTATTATTTAACACGTTAAACAAAATTTTGTTATTAAGAAGAAATATTTTAGTTTATCATTTATAGTAGAGTTTGATAAGGAAATGAGGCAGTTATGACAACAGGAATTAAAATATCCTCTAGTTACCACACATGATCATTTTTTTTAATCAAATGTTTAACAATTGTAATAATTATAAATAATCAAATGTTAATTGATATTTTAAGAATTTTTTTAAAGCCGAATCGATTCTTTTTATTTCTGAAAACGAACTGTATTAATATAATATCTTCTCAGCATTGGCTCAAAAATATTGTATTTTAAAGGTGTTGAAATCAAACTCAAAACTTTAGGTGCAATATATGATATAGCTGCCTCCAAATCTTTACTTTCTCTTTTCCTTACACTTATTCGCTATAGTATTTCCTAAATATTGAAAGCTATAGCGTATCATATCTGGAAGCGAAAGTGTACATTATTTTAAAAAAAAATAAATAAAAGAACAGAAGCTTGCTAGCGTGATAACTATCGATAAAATGCGCTATAGTTTACAAAATAGCAAAATATTTTATAAAAAAAAATAATAATGATGCTCAGCATAAAAAAGCAATACTTTCATTTATTAGTCACTAACGAGTTTTTTTATTTATTTTTTTTTCAGCAACATACAAAAGTATTTCTCCATAAATAAAAAATAATGTTTAATATTATGGAGTGAAAAAAATGATTTTTTTAATTATAAAAAACGGATAGGTACTAAAAGATGCCCTTTATACTAGTATATCAGCAGCGTAAAATTTTACCACTGAACAAAAATGACTTGAGTCTGCATTTTTTGTAGAAAGTTGAAATTTTGTTTTAAATTTGACACTTACCACTAAATAAATAAAAACCTATAGAGCTGGTTATTATTTAAAAGTGTTATTAAATCCTTTATTATTACTATTTAAAATATTAAAACAGAAAAAAACCTCCTTAAAGCGACCCCGTTCACTTCCAATGAAAACTGTTTGCTCCGCGAGGTGGTTTCTTAATGGTTGTCATGTTTAAATCTAGATTTCAATTGTTGAAAAAATATAAAAATTCATACTACTAAAATTTACTTGTCACAATGAAAAAAAAATAAAAATTTAAGTGTCAAAACAAAATTAATTAGATAATTCAATTACTGCAGAGTAAAAAAAAATACATTGCGTTCGTTTTGATTTTACGGCTTTATGTTCAATAATTTTTAATTGCAAGTTTTTGGAAATAAATGCATGCCGGTTACAGTGACGTTATAAATACGTCACTGTGACCATGAGAACTATGAGGATAGCGCTAATAATAATAATTATTATTATTATTTATTTATTAAAATTATTAAAATCCATGAGCTGTTAAAAAAATTTATACAAATTTTAAATAAAATTTTACATTTTCCTACCCAATCATTATTCGTTTCAGATTCATATGTATTTATTTGCACTATGGCTTTATTATAATAAATTTT
The DNA here is from genome assembly GCA_964019185.1 of Maratus speculifer. Lineage (NCBI taxonomy): Eukaryota > Metazoa > Arthropoda > Arachnida > Araneae > Salticidae > Maratus > Maratus speculifer. The sequence goes on along the minus strand of OZ025297.1, from coordinate 132,823,631 downwards.
AGTGTAAAAATATATAAATAATTTTTACACAAAGTAGGTTTAATATGTAGATGTGTCAGTTTTTTCACGTTTTCAATTAATAATTTCCTTATATGATGTCTTCCTTCATTTAAAGTGATACACAAAACAAATATTTTAAATTCAAATAGAATCTAGCATATTTTTATGGAACACTATTTAATCAATGTATTTTAATATGGATTTCTTTTCAACATAAACTGAAAATTTGTATGTTTGTTAACACATACCAGCTTTTAGTCCTGGAATGGTGAATAAAAACACCAAAATAATGACAAAAAACTGTTTTTTGTGCAAATCGATAACAAATATTTTTACAAACAAAATAAGTTAAGTATGATTTGGTTTGAATTGCCAAAAAATATTTAATTAAATTAATTGTCATTAAGAAGCCATAACGGACCATATAATGGAAAACAGATGGAAAGCCGGAGCCATATAACGGAAAACCGACACTTAGCCAGTTCTAAGGGCGAAATAAAGAATCCATCGGCAAAACTTCAAAGCAAAATAAATATGAAATTTTATCATCGGCCGTTACTTTAAACTAGTCTTTGGGGGCCACCGTAATACTTACCCATCATGGATATGTATATGAAAATAACACATGTGAAAAGTATCTATAGAATGCATTGCAATTCATAAACAAAATTTAAATATTGTTAATATACATAGTAATGCTATATTAAAGAACTGCTGATGTACAAATTTCGACAAGTTATATAAAACGCCAAACTACTCAAGTAGTACCAAACTGCGTAAAAGAAACATCCTTATAAATCCAAAAATAATAATTATATTAACTAACAATTAACTGCGTCGGATTAAGCGTCTCATTTCCTATTGAAATATACCTCTGAATTGAAATTTTAATGAAATACAGGTCATGAAAAATCGAAGAATGTGAAAAACAGGATTACAAATATCTCGGCAACTAATAATCCGAACGATTTCGTTTTATATGCAAAATGTGTGTTATTTTATTGTCTTTTACGTCCATTCCTTAGAACAAAAAAAATCGAAAATTTTTATATACCTTCCATCAGAACAAATTTTTCGAGAGTTCGAAAAAAAATAGTTCCGGATAACCGAGGTTGCTGATATTAAATAGACTTAGTCCCATTCTTACATACTAACTACATACAAAATTCCAAGTCTCTATCTCAATTTGTTCGGGAGATAGAGCGTTTACAGACAGACAAACAGACGGACTTCAAATTTTTTTTTCTAAAAATATGTTTTTCGGAATCTCCACTATCTAAAACGTGTAAATCCGTCAAAAAAATTTTTCGATTTTCAAAACGATTGCAAGACTTACCCTATACTACGTATGATGGGTAAGTAAAAAGATATAACAGACTTTTCCGGAAAAACAAAGCTTTCACACCACGTTTTTCTAATAAAGCACAAAATTCTTCATAAAATATTTTAAGACTGATAATGATCTTTAAGTCGGTAAAACTTTGTAGCTGTTTTATGATAATTAATTTAATTAAACATATTTTTGGATTGACAAACCTTGTCATATTTAGCTCATTTTTTGTTTTTGTCTGACATAAAAGAATTTACGCCGTAATGAAGGGGCTTTTGATTGCATTGGCTGTCGGACTATTAGTGTCTAAGTATTTTATGAGTAATCTTAACTTAGAAGTATTTTTTTTACTTTACCTTTTGTTTTCTTTCACAGTTTTATTGCAGTTTTAAATTTTTAGTGGAACTTTCTTAATCGACATTTTTTTCTTTTTGTTTTTCAATACCTTATCGCTTGGTTAGCGAAAAATGTCGAAATTTTTCTTTTTCAGTTAATTCTGTTTTTTTTCACCATTTAAAATTAAACAGTATATTGAAATTATTCATGACATCAGGTAAAATATGGATGAAGATCTCATGCAAATATAATACATCCATTTCATACATTATAATGCATACATATCATAAATCCATTCGCAGTGGTTAGGTAAAATTGTAGAGGCTTAAATTTCGATTTCTGCCTCCGCCTTCCCCATCCATGCATAATTTATACATAATACCCTATGCTTACATAATGAACAAATCCTAAATTGCACGTTAACTGTAGCAAATGTGATACGTTCCTATTATAGAGAAGTTTTAAAACTGTTAAGATATTGATGTAAGAGTATACAATACTTCGGATGCAGTATAGTAGCCAAAATATTTTGTAAGTTCCTGTAAATATTATCTTATTTCTATTATACAGAATGTAAGTTGTAATAAACTTCAGCAACGCATATCAATTTTATAAAATGTTAAATATTATAATATAATTAAAACGCACCCTAAACAATGTTTCCCCTTACATAATGTAATACTTTTATGTGGCCCTGTAAATTGATATTAAATATTCTTTGCACCACATATTGTATATTTTAGAACATAATTCATAGATGCATACCATTTTTATTATGTTCGAAAGTGTGTAACATCATTAAAAGGAACCTGAAACTATATTTTCTATTGACCGTAATGTAATACAATAGTTTGGATTGACCTCGTAATTAAACTATACATTCGAGTTTCATAAAATTTTAAATGCCGCAACAAAATTATACAAGATTTATACAAGAATTATATATTGTAAATTTCAAACGATTCGTTGAAAGTTTTCGATCTGTTATATGCGGACGGACTGAACGATGACAACAGGTGCTACGTATTTACATGATTACGAACGCATCTAGACGTTTTGATCTAAAATTAATACAGTAATCCTTATAGTTTATAGTTATTCAATTTTATTTACAGCACATGCTTTTCAATGCGTAATCAGTATATAATTTAATTTCAATTGCTTTTTTCAATGTAAAAATAATCATGAAATCTACCCCCCTCCCCCTTTTATGAACAATAATTTTCGCGAACCTCTCACTCGCGAATGGTTAATGATTATTATATTAAATTGAAAGATTTAGATTTTATTCTCCTCAGATCCAATGAATAATCATTTATAAAGAGATGTCAAATAACAAATGGCATACGCAATATCGTTTACGTTTATATACATTAATAAATAGAATAAAATGAAGATTGCAAATTTGTAATTGTAGAAATATATTACTTTCTCCAATGTATTTACTGAAATAACATTTTTAAAACGATATCTATAAACTAACTTCAAGGTATATTCAACCATAGTACTTTGAAAGGCTTTTTAAAAAAGTTTTCGATCTGTATATTTCATATATACTTGAATATGAAAGCATCTTTCACTAGTGTATAAAAGTTCTGAAAATATCTGCTTTACTTTACTTTACTTTTTCGTTCTTTATTCAAGCAGAGAAACAACTGATCCTAGTCTACCTTCGTATTAGACAAAATAAAACCTACTTTCACTTTAAAATTCTCAAAGAATGACACTAAAATAAAAAACCATTTTTTGAACAAGATATTTTATTTTACTATCTGTATGATTTAGAAGAACATCTATATGGCGGAAAATCGCATTCAGTAAGATTTCTAAATTCAAAATAGAAGTTTTAAGAATTCGTATGATGTAATATTATACATAGAGGAGAAAGTAAAGAAAATAAAAAATAAAGAAGTAAAATAACAAATGTTCTCTATAATATAGTTTACTTTTATACACATTAATTAGAAGGATAATATCAAGGCTACAAAATTTTAATTATAGAAATATATTACTTTCTTCAATACATTTAGTGAGAGAACATTTTTAAAACTAATATCAAGAAACTAACTTCAAACTACGTAGTTTTATAATCTCTATGTTCAACCATAGTACTTTGAAAGCCTTTTTAAAAATCGGAAAATTGCATTCTGTAAAATTTCTAAATCTAAAATATAAGTTTTAAGCATTCCAATAATATTATGTTATGTATAGCGGAAATATGTTATGTAAAGAAATATCAAAAGTAAAAAATTCAAATAACAAATGTTATCTGTAACATATATTACTTTTATACACATTAATAAGCAATAAAATATCAAGACTACAAAAATTTAATTATAGAAATATATTACTTTCTTCAATACATTTACTGAGAGATCATTAAAAAAAATAATATTTATAAACTAACATCAATCTATATAGTTTTCTAATTTCTATATTCAAACCTTAGTACTTTGAAATCCTTTTTTAAAGTTTTTGATCTATATTCCATATATACGTGAATATAAAAGCAGCTTTCACTAGTGTATAAAAGTGTTGAAAATATGTCTGCTCTTTTTTGCTGTTCTTTATTCCAGCAGAAAAACAACTGACCCTAGTCTACCATCGTATTAGATAAAATAAAACCTACTTTCACTTTGCAATTAAAAAAAAAAAATTTTGAACAACATTTTTATTATTTTTTTACTATCTTTATGATTCTGAAAAATATCTTATGTAGCGAAAAATTGCATTCAACAAGATTTCTTAGTGCAAAATAGAAGTCTAAAGAATTCCAATATTATAATGCTATATATAGAAAAGTAAGTAAAGAAATATCAAAAGTAAAGAAGTCAAATAACTAATGTTATTTATAATGTAGTTTACTTTTTAATACATTAATAATTAGCATAATATCAAGACTACAACATTTTAATAACAGAAATATACTACTTTCTTCAATATATTTACTAGAATAATATTTTAAAAACTAATATCTATAAATTATCTTCAAACTGTATAATTTTCTAATCTCTATAATCAACCATAGTATTTTTAAAACCTTTAAAAAAATTTTTGATCTATATTTCATACATACTTAATATAAATGCAGATTTTACTAGTGTATAAAAGTATTGAAAATGTCTGGTCTATTTTACTGTTCTTTCTTCGAACAGAAAAACCACTAATCATAGTGTACCTTCGTATAAGATAAAATAAAATCTACGTTTACTTTAAAATTCTCAGAAAATATGTGCACAGTAAATAAATAATGTATGATTCTGAAAATTACCTATATGGCAGAAAATTGCACTCAGTAAGATTTATAAATCCAAAATAGAAATTTTAAGAATTCCAATAGTATAATGCTTTATATAGAGGAGAATGTAAAGAAATATTAAGTGGAATGACAGATTGTTTATTTGTGTATTTTAAAGCTTTGTAAATAGTAGTATAATAAAACAAGAAAGAAAAATCGTGCGTAAAGCATATATTATAAGACATTTTCTACCACTTCCTGAAATCTTTCACAAAACTTCATTATTGATGGAAATAAGGTTACTTTCAATTGCCAAATATGTATTCCAGTACTTTTTAACAGCCCTGTATTTGATCTGTTGGTTTATACAAATACTGTATAATGGGGAAATTTAGTTTTGCAAGAAAATGCCTCGCATTTTGAAATATCTCTTTCAGCTATTTATACTAAAAAATGGAAACAAACTTGAAAACTTTTGTTCACCCTTGTAGTTTACCTAGTTTCTTTATTATACGTCAGTCTTTAGCTAACATTCACTTTCAACTAAACCACTCTTAAAACTAATAAAACCACATTTTCAGAAATTATCATTCATATGAGTCCATGTATACAATTCTTTGCGTGGTCCTGTATATCATTTTATTTATATTCTACAAACATTTGTAATTTAATTGAATAAGTTCAGCATAAAAATGCATAACTTGTTTAAAGACTACCTTTAAGCAATTTCCGTTCATATCCAGCAGCATTTGTGAGCTCTTTTATGTAGCCATGTATACCAACAACACCATTTATACACGCCATTTAATATGCATAGATTTAGAGAAAACTTAACAGTGCATATCATAATTAAAATGCATTTCATCCCTCCATCAGGCATCGTCAGATTCATATATAGTACTTCGGTAAAAATATACTATTTGAAATATTTTGTGTGTTTCTGTAAATGCTATGCACTTCGTTATATTCATGACTATATCGTATAGCTTATATTAAGCCTGAGCGAAGTATATCAGTTATAGTTTAATATAATTAATTATAGTATAGTGATATAATTAAACTATTTTGCACACAATCCCCCCCTTTATCATTGTGTAATGAAATTCTTTTGTTTGTCCCTTTAAATTAATAATAGCTATTTTTTTCACAACATTTTTTAATTCATGCATGTTTTAGTGCACCTCGTAAATGCATTTAAATTTTAGTATGTTTGACAGGATGTAACATCTTTAAAATAGATTTGAAACAATTTTTTCCATAGGCCTTAATTTAACGGTAAAGTTTTGACTGTTCCTGTAAATAAACTAATCATACTGGAAACTTTATTTGAAACAGGGTTCATGATAGGGTAAACGTGAATAACATTAAAAAATTTCAGGGCTATCCGAGTATATTTACAGGAGTTAGAGTGCGGACAGACGGACAGACAAAACTGAAATCCTAATCATTTTTCAACTTTGTTAAAAAGTATAAAAAAAGAATAATACCGAGAAAAAACAATGCAATTTAAATACACATTTTTTTCTATTTTTATAAGTATAATTTAAAAGAGTACATATATACATATTTTTTAACTAATGCACCTGACGAAATTAGTTAAATATATCTATATATATCAAATAAAATTTATTGCTTTAATTAAAAGTAATAAAGTTTCGGATTTTTAACACTTTTCAACAATATTGAAAAGTCAGTTTGTCTGTACGTCTGTCCGCGCTCTAACTCCCGTAAATGTACTCAGATTTCCCTGAAATTTTTAGCTAATGAAGATTACCCTGATTAGTGTATTTACAGAAATAGCCAAAATTTATCGTTAATTTACTGCTTATGCGGAAAAAATAGTTTAAAATGAATTTTAAAGATGTTACACCCTGTCGAACATATTCAAATTTATATACATTGCGAAAAACACTGAAATATGTATTCTGTAATATATGCGGTGAGAAAAATAGCTTTTATTCATTTACAGGACCACACAAAATAATTCCATTACATAACGGTGAAGTTGGGAAATGTGTGCGACATATTTTATTTAAAATAAGCTATTTTATGAATAATAAAATTGATATATGTCATGGGGACTTAATATAAGTTATACGATATAATCTTGCATAATACGAAGTTCATAGTATTTACACGGACACACAAGAGATTTCAAATAGTATATTCTTCCGAAGAACTGAATATGTATCCAATGATGGCTGATGGTTAGATGAAATGCATTTTAATTATGATATGAGCTTCTAAGTTTCAGTAAATTTATGCATATTAAATGGTGTGTGTAAATGCTATAATTGATATATACGGCTCACAAAAGAGGTCGCAAACTTTATTGAATATGAGCGTAAATTATATAAAGGTGGTTTTTAATAAGTTATGCATTTTTACGCTAAATTGGAATCAGTTTATTAAGAAATATTTGTAGAATAAAGATAAAATGATGTACAGGGCCAATTAAAGAATAGATGCCTATGATTGATAATATCTGAGAATATAATTTCAGTAGTTTTAAGAGGGTTTTAGTTAAAAATAAATTTTAGCTAAATACTGACATGTAATAAAGATATTATGTAAACTATAGGACTGAACAAAAGCATTCAAGTATGTTTCCATCTATTAGTATAAACTGGCGAAAAAGAAATTTCTATTTGTTATGCGTTTCTTGCTAAACTAAATTTTCTTTTTATACAGTACATATTTAAACTAACAGATCAATTACAGGGCTGTTAAAAAGTATTGAAGTACATATTTGAAAATTAAAAGTAACCTTATTTTCCAAAATAACGATGCTTTCTTAAAGATTTTAGGAAATGTTGGAAAGTGTCTTATAATCTAAGCTTAACTCGTGATTTTTCTTACTTCTTATTTTTAAAACTTTAAATGGTAGAATAATATATTGTTATTGCTAACTGAATATTTACTGCTTTTATGAAAACATAATTAAAGTACTTTATTTCACTACAAATCATTTTATTAAAGTGTATGTTTTATAAAAGTAATCTAGATAATTAATTATCAAAAAATTGGATAAAAAGCAGTATGAGACACAAATATGCCTGAAATTTTTAAAAAATGAAATATAATGCAGAAGGAAAAATTTACTTATTTCTTTTTCTGCGAAAAAATGTTTTTTTTTCTTTTAATAAGAAATACATGCCTTTCAGCTTTAGAGGCTAATGGATTTTTTCTCGTATATAAAATTAGTGATTTGAAGACCGTTAAGATGCAAACGTGGGCTTCATGAATAACAACTGGTAATTTAAAGACAAAAACAATAAATAAATAAATAAATTTCAAGTGTATTCCAACAAAATGATATAAGCTTATGTTAATACACTTATTTACTATATACTTGATTGAGTAATGAAATTTATAACTATAACCGCTGCATTACCACTTAAATAAAAAATACATTTAATTAATATATGTGCACACATCTGAGAAAATTTCCATTGCTAAACTCCACACATATATGCTATAAAAATTATATATATATATTTCTACCATGGTATGTAATCAGGACCATGCGAAGGGGCAGGCGAATAGGGCGGTCACCCTGTGTGCGGAAAGTGCGGGGCCTCAAAATCATACTACCAACCTGATTTGTTTCTTCTATTCTTGCCTCTAAAAAAATACATATTAAGAAGATTTTTTTGACAAAAACATTAATTCTTAAATTGTTTCTGGAATCCAAAATGAATTAGATAGCGTTATACTGTACTATATATACATTTATTCCACATCTGATTTCTAGATATCCTTTGCCAAAATATAAGTGAACATTTATCTTGTATTATTTGGTTGTCAAAATTAAACTTGTTAAAGTTGTAAAATAAATGCGAAGTATGTATTCGATATAATTTATTTGTGTTTCCACACTTTTCAATTTTGTAACACCTTTTACAAAAAGAAATATATGTGTTTGTGAAGGGGGTGGGGCGAATAGAAACATTGCCCCAGACGCAGTTTTCTCTTCACACGCACGCCGCTGTGCATGATGTAAAACGTTATAACAAGTACATAACTGAAAAAATTAAAAGTTTCAACAAAAATTTCACAAATTATGTTTTTATTTTTTTTAACGTATATACATAAAGTATAACTATATTTATACAATGCAAAAGGTGACATATTGAAACAGTTCAGTTGAACTTTTTATTATTATTATTTTTAAGTCACAGAAAAAATTATAAAATTTCTGTATTCGTTTTCATATTTCTATATTTATGTTCTCTGTAATGAAAAAGATACTACCTTGGTTTTTAACGCTTTTCAACAAAGCTGAAAAATATGTGTTTGGTATTGCTAGACATGTTTAATATTGTATGTATAGGAAGTATGTGGGATTAATAGTTCATTTACAGGATCACCCAAAAAATTTTCTGTTTAGGAATTTTAGTATATAGTGAAATCTCGTTTGCAGATAAAGGAATTGCGCTGTTGCAAATGTATTGAAATTGATGTAAATCGTTGAATTTCACAACGATTACATTAGAACAGCGCAATCATTACAATTTAATCCATTTACAAGGACACAAAAAATTGGTTGCAACGCTGTTTGTGATTGCTGGAAATGCGTTTCAGTTTCGGCATGCGATTTTAAATGTAATTGTTTTTTAGGTGCGTTCATAATTATATAATACGTAAGACCTATATTCGCCGTCTGTTTTTTCCGTCTGTCGGTCTGACCGTATCTAACCGCATAGAAATTATCAAACTGATTCGTTTTAAGATTTAAGTATAGATTTGTTTGAGAATTTTGTTGAGTCATTTCAAGTTTTAGAGAAATCGGATAGTTCAAATATAGAGACAGTCAAAAGTATTTTGTTACATTACGGCGGTGGAATAAAATAGTTTCAAGTGCTTTTTAATGATTTTATACCCATGGAAATATAAATAAATTTATATGCATTTAATGAAAGGCACTAAACATTTCCTAGAATATGCCGTGCAAATAATATTTATTGTTCATTTACAGAGCACTACAAAAGAATTCCGTTAAGTAATAGTATAGTGAGGGAACACTGTTTGTGACATATTTAAACTGTCTTAAACTACTTCACGTGTATTAAAATGGATATACGTTGCTTAGATTTACTACAAGTTATTTCCAGTGTAATAGAAAATGCTTTTCCATATTGTTGAATTAGGTATGATATTTTAACTTATTAAACGATGCAGTTTTGTTACATTATTCTGAATATGTTGGAAAGCGTTTCATATTCTATTCTTGGCATAGGATTTTTTCTCTTTTGTATTACCTTGGTATAAGGTTTTAAAGCAATAACTCTTCATTTAAAAAAATGAAAGTTTCACCTGAAATCCCCATAAGTAACGTTCTTTTAATCCTTCTTTTAATTAATTAAAATAAATGAGAATGTAAAAAAAATAATTTATAAGAATTGTACATTTAATAAATTGAATTGCTAAATGGTGTAAATTAACATTTTGAAAACAATAAAAAATTGTTTATTTTGATTGTTTCTTGTTTCAATTCCCTTCCTGAGACATTTTCAAAACAATTATATAAAATATTCTAAAACTGCATAGTCTTTGAAACGCCACCACGGTTTTAATATTTCAATATTTTTATCATATTATGCACGTTATTTTTATTTTACTTAGATGTTTATCTTATTTTTTTTAACCTTGTGTAATTCGAGTAATGATTTCGGTACTTTAAATGATGCTGTAATTGCTACACATTGAATTTTTGCGTGTTAAAATTTTTATTCTTTCTCTTATAATGGATGGATAATATTAGCTGTAGTGTATAGGTAAATGTTTTCAAAAGTTTTAAGGAGCCAGCGTCACCTAAACCTAAATAATCCATCCGCCACATTGTGAGAGAAACACATAAAAGCAATAGCGTTTATATGGGCAAAAAGTCCTGGAATTTAAATTTAAACAATACTACATATATGTACAAAAGAAACAGATTAGTTGCATTAAATATGAATATTTCATTTAATCACATTTTTTAAAAACTTAAATAAGTGTAATATACATCTTAAGCTGTGTATAGTCAGAAGATAAAACTGAGCATTATAAAGATAAAAAATATCTATCTATCTAAAGATCGAGAAAAAAATTCTAATTTTGACAAAGTTTCGGAGAAATCAGTTGCATCAAAAGATTGCAGAAGAAATGCGAATTTTATGAAAGGATCGCAAAAAACCGTGAACTTCGACGAAGAATCGAGACTTTCATCAAAGAAATAAACGAAGAGAGTACGAGAAAATAAAGCGAATTTCGTAAGAATATCTCTGTAAAACCCTCATTTCATCAAAGAATCGCGGGGAAAAAAAGACATTTTCTTCAAAAATTCACAAAAAAGCAATTTTTGTTAACGAAGTACGAAGAAAAACATGCGACTTTTGTCAGAGAATTACGTTTCTCGTTAGAAGAGTGTGAAAAAAAAAAGTATTTTCGTTGAATGATTGCCAGAAAATGCTAAATTCGTCAATGGACGGCGACTTAGTTGACAAAAATTAACAAATCAAAAAATTTAGTCTTCGCCTGGCGATTGGCAACCGTGAATCTACATATATATTGGAGAAGAAAGTTATCTTATTGTCATTGAAATTTAGTTAGATAGCTCCTTCTTATTCTATTCTTGACGGGACTGTGGTTTTTCTGTTATATTAAACAAGGTAGAACCCGTCAAATTTTGACGACAGAAAATATTTATAAAGGAACTGTTTATTTGACTAATAACAAACCTACAAAATTAGTTACAATAAAAATGCATCTAATATTTGTTTGTCTAACTCTCATACACATATTATTTTAATCTAAAGTTAACAAAATAATATTTCTATGTCACTCAATTGTCCGAATTATTAAAATTAAATTTTAATCATAATGTAAGCAGTAAAATAAAAAAAAAGATCTGTTATTATGACAAAGTTATTAATTAAGTCTCTTATGCTTGGTATTCCAAAATGAAAATCAGCAAAATTTATTCCATTCGTCTTAATTATAGAATTTTTTCCCGTGAAATTTAAATCCGACATGTGAAAAGGACAAAGGCTAATGAGGAAATGACAATACAGTTCCCCCTTTGCTTCTAGTAGAAGTGGAATTCTTCTGGTGTCACAATTTGAAAAACGGTATTAAAAACTACAAAAAATTAATATCTCAAAAATAAATTAAGATAAATTTTTAAACAAATTGCATTTAAAAGCACATTTATTTTTCAATACGATCGTGAAAAATTGAAAATGTGGAATGTTTGGAACAACAATTGCAAAATCGAAATTTCATTTCCAATTTCATGTTGCCATTCGCAAAATGACGTATGCGTTATGCACAAATACATTTGACTTTTATAATATAGATATCAACTATATGCATCTTTTTTTTTCTATATGTAAATTCTCTGTTTGTCATACCAATTCAGTAATTCTTTGATCCGTCTGCTTTAATATGCAAGAATGCGTTAAAAACTGAATGGTGGTGATTCATTAAACCGTGTAATTTTAGAATATTATCATTTACTTTAAAAATGAGCCTAGTAGAAGAGGGGAAATTGAAACATGTAAACGGTCATTTAAAGTGTTTACATATTTCAGTTTTAAAACATAAACACACACTTTCACTTTATATCGGAGCTAACAGCAAAGGCAGGATATTCACAGCGTATCCCAAATCTCTTCTTTTAAAGACCACTAGAGTGACATAATACTATTTTCGTACTCCTGCATTGGTGCATTCGGACATCGCGTCATTTAAAGTGTTAATTTACATATTTTAGCAATTGAAATTTATGTAGTCAATATATGGTTTTATCTGTTACTCTCACTTTTAATTAAGAGTTTATAGTTGCGTAATTTCAAATATGTATGCATGTCATATATTATATAATTTAATGTTAATTTTAATGCATTTAATTAATCATGTTTGTTTTTAAAATACGTATTTTGAGCATAAAAATATTAGAGAATTGATACAGGTTACAGGTTAAAAAAAGTAATTAATATAGTACTATAAGTAAATGCTTGAAAAGTTTTTCTAAAATCACTGGCAGCAAAAGAAATTTTGTTTTTATAAATGCTTCTTTAAATCTCGATAATCCATTAGTCTGTATATCTCTAGAAATTCAGAATCATAGTTATTCTGTAATTTTTTCACGGACTTATACATTTTAAACACAGGAAACGGCAAAAGACATATTTTTAGAAAAAAAATAGCCGTTTGTTTGTGTGTGTGTTCTTGTGATTGTAAAAAATTAACCATTAATTAAGAGTTTATAGTTGCGTAATTTCAAATATGTATGCATGTCATATATTATATAATTTAATGTTAATTTTAATGCATTTAATTAATCATGTTTGTTTTTAAAATGCGTATTTTGAGCATAAAAATATTAGAGAATTGATACAGGTTACAGGTTAAAAAAAGTAATTAATATAGTACTATAAGTAAATGCTTGAAAAGTTTTTCTAAAATCACTGGCAGCAAAAGAAATTTTGTTTTTATAAATGCTTCTTTAAATCTCGATAATCCATTAGTCTGTATATCTCTAGAAATTCAGAATCATAGTTATTCTGTAATTTTTTCACGGACTTATACATTTTAAACACTGGAAACGGCAAAAGACATATTTTTAGAAAAAAAAATAGCCGTTTGTTTGTGTATGTGTTCTTGTGATTGTAAAAAATTAACCTCCCGAAAAAAAAATGAGATAGAAACATGAAATTTGGTATGTCCTTAGTATGTAAAAAGGAAAAGAAGCTTCTATCCCTCAATTTCATCTATTTATATCCCTTTAAGCGTTCGGCCTATTTCGTCTGTGATGTTTAATTATTCATAAAATAACAGCTGTGAAAACTATTGGTATGGGGTTTTGTTTACGGTTACCTGACATTAGCGATGCACAGCCTTTTTTCCAGAAAATCGTTTGACACCAGAATATTTGAAAAGTGACGTTTGTTCTCATTCATAGCAAACTTTCTGTCATTATTATAAGGAAAATTATTCCGCATAAAATTTCTGGTATCAGTTTGGCCCGCGGGCCACAGGTTGTGCATCCCTACCTTACATATTTATTATTGTTTAACTGTCGAAATTTTGTAATAATATTTTCTACACTCCTTGATGTTTCATGACCCTGTAATTCATTGAATTTTCAATTCAAAGATATATTTTATCAGGATATATGATGCTTAGTCTGACGCTGAAAACTGTTAGCTAATATTATTATCAATTTTGGAGTTATAAGAATGTTTCTTTTGCACAATTCATTAATAGAGCATTTCAAGTTTATGTAGTCATCATATCCACCGAACAAGTTGAGATAGTGATATATATTGGTTGAGATTAAAGATTGATCTGATTTAATGAGGTATTTATTGAGATTGAGGATTTTATGTTATACATATCCATGATGGGTAAGTATTACTGTGGCGGCCGATGACTAGTTTTCGTTTGTGATTGTATCTGAGTTTCATAGTTAGAAAAACTTTTTTAATTCTTACAAGACACTTAAATTAGCCCACTTCATTCAATGTATGGTAGTTTTCAAATGTTTTCTACTCCTAGATACTCCTATAGATGTAGCAAATTCCGGCATTTTTATTGTTTTTTTTTTTCTTTTCTAGATTACAAATGTGCAATTTTTCATATTAAAAAGCATTAGATGTCATTTTTCGCTATTAAAAATTCTACTATTCTATTTTTTTTTTGTAGAAAAAATAGAATATATTTGTGTTTTCTGTTTTTAATATATAACTTTAAATTTATAACATTGAAAGGAATCCAAAGGTACATAAATTGTTAATTTATATTTCATAAAATAAAATGTTTTATTCCTAAACATATATATATTGTCATAAATTTTAAACTTAATAGCATTTTAGAAACAGGAATAACTATATGTTATACTTTAAGATTTATCAAATTGGATATACATATCTAAAATAGATGCATTTGTATTTACTGGAACATATATTTTCGTTAATCTTATTTGTATTTCCGTTTGTATATTTCAAAACATGTGGAGTAAAATAGGATATTTCCGTATAATAAATACCGGTTACGTCCTATGATTTTTGAGTACAAGTTCGATATATGATAAATATACGATAAACATGAATATAAAATACGGTAAATATATAAAGGATATGAATTGCAGTCAATGATGCCAACTTATTTCTTTTCTTTATTCAAAAGTACTACCGTACTAAAAGATTGTGAATGTAGAAAAACAGGAACAAAAAATAAAGTAAATATATCGAGAATGTGAACTGCAATTAGTACTGCCAATTTTTCCCCTTTATTTATTTAAAAATACTACCATTCTACAAGTTTTTTTAATTTAAAAAAATTTTTTTTAGAAATTTATGTTTTAATTACAGGCTTTTCCATATTTAATAAAGTAAAATAAATAAAATAAAATAAAATACAGTAGAAGAATTCCACTTCATATTTTAGTGTCGCCCCCGTTGAAAAAAGAATAGGTGTATAAATACAGAAAGTACAAAACATATTTCAGTTTTAAGACATAAAACACACATATTCACTTTATATCGGGGATAACGACAAAGATAGGCTATGCACGGTGTATCCCAAAAGACCACTAGAGTGACGTGATACTATTTCCGTACGCCTGCATTGGTGCATTCGAGCATGACGTGACTCCAGCAGTCTTTAAAAAAAAGATACGTGGAATGTACTGCGGTATCCTTTCTTTTTCGTTAACCTCGATTTTGTATATAATGACGTCATTCACATCCGCTGAAGTATTCCGCATTTACGATCCAATCTTTAAACAACATTAGCAAAAAAATAAACATATAGCTAAACTATCTTAGAATAATACACACATCCAGCGAAAAACGATGTCGTCTTTCAAAAAACTTGACAAAAAATAATAAATTAAATTAAATTTAAAAAATCGATTTTCCACCACATTTACGGTTTAAAAATATGCTTATGACTAAACTATCCCAGAATAATTCACACATCCAGCGAAACGCGATGTCGATTCAACAAAATCGACAAAAAAAAAGAAAAATAAAAAAAAGTAAAAAAAATGTTGGATTGCCAATAATAAACATAAAACACTTTTATAACATTAATTTTATTCTTAAGGTACTTTCGCTCGCGCTGATTAAATTTATTGAGAATCCGATTCATTTCATAGTGCACGGATTTTTATTTATTATTTATTATTTATTTTATTTTATTTTATTTTATTTTATTTTATTTTTTTATTTTTTTTGTATAGCCACTGGTTACATACGAAAAGCACCACTCATCCTATCTCAAAAGTTTACTGATACGTATTTCAAAACATCTAAATTATTCAATTTAAAAAATCTTGTAAAACTCAAAGCAAGTAGTATTTTCCAGGCATTGAATTTATTCAAATGCATGTATAATGGGTCAATGTAAACCTATTATGTAAAAATTTTGAATACGAAAGAAAAAATGGAAATTAGAAATTCTTTGTATGTTACGTTTACTTTAAAAAAATACTTTCTCGTAAAATAAATTACAAGTGCTTGTTTTAATCAAACATAAAAGCTTTCTTTATAATACAATTGGAACAAGGTTACTTTATATAAAATTAAATGCATTTTTCTTCTAAATATTTTTATTTTTTTTTTTACATGAAGAAATTATCTGTTTTGAAAAAGAAATAATAATTTAAAATAAAATGAAAAATATTTCCCACGTAGAAACAGAATATTTATTCGATTAAAAAATTTATTTTCAGCATTTTCTTTAAAGCGAGAAACATTTTATTTATTTGTTATATTTTAATTAAATAATTATTTGCTTGTAGACATATAAGATGAAAAACATATTAAAACATTAGATTGAAGAACAAGTAAATTTAAAAACAAATGCTTTATAATTTTCTAAAAAGTATAAAACAAGAAAAAGAAACTAATAATTTGTATAAAAGAAATTACTGCTGAATTAAATTAAACCAAAAATTTTCAGATAACAACTTCAATCTTTTATGTGAAATATGTTAAATCATTTAAATGCTTGTGATAAGTGTTTAAAAGCATTCTGTTCATAAAATGGTTATACTTAAATAATTTTTGCTTCATTTCAGTAATTTCATTAACAGATAACTAATTCGTGTTTTTTTAGTCTTCTTTAATATACAAGGTCATAAAAAAGTTTCTTTACTATTTAGAATGTAAATAACGAAATTTGAATTAGAATAAATCATTTATATTTACACTGTTAAATTAAAAATATTAGTATTACTTTTTTCTTTTCATTATTTAGAAGATTATATATGATAGTAAAGTTTGTCCCTATTGTTCTGCGATCATACAAGTTTTAGTCGATCTCCTTCCAGGGGATAGGTTTCTGGTATGGATAGAATCTCTGAAACAATCGAAAAGAACCTACTTACCAATTATTTGCTAATTTGGTATAGAAGAGTCGAAATTTCATCAGTCCAAAATAAAATAGTTCTATTTTTTTAATTTTTTTAACGATGTAAAAATAATGAATAAATCCTTTTTTTTCACTGTTAAACTGATTTTTTTACATTATTTGAAAGATTATTTAGAATGATATAGGCCGGCCCTGATTCTGTGTTAACACATGAATAGTTGTTGATCGAAGCCATTCGCAGTTCAAACAACAGGATGTACCATTAATTAACAGGAGAAACAAATTATGCTCAACGACAAGCAAATACTGCAGGAATGATGGCATGCGAAGCAAAGCTTATTGCCGCTACGTGGCAATTAGGCCGTCGTCCGCCCCGATACCAGATATCTAACCAGTAAAGCTGCGATAACTCGGCAGGTATGGGCCTGGTCATCGGTTAGAAAGAAAGAATAATAGTTGATCAGAGGGTAATTTCTGATATCATTGGGATCATTGAAATGGTCGAAAAGAGCTATCTTAGCAATTTTTAGCTATTTTGGTACAACAGAGTCAAAATTACGCAGGTCAATAATAATAATAATAATAATAATAATAATAATAATAATAATAATAATAATAATTATTATTATTATTATTATTATTATTATTATTATTATTATCATAAATAATAATAAATAAATAAAAAATAAAAAATAAAAATTAATTAATTAATTAATTAATTTTAAAAAATCGACTTGCCAATTTACTTGCTATTGATAAACATGAAACACTTTTAAAAGATTAACTTAATTCTTAATTTTTTTTCTCGCAACTGATTAAATGTATTGAATATTTTATTCATTTCATAGTGCACAAAATATTTTTTATATGCGAAAAGCACCGATCCCCTTATTTCAGAAGTTTACTAATACGTGTTTCAAACCATCTAAAAAACACAATTAAAAAATCTATTAAAAACTAAAAGCTAGCAGTATTTTCCAAGCATTGAATTCATTCAACTGCAGCTATAATCAGACAATGTAAATCTATTATGTAAAAATTTTGAATACCAAAGTAATCATGAAAATTAGAAATTCTTTGAAAAATACGGTTGCTTTTTAAAAAATAGTTTCACTTAAAATAATTTACAAGCGCGTGTTTTAATCAAAAATAATATATTTCTTCATAATACAATTAGAAAAATGTTACTTCATACAAAATTAAATGCAATTTTCTTCTAAAGTATATTTATTTTTTTTTATTTCTTTAACATGGAGAAATTTGCTGTTTTAAAAAAGAAATAATAATAAAAATAATAAAAGAAAAACATTTTCTACGAAAAACCAGAATTGCTTTTTCGATTAAAAAATTAATTTTGAACATTTTCTTTAAAACGATAAAACTTTCATTTATTTGTTAGCTTTTAATTGAATATTTATTTGCTTCTAAACATATGATATAATATACAGCGAAAAATTATATTAAAGAATAAATAAATTTAAAAAGAAACGTTTTATAATTTTCTAAAAACTATAAAACATTAAAAAGAAACTAATAGTTTGTATAAAAGAAATTTTTGCTGAATTAAATTAAAACGAAAAATTTACAGGTAACAATTTCATGTTTTTATGTGAAATATGTTACTTCATTTAACTACTTGCAAAATATTTAAATGATTTGTGTTCGTAAAATTATTATTGTTAAATAATTTTTGCTTCATTTCTGAAATTTCATTACAAGCTGATTTATTCGTGTTTTTAGTCACCTTTAATATACAGGCGTTATAAAAAAATAATTTTACTATTTCGAATTGAAATAATATAAGTCTTAATAAGAATAAAACATTTTTTACACTGTTAAATTAAAAAAAAATAGAATTATTTTTTTCTTTTCATTATTTAGAAGATTATGTATGATAGTAAAGGTTACCACTATTATTCTGCGATCACATAAGGTTTAGTCGATCTCCTTCCAGGCGATAGGTTTCTGGTATAGCTAGAATCGATGAAACAGTCGAAAAGAGCCTACGTAGCAATTAGTTGCTAATTTGGTACAGAAGAGTAGAAAATTCGCCACTCCAAAAGGAAGTAAATTAGAATTCTATATATTTTTCATTTAACAATGTAGAAAAAGAAAAAATACTTTTTTTACACTGTTAAACTGATTTTTTTTTCTTAAAAAAAATATTTGGAAGATTATATAAAATGATATAGGCTGCCCCTGTTTCTGCGCGAATACCTGATTAGCTGATCTCCTTCCATAGGATGATTTTTGGCATGATTGGAATTATTGAAATGGTCGAAAAGAGCCGTCTTAGCAAATATAGCTAGTTTGGAATAATAGTGCCAAAATTTCACAAAAAAAAAAAAAAATATTTGCCAATTTATTTGCCATTAATAAACATGAAAAACTTTTATAAAATTAACGTAATTCTTAAAATTGTTTTACTCGCTGCTGATTAAATTTATTGAAAATTTATACATTTCATAGGGCACAAAATAGTTTTTTATATAGCGGCTTGTTATGTATGAAAAACACCGTTTCCACTATTTTAGAAAATTACTGAAACGTATTCGAGAACATCTAAATTATTCAATTAAATATCTATTAAAAACACAAAGCAAGAAGTATTTTTTAGGCATTGTATTTATTCAAATGCATATATACTGAGACTGTGTAAACCTATTATGTAAAAATTTGAAAACTAAAGAAAAATTGGAAATTATAAATTCTTTGAATGTTACGTTTACTTAAAAAAAATAGTTTTACGTAAAATAAGTTACATGTGCATGTTTTAAAGAAAAATAAAAGCTTTGATCATAATATGATAAAAACAACGTTACTTTATACAAAATTAAATGCGAAATTCTTCAATTTTAATCTTCAAATTTATTAATATTTCTTTTTAAGAATCTTAGTAGTTTAAAGGTCACGTGCATTCTCAAACATGAACAAAATTTTTATTTATCTTTATTTTATTTTAATTTATCATATTATATTTTAATTTTTTTTTTGTACATATTCCTACTTAATCCTGTACTCGGATTACCAGATTAAGTAAATGATTTCATAGTTGATTGCATTTTTTATTTTATTCCACTTCTCTCTATATTTCATCCCAAAAATATGAGATGAGATAAACGAGATTAAGTATTTAAAGAATGTCTTTTGTGATATTTATTATTACTTATTAAGAGATTTACTTATACCCATTATGAGATTTACTTACACTTATGATATTTATTATTATTGATATTTTTCCTTATTATGTTTCTTAATTATATTGTTTATTATTTACATTGTTAAATTTTATTATTACTATATTATAAAATGTGTTATTAATTAAAAATACAATTATAAAAGTATTTTCACAAAGATTCCAAAATGGAACTGTTATGAATGTTCAAGGACTTACTCACACAAAAACTGAACTAATATTATAATGTTAGCTGATGAATTTGGACAGTTAAATGAATTAGACATCCTTGAAATGAGGTAATGAACTATGCTATTCCAAATATGACTTTAAGAGGATTTTTGAAACAAACTTTTAAAAATTGATTTCTAGATTTGACATTGTTAAAAAAGAATTTAACGTTATTGTTTTTCATTTTTATGTTTCATTTTTATGTTATTACTATGGGTAATTGCTTATATTTTCAAATTACTTTTTGATGTGTACGTTAAACAAGATTATATCTTGTATTTGTATTGAAGCCTATTTTATTGTATTTAAATTTGAAGTTATTCCACGCATCACCTTGGTGTTTTTAAATTTGAATTCTATATTTATATAAAAAAGAGAAATTAATTTAAATTTTTTTATTTCAGTATCTAATTATTATTACTTATATCAACAACTTCGTGAGCTAAGTCTGCATCATCTCCATTTCTGTGAAATTGCAGGTCTCAGACCTACTTTTTCACCCGTCTTTCTGGGAGGGGGGATTTGAAAAAAAAAAAAAAAAAAAAAAAATTGCGCCATTTTTTTTATTCTCTCTTAGCTTCAATTCTAAATTTGTGGAACATATTTCAATCTTAGTTTCGTAACTTGTAACAGCTAAAATTCTTTTTCTTACTTTAGTTATTAATAAATTATTACTTGCTTCTCAAAAAGGCGGGAAGTATTTCGTAAGCTTTTTACTTTCTGGCATATTCCTGCGATTTTAATTTTATTTTTTATTTTTAACATCGCGTGACAGGTGTTACTACGCGTTGCTAAAGGGCTTTGTCTTCCGAGGAAAAAATATAGTTCTTGCCAATAGACCGCCTATTACGGCCAATTAGAATTGATCATTTTGTCCGTTAGAGGCTCGAGTCCATCCTGATTGGATTTTTAAAATGATTGACGCGGAGTAGGAGGGCGCTAGTTTTGTCGTGAAGATGATTTTTTTCATTTGGCTTTTCAGGAGAGTAGAATGCAACTTTTCTTTAAACTATCAAGACGCGCGTTTTATTGCTCCGCTGAATTAGAATGCATTTTTTCTTAAAAAACTACTCGGAAGCCATGTCATGTTTCCCGAGAATGCGATTGACTTTCAAAAATTATTAGGATGCTGTTTCTTTTTTTTCTCCCCAAAATTCTAATATTGTGGAATGTAGCTTAATCACGGAGTTGGTGAAGTGGAAGTTATTCGATGAGAGTGCCAAGGTGATTGCGTGAAAGAACTTAACTTATTTATGAGTTCTAATAAAATTAATTTAAAGACTGCTTGATTGAACTTTCTTATGGGGAAATAGCCCAATAAACTCATCCACTGCTGGTCAAATTGCCGGAGCGACTGCTCAGCTCGTCCCACTGTTGATTCTTGGTAGTAGTAATCTGTTCTGCCTCATAGATGGTGTGCCACTGGAACGTGTACATTGTTATGGAACATCGATCTCGTCGAATCATTACATACATACATGTATATATATATATATTGTGTTTTATACTTTTTAGAAAATTATAAAACGTTAGTTTTTAAATTTACATTTTCTTTAATCTAATGTTTCGCTATATTTTTCATCTTATGTGTCTAGAATGAAATAACTATCCAGTTAAAAGATAACAAATGAATGAAAGATTTTTTTTAAATAAAATTTTGAAAATTAATTTTTTAATCGAATAAACTATTTTGTTTCTTACAGAAAACTAAACTATTCTATTATATATATATATATATATATATATACATGATTTTAAAAAATTAAAAACATTGAAGAAACATAATAATTTATTCGATTAAAAAATTAATTTTCAAAATTTTATTTTAAAAAATTCTTTCATTCATTTATTATCTTTTAAC
Source organism: Maratus speculifer (assembly GCA_964019185.1). Classification (NCBI taxonomy): domain Eukaryota; kingdom Metazoa; phylum Arthropoda; class Arachnida; order Araneae; family Salticidae; genus Maratus; species Maratus speculifer. Next base: position 132,801,097 of record OZ025297.1, on the reverse strand, counting down.
TGGATAGTTATTTGATTCTAGACACATAAGATGAAAAATATAACGAAACATTAGATTAAAGAAAATGTACATTTAAGAAAAAAACGTTTTATAATTTTCTAAAAAGTATAAAACACTAAAAAGAAACGAATAGCTTGTATGTAAGAAGTTATTGTTGAATTAAATTAAAACCGAAAATTTTCAGATAACAATTTCATGTTTTTATGTAAAATATTTTTCTTTAACTACTTGCGAAATGCTTAAAAGCCTTTTGTTCATAAAATTATTATGGCTAAATAATTTTTCCTTCATTTTTGTAATTTTATTACAAGCTGATTTATTCGTGTTTTTAGTCTTTTTTAATATACAACAGTCATCAAAAAAAAAAAAATAAAATAAAATAAAAAAAAAAAAAAAAAAAATAAGGATGCTGATTAACTTTATTCAAAATTTGATACACTTCATAGTACACAAAATAATCTTTTATATTGCCACTTGTTATACACGAATAGAACCATTGTCCCTATTTCAAAAGTGTACTGATACATATTACAAAACATCTAAATTATACAATAAAAAAATCTATTATAAACTCAATGCAAGTATTTTTCAGGCATTGAATTTATTCAAATGCACATATAACGAGACAACGTGAACCTATTATGTAAAAATTTTGAATACGGAAGAAACAATGGAAACTAGGAATTTTTTGACTGTTAAGTTTACTTTTAAAAAATTAGTTTCACTTAAAATAAACTAGCAAAAGCCGTGCTTTGTTTGGATTCGCGAAGCATTATTTCATAAGATAAATATTTGAAAGGAACATTATTATTTTATATTATTTTTGCATCTTTATTAAGCAAAAACTTTATCTTATGTTTTGGCGTAATTAAATTTTAGAAATGTAAATTCAGCCAAATAATTAAGAATTTCCTCGGAATTTTTTATCTGTGATATAAGACTGGTATAAATAAAAATATTTTCGAAGCAAAATTTTACAAAATATTTTTTTTATTTTTAATCAAAAGTTTTAAAGATGTTTTTACATTTCCCAATAGCCTCTGGAGTTATCTGAAATGATTTGAAATAGGTATGTTTTCAATCTTTGTAATTCGCATCAAATAATCTTTGATAGCAATCTTAGAATAATACATTCAAACAAAATATTTGGAAAAACATTAAAATCTACTCTCGTTGATACTAAGAACTATTAAATGTATTTTTTTTTTAATTCTAATTTCTCCTTTTTTTCTGCATACCATCATATGAAATTTTTTTATATTGTAGAATCTCTCGTAAGGAAATTTTCTATTAAATGATAAACCTTGAAGGAATTTCACTCTCGACAACGCTACGTACGTTAAGCAAACTGGTGTCTCTTTATCCCCAATATCTACTACTGCTTTATCTGATGTCAAACCTTGAGATTTATGAATTATAACTGCAAAAACTGATTGCAAAGGAAATTGTTTTATTGAGCAATTTATGCTTCCATTTTTTCAGAATTTAATTATTGGGGGAATTGGTACGCACCAATTCTTATAAGTTAAATTACTGCAGTATTCAAATTTATCCATGATTATTCGCGGTATCTGGTCTGATGGCTTGTGATTTTCTTTAATACGCGCAACAAAGTCTAAAGTACCGTTCACTAAACCTTTTTCGGTCCACAAATAAGAACGTAACATTACTTTAAATCCAAATGATAAAGTAAGAAATGATTAAAGTCCATTTGTCGTTTCTGAATCGGCCAACTTTGCTTTAGTACATTTATAAAGAGCTTGAATCGAGGCAACAACTTTAAGCAGTTCTTTTAATTTTTCATTTATATGGCAAATTTAAAAATTAATTTTATTTGCGTACAATTCTTTTGTTGCCACATTACTAAAAAAAAAATTAAAAAAAATCCATAATACAATTCTTTTAAAATGTTTAAGTGTCATCTGTGCAAACGATTTTGCGGAGTGATGAAAACATATTTCATTTATTAAATTAATCATGATTCTATCTATAACTATTTACTCCATGATTTATATTTTTTTTTTCTGAAAATATACGCGTTTCATTTTTTATTTATTTGCTAAAATGCGTCCGCATTGGAAATGCATGTAAAATAAATTAATTAAAATAATAATTTTTTGAAAAGTATTTCTGTAAAAAAAAATAATATTCTGCAAATCTACAGATCATAATTTATATTTGTGTTTAATTTCAAGTGACAATACTGTATAGTTTTTTTGTAAAGTGTACGACAAAGTGTCATTTGAGTGGACTAGTAGAGGATTCGCTTCGCTCATCCTAATTACAAGCGCTTGTTTTAATCAAAAATAAAAAAATTCCTTCATAATATAATTAGAACAACGTTGCTTTATACAAAATGAAATACAATTTCTTCTAAAGCATATTTATTTACTTATTTATTTATTTATTTACATGGAGAAATTTGCTGTTTGAAAAAAGAAATAATAATAAAAAATTAAAAACATTTTCTACGAGGAACTAGAAATGTTTATTCGATTAAAAAATTAATTTTCAACATTTTCTTCAAAATAAGAAAAGATATTTTTTTATGAAGAAACAAAATAGTTATTCGATTAAAAAGTTAAGATTCAACATATTTTTTAAACTGAGAAATATATTGTTTATTTCTTATCTTTTAATTGAATATTTATTTGCTTCTAGACATATACGATGAAAAAAATAGCGAAACATTAGATTACAGAAAAATTTAATTTAAAAACAAATGCTTTATAATTTTCTAAAAATTACAAAGCATTAAAAAGAAACGAATATTTTGTATGAAAGAAGTTATTACTGAATTAAGTTAAAACCGAAAATTTCATATAACAATTTTCTGTTTTTATGTAAAATATGTAACTTCATTTAACAATTTGAGAAATGTTTAAAAGCTTTTTGTTCATAAAATATTATCGTTAAATAATTTTGCTTCATTTCTTTAATTTCATTGGAAGCTGATTTATTCGTGTTTTTTAGTCTCCGTTAGTATAGAGGGTTATGAAAACATTGTTATTAATTCGAATTACAATAACAAAAATCTTAAAAAGAATAAATCATTTTTAACATTGTTAAATTAAAATAAATATGCAGTAAGATATTTATTTTATTTATTTATTTATTATTACATTATTTAGAAGATTATTTATGATGGTATAGGCTGTCCTTGTTGCGAACAACTAAGTAATAGTCGATCTCTTTCCAGGGAATCATTTCTGGTACAGTTGGGATTACTGAAATGGTCGAAAAGAGTCGTCTCAGCAATTATTTGCCATTTTTGTAGAGTCAAAATTTCGCAAGTTGAGAAAAAAAAAAATCGACTTGCTAATTTACTTGTCATTGATAAACGTGGAACACTTTTATAAAATTATCTTAATCCTTCAAATTGCTTTGCTCGCTTATGATAAAATTTATTAAAAATGTTATTCGTTTCATAGTGCATAAAAGAATTGTTTATATAGCCAAATGTTATATTGAAAAAGCACTGCTACCCCTATCTCAAAAGTTTACTGATACGCATTTTAAAACATCTGAATTACTCAATTAAAAAAAATATATTAAAAACTCAAAGCAAGTAGTATTTTCCAGGCATTGGATTTATTCAAATGTATAAATAATGAGACAGTGTAAATCTGCTACGCAAAAATTTGAAACACTTAAGAAAAAAAATGGAAATTAGAAATTCTTTGAATGTTACGTCTATTGAAAAAAAAATAGTTTGACTTAAAATAAATTACAAGCTTTCGTTTAAATAAAAAATAAAATCTTTCTTCATAATACAATTATAACAAGGTTACTTTATACAAATTGAAATGCATTTTCTCCTAAAGTATATGTATATATATATATATATATATATTTTTTTTTTTACTTGTAGAAATTTGTTGTTTTAAAAAAAGAAATAATAATAATGATAATAAGAAAAATATTTTAAACGAAGAAACAAAATAGTTTATTCGATTAAAAAATTATTTTTCAACATTAGCTTTAAAAGAGAAATCTTTTATTTATTTTTTAAATAGTTATTTGCTTCTAGACACATAAAAATGAAAAATATAGTAAAACATTAAATTTAAGAATAAGTAGATTTAAAAGAAATAGTTTTAGCATTTTCTAAAAAGTATCAAACATTAAAAAGAAATAAATAGAAGAGACAAAAGAATTTATTGTTGAATTAAATTAAAACCGAAAATTTCCAGATAACAATTTCATGTTTTTATGTAAAATATGTAACTTCATTTAACTATTTACGAAATGTTTAAAAGCTTTCTGTTCATAAAATTATTATAGATAAATAATTTTTGCTTCTTTTTGTAATTTCATTGAAAAGTGAATTATTCGCGTTTTTTCGCCTCTCTTTTAATATACAAGTTCATCAAAAAATGTGTCTTTACGATTTCGAATTAAAATAACGAAAGTCTTAATAAGAATAAATCATTTATTTTTTTACTGTTAGATTGGAAAAATTTGTGAATTCTTTTTTTAAAAACAATATTTAAAAGAATATATATAATGATATAACCTGCCCCTGTTGCTCTGCAAGCACCTAAATAGTAGAGATAAGATGGGCTTAGCCGGAGCTAGAAAGCCCGTGACCAGGTCCAAATCGTGCTCGGGCTTTATTTTTATTTTCGTCTTCGGCCCAGATGGGATCGTTCTCATTATTTCTGAAAGCAGAAAATAATTTATTCATGTATAGAAAAGATTGAAAGGACTTTTTCCCACTTAAAATTACTTATTGTATTTCAAGCCAATTCAGTGTTATTTTGATCAAAACGAAAAGATAATAGAAATTGTGATTTCATATTTTAATAGTTAATTGCTGTTTCAAAAGAAATTTTGTGATGTTTGAAGATTTATGTCTACTGCATTTCTGGCAAGGATCTATAGAAATAGCGCCAAGCAAAACATGCATAAACAATAAATTAGCTTCTAGTTGGATTTTGATTTGTGGCATAAGATTTTTTTTTTATTCGGTCGTTTCTTTATTTATTTAGTTAGTTACATAACACTTAAAGAATGATTTTTTCCTTTGTTTTTTTATGTAGACCAAAAGTTTAAAGTTTGCAAATTTTTTAACTGTGCACGAATCCTAATCTTTCTTTTTTTGAAACTAGCATCGTGATTATTTTTCTATTTGCCATCATGAACTCTGCTGACGCAGAGAATTTTCCTTCGTAAGTGAAGATATTTTTCAGGTTAGTTTGACAGAAAACAATCGATGAGTGTTTCTTTTTTTTTAAGCATCGGACGTTTAAGTTAGCTGTATCAATGTGCTTTAATTGCCGTGGTATTTAATCAGCTGTATCAATACGTATTTTTTATTTAGATTCCAGTTAATTATTTAAATCTGAAGTAAGCACCAAAATTTTCGTTCAAGTTACAAAATATTTTTTGTAACTCTGCACGTATTCTTTAAAAAAAAATTTCTGACTGTCAAATGTGTTAAAGTTTAAAATCTCCTGTAGATGATAATTTTCTATTTTGCCAATATTTTAATTACATGAAATGAAATAACGCACTTATACCTTTTATCCTAACTATAATTTAATATTTACAGCAGCTACACTTTCAAAAAATTTGCTCTAGTGTGAACCAAATTTGGTGCTCAGTAACAACCACCATAGAATGGTGAAATCTCGTACCGACCTTTGGAGCATCCTATTTCAACCTCGTTCCAACTATAACATTCCAATTATGCTTCAACAGGTGTTCCAAATATTGGTTCAAGATTTCACTATCTTACAGTGGCAGGTATTGAGCACCAAAATTTGGTTCAAACTTGGAAAAGGTTTCAGCAGTTTGCATTTTAAATAATGAAAACTTTTTTTTAATCGTATCCAATTTTATGAGCCCTAAGACCCGTTAAACTTTTTGTACCGCAGACAAATTTACAGAAGTTTTAGAGAAAATACAATTTTCTCCCGGTAGATTCAGAAAGATCTTAGTTTTCAAGTAGAGTATTCAAAAAAAATACTTGGTATTAACAATGCTTCCCGCTCAAATTGAAATATTATACTGATTACTTAAAGTTTTCTTACTCAGATACGTGTGTATCTGAATCTGTCTATTAAAAAAACAAATAAAAAATTTAAAAAATGTTTTAATTTATTTGTTGTATTTAATAAAAGAAAGTATAGATTGAAAATATAATTTATAACGTTTTTTTACTCAGATACGTGTGCATCTGAGTATGTCTATTTAAAACAAACAAATAAAAAAAAGAATAATTTGTGTGTTTTATTTAATAAAAGGAAGTATAGGTTGAAAGTAATTTGTAATTTGAAAAATGTGTTAGTAAATTTGTCGTTTCTAAGAAACAACATAAAAGTATGTTTAATAATTTAACTTGCAATCATATTTTTTTTAAGTAAAAATGTCATCAATTTAGGATTTTATAAATCAATTAGATTTTACATTTAGGTGCGTATATCACTATATAAATATGTAACATTTATATTTGTCGTCTGCCCATCTGTCTGTCCATCTATCTTCTTATAACACCGCAAAAAATATCCAACCGGATAGTTTGAAATTTAATATATAAATAGCAGAATTTTGTCGGGTCATTTCAAATTTTACGAAAATCGATTCAAAATTCAAAAAGCTATTTTTGAAAATTTTTCTTTATTTTATAAAATTTTATCAAGCCTTATTAATTCAATGATATCCTATGGCAGGAAATGATTCTAGGTTCCATGGTGATTATGTCCTATATAAGATGGAATCATATTATGTTTGTATTACTGAATTTAATGTATATATAATTATAATAAACTTTGTATTAATGCATTTTTGTATAAGAGTGTAAGAGCTACTGCACGTATCTGAATTATAAAACTTTTTCGAATGCCACTCACGAGTGCAATCTACGAAGCACCTCATTTGACTCTAATGTCCTACAATTTTTGACTTGTTAAATTTCTTTTCATTCTTAATGCATGAAATAAAAATTTTACTTAAAAAAATTGTTTGATCTCTTCATTCTCTCTCTCAAATTTATTTATTTTATTTAAATTATATATTTTCCGCCTACCGCTCTATCATTTAATAATGCTCCATCATCTTTTTTGAATGAAATTTAAAATATAAATTATATTTAATTAAGTTATATGAATAAATAATTGCTGCTATTCAACGTACATAAAATAAACATATTAATAAAACATATTTTATTTTTCTGAACATTAATCTAAAACATACACTGAGAAAAAATATACCGCTTTCATCTAGAATGAATAGTTAGTCACTTTCGGAATACTTAAACCAGAACTATAGATGGCCGAAGTATGCGAATAGGTTAAACAACTAATCTAAAGAGATGAAATGACCAAGCATTTCTAGTCTCTTGCTTTCCAGGTGACGAAACGATACTGAATCGTTTCATTATCAAAAAAGTATTGCTTGATTTCGGGAATGGTTTCATAAACTACTAAAATTATAGTTACTAAATCACACCTCCTGTGTTTGTATCTATTTGCAGAGATTTTTCAAGTTTGATCACGAGAATATAGGAAAACGCTCTTGAATTATAATAGGAGACTCTAGAACTTTCTAGCAATGGGAGTTAGAATTTGTAAGGATGACATGAACTATTTTTTCTAAAGTCACAATTCTAGATGCCAGAAATATATTTTTTCCCAGGGTATTTTCTTCTTCAGTGTATTTTTCTAAGCCATCTTCCAGGTGTTACATCATTAAATTAAATCGATTTTAATTTTTAATGATGCAACACTATATTTGCTTGAGATTTATATTTTAAAAAAATTCTGAATATGGTTTAGAAGAATAAATCGAAACGTTGAAATATATTTTATTAATATGTTTATTTTATGTACGTTGAATAGTAGCATTTATTTAATTATAGTAATAGATATTGCAACGTTAAGTCCTTAACTATTAATTAAGTTCCATTGTATTTATCTTTTTTCAGATTATATTTTTTTGATTTCAAGCAGCATTTTACGAGAAAGAAATATTGAATTTATTAAATTTGTATTTCAATCTTTTCAAAACCATAGGAGAGTAATGGCAATTCGGGTGCTTTAATGGATACACTTACCATGTACTCTTATGCACAAACTCAATGTAAAATACAGAAAGCTCATTCAGTTAATAAATCACAAATTTCTTTCTATTTCTATAATTTACAAATATGTGTTTTAAATTAAAATATTTAATTGGTTATGACTGTTTTTTACCTTATAACATTATAACAGTCATAATCAATCACCTATAGCATACATCATCACTAACATTAATGAATAATTTCATTGCATTGTTTATAAAAATAACTTTTACGTTACTGAACAGTATTGCACTTGTCTACGGTAATAATTGATGACTTCAAGGCATCTTTCTTGTGGAATTTGACTGTTAATACACCTACGTGAGAGAAAGCCAATTTCAATTCAGTTTCAGACTGAGATGTATACTAGAACGCAAAAGCAAACATCATGCTTATTTAACGCACCAAGGAAATGCAATCTTGTTTATCTTTAATGTTAACTAACTCTTGTGAAAATTATTTACAATATAATTAGTGATTAATTAGTGATCTCATCTTGTTTAAAATCATAATTACAACACTTGCACTTCACATCTATAAACAACTGCAAATAGTTAATATTTTTAAATTTATTTGCTAATTTACATAAGTAACAAAATACTGAAAAATAAATGTACTGCTTTATTTTTGTGTACTCATTCTTAACAGTAAATAATTTTATTACTTAACATTAGATTTAAGCATCAATTATTTACGTATGAAGCCGAAATATTTCGATACTTATGATACTAAAATGTCTTAAGTTTATCGAATAAAGTGTTTAGACTGTAAAAAACAATTAAAACAATATTTAACAGCAGTCAAACTTTTAGCAATTATAAACAAATATTAACTACTAATATTACCTTAAACTAACTTTGTAATAGCTCTCGTAAACATAACTTTTCATGTTTAAACATATGTTTCCTTTCCACAGTAGCATTTGTTAAAAATATCATTTACTCATTTTCAAAGCTCCTGAAATATTTCCCCGAAATCTGAATAATGACAGAAATTATTCGAATTCAAAGGGTATTCGAATGTTTCAAAAGTAGTTACTTAGCAAGATGTCCAAACATTATTTCATTACTGTCGTCATTATAAGTACATTAGGTTTTAGATGGAAACTTGACTATACATTGCCTAATTGTATTTAAATCACATATTAAATTAATTATTTCTAACAAACGAAAGTATTAAATGTGTGATACAAATAAAGTTTTCCTTCAAATCAAGATCAAATTTACTTGAAACTTGAGAAAACATACATTTGGTAGAAATTTTCTTTTATATGGTATAGTTTTTTCTCACCAAGAAACCTTTAAATGAAAGAGGCGTATTAATGCTTTTTTTAACTTTAGAGAATAAATTAACTTCAGAGATATAATTCATTGTTCTCGCAGTTCTCTTGTTATAGCATTTTTGAAACCGATATTCTTTTGTATATCTCGCATTATCTGAAAAAAAAAATTGTAATTAAAAAATCTAAAAGTTCAACAACGACATTTCTTTATGAAAATGATGGAGAAGATAAATAAATTTCAATGGTATGTTTTGCATAATACTTTTGAATACCTACTAATATGTATAAAATAACATTAGTAATGTAGAAACATAAACATAACAGCACTATAAAAGTGATCTGTTTTGACTGTTATCCGTATTCCTTTCTTAGTACCCCTATTGTATTAAAAATATCAAATAAAATTTTTTTTATTTTATTTATACACGGAAAGCTTTTCATAAAATAAAATTTGAATAACTACAAAAATATTTTGTAAGATAGTAATATATGTTATAAAAGAAGAAAGATTTGCTCTGTCAGAGTATATGCATGTGCGCGTTTCTCTGTGTGCGACGGCTAGTCAAATCTATGGCACGAACGGGCGTGAATATTTTTATGATTCTAGACAAAAGTGTCCCTTGGCGCACTTGAGATTTAAAACCATAAAATTCTAACTGTAAGTTGAGTTATTAATTAACAATCGCAACTCACTCTCATTAAAACTGATCTCAGTCATTGGAAGTACGGAAAGACTGTAGTGCATACCGCTGAAAGCTTCTTTACGAATAGTTTGAAAATTAAGATTGACAAAGACAATTTCGAGGAACTTTTGTCGTTATTTATTAACTTATATCGTCCAAACCATTCATTAAACACAAAAACGAAAAACATATTCTTATAGATCATATTCCTACGTCTCAAATGCCGCAAACATTCTAAAAGAATTTGCATTTAATTCTTTTTCTTTTATTAAAAACCCCACAAGGTGCAATTTTAGAGATACCGTTAAACAAAAATGTGTTTTTAAAACTGAGATCATTTCTAATCAATGGTATTATTGTTTTATAAAATATGATTTTTATGCATCGACAAATTCAGGTCAATTTATTCAGTCAATTAAGCTCTTTTTACGCAATCTATTTAGAACATCTTAATCGACAATATTTACACTATCTACAAAAATGTTTAAACATTCCAACGGATAGATTTTTTTTTTTTTTTTTTTTTTTTTTTTTTTTTTTACAAAATAAAATGTTTCAAAATTTTAATGAAATCCGTTAAACAATTGAACGTTTTGTCGCAGTTTTACCGCTCCAAAATGCAATTTCGGAGATCGCGACAAACCAAAATTATATTCTTAAAACTAAAACAGTATTTTAATGTACCTTGGAAAGAGTTTTAAAAAGTATGAATTTTAACTCTTTTAAAGACACAGGTGAATGCAAGTCACTTCGCAGGTAATGGAAACGATATTTTCTAAACTGAAAGTAACTAAGCATCCGTATTTTAACACAGTCTTTTTTAAGCATCTTGATATGCCAGATTTCCATCACCTACAAATATTTTGAAACATTGTGACAAGTAGAAAGTTTTTCTACTAAATAAAATGTGGGAAAATTCGAGAAAATCAGTATAAAGCTCTGTGTTTCATTGATGTTTCAATCACATTCCGTGCGCATATATTCCAAGATCAAATTACGTAGAAACAAAAGTACCTAATACTTTACAATTAGATTTCAATATACTTTTATTTAAAATATAATTTCACATTAAATTAAGTTTTATAATATAAAATGAAAACAATTTGAGGCTAAATTAAGAGTCATTTATCACCGGCCCGACAACGCCAGGGAGGTCAACTTTTAGTTATATAAATTTCTAATTTCTCTGTGTTTCCTATAATTTACATACATACTAAATATCATATGATATAATTCTTCTAGATAAGAATTAATTTAAATTTAAAATAAATGTAGAAACGTATCCGCCTTATAAAGTATATGTTAAGTTCATTTCAGGTAAAACACTCCCTCTATCTATAGTACATGAATTCCATACTTAATCACATTACGAAAACTCTCAAGTCAGGGTAAAGTCCCATTCATAATAACATTAGTGAATTTCTCGAATGAGATATATAGATGCTACGTCTAAATTCACTTTCAACTAAATAAAATTATACAAAATTAATGGGATTATTGTGTAATTTACAAGAAAGTGTGTTAAAAACTAATGTCAAATATATATAATTATTTTGGATGAAATTGATTCTTGTCAATTTAATTAGTTTTATTTTGTATCTTTTATTTTATGTTTTAATTTATTAAAGACTTCTGTGCTAAGTTTTCAAAACTCTGCATTTTTTTTATTATTCAGCAAATAATGAAATACTCAATACTTTTTAATATTTTAAGCTCGACAATACTACATTAAAATAATAATAATAATAATAATAATAATAATAATAATGCGTACAGCATACATTATAAATAATTTTTACACACATTCAGAAAATTACATAGTTTACTAAATTGAAATATGATATTAAAATGAAGAAGTTTCTACTAAGGGAGGATATCTTCTCAAGGTCTAATGCTCTACTACCTCCACCCAGAGATGCATTTTAGACTATTTAATCATTTTCGGTTCTCATAGATTCAAAAATCAAATTACACAGAAAAAAATAACATATATCATATAATTTTATTTCAAAATATAAATTCATATAAAACAAAATTTTATGATAAAAAATGAAAAACATTTAATTTTAATTTAAGATTCTTTCATCACCAGCCCGAAAAACGCCGGTCAGGTCAACTTTCTGTTGAATAAATTTATAGTTTCTCTGTGTTTCCATTAATTTACATAAATCCTATACATTGTATGATATAATTCTGGTGATAAAGAGTTTATTCAAATTTACAGCAAAATTAATAAAACTTTATTTAACTAGGTGAGGATTTCTAAAGCTCTTAAGCTTCTACTCAAGGTCTAAAGTTCTACTAGCTCCACACAGTGACGTGCATTAGACATCTGTATTTCATTCATGTTTCAATCAATATCGGGCCCCACCAGTGGCCTAGAGGGTCTGACCTCTCAATTGGTAGACGGCAGGTGCTGGGTTCGAACCCAATCGTGGCCGTCGGCCTAACCGTTCGGAGTTTTCGTGGTTTACTTCGAACCTTGCGTAAATACGGGTTAGGTTCCCTTAGAAAGACCCCCACGAAGGGCACTCCTCCCCCTGGGCCTATATCCCTAGCGTAGATAATCGGCCGACACAAAATACACACACACACACAATCACTATCGGTGAGCATAGATAAAAAAATCAAATTACACTGAAAAAAGAAATTACCAAATACATATACTTTTATTTCAATATTCTTTTATTTAAAAATATTAATTCAGATAAAATGTAGTTTTATTACATAAAATGAAAACAATTTGAGGCTAATTTAAGAATAATTAATCACCGGTCCGTCAACGCCGGGCAGTTCAACTTTCAGTTGCATAAATTTATAATTTAACTGTGTTTCCTTTAATTCACACAAATAATATATATCATGTGATATAATTCTGCTAGATAAGAAGTTTATTTAAATTAAAATTAAATGTAGAAACGCATCTGCCTTATAAAGTATACGTTAAGTTCATTTCAGGTAAAACCATTCTCTTACAGCTGTAGGACATGGATTCCATACGTAATCACATTACCAAAACTCTAAAGTCAGGGAATAATGTCCCAGTCATAATAACATTAGTGAATTTGTCGAATGAGATAAATAGCTGCAATATTTTGTATTCACTTTCACTTAAATAAAATTATGCAAAATTAATGGGATAACAATGTAATTTAAAAGAAAATGTGTTAAAATCTAATGTCACAAATATAATTATTTTGGATCAAATAGATTCTTAGTAGTTTAATTAGTTTCATTTTGTATATTTTATTTTATGTATTAATTTAATAAAGTCTTCTGTGCCTAGATTTCGAAACTCTGTAAAATACAATCTTATTATTCAACAATTAATGGAATATTGTTGAAAATTTTAAATTCTGCCCCAATAAAAAAATAATTAAAAGGAACAATGTTTAATTAGGTAGAGATCTACCAACGGTCTATTTGTCTACTAGTTCCACCCAGAGACGCACATTCGACTTTTGTGTTTCATTGAAGTCTCAAATAGTTTCGGTGCGCATAGATACAAAAATCAAATTACACACAAAAAATTACCTAATAGTTTATAATTTGATTTCAATACTCTTTTATTTAAAAATCTAAATTCAGATAAAATGGAATTTTATGATATAAAATGAAAAAATCCTGAATGGCATGGACAACGCCGGGCAGGTCAAATTTAGTTATATAAATTTATAATTTTGTCTGTGTTTCTTTTAATTTACATAAATACAAAATATCGTACGATATAATTCTGCTAGATAAGATTTTTTTTTTAATCTAAAGTAAATGTAGAGACGTATCCGCCTTATAAAGTATATGTTAAGTTTATTTCAGGTAAAACCATACCCCTACAGCTGTAGATCCTGAATTTCATACTTAATCACATTACCAAATCTTTTAATTCAAGGAATCATGTCCTCTAATAATAACATAAGTAGATTTCTCTGAGATAAATAGCTGCAACATTTAAATTCACAATCAGTTAAACAAAATTGTACAAAAATAATAGGGTTACAACGTAATTTATAAGAAAATGTGTTAAAATCTAATGCCAGAGATAAAATTATTTTGGAGAAATAGATTCTTTTTAGTTTTATTAGTTTTATTTTGTATATTTTATTTTATGTTTTAATTTAAGAAAGACTTCTGTGCTTAGTTTGCGAAACGCTGCAAAATTTGTTATTATTTAGCAAATAATGAAATACTTTTCAATATTTTAAGCTCAACAACACTTCATTAAAAAAAAATAATAATAATGCGTACTGCATAGATTATGAATAATTTTTAATACATTCAGAAAACTATAACAAATCTACATAGTTTACTAAAGTGAAAGATGATATTAAAATTAACAAGGTTTAACTAGGTGAGGAGATCTACTCAACGTCTAAAGTTCTACTAGTTCAATCCAGCGACGCACATTAGATATCTGTATTTCATTAAGGATTCAATAACTTTCGGTGCACATAGATTCAGGAATCAAATTACACAGAAAAAAATTACTAAAAATCATATAATTTGATTTCAATATTCTTTTATTTAGAATTATAAATTCTAATTATTATAAAACAGAGTTTTATTATAACAAAATGAAAAATATTTGAGGTTAATTAAGGGTCCTTCATCACGGCCCGGAGAACGCCGGCCAGGTCAAGTTTCAGGTTCATAAATTTATAATTTCTGTGTCTTTCCTTTAATTTACATAAATCATATATATCGTATGACATAATTCAGCAAGATAAGGAATTTATTTAAATTTAAAGTAAAGGTAGAAACGCATCCGTATTATAAAGTATATGCTAAGTTCATTTTCGGTAAAATCATTCCCCTACAGCTGTAGTGCATGACTTCCATACGTAATCACATTACGAAAACTCTCAAGTCAGGGAATAGTGTCCCACTAGTGATAATATTAGTGAATTTTTCGAATGAGATAAATAGCTGTTACATTTGAATTCACTTTCAGCTAAGTAAAATTATACAAAAATAATGGGATTGCAATGTAATTTACAAGAAAATGTGTTAAAGTCTAATGTCACAGGTATAATTATTTTGGATGAAACATATTCTTTCAATTTAATTAGTTTTGTTTTGTAACTTTTACTTTAGGTATTAATTTATTAAAGACTACTGTGACTAGTTTTCAAAACTCTGCAAAATATAATAATTTTATTCAGAAAATTATAAAATATTGTTCAATTTTTCTAATTACCAAATAGCATGAAATTTGATTTCAGTATTCTTTTATTTAAATATATGAATTCATATAAAATGGAATATGATGATATAAAATAAAAAATATTTAAAATTAATTTAAGGGTCATTCATCACCGACCCGGGCAACACCGTCCAAGTCAACTTTTAGTTATATAAATTTATATTTCTCTGTGTTTTCTTTAATTTACATAAATCCTATATATCGCATGTCATAATTCTGCTAGATAAGATTAAATTTAAAGTAAAGGTAGAAACGCATTTGCTTTTTAAAGTATACGTTAATTTAATTTCAGTTAAAATCATTTTCGTCCAGATGTAGTACAAGAATTCCATACCTAATCACATTACCAAAACTCTCAAGTCATGGAATAATGTCCCAATAGTAATAATAATAGTGAGTTTCTTGAATGAGATAAATAGCTGCTACGTTTTGAATTCACTTTTAGCTAAATAATATTATGCAAATTTAATGAAATTGCAATGTAATTTACAAGAAAATGTGTTAAAATCTAATGTCATAAATATAATTATTAAGGATGAAATAGATTCTTAGCAGTTTAATTAGTTTTATTTTGTATCTTTTATTTTATTTATTAATAAAGACTTCTGTGCTTTGATTTCGAAACTCGGCAACATACAATCTTATTATCCCGGAAATAATAAAATATTGTTCAATATTTCAAATTTTTCAACAGTACAATAATAAAAAAACAGAAAAAAATCCTGCGTACAGCACAGATTACGAATAATTTTTTAACACATTCAGAAAACAATAACAAAACTACATAGTTTACTTAATTGAAAGATGATATGAAAATGAACAAGGTTCAACTAGGTGAGGAGGTCTATTGAAATCTAAAGCTCTACTAGTCCCACCCAGCGACGCACATTAGACATCTCGAACCCTACAAACAGGCAAAGTTTTTAAATGTTTATTAAACAAATTATTTACTGTTATTCTCTTCATAAGATATGAGTTCATATTCAGTGGAAGTAGTAATAAAAAATGTACAAACTAATGATATTAACGGAACATTTAGTCAATTGGCTGTAAGGCATTTTGAAATATCTATTGATTATGCTCAATTAGTCTAACACAATCTATAATTTTCTGAAATATGTTTGGCTTTTTCAAGACTAACGAGAACCATGCTGATAATGATGTTCTTGTGCCTTTCTAAGGTGAAACTGTGATGTTAAGATACAATGTAGGATATAATGTAGTGAATTTCCTATGTGGCTACAGATACAGTTCGGAGAAAAAACGTTATTAAAATTGTAGATGTAAGCGAGAATGATTTGTCGCCAATATATATAGATATTTTTCTGGTACAGTAAGAGTTTATAAGATTTTGGAAGGAGGTTGTTTGAATTGCGCCCCATTTTGACATAATCCAATTATTTTTACTACTATTGAAGTAAAGATATATTTAGTTGTTTTTTTTAGATATTAAGCTGGATATGGGAAAAAAACTCTAACGTCTATAGCTGGTGATGTCTGCAAAAAGCTGCCTAGTTAGCTAGTTTGTCAGAAATCTTATTTCCAGTCACTCCAGAGTGTTAACGAACCCAATGAATATAGAAAGTCTTAAAGAAAAGCTGTGGAGCTTGCATTACAGTTTGATCTAGATAATTAAAGGTAAATATATTTTCAAGCGTCTGTAGCCTTCAATTGTTATTGCAATGTATTGTAACGTTCTTGTGATTCAAATTCTCTGACCATCGGATACCTTTCTTGACTGCCAGGAGTTCTGCCTAAACAATGGAGTTTTACTGACCTAATTTCAGTTGTCTTATATCAATTACACTGATCAGCATGCATTTTGATGATCATATAAATATATATTTTTCTGAAAGTGTTTTTTATGCTGATTTCAAAAATGTAAAGCATTTTTGCACACCACGTACACTTTTTTTACAAATATTATTTTTAATTAATTTTATTCTTAAATCATAAATTACTTTATAATAGTAATACTAGATGGCGCCACCAAATTTTTTAGGAATTGATTCCATATGTATATACATTACATTAATTTAAATAAATGAGAAACTGTATTTAGGAAGCTGAAATTATTTATTAATATGATTTAATAATAATAAAAAAAATTATTTATGTAAAATTAAAAAGAAAAAGCGAAATCCATAAATTTAATTTTGTAAAAAATATCTAAATTAATACTCGCTAGGTGGCAGCACCAAACAATGTTTGATCTAATGCATAGGTTTTAACAACAATAAATTTCTTTGTTTATTCACGTCTGTTTCTTTCGATTTGAAATATGTGATATATTTCACATCTTCTTTAATTGAATAATGGCTTCACATAAATGTGTAAATGATACAGATATATTTTGTTACATTTGTGGAAATTATACTGTAGTAAAACAAAGGCAGGATATTACAGATTTTGTTAAAAATGCTTATTATGCTTATTTTGGTGTGAGACTGGGTGACCAAGATAAGACATGGGCCCCTCATAAAGTGTGTAGAACATGTGTTGAAGGATTACGACTTTGGTTGAAAGGCAAAAAGAAATGTATGCCTTTTGCTATTCCCATGGTATGGAGAGAACCTAGAAATCATCATGACGATTGTTATTTTTGCTTAGCTAATGTTCATGGGTATAGTTCGAAAAATAAAAAAGGAATTATATATCCTAACTTGCCTTCTGCAATAAGACCTATATTGCATAATGAAAGTCTTCCTGTTCCTTCTCCTCCAACCAATTTGGAAAGCATAAATGAACCAAATAATTCAGAAGATGATGAAAATCAAGAACAAGATGTCTATAAACCAGAAGTAAATGATAAAGCTCCAATTTTATTTAATCAGCATGAACTCAATGATTTGGTGCGCGATTTAAATTTGCCAAAAATAAAAGCTGAACTTCTTGGTTCTCGGCTTAAATCTAAGAACTTATTATTACCAGAGACACAATTCTCTTGGTACAGGCATCATGAAAAGAACTTGTTCCATACTTTTCTGAAAAGGATAATTTAGTATATTGCAATAACATAAAGGAAATAATGAATTTTTACGGTATCCTTTATAATGCATCAGAATGGAGATTTTTTATTGATTCCTCCAAGACAAGTTTAAAAGGGGTTTTGTTGCATAATGGAAACCAATATGCATCAATACCTATAGCCTACTCAGTTCATTCAAAGGAAACATATGAAAATCTTGAACTTTTGCTAGACCAGGTCAAATATAAAGATCATGAATGGTTGTTATGTGGTGATTTAAAAGTGATTGGAATGCTACTTGGACAACAATCAGGATACACAAAATTCCCATGTTTTCTATGTGAGTGGGACAGCCGGGATAAAAAAAATCATTGGGAAAAGAAAGATTGGCCATCAAGAATATCATTATCCCCTGGAACAAAAAATGTAATTAAAGATCCCTTAGTCAATCCTAAAAATGTTTTGCTTCCACCTCTGCATATCAAATTAGGGATAATGAAACAATTTGTGAAAGCCCTAAATAAAGAAAATGAATGTTTTAAATATATTTGCAGCAAATTCCCTTCTATTACTGATGCTAAGCTTAAAGAAGGTATTTTTGTTGGGCCTCAGATACGAAAATTACTGACAAATAGTGAATTTGAAAAAACAATGAATGATTGTGAAAAGGAAGCATGGCTGAGCTTTAAATGTGTAGTGGAGAACTTTTTAGGAAATAAGAAAGACCCAAATTACAAAATTATAGTTGCAGATATGTTAGAAAAATTGAGATTACTTGGTTGCAACATGAGTATAAAATTACACTTTTTACATGCACATATCGAATTCTTTCCCGAAAATCTCGGAGCAGTGAGTGAGGAACACGGTGAAAGGTTTCACCAAGACATCAAAGATATGGAAAAACGGTACCAAGGCAAGTGGAATAAAAATATGATGGCAGATTACTGCTGGATGTTAAAGAGAGATCTTTGTGCTAGTGGACGAAAAGCAACTAAAAGGAATTTTTCTCAAACTAATTGATTTTTTTAATATTAATCAAATTTGTCCATATTTAAATATATTGTAAGTATAATTATTATGTCTATACTTTAATTTTTCATACATTAATTTTTTAAT
Organism: Maratus speculifer; assembly: GCA_964019185.1. NCBI lineage: Eukaryota > Metazoa > Arthropoda > Arachnida > Araneae > Salticidae > Maratus > Maratus speculifer. The sequence continues at coordinate 132,781,786 of OZ025297.1, read as the reverse complement.
ACATATCCTAGTCTGTATTAATTATTTACCTTTGAATAATATTTTTTTTTTATAAATTTATATAAGTGAAAGTTAAAAAATCATATGTTTTTATAAATTTACAAATTGTTAATTTGTAAAAAATCCTGACGTGATACGCAAATTTCGACTTTACTTTTGAAATCAGCTTAAAAAATTGATCTAAAATCACCTATTCATTTTTAATCATCAAAAAAAAGTTTCAATATGCAGATCAGTGTTATTTCTTCATGTTTCATAACATAGAACGCGTAGCCCGTCCCTTAGTCAGTCTTGCAGCCATCCATGAAGGCATCACAATGTCTTCACATTTCAAAAATCATGATTTCTGAAATAGATCAATTTTGAATTTCATCCATCCAGTTAAAATATGTACGGTAAGAAATGTAATTTCTAGACATTATTTTTGGTTGGTAGAACGCCTTTTAGTAATCTGATACTGGTATTTCAAAATTTGTTAAACGCATAACAAATTAGAAAATCAGTTTTCTGCATTTACCGAGAACAAACGTTAACAGATGCGATTACTTCTGCAATTAAAAGCTTTTAACAAATAAAAGCTTCTGTAGCATGTAATAAAGTTGGGCATGCTTGATGTCAGTTCATCCACAACAGATCCTCTTTCTTTATTTGCTTTTAAAAGTATGTTTTCCGAATTTTACATTTTAATTACTGCCATTTTCAATCATTAGAAAGCTTTCTTTTCTCGAATATTATGAGCGAGATATGAACACGAAACGATTTAATCAATTTTGCTTCGGTAATTTTTTACCAAGATTTTTGAACATTAAAGACGCATAATTTATTTATGATTTCTGAGGGAAAGGGTGTTACATAGCCAGCAAATTATTTGTTTATTCAACTCCCGTTTGGTTAAATTTAAACACGTGTTACTAAATACACTGCACTTACCAGCATTTTCGAAGATTCCATTTATGATACCACCATTTCTGAGTCATTCATCATTCTTTTTAGTTACATCTAGTAGTATATTTCCTAAATAAAACTTATGTTGCTACCAGTTCTTACAGTAACTTAAAATTCTTTTCTCGGATTTTAAGGGCTGTTTAACCAGAAAAGTGTTGCTTCTAATTTCCCTTTATTTATATTTAAAAATGCATAGCATTTACTATGCATAGATTTCAGTTTTCTCGATTTTCAAACTGAAACGCGCTTTCTTTTCTAGGGTTCCATGACACTAATTTTTATGGGAAATCGTTCATTCAACTCCACCTGAAGTTACATTTAATAGTATGTGTTCCTAAATATAGACTTCCGCAGTCACGTTTTCTAAAAGAATGTCGAATAATTTTGTCTTTATCTATATCCTCTATGCTAATAAAACTTTTCCTTTTCCTGTGTATATAACTGTCTGCAATAGCTAGCAAAATCTAGCGCTTCCAGAACGCCTAAATTACAGGTAATGTTAGTCCATTATAGTGTTTTGTGCAGCCGAATTTCAGATTTATATTGATTCAATAATAATGTGAGATATGTCTTACAAATCATAACGAACTCCCATCCAATACTCATCTCTTTAGCTTCGTGTCCAAAAGCACTCTCACTTGCTTAGAACCCAAATTACTCAGAGAAACGAAAAAAAATAATAAACAACAAATTCAGGGTTTTTTAAAGCGTTTAAGGTGTTCTCTTTCAATCTGGAGTAGCCAAACCAATTAGAAAAGTTAAAAACAGAAGATTGAAACATTCTGAATGATCTTACGCTTACATTTAAAATGTCGCGATCAATTAGAAAGAATACAAGTGTGAACTTAAGAAAAAGAAATTTCAAGAGGGTCGTTTTTACTGCTTTATTTTTCTTTTATACTAGCGCAAATTCAGAGGTACATTTCACGCTGCATAATTGTTCCCAAAGAACATGATTTTTATCAATTTTCTTTTTTTTTACCAGAAACATGCTAGGACTGGTATGTATCACTGTTCTGAAGCAGATGATCGTGACTGTACCGCATAGTGTTGGAGGAAAATAGTCAAAGCGATAACATTGAAGCCAATTTAAAAAATTCTCCTAACTGCCGCGAACTGATTTTTCCTTTCACTAAGCTCCAGGTTTTACTGCAACATTAGCAATATTTAAATTAATATAATTCTACAAATAAGAGCCAATGTTGAAAAATTAAGTTACGATTAATATTCTCAAAGCTTATAGACCTATACGCAACAAAATATTTTGTATCAGGCAGAAAAAAAAACATCTTTTTTAACACTTTTAATTAATTAAAAGAAATCAACATTACAATTTTGCCCTTTTGCTTGGCGGTCAGGGAGTTAAGATCAATTATTCTTTTTAACATATTATAACAAAATCAAAAAATGTTTAGGTCTTAGGTTGATATTTCTCGTTCATCTTTCGTCTCTCCTGTCTCTCCTGTCTCTAATTCTCGTAAATGTCCGTAGATTTCCGTACAATTTTTATGTCTATTGAGTTTAATTATAATACGTTTAATATTGCAAATAAAGTGTATAGAGTTTATAGTTCCTTTACATGGTCACCCATAAAGGTTTCGTTAATTATGATTTATTACGATAAAATCCTTAGAAAACTATTTTAACAAAATTACAATACTTAAACTTATAGAAAATTGGCATACAACATGCAGTTGACCGACGACATGCTTTCTATAAAATATAGAGTAAATAGAGTTTTAGCATTCAAGATTCGTGCAAGAACACTTTCAAGAGGGTGATATGCTTATAAAACCACTTAACTTTAATTCCTAAATAACAAAATGGCATCCGAATTGATATGAATCATATATTCATTATTACTTATAAATTTAATGGTTAAATTTAAAAATCAAGTAAACTTAAAATTTAAAACTTTTTCGCAATGTCCTAAAAAATTTTCACAAATTGTAAATTGTGAAATGCTGGTAACTTGTATTTTTTTCTGCTTGTTGCTTAAATAATCATTGATTTATTTTCATACTTATTTGCAAATGAATTTCTGAATTGTATACAGCTCATATTCAAAATATTAGAATAATTGAGAAAAAGTAATAAGAAAAAATTATTTGTCATTTATTTATTTTTTATACTAAGTAAATGCAATTAAATTTCTTATAAATTAAATCTGGAATGTTTAGATAAGATTTTAACATTTATAAAATATAAAATACAGCACAATAAATTAGGTATACAGCTTCCTTAAACACACCAGAATATTAGAATAAAATTTAGATTGGTTCAAAATATTAGAATATTTTATTTTACGCAACAATATTATCTTATGAATATGAAGTAAATGGTAGTTAATATTTTGTAGCATCCCCTTTAGCTTTCATAACAGTGTACAATCGATCTTGCATACTATATACAAGGTGTTTACAAACATTTCTATCAATATTAGTCCAAATAGACTTTATACGTGCCACTAACTCAGTTTTACTTGAAGGAGGATTTTCTTGAAGTTTTTTCTTCATTATACACCATAAGTTTTCGATGGGATTAAGATCTGGTGAATTTGGTGGCCAAGGAAGTACCTTAATGTTGCGTTGGCGGAACCAATTCTTAGTTGACACCGAGGTATGCGGGGACGCTAAATCTTGTTGAAAGATGAAATCATCTTCAAATAAATCTTCTGATGATGGAATCATGTAATATTCTAAAATTTCTTGATATATCAGAGAGTTAACCTTTTCGTAGACGATGCATAACTTTCCAGGTCCTTCTGCACTCATACAACCCCAAACCATGACACTAGCAGCAAATTTTACGGAACGTTTAAGGCATTCTTTATCAAATGCTTCTTGCTTCATTCTCCAAACTCGAATACCTTGATTACCATATGAAACACAAAACATACTTTCATCACTAAATAATATATTTTTCCAATCTTCGTTGCTCCATAAACGTCTTGATTTACACCAATTCAATCTTATATGCTTTTGTCTTGCAGTCATGAGAGGTTTTGTTTTCGGTACACGAGATTCAAATTTAAATTTATGGAGACGTCTTAATGTTGTCGATGCAGAAATTTCAACTCCTTCTTCTTTCCATTTTCGGTGCAAGAATCGCACACTTTTAAAACGGTTTTTCTTAACTATACGCTTCAGTTTCCTGTCATCTCTAGCAGATGTTTTTGGTTTTCGGCCACTATTTCGGCGATTATTTTGAAATTTTCCAATTTTTGAATATTGTGTTAGTATTTTACTAACGCTCGATTGCGAACAATGTAAATAATTCGCTATAAAACATTGATTTTTACCGTGCCGATACAAATCAACCATACGAAGTTTAGTAGATTCAGGAATATCACTCACACGGCCCATTTTAAGACGAAAAAGAAACAAACTGCAAAAAAGAATACTGATTTTAAATAAAATAGTCTGAATTTAATCAATGATGCCACCAGTTAAGAATTGGTAATAATTAAAGGAGAATTAATGTGAAATATTCTAATATTTTGAACCACTTGAATAAATATTCTAATATTTTGACTTTTCAAAATAATTTTTTTTGCAATTAATCTTTTCAAAAATGATATTAAATTTAAGATAACAAGTAAGTTTAATCAACAATAAGTTCTTAATAAAAATATCGTTTGCATATTTTCATTAAAAGATATTAAATTACCAAACGATATTTTCAATTTCTAAAAAAAAGGTAATTATTCTAATATTTTGAATATGAGCTGTAATAGTTTGATTTATATTTATAATTTATAAGCAGTAAATTTTACTATTTTTTCATATCTACAACTATTTTACTTCTTTTTCCGCCTAAACAAATGAGAAGGTTTCTATTGTGATTGCTCATTCATTTATCGTGGTATATTTAATGTTACATTTGAGTCCTATACAACATTGAATGCTGGAAGAGAGCACTTCCAGTCAACGTCGTTCTACAAATGGCCCCACCAGTAGCCGCGAGGTTCTGACTTCCAAACTGGTAGACAGTAGGTGCTGGGTTCGAACCCAATCGCGACCGTCGGCTTAACCGTTCGGAGTTTTCCGTGGTTTTCTTCTAACATTGCGTAAATACGGGTTAGGCTCCCTTAGAAAGACCCCCACGGAGGGCATCCCACCCCATAAGGCCTATATCCCATAGCGTAGATAATTGGCCGACATCAATACAACAACAACGTTCTACAAATGACGGTACTTCCTCCATTATTCTGACGTTATCATCACATGATTGCCAAATAATTTGAATAATGAATATTTGGTCTTTCGCTTTAGTGATTATGATGATCTCTAAGAGTTTGAAATATATAATCGTGCTTATTTCACTTTGAAATTTAACTAAATTGAAATTTTATGAATCATTGCATTTACAAAACGTATATTGTACTGTTTCTTCATTCTCTAATTACAAGTGGTGTGGTTACCAGCGGTAGGATAATATGGGTCTGAGGTTTCTCTTACATTCTACATTCCAATTTAGGCATTTTACGCATTGAATATAAATGATTTTGAATAGTTGGCTTATATATATTAATTTTCATTGTAAACTCAGATGGATGAAGTCATGCAGTCGTAGACATTAACCGCCAGGGGACAGAATTCATCCCAAGTCTTTTATTAAGCTTTTCAGGGTAGCTATATATATTATATTATTGAAAAGCTGTAAATGATCACGTATCTCATATGAAAGAAGGCATTTTTTTCTATGTTTAAAAATGAACAATGTATTATAATTTCAAAATTTATAGACGGGAATAAAAAAGTTAATTAAATTAAGATGCATTTTGTAATTTTCGGTTACATAGTCTTTAGAATATCAGACAATAAATTCCAATTATATCAAAAAATTAAATAGTAATTTAAAAAATAATAATTTTTTAAACGAGAATATTAATATTATAAATCTGGTTTTAATTTAATCGATTTTACTTTATAGAAATTTATGGAATGTTTTAGATATTTTATTCGTATCTTTTTAGATTTTTAATGGAACTATAAATATTGTGTTAATGAAAAGTTAATGATTTATGTATAATTTTCATTTTTAGAACATGAAATATCTCGTATGAAAAAACATTTTCTATACAAAAAAAAAAAGATGACCGGTACACCGTTGGTGAATATATAATTAAAAAAATAAACAGTACATAAACGTATTTGCATTTTGCTAGAAGCAGTATGGAATGGTACCATTGAAAATTGAGTCAAAAGTCAAAGTTCTCCGACAGTTTCCTCTAAAACTTCTATATAAATTCTCAGTAAAATCCAGACATAATTGTTCATGCTTGGAGCTTGGTGATAGAGAGACGAGAAAAGGGCACAAGAGGAAAACCATGAGAGTAAAAAGGGAAAAAATAGAGGTAGTAGTTTCCAGAATAATAAGTGTGTTATAGACACATATTTTTGTTGGTATATTCATTCTTCTTATTATTATTATTATTTAATTATATGTTTATGAATTATTAAGAATTATAATATAATAAAAAATAAAATTATTAAACTCAAAACTACTTTTATTACTCAGATAAAAAAAAACTCTAATATATCGATGAATATAAATATACGATGTTTTTTTTTTTTTTTTTTTTCATTCTCTCTCTTTTTGGCTGTGTATACACAAATATCTAATAAATAGCACATTAAATTTTTGGTAAAATAAAAAGTAACGTGCAATTAAAATTTAAACTAATAACTTTTTATTTTTTATTTATTTATTGCTAGTATACGTATAAAAAAGATGCATGTTGAAATTCATTATAAAAATGAATTTTTCTACTTATGTACGCGAAACGATACATACATATATATATATATATAATATACAATTCAAAATTGAAAGCAAAAAAAATATTTTTGTTTCAAACGAAAGCTGAATAATTATTCTTAATTAATACATTTAAAATTTACTGTTTTATTTGAACACTGCTCAACTGTGTTACATATTTAATTATTGAAATAAAATGAAATGAAAATAAAAGTAATATCTTGCAAACACTCAGTCAGTTTCAAGTTAAATGGATGTAAAAAATTATTATCGTTTGTACTTAATAAAAATTAATGAACTTATATTTTAATATCTAAATACGTTATTTTATCACTTAAAAGATAACATATCCGGTTATTTGTTTCAATAAAATTCTCTAGTGGAAGAATAATTTTTTTGCTCTGGCTTAGGTATTATAATGTTAAGTAAAACTAATATTTCCCCTGAGCTATGAATGCGTAATTGTTTTTTTCTGATATAAGGGAATGTCATGACTATGTTTAAAAAGCTGATTCGATTTCTTTAGCATAAAAAATTCTTATATTTCATATTTCTTACCCTAGTTCGATCCTTGTTATGCAATATATATTCTTTTTTGACATGATTATTATTTTAGATTTGTATAAAATTCTGCACGTATTTCAGAAAGTGATGAGATTTTTACTATGCAAACTTATGTATATATATATATATATATAACTATTATAAAATGTTATAAATTAACATCAATCTTAATTTCTGAATTATGAATTGGCACAACAGATTATTAAATAAAATTAAAATGCTACAAAAAAAAGAGAGAGAGAGAGTGAGAGAAAAGAACAAATATTTACTGATAACGAACATTTATTCATATTAATAATTTTAATTTTATTAAAGATCTACTGAAATAATGAAATTGTAGATTAAACGAAATTTCCAACGGAAAGGTATCAAACAACTACATCAATAGAAATCAATATGATCCAATTGCAGCAACAAATTTAGAGCATTAAAAATAACAAATTTGTTGACGCTGTAAAAAATTGACTAACTTTTATAATGTAATTAAAATTATATGATACTTTTAATAGAAACTTATGTTTCGAAAAGAATTTTATCTTTAGTGAAAATATGTTAGAATACATCTTAATAGCATACAATCATAATGATTTGCAGATTATCAGAAAAGTAATTTGAATGATAATATGCAAGAATAATAAAATATTATAGGATATCATATGTAATTTAAAATACAAATTAAGTTTTACTTTTTTCTAAAAATAAACTATTTGAACAGATGAAATTGGCTAAGAAACTTTAAAATCACTACTAAATAAAAATACATAATAATAATACAAAGTGTATTAAGATTAAATTAAAATTAAAAATCACGAATGAAGTTCAAGTACACAGATAAAATGGAAAGCTCATTTTGTACAATGCTTCTTCAAAATTACAAATTTTACAAATGTTAGTGAAAAACTGTCTATTTCTTTTGAGAATCAAGTTATTAGTTTAAAATTAATTTTCATTTGTACCCTACCAACTGTGAACCAAGAAATGTATATGTAAACACATAACATCGGAAAATAAGATTTTTATAAATTGGAAGAATAAAAATTTTTTATTTGATAAAAATTATTAAATTAAACAAAAATCCCCCCCCCTCTCCACCCCCCAAAAAACTATTAACATAAAAGGGACGAAAACTATTCTTAGAGTGTATTTACATCTTATAAGTAACAGCCACTCTAATTTTCAAGTACCTAGCTCATTCAAGATCATAAAAATAGAAATTTAGAACGTTTTTTGCTATATGAATGTATATTTTTCTTTTTAAACCAATAGAATGTTTCTCAATATTCTAATAGACAAACATTTTTTTTTATTTTCTAAAATGAATTCAATCCTGAAGTTTCAATATGCTGAAATAAAGTTCTATTTCCAATTATGTCCTTGAACCATACAATACATACACAATATTATTTTCACTATCTATTCAAATACAAGGGAATTTAAATTTGAAAATCATGTCAAGCAATGAATTCTAATAATTTCTATTATTTTCTCTTTTCTTCTTTTTATAAAGAAAAATGGAGAAATGTAGGCGTTATCATTACAGAAATGTCATTAAACATTTAAAAAATAATAATATTTCGAAGACTAATTCAAACTTTAATAATGTAAAAACCACTTTTGACATTCCCGGAACAATGCCAATCATTTGCGTTAATTTGTTTACCCAATATTGCATAATTTTAATGGAAGAGTTGTGAAATACAAATTTTTAATAACTTTTAATATAATAAATTGATGAAGTTTCAATTAGGCAGAGACAAAGGCTATAATATTTATATTATTTTAATAAATGTCATGCAAAGAAATATAAAAAATTTCTATTCTTTTTTTCTTTCTACATTTTTAATCTAGAAAAATGGAGAAATGTTGCTCTTATCATTACAAAAATATCATTAAAAATTTGAAAAATTACAATATCTCAAAGACTAATTTAAATTTTAAAGATGTAAAAACCACTTTTGACATTCTAAGAACCATGCAAAAAATTGCGTTAAATTGATCAAACAATGTTGCATATTGTTAGAGGAGTAGTTATGAAATACAAACGAATAACCACTCTAAATATAATAGATTGATGACGTTTCAATTTTGTTATCGAGAATTAGCCATAGACAAATAGTCACCTGAGAATAATAAGGTTCTAACTGACATTTTGAAAAAAAAAATCACTTTTTGGCATAGGAATGTTCTATTTGTATCAATGAATGCATTTCTGCATTGAAATTTCAATATATATAATTTACATTCGCTTGCGGAAGAGAATAATATAGTTCCATCAGAAATTGTTGAAAGTAGTCAGAATAACAGAGATCTATATGCAAAGTAATCGCAGATAGCATATAATATTATATATTATTATTTTATTTTACAATATATAATGAAAACTAGCAATCTTTTATTTCTTGTGTGAAAGAATGTATTACTTCGATAATTAAATCGTTTTTCGGTAAAATACAGAGGAAATTTTTATCAGTAAAAATCCTTTTAAATATGGTTTTTTGTAAGTCGATATGCAAAACGAATTGTGTTTAATTTTATTAATGGACCTGATCCAAGCAGAGATGAAGGACTAAGCCAAATTCATTTAGATTTAGAAAATCCTGTAGGAAGAATAGATGAGAGATTAGGTGAAACAGCAGCTTTAGTTATTCTTGATGCTAAAAAATTTTAAAAAAATCAGTAAAAGTAATTCCTACAAATCCAATTGATAGTAGGACTGTAGGTTTCTCGTGAGTTAAACGTGCCTTTTTATAGTTATGTACATCCAACTAGCAATACCTTGTCTCCAGTTACGAACAAAATACTCGAAGTAAGTTTTTTCAGCAGAATAATCTCAAATGATATGAAGAATAAAATAAAAGCTCATATTGAAAGTTTTCCCAATACACAACAACAGAGCAAGCACTAAAAAAAGCATACTTAGAATCAGGGCTTAACTTACAGAAAATGTATGACTTGTTCTTTCAGAAATGTTGAGAGTGAAACTTTCATGTTATAGGCACATATTTAATACGCAGTTCAACATAGAGTTCAATAAACCGTAGAAAGATAAGTGTGATTACTCTGATGAGTATAAACATGCTGAAACTCAGGGATAAATTAATACTGACATGCAATTCAAATATGATCTGCACAAAAGAGAAGTTGAATTCACTAGAACTTTCAGAAATGCTGACAGAAATTCCATTGATATGTCAGTCATTTGCTTTGTATTAGAAAAGTTATAACATATCCGAAAAGTGATGTCAGCAACTTTTTCTATAAAGAAAATTAACTTGTATAATATGACAGCACATGCAGCATGTAAGAAAAAAAAGAAAGCACATTGTTTTTTCTGCACAGACGACATGTCAGGCAAAAATGGGAATGATATAAACTCAGCTGTATCAACGACTGTTTGGAAGATACTGACAGACTTTCCACAAGCTGATAGTTTAATTTCATACTGTGACAGTTGTGTTCCTCAGTATAGAAACCAAATGATATGTACATATTATGGATATTACTCTAAGATTTTGTACACCTGGACAATCATGTGTGCAAGAAGTGGATAATATGCAGAGCCAAATAGAAAGAGCAAAGAATGTAGCAGAATGTTTTTCGCCACTTTCATTTATACGTCTGCTGCTGAGAGTAAATCGCAGTAATCCATTTGCAACCTTGAGAATGAAATCAGAAAAGTTCTTAGATTTCTACTCGTGTAGCAAAAAATTAATTTATAATCTCGTTTCGAAGACCAAGGTGATACAATTATGATTCATACATCTTCCTTATAATATTAAGTTTAAGACAAGCAACTGTTGTGACGAGAATCTCACAGCGGTGAATTTGCTAACGAGCCCCTCCAAATGACAAGGAGTATTAACATCATTTCCACAAAGGACTTTATCAAATTCTATATTAGAACAAAGAAATAAGGATCGCATAAGCAAGATAAAATAAAAGACTTTCAGAGCATGCTAAAGTAGTTTCCGAAAGATGAAACGTTTTATTTTAAAAATATGTTTAAGAGAAAACCATAATGCCTAACTGTATGCCTAACTGTAATATAAAATAATGCATGGTTTAAGGGGAATTCCAACATTTCGACTAATAAACAACTATCAAAGTTATTCGGTTGCTTTAAAAAGAACAAGAAAGTTTTTTCCTTACAGATATAAAATCTTTTCTTTATATCAAGAGTATACCTGACTGTAATAAGAAAATTTTTATTTATAGTTCATTTCAATTTCATTTATCAATATAATCACAATTTTTTGTTTTAATTCTCATACTCCTCCACTGAAATAGTTTGCTAAATAGGAAAACTCTTGGGTTCCTATTTAATAAAATTAAATAGTTAAGCTCCTTTTTGTTCAGTTAAATAGCATATTTAACTTACGTATATTCATTAGTTTTGTGAAGATGGTTTAATTAGTATGAAAATGTGGAAACGGCAATTTGCTGTTATTGTGCTACAATATAGATAGTAATAAATATTTTACTTTTCACTGAAGTTTATTCGAATTAATCAACGAAATTACACTTTATTAAACTCTAAAAAATTAAACAAATTAAGAAAAATATGGCTTTTTCATGATAGAAGCATCTTATTCTAAGGATAACACGACGTTTGGGAATAATATGGTTCTATCAATTTTTTTAGATGTAAAAAAAATCCATGAAAATGATATTTAAAAAGTTTGATTTTGTAGAATTACTTTCTGTACCTACATATGAACCTATTAGTGCCAAAAGACTTTTGCAAACTTAAATAGCTGCACGTACACAGCATACTGATTTTCAAAGTATTCTAACTCGAAATTGATTTTCGGCCAGATAGAACCATCTTATTGCCAACGAAATATTGTAATTTGACGAAATGTTGAAATTTCTATATTGTTTTAAGTGCAAATGTTTTATTTTATAATGACGCTTGAATGCTATAAGGATAGATAAAAATTATATCCGAAATCTTTTCAGTGTCTTTGTAAATACTGATATTTTTTTATTATACAGGAAATAACTTGTAGTAAATCTCAGAAACGTATATCAGTTTCATAAATTGTGAAACAATTTAATGTAATAAAAACGCTCCCCAAACAATGTTTCCCCCTTTAACATGATATAATGGAACATTTTGTGCGGCCCTGTAAATTAATAACAAATATTCTTTACTACTTCTTCTAGACTTACGAAACTTATATTTTAATATATACTTCATAGATGTATATAAACTTTATTATGTTCGAAAGAGTGTAACATCATTAAAATGCACCTGAAACTATTTTTTTATATTGGCCGTAATGTAACCAAATAGTTTTGATTGTCTCTGTAAAAAAAATTACAATCATATTTTCATAAAATTTTAATTGACACGATAAAATTATGCAACAATTGTATATTTTAAATTTCAAATGATTTGGTTGGTTAGTTGTAGCATTTTTATACGAGGGCGATCAGACAAACGGATGGACGAATTAAACAATGACTATCTGTTGGAATACAAAAACTAGCATAGTTAAAAAGCATCAAATATTGTATATAAACAGGAGAACGGTTTCGGTAGCATATAGCGTACCGTCGTCAGTGCTCACGTCAAGGCAGTTCCAGCACTTACGACGGTACGCTGAATGCTACCGAAACCGGTCTGCTGTTTATATACAATATTTGGTGCTTTTTAACGTTGCTAGTTTTTGTATTCCATTGCATTGCACCAAGATCTATCTGAATACTAAATGACTTTGCGTGCTACATCTGTATATAATAACGAACGCGCTTAAAAAATGCTGTAATAAAAATTGAAAAAATTTAGTTTCATTGTCAAGTTTTGTCATTCTGAAAAATACGTCAACGTTTCACAGGGACAAATTTCTACTTTATAACATAGATACAAAGCATCACCCGTAATGTGAAAAAAATCCAAATTTTAAATGCTAAATTTTAAAATTTATAGTAAATACACAATTGCTATAAAAATTCCATTTAAAATCACAAAATATTTACATTTAATTTTTTTAACCGATGTTTCTTTTCATATACTATCAAACGGAACATAAACTTTGTACATAAATTACAGAAATATAGTTGAAATAAGCTTGTAAATCATAGTAAACGACTTAAATTTTCCTTCAATTTGATTCCAAAACAGCATCAAGGAAGTGAAAAAATGATATAAGGGATACATTTATACCACGTTTAAAAATTATGTCGTGTGAAAGTTTACAGGCTTTTATGCAACTGCGTTCTTTTTAAACTGTTTTGAAACTTATCTCCAATATTTCTTTTTTAGAGAGCTTCTGCTACTTTTAAATGAAACTGGTTTGGCTAGTTTGAAATATTTTCTTAATCTTTTTTTTTTACGACTACAGTATTTGTGTTTATGTAAACAAAAGTTTTAAACTTTAAATATATGTCTTCATGTAAATGCAGCAAAATACCTATTATTAACTAAATATTAAATAAATATGAGATCCTTTTAATATTCGTTTCCAAAAGTCATATTTTTTATATATGTATATCTACAAATATGTTTATATTCTTATCATATTTTACAAGAAAAATTGGACTTTAAAATAAAGGGTTATTATTTGTGATTATAAAAAGAAAATATGATTAATAGTTATTTTTGTTTTTGTAACATTAAAAGTTTAAATTAAAATTACTTTATAAAACTATAGTTAATTTTTATTTCATAGACTACGCAATACTTTATAAAACTATAATTAATCTTTATTTCATAGACTATATAATTCTTTATATAATGGTACCTTTCAATAAACTGTTAAATCAAAAGTATATTTCGGAGCAGAGAGCTTTAAAACGTGGATTAAGTGTGTTTTTAAATCCATATAAAATGGAAAGAATTTCCTTCAATTACATTTTAAAATAGCATTACTAAAATAGTGAAATAATAATATAATATATATCATATTGAAATATATATATATATATATATATTAATCGATTTCATGTGATGCTTTATAGACATCTACTACATTATTTTTTTAACTGTTTGTAAAGTATTTTCCGATATCTTTTTACTTGTGATTTACAGTTATTTTTCAAAGAGGTCTGGGAATTCGTAAATATTTCAGTGTTTTAGCTATTTTTTTTTATTTTATGGCAGTATTATTAGAAACGTAAAAAGGGAAATCTATGATCGGTATTACTTTTCTGAAAACATTTTATCTAAAATTTAACACTTTTAAGGACAGAAAAATTCTGTTAGTAAAATGATGGAATAACATCTTTGAATTATTATAAGAATTTAAAAACCTTTTTCTACAAAAATAAGAATCTTTATATTATTATTATTATTATTATTATTATTATTATTATTATTATTATTATTATTATTATTATTATTATTATTATTATTATTATATCTATATTATATGTTTGAAAATAGATTTTTATTTCATGTATGACGCTGTAGAATGAAAATGTGCGTTATTAAAAAAAATGTAATAATAAAAAATTTAAAACCCAAGTTTCATAGTCAAATTTTGCAATCTCAAAATTTGTTCAAAGTTGCACGAAGACAATTTTCTCTTTTATAACATAGACACTAAGCATCGCCCTTAATATGAAAAAAAGCCAAATTTTAAATGCTTGATTGAAAGATTTGTAGTAAATATACAATTGCTATAAATAGTGCTCTTAGAATTACATTATATTTCCATTATAAAAATTTTTTAAACCAATGTTACTTTCTCATACACTATCAAATTGAAGATAAATTTTGTAAGTAAAGTACAGAAATAAATTTGAAACGCTGTTGTAAACCATTGTAGATGACTTATATATTTTTTAAATTAGATTTCAAAACATTATCGACGAAGTGAAAAAATGGTATAAGTGAAACTTTTATACTGTCTTTAAAGATTATTTTGTGTGAAAGTTTACAGGCTTTTATGCAACTACCTTCTTTTTAAACTGTTTACAAACTTATTGTCGATTTTTCTTTTCTAAAGAGCTACTGCTATTTTTAAATGAATTTTCGAATTGAAAATGCGCATTCCGAAGTATTTGAAAGATTTTCTTAAACTGTTTTCTTTTATGCCTGCAGTATTGGTGTTTATTTAAAAAACACCTTTAAAGTCTAAAGAAAAGTCTTCTTTTAAAAGCAGTAAAGTATCTGTTATTGACTAAATATTAAAAAACTGTAAGGTCCTTTGTAACATTCGTTTCCAAATGAGATAATATATACATATATTCCTAAAACATTTTATAAGAAACAACGAAATTTAATATTAAGGGTCATATATGTATTTATCAATATATGCTTGTCATTATAAAAAGAAAAAAAATAAAAATCAGTTGTTTTTAATTTCTACAACCTTAAAAATTAAAATTAAATTGGTTTTTAAGCTATAATTTATCTATACTTCATAGAATAAATAGAAGAAAGGTTATATGAAGAATACTTTAAAGAAAGGTTGATTTTTGACAAACTATCAAGTCAAAAACGTAACGGAGGCGAGAGCTCTAAAACGTGAATAACGAACTAAAACGAACTTAAATAGAAACTCTAAAACGATCTTAAATAGAAACCTATTCTTACAATTACATTTTTAAAAAAAACATTATTGTAATAAGAAAATATAGAAATATCAAAATGGAAAATATATTTTTTCTTGGAAGTTGATTTCCCGTTATATTTTATAGATTTTTACTGAATTACATTAAAAAAACTGTTTGTAAAGTATTTCCCGTTATCTCTCTACTTGTGATCTACAGCTACTTTTCAAAGAGATCTGGGAATTCGTAAATATTTGAATGTTTTAGCCATTTTTTTATGTCAGTAGTATTTGAAAAGTAAAAATGTAAATCTATGATCGGTATTTCTATTAGGAGAACATTATATGATGTATTTATAATTTAACCCTTTTAATGACAGAAAATGTCTATTAAATATTACCTTTGAAGTATTATCAGATTATACAAACCAATTTCTTCAAAAATACGAATTTTTATTGTAATACTATTATTATTATTATTATTATTTATTATACATTTGAAAAAAAAAAGATTTTTTTTATATAGGACAGAGTAAAAATTTAAAATATGCGTCATTTAGAAAAATGATGCATTGATAAAAACTGAAAACCCAAGTTTCATTGTCAAGTTTTGCCATTCTGAAAATAACGTCAACGTTGCACATGGACAAGTTTTTCGTTTATAACATATCTACTAATCTTGGCATCTCCCATAATGTGGAAAAAAAGCAAAAATTTTAACATTTGTATTAAAGAATCTATACTTATAGAAAATAGTTTGTTCTGACTGATTGATACTCAACGCACAGCACAAACTACTGAACCTAGAAGCATGATAATTAAAGAAAAAATACTTGTTATGATGCAAGGGTGCATTAAGACGGAGGACCCCCCCCCCCGCAAGTCGAAAAATTTCGAACATCTTGCTATATTTTAGCAGCCGTTACAGGTACGAATGTTAAATTCCAGATTATAAATGTACCAAAAATAATTAAACACGTATTTCAGCAACTTCACAATGCCTCCCCCATAAAAGGGTTAAAAGGGCGTCAAAAACTTTAGAACATTTGGCACATCTCAGCTGCCGTTTTAGGTAGGAACGCGATATTGCCGAAAATAAATCCATTATAAAAAATAACATGTTTTTCAGCAATTTTTTTAATTTTCACCCCTGCAAGGGGCTAAGTGGGGTTCGAAAATGTTCAAGCTTTTTTTGGACCTGTCGTGTGATATATCATCTTAAAGCACTCGGACCACTCTTTGAGATTATGGACTTTCATTTTTCCTCCCAAATTTGGACACCCGGGCAAAAGCAATTTTTGAACTTTTTTCAAATTTCAGTGTTTTTATCATCTTAAATCGGATTTAGTTGCGAGCCCTCTAACAAATATTATTTATAATACTTGAAAATTTTGAAAAGGGAGAGATGATGAAGAGGATGTTTTCCGGAGGGAGGTGCCACGATAGTTGGAACCCTGAGGAGTATTTTATCTTTTTTGTATGGGATTTTTATGGTGTATTTTTAGCTTTTTCCGACACTAATCATGTGAAATATCATTGTAAAGCTCTGCGCCCAATATTTTATGTTATACACCTCCCGAGTTCCTCCCCCTACTTTGACCACAAATGGGGCATTTTCTAAATTTAGCTGACACACTGCATATGACTTTTTTAGCCTTATTCGTATTATGCACTTGCCTTGCTCTTCCTGGGAGGAGCGTTTAACGTATTTAAGCAAAATATCTCCTAATAATAGTAAAACTATCGAACTGAACTGAAATAACGTAGAAAAATCAATTAATTTTTTTTTCCCATTCTTCATCATTTTAGTTCCTGTTTTGGCTACAAGGAAAGCTTCTAATTCTTATTTCTTTGACAATTTTGGTAAAAATTGCTAAAAAATTCTAATTTCGGTTCTTAAACTTCTTTATCTTTTTACACTTCCTCGCGCCTTTTCTATTTTTTACAACCAGACAACGCTGTCATATGACTTTTCCACTAATAAGACTTCCTTTCAGCCTTCCTTTGGTTTGTTATTTTTTAATTCCCTCTGTTTTTAGTGTCCACGTATTTACTAAAATCAACATGTATTTTATCTATTTAAAAAATTCCCACCTAGGAGGGTTTAACAGGGGTAGTCATACTTTTAGGACATTTCAATACATTTCTGCAGCAATTAGAAGCGTGGGATTCAAGATGTGGGAATCGACTAAAAAATAATTAAACATAGTAATTTTAGAGCTAATTTATGTCGTCAATGTGTATTTTAAACCGGATAATGTGAGTTTATACGAATAAGACAGCGATTATTGCAATTTGATTAGATATTAAGTGTTTAACCGCTACTAGATTCGTTTTGTTTCATTCAAGATTCTTTTAAAGACATCGACCAGCGTAGTGGGCGAAGGCTGCTAGTCAATGGATATAAAATTGCCCTTAAAATTACACTATATTTACATTTAAAAAAATTAAACCGATGTTACTTTTTAAAACGGTATCAAACCGAAGATAAATTTTGTAAATAAAGTACAGAATTATATTTGAAAAGCACTTTTAAATAATAGTAAATGGCTTATATTTTCCTTCAAACTGATTTCAAAACAGCATCCAGGAAGTGAAAAAATGATATAAGTGAAGCATTTATTCGTTCTTTAAAGAATATTTCGTGTGAAAGCTTACAGGCTTTTACGCAATTGCCTTCTTTTAAAACTGTTTACAAACTTATCACCGATATTTTTTTTCTAAAGAGCTACTGCTATTTTTAAAATAAACAGCGCATTCCGAGGAAGTTAAAAGTTTTTTAGGTAGATTTCGTATGAAATACTACCTATTGCATTAGCACCAGTTTATCTATCTATCTATCTATCTATCTATCTATCTATATATATATATATATATATATATATATATAGTTCACCTTTTTATGGACACTATAACATCTATAGTTTTGCTCCAATCTCTTCCAAACTGATGCATAAATTCAAGGGGCATAAAATCTCGGCTAAGTTCGTTAATGGGCAAAATCGGACCAAGGGGGTCAAAATAAGGGGCGTTTTTGTGAAAACAGAAAAAACCCCATAACGACTTAATGAAAATAGATATCGAATCGGTTTAAAGTTTATATTACTTCTATATAATGGGCCAAAAGTTTATGCATGACAGATTTTTGATAAAGTTAAAAATGGACTCAAGGGTCGAAAAAAATAGGGTTTTTGGGAGAAAAAAAATCATAACTTTGTCATTTTTCGAGATATCAAATCCATCTAAATTTTTTATAAATATACTCAAAATTATCTAAAACTTTTGCATTTGCAAGTTTTTGATAGGACTAACTCTTACGGGAAAAAAATTAAAAACGAATATAAAAAGTGGTTTGGAAAAAGAAAAAAATCCATAACTTTGTAAATTCTTAAACTATCAAATCCAATTAAATTTATTTTACATCTCCTTAATAATATCTACAACTTTTATATTGACAAGTTTTTCACAGGACCAATTCGTATAGCAAAAATAAATTAAACAAAAATTGAAGTTGGAGAAAAACTTCTAATCCAAACTGCTTACATTCTGAATCGTTTTTTAAATTTATTTTCCATTTTAAACGCATCCAAATGGCAGATCCTTTTACTTAAGAACTATATAATGTGAAACATTGACCAGTTTTTTGATAAAGACAAAATATATTTAAAAAAAGGCTGCCAAAAAGGGTATTTAGAACAGAATTTCCCGAAGTGACCGTGATAGGAAATTTGAGGAAGTATTCAAATAACAAATTGCGATTTTTCTGACTCATTTTTAAATCTATTTTTACTCTCAAACACATCCAATTTACAAGTCCTCTTATTTTGTAACTGTATAATGTGACGCATTGGTCAATTTTTTGATAAAGGCAGAATGTATTTCAAAAAAGGCTGCCAAAAAGGGTATTTTGAACAGAATTTTGAGAAGTTATCGTGACTGAAAATTTGAGGAAGCATTGAAATAACACATTGCGTTTTTTCTGACTCATTTTTAAATTCAGTTTTGCTCTCAAACGCATCCAATTGACAGGTTCTCTTATATAGGAGCTGTATAATGTCCCATATTGGTCATTTTTTTTAATAAAGGCTTAATATATTTTTAAAAATGCTGTCAAAGTGGGCACTTCGCGCAAAATTTCCCGAAGCTATCATGATTAAGAATTGAGGTTGTATTCAAAATTGGCTATTTTATAACTCATTTTTAAATTCAATTTTGCTCTCAAACGCATTCAATTGACAGTCTTTTTTATTTAGAAACTATATAATGTGCCGTATTAGTCAGTCGGAATTATTTCAAAATATTTTGTCAAAATGGGCATTTGATTCGAATTTAGCTTAAGATGATTCTGATAAAACCAGTTTTTACAGAAAAATGAAATTAAAATTTTTTCAAAAGAGGACAAATAAAGTTGTTCAACTGGGTTTATTTGTATACAAATTTATTTTTAAGCTATTGCATAGCTTTTATCACGGGCTTTGAGCGCGGCGACCGAATCCAAAAATTCCGTAACGCGAAAAGTCCTAACACATCGGTAACGAAAAAACCTAACACTCGGCTAACGTCGTTTCTTTTCGGCAGACTTCGGCATGGTATCCTTCGGTAGACTTCGGCATGGTATCCTTCGGTAGACTTCGGCAGACAATGACGCGGTATTTTTCAGATATTTAGAGGATATCAAGTCTCAAACATATATATTTCTTATTTCAGATACTATAAATCTATAGTTTCAATAATAAAAATTTCTGATAGAATGTGTATAGAAAAGAATCGTCTTAAGATAAAATAAGGTAGGATAATGTAACTTTTGGTGATTGGAGACCCGTCTTATGGTGAGGATCGAAAAAATTAAAATACTTATAACTCGCGATCTAATTTTCGTAACGCGGCAAAATTTTGTTTGGTAATTTATTATAAAACAGTGTTAATTTTTAGTGACAGAAGACCCCCACGTTGAGGGTCGAAAAAATTAAAATGCTTATAACTCGCGGTCTAATTTTCGTAGCGCCGCCAAATTTTGTTTGGTAATTTATAATGAGACAGTGTTAATTTTTGGTGACTGGAGACCTCCCCCCCCCCCATGAAAAGGGTCGAAAAATTTAAAATGCTTATAACTCGCGATCTAATTTTCGTAGCGCGGCCATATTTTGTTTGATGATTTATTATGAGACAATGTTAATTTTTGGTGACAGGAGACCCCCCCCCCACGGTGAGGGTCGAAAAATTAAAAATGCTTATAACTCGCGATCTACTTTTCGTGTCACAGCCAAATTTAGTTTGGTAATTTATTATGAGACAGTGTTAATTTTTGGTGACAGGAGACCCCCCACGGTGAGGGTCGAAAAATTTAAAATGCTTATAACTCGCGATCAATTTTCGTAGCGCGGCCAAATTTTGTTTGGTAATTTGTTATGAGACAGTGTTAATTTTTGGTGACAGGAGATCCCCCATGGGGAGAGTCGAAAAAATTAAAATGCTTATAACTCGCGATCTGATTTTCGTAGTGCGGCCAAATTTTGTTTGGTAATTTATTATGAGACAGTGTTACTTTTGGTGACAGGAGACCCCTCACAGTGAGGGTCGAAAAATTTTAAATGCTCATAACTCGCGATCTAATTTTCGTAGCGCAGCCAAATTTTGTTTGGTAATTTATTACGAGACAGTGTTACTTTTGGAGACAGGAGATCCCCCATGGTGAGGGTCGAAAAAATTAAAATGCTTATAACTCGCGATCTAATTTTCGTAGCGCGGCCAAATTTTGTTTGGTAATTTATTATGAGACAGTGTTAATTTTTGGTGACAGGAGACCCCCCCCCCCATGGTGAGGGTCGAAAAAATTAAAATGCTTATAACTCGCAATCTAATTTTCGTATCGTGGCCAAATTTTGGTTGGTAATTTTTTATGAGACAGTGTGAATTTTTTGTGACAGGAGACCCCCCCCCCATGGTGAGGGTCGAAAAATTTAAAATGCTTATAACTCGCGATCTAATTTTCGTAGCACGGCCAAATTTTGCTTGGTAATTTATTATGAGACAGTGTTAATTTTTGGTGACAGGAGACCCCCCCCCCATGGTGAGGGTCGAAAAAATTAAAATGCTTATAACTCGCAATCTAATTTTCGTATCGTGGCCAAATTTTGGTTGGTAATTTATTATGAGAGAGTGTTAATTTTTGGTGACAGGAGACCCCCCACGGTGAGGGTCGAAAAATTTAAAATGCTTATAACTCGCAATCTAATTTTCGTATCGTGGCCAAATTTTGTTTGGTAATTTATTATGAGACAGTGTTAATTTTTGGTGACAGGAGACCCCCCCCCCCATGGTGAGGGTCGAAAATTTTAAAATGTTTATAACTCGCGATCAATATTCGTCGCGCGGCCAAATTGTTTTGGTAATTTATTATGAGACAGTGTTAATTGTTGGTGACAGGAGATCCCCACGGTGAGGTTCGGAAAAATTAAAATGCTTATAACTCGCGATTTAATTTTCGTAGCGCGGCCAAATTTTGTTTGGTAATTTATTGAGGTATTGCATAGCTTTTATCGCGGGCTTTGAGCGCTGCGAAAGAATCCAGAAATTCCGTAACGAGAAAAAAACCTAACACTCCGGCTACGTCGCTTCAGTTTGGCAGTCTTCGGTAGACTTCGGCAGATATTGACGCGATATTTTTCAGATATTTTGAGAATATCAAGTCTCAAACTTATGTTTTTTATTTCAGCTACCATAAACGTATAGTTTCAATGATAAAAATTCCTGATTAACCTACATGTATTGTAAGATAATAAAAATATTTTAAACGATATTAACTTGTCATTTATTCAATAAAAGAAAAAAAAATTGCTATCGGTCATCACGCTCAAAAAGTGTAACTTAAATTAATATCAAAGGCAAAAAAAAAAAAAAAAAAAAAAAAAAAAAAAAAAAAAAACTGCACAAATAAAATATAAATAAATAATTATAATTGCATAAGTTGATAACAAATGCTATGCAATAGCTTTACCGCGGCAGTCCCCGAGTGCCACATGTATTTTTTTTGTTGTTGAAATGAGCACTCTTCGAAATCTACCTACGACTATAGGCCAAGCCAACAGCGAATTTTTTAAACTGTTTTCCTTTATGACTACAGTTTTTGTATTTATTAAAATAAAAAATTTAAATTCTAAATATAAAATTTCATTTAAAAGCAGTTAGATACCTCTATTAACTAAACATAAAATAACTATAAGGTCCTTTGTAATATTCTTTTCCCTATGCGACATTTTCTTGTATATATTATATATATTCTTTATATATTTTTCAAGAAATAACGAAATTTAAAATAAAGGGCTAATATTTGTCATTATAAAAAGAAACAATAAAGATAAGTTATATTTTTATTTCTACAAGATTAAAAATTAAAATTCAATCATTTTAATAAAAAATTAGTTTATTTTTATTTCATAGGCAGCATAATCCTTTATAGTATTGGTAACTTTCAATAAACTATCAAATCAAAAATAGATTTCAAAGCCGAGTGCTTTAAAACTTGTATTAAATGTGTTTTAAAATCCATATAAAATAGAAAGGTTTTCTTTCAATTGCATTTTAAAATAGCATTACTGCAATAAAAAAAAATATCAAAATGAAAAATATATTTCTTCTTCGAAGTTGATTTCTGTGATGCCTTATAGATTTTTACTAAATTACATAAAAAAAACTGTTTGTAAAGTATTTTCCGATATCTCTTTACTTATAATCTACAGTTATTTGTAAAAGCGTTCTGGGATTTGCAAATATTTGCGTATTTCAGCTATTTTTTCCTTTATGGCAGTAATATGTGAACAGTAAAAATGGTAATTTATCATTTATATTACTTTTCGGAGAATATTATATGATGTATCTATAATTTAACTCTTTCTAGGACAGAAAAAGTCTGTTAGTAAAATGATGAAACATTTTCTTATACAAAATTTAGAAACCAATTTCTTTATTTCTTATTCTTGATTCTTTCAAAATAAAAATCTTTATTTTATGATGATTACACTAGTTTACAAATTTGAACTTTTTTTTATACCCCGAAAGAAATGTACAGAAACGTATTAGTCTACCTTCCTTAAACCTAAAAGTGTCAGCAGAAATATTCTATCACGTCACAATTTTTTTCTGCAGTCAATTATTTTTTTTAACTACCCAACGTGGTGACAAACTTTAATGTTCATTCGCTCGTTTCAAACAACAAATATTTTGTTTCACATATCATTAAAATGTCGAGTAGAAAATATAAACAAAGCTCTGTTCGTTTTTGCTATGTTTTTAGACAGTTTATTTTTTCAAAAAAAAAAGAAAAAGAAGACCCATTGTAGATTCATTAAAAAGTGCATATCTTCATTATTTTGGATATCCTGTTGCAAATCAAGATAAAAAGTGAGTGCCTCATGTGTTTGGCGAAAGCTGTAGAATAGTTTTTCTCCAGTGGCCATCAGGAGAAAACGTACACTTTCCGTTTCGTTCACCAATGCTATGGAGAGAACCTAGTACTCATGAAAATGATTGTTACTTTTGTGTTACGAAGATAGTGGGATATAATACAAAAAATAATGGAAGTATTATATATGCGGAAGTTCCGTCTGTTACTAAGCCTAATTTACACTCGAAAGATCTACCACGTCCAGTTTTTTCCGGTAATTCGAGTGTAAATATACTAAGAGATGACAATGAAAGTGATGTTGAATTCAATTCGATTTCTAGAGATTCTAACGATTTCTCTCTAAAAGAAAATACTTCACATTTAATTAAACAAGTCGAATTAAATTATCTTCGAAGAGATTTACAATTACCAAAATTTAAATCTAAAGCAGAGCTTCTTGGTTCTCGCCTGCAACAATGGAACTTGTTAACACCAAACACAAAAGTTACGTTGTCTAGAAACAGAAGCAAAGTTTACTCAGAAGTTTTCAAAAAAGAAAGTGAATATTGTTATTGTACTGATATCCTGGGGCTTTTTGAAGCAATGAATCAAAACTATGATAAAACAGATTGGCGCTTATTGGTAGCCTCTTCGAAATATAGTTTAAAAGCTGTTTTATTACATAATGAAAATAAGAAGCTGTCTATACCAATAGGACGCGCAGTGAATTGCAAAGAGAGCTATGAAACTATGTGTACTTTAATTAATTTAATAAAGTATAAAGAACACCAATGTGGCGACCTCAAAGTCATCGGTTTGTTATTGGGATTGCAGGGTGGTTACACAAAATACTCTTGTTTTCTTTGTTTGTGGGACAGCCGAGCAAAACAACATCATTATGTAAGAAAAGAACGGCCAACTTGGAACAAGTATATTCAAAAAAAAAATGAACATCAAACACGAGCTATTGGCAGATCAAAAAAACATTACTCTACCCCCTTTATAAATCAAATTGGGACTAATGAAAAACTTTGTGAAGGCGCTTGACAAAAACAGTAATGCTTTCCAGTATTTAAAAAATCTTCCAAGCATTACAGAGGCAAAACTGAAAGAATGGATATTTTTTGTCCCACAGATCCTTAAAATTATGAAAGATTTTCCGTTTGAAAGCCTTTTATCTGTTAATAAAAAATCTGCTTTTAAGTTATTTAAAATGGTTGTGAAAAAAAATTTGGGGGAAATAAAAAAAGTGAAAAAAACAAAGAAATTGTTGCCGATTTATTGAAAAATTTGAACATGTCATTAAAGAGTCATTTCCTGCATTTGCATCTGAGTTTCTGCCCTGAAAACTTAGGAAGTATGAGTGACGAACAAGGGAAGCGTTTTCACCAAGATTTAAAGGTTTTTGAAGAATGACATCAGGGATTTTGGGATGAAAACATACTAGGAGATTACTGTTGGTCTATTATAAGAGAAACTGATCCAAATAACTATAAAAAAGGCAAAAATTAGCCATTTTTGATATTTTTAAATATTAATACCAAAATTATGTAATCCACTTGACCTTCCTAACCTGTTCAAATTTTACTCAATCTTCATAAAAACATTTGTCACCAGAATTGTTATTTAAAACATTTTAATATATTTAATTGATTAGTTCTCTGAATCTGTTATTTAACTTTCTTTATAAAAAAAGTTCTGGTTCGAATCGTATAAAGCAAATTAAAGTTATGAGTCGATTAGACCCATTCAGAATAGGAAGGTTAAGTAACTAAATATTTCTTAAACCAGACGTGACAGATTTTTTTATTATTTTTCCTAGATAACACTATCTAAATAAATAATAAATTAACAACTTTCAGCTGGGGTATAAAAACCGTTTAAACTAGTGTTATTATTAATGTTATTTAACACTTTCATAAAGTATTTTTGGTACCGTCTGCAAATTTTGAGTTAACTCTTTCACATCTAGTATTCTCTTAAAAGTATTTAAGCAATTGAGTATTACACCATGCATTTTTCTTTGTTTTACGTACGCGCACTTTATAAGAAATATTTGTAAAATATAATGCTATTAATCTATTATGTAATTGAAAATGTTAATGAAAATTGTATTTAAATTTTCCTCTAATTTATTAAAAATTTTCGGATAAAATTTAAATTTCTTTTCTTAAGACCGATATTGTGCAGTTCCTGTAGTTAAATAAAGTTATCTTTCCAAATTAAGAAACTGAAAGTATATTTTCTTTCCGAGAACTTAAGGATATTAGGATAACAAAGTAGTTTTGTCCGTTGTCTAATCAGGGCACTTGAATATTTTACAGTGACAGCTGATTTCGGTTGTTTAAAAGAGGTTAGACGTCTGCCAACAATACTCATCTTAAAATTTCATACAAAAACTTTATTTTTTACTTTGTTATATGTGCAAATATTGTTGGAATTAAGCATTATGATCCAAAGGTTTTTGTTAATTGTTTCAAGTCTCAGAAAAGTGCAGCTGAAAGCTATCGATTGCTTGTGTAAGTTTATGATGAGGCTGCTTTATTTGATAAATCATGAAAGGTATAGTTTCGACGTTTCAAGAATTATTATTTCAGTTTTAAGCTCTGCAGATCGAAAAAAAGCAGATAAAGATTTAGAGGCATTAGTGTCTGAAGATCCGAGTTCTTCTGCTTTAATTTGTAGAAAAGTGCAGCTGAAACCCATCGAATACTTGAGGGAGGACTTTCATTATGACACTACTACAACTGAATATCTGGGATTGTAGGATTTTGTAGGGAATAGTTTCGACATTTTGAGAATGATAATTTTAGTGCTAAGTATGAAGTTCTCTCTGAACAGTGAAAAAAATGAAGATAAATGTTTAGAAGCATTATTCGATGAAGATTGAGTTCTTCTGTTTAATTTGTAGAAAATTGCATCTGAAGCCTATCGAGTAAATGCAAAAATTTATGATGTCATTGATCCAACAGATAAATCTTGTAAGGAATAATTTTGACGTTTCAAGAATGGTGATTTCAGTGTCAAGCACAAATCTCGCTCTGTTCAGCGAACATTTTTTAAAGCAAACATTTAGAAGCATTACTAAATGAAAATCAAAATTGTTCTGCTTTAATTTGCAGTAAAGTACAGCTGAAGCCCACCGAATACGTATAAAAATGGACACTGCTATAACTGATAAATCTTGTAGGAAATAGTTTTGACGTCTCAAAAATGCTGATTTCAGTGTTAAATACAAACCGCATTCTTCACAGCGAAAAGTTAGCAGAAAAACATTTAAAGCCATTAATGGATAACGATCCGAGTTCTTCGGCTTTAATTTGTAGAAAATGTAATTGAAGCCCATTGAATACTAGTGGAAGCTTATAGTTACGCTGCTTCATCTTATAAATCGTGTAAGGAATAGTTTCTACGTTTCAAAACTGATTATTTCAGTGTTAAGCACAAAACGCATTTTGCACAGCAAGAAAAAAATTCGAAGAAAAATATTTAGCGGTATTACTGGAAGAATAATTGATTCAAATGCAAGAGGATCTTCCATAATCATTGTGATTGAATCAAGAAGGTGTTTCTGTACGATGGTAATCCTTAGAGTCCCGGACGCGGCCGCACAGATAATTAGATTAGATAGAGTCCACGATTGAAATTGCAGAATTATTCAAAACTTGAATCGCATATTAAATCACAACTAATCTGCCAAGTCATATTTTGGTGAAAAACACTTCAAAACCCGATTATGTTGACAGACACTTAAGTGTATTATTGTGCTTTCCTGATCCGGAAAATACAATAATAAACATATTGGTCTCAGTCTGTCATTAAGTTCAGGTTCTTTTCTTAAGACCGATATTGTGCAGTTCCTGTAGTTAAATAAAGTTATCTTTCAAAATTAAGAAACTGAAAGTATATTTTCTTTCCGAGAACTTAAGGATATTAGGATAACAAAGTAGTTTTGTCCGTTGTCTAAACAAGGCACTTGAATATTTTACAGTGACAGCTGATTTCTCTTGTTTAAAAGAGATTAGACGTCTGCCAACAATACTCATCTTAAAATTTCATACAAAAACTTTATATTTTACTTTCTTATATGTGCAAATATTGTTGGAATTAAGCATTATAATCCAAAGGTTTTTGTTAATTGTTTCAAGTCTCAGAAAAGTGCAACTGAAACCTATCGATTGCTTGTGTAAGTTTATGATGACGCTGCTTTATTTGATAAATCATGAAAGGTATAATTTCGACGTTTCAAGAATTATTATTTCAGTTTGAAGCTCTGCAGATCGAAAAAAATACAGATAAAGATTTAGAGGCATTAGTGTCTGAAGATCCGAGTTCTTCTGCTTAAATTTGTAGAAAAGCGCAGCCGAAACCCATCGAATCTTTGAGGGAGGACTTTCATTATGACACTACTACAATTGAATATCTGGGATTGTAGGATTTTGTAGGGAATAGTTTCGACATTTTGAGAATGATAATTTTAGTGCTAAGTATGAGCTTCTTTTTGCACAGTGAAAAAAATGAAGATAAATGTTTAGAAGCATTATTCGATGAAGATCGAGTTCTTCTGTTTAATTTGTAGAAAATTGCAGCTGAAGCCTATCGGGTAAATGCAAAAGTTTATGATGTCATTGATCCAACAGATAAATCTTGTAAGGAATAATTTTGGCGTTTCAAGAATGGTGATTTCAGTGTCAAGCACAAATCTCGCTCTGTTCAGCGAACATTTTTTAAAGCAAACATTTAGAAGCATTACTAAATGAAAATCAAAATTGTTCTGCGTTAATTTGCAGTAAAGTACAGCTGAAGCCCACCGAATACTTATAAAAATGGACACTGCTATAACTGATAAATCTTGTAGGAAATAGTTTTGACGTCTCAAAAATGCTGATTTCAGTGTTAAATACAAACCGCATTCTTCACAGCCGAAAATAAAAATGTATATCAATATTTATTTTTGACATCACTCTAACTCCTTTCTTAAGTATTATTCTGTCGTGTAATCCTACAGTCAATGGATTGTATTCATCATAATTTAAAAGACTTTACTTGTTCTTTTTAGTTAGAACATTGATAATTAGTAAAAATGCAATACATAAACACTACTATAATAAAAATGGAGTTAAAGGTGTTTCGCCATTTTCAAAATTTGATTTTCCGAATTAGATTTGATTTTCCGGACCTTCTCACTTAAGAACTTGAAAAGTGCTCTATAGACATCTTTATTTTCCAACCTGACGACAATATCCTTCAGCAGGCTGAATTCATACACTTGTTATTGGTTTGATTAACACTCGTATACACGACCGCTCCATCACATACGTGCTATGTTAAATGATACTGACTACATAGAAAATATGTGTGACTATTTAGAACAGCAAGTAGATCGTAAACAGCATTCAAGCAGTGTGCTATCCTTGCTCTCTAAAAACGGTATTCTGAAATAATTTGAGTATGTTGCACAATGAAAAATGCTCCGAATCAAAATGACTCAAGATTGAATCATGTAAATCCTCATTTCTCAAAGCATGGACATGCAGAAATAAGAGTTAAGACGCTTTATTTATGATGTTTATTCACTTATCATATATGAGGTAAGTATTTTTATATCATTGATGGCTGCCAAATTTCGCGTGTGGAATATGTCCTTTAAGAATACATCCATTCTTCGACTTTGAAGATTGATGAATAAAATTTATGCTTTGGCGATTGTGTTACGATTGCCTAATTTTACGTTAAAAATTATTACTCAAAGGAGCCTTTCACTTAAAATCATAACAGATGAAGTATAATGAATAAATTCAACAACAATAGTAAAATTTACTACGTTTAACGAATGAAAAGTAACTGAGCGTTATTTTAACTAACGCTAAATTAACTAACTATTAAATTGTCTAACTATTTGAAACTGATTATTACTGATATTGTAGAATTGAAAGCACCTGGTCGTCATATTTGAACCGAACAGTTTGATAACAAAATGAAAACACAGATTTATTTAGATTTGAAAGTGTCATTCTTTTCTTTGTGCGTACTCTAATATTGAGGGTGCGGAGTCTTTTATATGCTATGTAATTTTATAATATTTTGAACAGGATTTTTGGCTAAATTACGATTTCTAAGGTAAAAGGCTATGATATACGGTATTAGCTAGATGTCTGCAAGGGGCTTCTAACATTTTGTTCCAAGAGCTTTTTTTTTCGTTCATTTATCGAAATGCGCTTTTTTCGATAGGATATACGCGAATAATATTTCTTTTCAATATCTAACAATTGAAAAAAATACGTATATATACACATATATATTGTAACTAAGTCAAAATTTACAGAAAAAATATATAATGTATATGGATATAGACAATACAATATTGTTTTAAATAGGTGTAAACAAAAGATAATTCTTATAATAATCACCATGGTATAAATATGTCTATGATGCAAATGCTTTGCCTACTAAATATTCCATTATTTCAATAATTTGTATGTCCAAAGAATTCTTAAACAATACTAAAAGTACTAGCTTTGCATATAAATGCGCTAAGGATAAAATAATAATATTCATATTTGTATATGGTAATGACATTTTAAACATTGATTCTCGATTAAAGCAAAATATTTCGAATTAAGTACAGATTAAACCAAAATGCGTCGAGCTAAGTACAATTTAATAGCATGTTATCAACATTTTCCATTCTAGTTGAGTATTCAATTGCATTTATAATGTGATTGTACTTGATCAACATTTGTTTGTTCGTCATTAAATTATGTACATGAATTTAAATATTCTGTATTCACATTTCATCAGAAATCTGAATTCAAATATTACTTATAGAGAATATTTGAAGTGTAAATAAATGATTTACATTTTTAAAAATCCATGTGGATTCTCATAAAAAAAATCAAGATCAATCAAAATCAATCTGTTTCTTTAAACATTTACATTGTTTATTTAAATAACTATTAATGTATACAGACAAACACACACACACACACACACACACACATATATATATATATATATATATATATATATATATAGAGAGAGAGAGAGAGAGAGAGAGAGAGAATATATGACCAAAGGTGACTAGCCACTTGCGAGTTTAGACATTTTGTTAAATATCTAGAAGCATACATGAGGAATTATCCTGAAACTCTAAGTGTGTAAACATAGTAGTAGTACAAGTCATATATTTCTGCGAAATTTTTTTCCCGAAACTCCATCGGGGACCTTCAACAAATTGAAAAACAATGAATATTTTTTGAATAACCCTCTCAAAATTAATGTTGCAAAAGCGTTCAAACATTAGATTAGGATTAAATGGTTTATTGTAAAAACTGTGTTCCTTTAATTGCGGATAGCATGCGTAGATATTTTAAGGTTCTTGTTAAAACAGTCCCAAATTTTTAAAAGAGCTTAGCTTATAATTTGCAGAGTTTTTAATATAAAATATTTTTTTTTTTTTGACAATGTGACAAAAAATATTGTACACATTACCCTGTAATCAGAGTTTTAAAACAATAATAATTGTATGAAAAATGAGAAGGTTTACTAAAATAATATTTCGTTGCGCATGCGTTAAAGCTATCAAAATTTCATTTGCATATTGTGTTAGATAAATCTATAGAGCAACTTTTGCAACAGTCTCAGAAACCTAGTTTAAAAATCCTGAAAGTGATCGTTGAAAGAATAATCTCAACATCCGTTATTTCTAAAATGAAGCCAAAAAAAAAAAAAAAAAAAAAAAAAAATGACGGGTTGTACAAAAATATAATAGTATGCGCCATATTGTGTATTCTATATTGATACTAATCAAAGAATAAATGGATACAGCCCGCCATCTTTTTTCTTCGCTTCGGGAATAACGGATTTTGAGGTTATTCTATCAACGATTACTGTCAGATTTTTCCAGCTATGTTTTGTAGACT
Source organism: Maratus speculifer (assembly GCA_964019185.1). NCBI lineage: Eukaryota > Metazoa > Arthropoda > Arachnida > Araneae > Salticidae > Maratus > Maratus speculifer. The sequence goes on along the minus strand of OZ025297.1, from coordinate 132,749,711 downwards.
TTCACAAAAGCTGCTCTATACATTTAGCTAAAAAATATGCAAATGAAATTTTGATTGAATTCACACATGCACAATGAAAAATTATTTTGTAAACTCTCATTTTTCAAGCATGTTTTATTAGTTTTTAATTCTAAATTATAGGGTATTGTGCACAATGTTGTTTGTCATATTTTCGGAAAAGAACATCATTTTATATTAAGAGCTCTGCAAATTATAAGAAAAAACGTGTAAAAATTTGGGACTGTTTTTATAAAAAACCTTAATTTTTCTACGAATATACATGCTATCCGCATAAAAATTAATACAAATTTTAACAGTTTCAGCTAGGTGGGGAGGCCTACCAAATGGCTTAAGCTCAACAAGCCCCACCTAACAAATTTTAACAATAAGCCACTTTATCATAATCTACAGGTTGAATGCTTTTCCTAGATCGTTTTAAAAGGGTTATTATTTTTCAATTTATTGACGGTCCCCTATAGAGTTTCAGGAAAAACTCTTCAATGAAATGTATGACCTGTACCATTATGTTTACACACTTAAAGCTTCAGGATAATTCTTCGCGTATTTTTCTAGATATTCAACTCAATGTCTAAAATCACAAGTGGCCGGTTAAACTTTGACCAAATAGTATAAATATATATATACATATATGTGGCATTTTAAGATAGGAGCCATTAATATTATTTGCAGGTTTTTCCATGTTATGTCACATGAGTCGAGGCGAGATAAAAATTAAGTAAAATAATAAACGTAGAAACTTCATTAAATTCCACAATTGCTACTCCAAAAGATTTTATTAAATGCAATCGTATGCAGAGGGAAAATGCTCGTTTCTTCCGAAACAATATTCCATAAAAACATTCGTCTAGTTTTAAATCGTTCAAACCCGAAAACATCGAATAAAAGATTCCATCCATTTCTGGACCTCTTCACTCAAGTCAATAATAAAAAGCTTCTAGAACTCTTTCTAATCTCTAACCATGATTTTCACATGTAAACAGAATTCATATCCATCGTCGAGATTAATTTCATTCAGACGATATTTTTTTTATAAAAAAAAAAAAAAAATATTTAAATAATTTATAATCGAACACTGAATGATATCCTGCAGACGAAATTTTTAAACAAAATAAAAGAAAAGAATTGAATTTATTGATCCGCACAAAAATCAAACGTTGAAGGGGGGGGGATAGGTATGGTTTTGGTATAAATTTAATAAGACTTTCTTTAAAAGGGTTGATAAAAGCAGGGAAAAAATGAGTTTTATTTGGAATATTAAAAATAAATTTTAATTAAGAATATTTTTAATTTAGAGCCATCTTTTTAAGTTTACACATATTGGAATAAATGATTTTTAAGGCGAATTAAGAATTTATATCGGTTCCTTAAAGATTAATAGATTACATCTAGAAACAAGATTTTAATTTAATAAGTCGAACTAAGTACAGAATATTGTTGAAGGAAATTAATGTAGTATAAAGGTTAATTTTGGCGAAAAAAATTAAATTTGTAACATATACATATAACATATATATTTAAAGAATTTTTTGTTATATATATATATATATTTAAAGAATATTAAAATGATTTATTTTCATCGAATAAAAATTATGTAATAAATGGAGTATAAAACCTGTTACAAAATTACATCTTTATATATAAAACACAAAATAAGTCGAAGATATTTAAAGGTTTCTAAAACATCAAGTAAAAATGACATAGATCTCTTCAAAATCAATTTTATTCTAGTGATATTTATGTATCAATAAACATTTTTCAAATTAAACCACACAAATAGATGAAACCGACCAAATAATTCAAAATACTTTTACAAACAAAAGAAACAAAGTACTTGATATATATTATGGATCTTACAATGATTAAAAAATTAATAATTTATGATCAATAAATGCTCGAACTCAAATATTTATTAGAAATAAATGACTTATACATCTAACACGTTAAAATGTATAGGAAATAAAAGACATTAACTACTTGTTTAATATCTCAAGTCAAGAAATTTCGGGCAAACTTAGAATATTTCGCATACTAGAATATGCTTAATTCGATAGTTTGAAGTATGGAGAGGCTCTTAATTAATTTGCTTAGTACATTTAAAACGATGGGTATGGAACATAAATATTAATATCGTATATATATATTGATATAATTAAATAATAATTAAATAATAATTAAATACATAATTAAATAATTTATTAGGAAAACTGTAAATGCAAATTTAATTTAGCCCTTTCAGGTCCATTTTTTAATTACTTTTACGTTTATAACCTTAACACTAGTAATCCAAATAGATTAATTTGTGTTTAGGAATTATTTCGTTGTCTGAAATATAACGAATGTCGTTGTTGTGAGTAATATTCAATTAATATTCGTATGAAAATAGGCTAAAGAAGTATTTTTGCAAATCTTTTGAAAATACTGTATTATAATACGATTTAACTTATATTACATCTTTCTAATACTTTTCGCACTTTATTATACATGATTCTCTCAGGAAAGTAACTTTTATTTTAAATTCAAGAAGCGAAATATGTGTTTAAAATAAAACAATCAAATACGGCGCAAAGAAAATAAAGCAAGTAATAATTATTTTTATTATTGCTAAATGTTCAAATATGAATGAAGCCCTATAGTAAGTGCAAAGACATATGCTAACATTACTATAGGTAAATAGCAGCAAAAGTTTTTCTTAAAACAAAACAATTTTCCGTATAAGACATGTATTATTAAAAGTACACCAGACCCGAAAGTGTTATAGAAGGAAGACATTATTGATTCTCTTACATTTTTAAAAACAACAGATTCCATCGGAGATATTTATATTTATTATTTAAATGTTAATTTTATATGTATAAATTTAAAGCATCGTTATCGGTGCTGCCCTAAAAATGCTCTCCCTCCTCTCCCTCGCTTTAAAAATAAACATAATGTTGATAGTTCGAAATAAAATCAAGCAGATAAGCCTCCCCCCCCCCACTAAACATTTTCTGTTTACTCATGTATGAAATTAGTTTTGTTAAATACACAGATATATATACTATATATATATATATATATATATATATATATATATATATATATATATATATATATATATATATATACATACATATATACATAAACACTCTACTAAAATTATTCAGAATCCAAGTGAAAATATCTCTCTGGCAATCCTGTCTGTAAATATTTCCTCTAATTATACTAACGTTAATTCTGTTTCAAACGTAGCAAATAAAGAGCGACCCTAAAATTCTATTTCATTTTTCTTTTCTGCCCAAAATCAGAGTTTCGCGAAAATTCGTTTCTGGCAATAATATTTCTGCATATTCGGTAAGCTTGAAACTCGATGTATATGTATTCTATAAATAACATTTATTTCTTCGAAAATGTTTAACATTACACATTAATTTGTGCAGTATTAGCTCAAATTAGATACTCTTTATTTATTGATATGAACTTTTGCTAGCTCCTGTGAGTCGTGACTGACTCAAGATGTGAATGCAAATTATAAAGCCAGCCTTTATAACTAAGCTAATCTTTAAAGACGCTTTGCACGCGCTCACTTAACCTTCTCACTGACAAGACCCTGTTAAATATTCACTAAGCTGTAGGTTTCACTGCAATACAAGCAAAATTTAAAATAATATAATTCAGTTAATTGAATTGATTTTTAATACATTTAACAATGATTAATACTTTCAAGGATAACATATATTCGTAAATAAGATTATTCTATAATGTTGACAGAATAATATTTTTTAACATTTAAAACAAAATACAGAAAAAACAACATTACAGTTATGCCCTTTTGCAAGACTGCCAGAAAGTTTTAAAGTTGCAGACTTAACATTAACTTTTTTTAGTTTGAAACCACAGAAGTGAATATTATCCTGTGAGCCATCGATTCTGAAGCACACACGGAACTATTGAGAATCCAGCATCGTTCCAGGATGGGTATAATTCTAAATGAATGTCGGTGTGCCATATCGATGAGTCGAATTCGATCTCTCGACTTGGATACTGTTCCATCCTGTTAACCGTGCGCGTTTTAAACAACTAAAATTTGAAATATTATGCACCCAGAGAAAAGAATTGATTAAAAACTACAAAACATGTTTTGTTCTGTACATTTCGGTTGCTGTAAGCGAATTTTTTAGTTAAAGTAAAAAATCCGTTTTGTTGCTCAGACAACCAAATATTGTTAACACTCTTATAAAATTTTAACAAAATTTTAACAAAATTTCATCAATTTTATTTGAGTCTTACTAAAGTCTTGCATTTCAATTTGTAATCCCAATAAAATTTTGTTGTTTTTGCAAAATTTAAATTGGTGTGCAGTAAGCCATAATTCTCTCACATAATTTTGTTTAATCGACTTATACAGCTAGAAAGGATTAACACAATTTCTGGGAAATAAAAACTTTTCAAATTGATACGAATTAACGATGTTATTATTATGATGTTATGCATTTTTGAAAATTATGGACAGAACATTGAAAAAAAAATCAACAATATTTTCTTTGTGTATTCAAACAAAATTTCCATTGACCAATATTTAAACGGAAAGATTTGTTGGACCAAACAAATTTTTGTTGATTCAACAAGTTTTTCTCTGGGTATGCAATGCAAAGCGTGAGAAGTTTTCTACATTAAGTTAGTTTTCCAAAAGTTATAGAGATTTATTATTTCACATTTTCCAGTCACAATTGTCCAATGTATTTGTAAGATATTAGCATTAATGAAAAAAAAAATAAAAAATCTGTTAGTTAAATTATTTAATATGAATATATTTGTGTTAATTTGAGAACGAAAACAGCATATTTTTGAATGAAAAAAAAAACCGTAACAATTACTTATGTTATAACAAATAATCAAGGTGTTTTAAATAAATGTTGTGTAATTAAAAACACTACAAGAGTAAAAATGACATTAAAATATAATTTTTAAATACATATGTATATTAAATGTGATTATTAATATTTATATATGATAAAGAAAATTCTTTGTGCTGCAAACATCATATAAATTGTAAATATTTTTTTGTTTACCAAAATATAGCTCTGTAAAATAAGATTTCTTTAAAATCGGAGTATATTTTATGGATCAATAAAATCGTTTCGAAAAAAATTCACGATTCTATGGAACATAAATGTGCGTTTTAAATTACAAAAGAAACTGTATTGAATACGAGAAAATATAGTCTTAACCTGTTTACGTTTTTCTGAAAGAAGACTTTTCCTGGTCAGAGATTTTGTCTTTCATGGTTACGAAATCGTTTTAAAAATGCAACTTTTAAGATAATATCTCTAAAAAGTGCTATTGAAAAGACTTGTATTTGATTAAAAAAAATTGTCCTGATAGGATTCAAAATTCGTAATTACATTATCAGATGCACGCGTAAAATGTGTATTTTGTTATAATTTAATAATTGCTTTACGTTTAAAATATTTAAAGCTGAATCAAATAATTTCTTTCAAAAATTAATTATCCCCCTACCTTACAATAAAAATCATTTTATTTTAGAGAAGTAACATTTTTAACTAAGCTTAAACGCTCCTTTGTTAATATAGTAGTAACATCAAATTCGTAAGTTCTTATAGAGTTTTTACTTAGGTCTAGTTGAAGAGGGATAAACATTTTGCATCATTTCATTCACTCACAGTGGCCGAGAGGTACGGACCTCTCAACTGGTAGACGGCAGGTGCTGGGTTCAAACCCAATCGCGGCTGTCGGCCTAACCGTTCGGAGTTTTCGTGGTTTTCTTCGAACCTTGCGTAAATACGGGTTAGGTTCCCTTAGAAAGACCCCCACGAAGGGCACTCCCCCCTGGTCCTATATCCCTAGCGTAGATAATTGGACGACAAAAATAAACCAAACCAAATCATTCACTCACGGGACTCTTGTATGACGTATTGTGGTCGGGCAAGTTTGTCTGAAGATACCTCATGGATCAAACGCCAGCCACATAAGGACGTGCCTGCACCTCGTGTTCTCTGTACCTGCACTTCGTGTTTTCTAAACCTGCACCTCGTGTTTTCTGTGCCTGCACCTTGTGTTCTCTGTGCCTGCACCAAAGCAACACAGTCAGTGCAAACGTTCCGATATTAACCCGAATCAGACTGAACGAGACTCATTGGTCCTATTCTCAGTTACTTGGCTCAAGTCACCCCACGGTCAAATAGAGCAATAAGATCTTAAACTGTACGTCATCCCTACGACTGCACGAAAACCAAGCATTTATTAAGGCATAGGGCTCGGAAGCTGTACCAATGATCACCAAACTTATCTTGCTTTACCGAAAACTCTCAAGGCCAACAGGGAAAGGAATGTTTGACTGGTAACCGACATGAAGGAGAGGGCGCCTCTCAGAGCAAAGTAGTAGTGGAAAAACTCTCCCTAACAACATAGACACCAGCTAGAACGACACGGCTCAGCGTACTTGGCTTCCGGTTTCTAATCATTTCTTACTTAACCTTACTTCACGGGCTCAATTAATACCTAGACAAAATGTTCATCGACAGCGCAATGGTATAAATTAAACTCGATATATATAAGAATGAGATCAAAAGGGACTCACGCTTGGGTTTCCTATGATCATACAATGAACGAGAACTGCTGTTGACTGACCATCCTATCCGTAAGGAATGAGTGAACACTGTTAACAGTAATAGGCGGAGTCAGAACTGCAGAAAAAAGAAGATTCCGGCCCATACGAAACAGACAGGATAGTATGCTGTCTCAATCAACATGTTTTTCAAACGCAACTGTAATCGTTCACTCTGTAATTTAAGTCTAAAATAAATTTGATTATAATACAACGTAGAGGAACCGTAATTGAAAGAAATGAGTGTACGACTTGTAAGAGAAAAGGATTCTCAAAGTTCGCCAGCCAATAAATAATGTCCAATACCAGCATTTTTACGAGATAACATTTCGTAGTTAATTACTCAGTCTTTCGTTAGAGTGGGTCTTTTAGACCCTTCTGAATATTGATATTATTGCTGAGTGTGGTTCGGGGAATTGTTATTTTGTTTCTTTGTCTAGTGACGCATTGCTTCAGTACGGGCAAATTCAGGGGGCTTCAGATGTAGTTGGTCTAGTTCAGGCAGACGTTCATTTTGTAATGGATTAAGAATAGTTTATTTTTATTGTAACTTGTATGATAACTGTGTGAATTCGTAATTAGTTTGATAAATTTTGAAACATTTTGTCTTAAGTCGATTGATAATTTAAGTTATTGGACTCTCGAACAGTAGCCACTACTTTATTTCTGTAACAGAGTACTTAAAAAAATCTATCAGGAACAGCCTGTGCTTTTTTTACAGGTGGCAGCAAGCATACCTCTATGCAGTTTGTACATTTAGTTCATAAAAAGATGCTATGATACTTTTTCATCATCCCGATCAAGCTTAACTTCAAATATTACTACTAATAAATAACATCTATCTCTGACATTCCATAAATTCTGTTTTCAATTCTTGTCGAACAGGCTGACTATAAAATATGTCGCAGAATACTTTGACGACGGGAATCGTCACGCTGAATTATACACTGAGTTTAGTCCAAGCAAAGAAACAAGCGATGCAACAAATAGTTTAATAAATGTGTGTTTTCCAGCTCGCTAAAATTTAGTATCAGGAAGCAGTCACTGGAAATTTATGTAAGAGTAGTGATATTTTTATTGATCAGGATTTGTGGACACTACCATAAGAAGTTGGAAAATAAAAGCAGTCTTGATATTTTAAAATAAATTAAAGACGAAATTTTTAAATATAACATGTAAAACGAATCGTTGATGTGGAAATTCTTTAATCGGACTATTGGAATTTTTTTTTTTTTTGGTTCTAGATAGAACGTTGAAAGTTCACAGTTTTGTGAATCCTTCGTGCCAAAATATGCTAAAAACGCATTCAGTTATACAGAAAAATATTAGTCTCTGACATACATAATTATTTTAAAAAGAAGTTTACTATGCAGTTTTAAAGAACTATAATTTTTTTTTTCAATCTTTATCCTTATAAATATTTATATATAAGAAACAATTTGGAAATGGACCATTGAAAATCCAAAACCACAGAGGTTTACTATGGAGGAGACATGGTTTTGCCGCCCATGGTTTTGTTGACGACATGTCACAAAATATATATATATATATATACATATATATATAAAACAATTTGCAAATGGACCATAGAAAATACACAACCACAGAGGTTTACTATCGCGGGGACATGGTTTTGTCGGCAACAACTTGATGACATATCACCAAATTTGACAACCAAAATTACTTGTGAAACGTGACTCCAACTTGGAGCTATTTCTGACGTTTCGCCAAATCCTCATAGACTCGCATTGTTATCCAATAGGTTCCCTTTTTTTGTCTGTAAGAATTGGTTCTTTAAAAAACTTGTCAGCATAAGAGTTGCAAATAATATTAAGAATATTTATAATAAATTTAATTGGATTTGATAGTTTCAAAATTGACAAAGTAACAATTTTTTTCTCCCTAAAACAATATTTTTTCGCCTCTTGAACCCATTTTTAATTTTATCAAAAATCCTTTATACGTAAATTTTGTCCTTTTTTCTAGAAGTAATAATAACTTTAAACTGATTTGTTATCTATTGTAATTAAGAGGATTTTGGGATTTTTCGATTTTCACAAAACCCCTCACTCTTTTTACCCTCTTATCCGATTTTGCCCATTGGCTAAATTGACCAAGATTGTCCCCCACCCCTTTGACTTTATGTTTCAGTTTAAACAGATTGTGTAGTATTTTGGAATTTATAGTGCACATAAAAAGTGGTAAATATAGAAAGATAGATAGATAAAGTTTTTAACTGGGGGTGGTTTGGGGGTCTAGGGGTCATGATCGGTGTAGATCTGTAAAACCTTTTCAGAAATTACAACATAGGGATGAAAGTAACAGGTAGTTTTTCTTACAAAGTCCAACTGAATGTCAAATTTTAATTACCAATATTTTCGAATAATAACTGCATCAAATATCTTAAATTAATGTTAAATTAAGTAAGAGACCGCCATTTCCTCGAGTAATATATCTATTAAAAGGATATTTAACGGAATTTCGTTTAAATACAGTTTTGTTAAGGATAATTCGATCACTGATGGTGGAATGTGGAACTAACAGAACGCAATTTTATTAAAATTTGGGAATGTAAGAAGATAATATTTAAAATAGTTTATAATGAGTGATAAAAAATTATAAATAGAAGATGCGTTACATTTCATTCGGTGAGAGGTGCGGTTGGAAATTTTGGAAATGTAACAAGGCGATCTGTTTGAAACTTTAATATTTGGATTTTGAGGTCTGGTTATTATGTACCACTTAGACAATAAATAAATGTATAATAGAAATTTTGTGGGAGGGGAGGAGAGTTTTTACCAAGTGGAAAGTACAAATTGATTATATAAAAAGAAAGGATCGTGAAGCGATCTAGAAAGGAACGCGAGACCATTTCGTTTAGGGTTGGCTAAAAAATAGGGATTGCTTCGCAATGCCTAACGGCATTATTTTTGTTGGAACTACTAAAACATTTCATTGCGTTGGATGAAGAGATGTTTTGATGGTTAAATAATGTTGGATGATTAAATATATTGGATGATTAATATGAAATTTATAATTAAATATGCATTTTTAAATAAATATTATTAAATATATTATACGTTAAATTTATGTAAATTTTCATTTCTGTAACAGCATAAAAAATCTATATTTCTGTTGTATGAATATTTATGTTGTTTTGTTGAATTATCAGTTTATATTAAATAATTTTTAAAATTCATTACTCATAATAAACTTAACTATTTTGTTAAATATATAATTATCATGTACTTAAAAATTAATCTTAATATCACACGGAACGCTTTATAAATTTCAGTTTATTAAAAGTGTTGTAGGTACATATTATTTATTCTAACACAAAGAATGTTCCAATGTCAGGGTAAATGTTGTTTTCACAAAAGATAATATAAATATGTGTTTAAGCATTTGACAATTTTTTATATTTATTTCTTGATAACAAAAGCTTACAATATCACGCTTTGTTGTCTCGAGAATATAACGTGTTTAATTTATTTTTGTTGAAAGTACTAAAACATTCCACGCGCAGTTATTATTTATAACATGTGTTTTAACAAGCTACTGACGAAGAATGCGTCTTTTGTACGAAATACGACAATAACGTTCGCTAATTTCTCTTGTGACTCATTTTTTATTTTCTTGAAAGGAATTTATCTTTCAAAATGAGAAGAATTAACAATTAAATGCGGCGTTTCACGATCCGACGAAACCTTATAAACTGTTTTATTTTTCGTGTTAATAACAGGCCTTGTTGATTACTTTTTTCCTGTAGTTTTTAATGTTTTGTTGTACTAAAAAGTAGAGAAAATTAATCCTACATAATATATTTATATCAAAATATGAGCGTGATGTTTTTTAAAAAGTTTCTTTATAAAAGCAAGATTAGAACGTTAAATGAATAATTTTTCATATTTTCAATTTATTTTATGTTTACAAAAAATAAATTACAAGAATTCGTTAAAAATTTCGAATACCAATTTTTGATGGGTTGAAGCATTTTAGGTCTTGAACTCGATTGGATGTTTTTTAGAAAATGCCTATGACTGCCGCACAATCTGTAGTGTGTTGGTGTTATATATGACAGCCGATTATCTGTACGAAGGATGTAGGCCTTATGGGGTAGACTTCCGTGGGGGTGTTTTTAAGGGAAACTAAACAATATTTACGCACGGCTCGAAGAAAACCACGAGAACTCCGAACGGTTAGACCCAAAGGCACGATAGAGTTCGAACCCAACACCTCTCCTCTGTCTGTATGTTACAATAAATTTCTGGGTGCTTCATCTCAAGAATTTCAGCAAAGAATTTCACAACATTTCAGAATCAATTAGAGCTTTATATAGAAAGATGCTAATTAATTTTTGGCATATATCACACAACAAATGGCGCTGCTCTGCAGCATTTTTCTCGATGTCCTAAAGCTCAAGAACTGATACATAGATTTTTATCAAACTTCAGATTCAGTTAGTTTTTGATAAATATTGGTGTTGATTATATTTTGTTATAAATCGCCCAGCAGGTGGCATTACTATGTTCATTTTTTCGCGATTTCCGCAATAGGTGTATATCAAGAGCTAATGCACGAATTTCCATCTAACTTCATATTTAGTTAGATGTTCACAGAATTTTTGCAGATTAGATTTTAATACCAAACGCCCAACAGGTGGCGCTGTTGTACGTTTGGTACCTGTTGTTTGTACCTGAACGTTTTGTTGTATCTCAAAAATGCACAAATGTCCTTAAAGTTCAGATTCAGTTGACGTTAATGTAAAATGTTGTGGATTAGGTTTTGGTGTAACTATTCAAACAATCAGTATTTCTTTGCAGTATTTCCAGTTATTTACCAGATATTAGCGATAGCACGGAATTTCATGTCTTTAGATTTATAATGATGATTATAAATTGTAATTAATATTTGCGCTATGCTAGCAAAATTTGAAGCATAAACATGTTTGAGATAGAAGAAAATTTTGAAATTAGCACATTTGACCAGTTCAAAATGTCACAATGAAATAGGAACTTTCGATTTTTCTGATTTTTTTTAAATGTTGCTCATAACCCTCTCTTATTTCAAGTTTTTATTTATGTATCGTTTTATAGTTGATTAAACTCACAAAAATTGGAGGAAATTGTGAAATATATCTTGAATAAGAAAACATGTGAAATAATTTTGAAAAAAAATCTTTCTACCAAGCAATGATTGGAATTAAACTATTTTTTTTATCTAGATGTCCATTCGACCGTACACTATGGACAAATATGACCAGTCACTTCCGATGTGATGTTTTCGATGTGTTGCTTTTAGATGTTTTGTTAAATATAAAAAAAAATATATATATAAGGAATAATTTTGAAACTCTGGAGTGTAAAAGAATAGTACAAGTCATATATTACTGCGGGTTTTTTCCAAAATCCCACAGAGGACTGTCACCAAACTGAAAAAGAACGAAAATCTATTTGGCTAATCCTGTCCAAACTAATGTTGCAAAAGCTTTCAAATTATGATTAAGAAGTTTATTGTAATAAACGTTGTTGCGTTTTATGGGGATAGCATGTATACTCGTAGAGAAAGAGTTTATATATAGAGAGTTAAGGTTTTCATAAAAACAATCCCAAAATTTACCAAGTTTGTGGCTTATAATTTGCAGCTTTCTTATATTATAAAATATTTTTTTTTTTTTTTAATATGACAAACAAGATTGTGCATAATACCGTATAATCAGTATAATCTGTAGTTCGAACGTTTTTGTTACATTAGTTTTGGCAAGGTTATCCAAAAGATTTTCCTTCTTTTTCAATTTGTTGAGGGTTCCCTATGAGATTTCGGAAACAAATATTCGCGAAAATATATGACTTGAACTATTCTGTTTAGACGCCTGGTGCTTAATAACAATTCGTCATATATTTTTCTAGATATTTAACAAAATGTCTACAATTGGAAGTAGCCAGTCACATTTGGTCATATAGTGTATGCTTGGAAAATTTATCCGAAAATGTCACGGATAAAATGAATTTTACCAGAGAGTTACAGGAAACCAATTGTTTTCAATGATGTTTATACTATAACTATCACATTACGTAAACAAGAACGAAAAGTCATAATTCCAGCATAGATTATGAAACACTCTATTTACTTAAAAGTTGACAAATAGTAACAACACTGATCTTTTACGTTATTTAACTTTCCGAGTACGCTCGGCCAGGAATCTTGCAGCCATCGTCAAGGACTATTTTAATAATTTTCCATTCACTAATCAGTAAGTTTTTAAAATCCGATTTCTTTTAACTGTAATATAGATTACGATGTATTTTTTTAAATATTAATTTGTAATATATGCATAAAATATTAATTCATATTGTGTAATTTGTGATTCAATAAATGTGGAACATTGCACTTTCTCTTATGATTTTACTAAAAAGATTTTATTTTTCCTTTCTTCAATGTGCGTATAAAAGCAAATTTTACTTAAAGGTCGTACTCAAAGAATTGTATAAAAATCGGGTATAGGCATGGATTTATTTTGACTAATCGCTAATGTGCATATTTTAGGGTTATTGTAAATATGCCGAAATGGAGAAATGAAGTGAAGTACACCGTTAGGTCTTATTATATAATTATTAATGAAATACTAATATTAGTTAAAAATTATACATTTGTATCAATTAATATAATTGTAAACTTAAATGTTACATAATTAATTTAAATTTAAATATATCTAGTTAAAATCCTCATTCTGTCTAATTTTAAAATGCTATTTAAAAATTGGGTTTAGGTACGGATTTATTTTACCTAATCGCTAATATGCATTAAATGCAGAAACATAAAATACTGTAGTTCAAACGAAAAATATAATGCGGAAAATATATGCGCATATAATGCTGAATTTATGTGATTTTTTTTATAACTATAGTGTTTTCAAACCAGTGATATATATATATATATATATATATATATATATTTGACACTCACACACACACAAATTCCCATATACTTTCGAAAATTTTTACCTTGCAATATGCTATTTTTTTTCTTGTTTTTTTTTTTTCCTCGAGCACCAAGGAGCCCCTGAAAAATATAAGTGGAGTCCTAAGAACTCCGCAGAGCATACATTGGGACGGTCTGCTTTAGAATGCTCTCCATACACTGGGAACTACGCTGTAAACCATACAGAATCCTCTCACTTTTTTCGTTATTTACACTATTCTTCGTTTTTCCTTAAGCAAAAGTTAGAGATCATGCTTCTCTACGCTATACCGCCACTTGCTATTTTTCACGTTTTGTTACATAACTAGGCAAATGCACGAGGAATTATCTTGAAACTCCAGGTGTGTAAACAGAATAGTACAGGTCATATATTTTCTCGAAGATATTTTTTCCCGATACCCCTAGTGAAAGGTCAACAAATTGAAAAGGAATGAATGTCTTTTGGATAACCCTATCAAAACTAATGTAGCAAAAGCATTCAAAATGTATATTAAGGATTTAGATGCTTATTGTAATAAAGTGTGTTCATTTTTATTAGGCTAGCATGTACACCCATAGAAAAATTAAGGTTTTCATAAAAACAGTCCCAAAAAGTGTTTTCCTTATAATTTGTAGAATTCTTAATAATAAAAATTGTTCTTTTTAGAAAACATGACAAACAACATTCTGCACAATATCCTGCAAATATAATTTAAAAAAATAGAAATTGTATGAATAATGAGCAGGTTAAATAAATAATTTTTCACTGCGCATGCGTGAAAGCAATCAAAATATAATTTGCATGATGAGTTCACTAAATGTATCGAGATCTTTTGCGAAAGTCTCAAAAACATAGATTGAAAATTCTGGAAGTGATCGTTGACAGAAAAATCTCAAAATCCGTTATCCTCAAAAGATAGAAAAATGATGCGGAATGTATCAATATATCCATTGATTAGTGTCAATATAGCATACACAATATTGCACGTACAGCTATATTTAAATACCACCTCTTATCTTTATGCTTCCTTTTGGGAACAACGGATTTGGAGTTTATTCTATCGACCGTAATTTTCAAACTTTTCAAGCTATGTTTTTGAGACTTTCATAAGAGTATCTCCATACTTTTAAGTAACACCTTATGTAAATTATATTTTGATTGTTTTCACGCACGGGCAATGCAAAATTATGTAGTAAATCTGCTCATTATTCCTACAATTTTTATTATTTTTCAATTTTGATTTCAGGTTATTGTATAATGTTGTTTGTCGTAATTTCTAAAAAGGAAATTTTTTTATATTAAAAAATCTGCAACTTATAAGCAAAAAAAAAATGAGGAATTTGGAACTGATTTTATTAAAACCTTATTTTTTTTCTACTAGTCTATCTTCATAAAAATGAACGGAGTTTATTATGAAAATGAATTTAATCATAATCTACAGTTTGAATGCTTTTGCTACATTAGTTTGGACGGGGTTATCCAAAAGATATTCGTTATTTTAAATTTTTTTGACGATCACCTATAGGGTTTCAGGGGGAAATCTTGGCGGAAATGTATGGCTTCTACTTATCTGTTTGCATACCTGGAGTTTCAGGATAATTCCTCATATATTTTTCTAGATATATAGCAAAACGTCAAAAGTCGCAAGGGGACGATCACTTTTGACTATATAGCGTATAGATGAGAGTTAAATTTCCTCTACTGAATCCACCTTGAGTTTATTAATTAACATTCACATAAAAAGCACAAATAAATGTAGTATAATTACTTTCAGATGCATACGTATAATATAAATTTATTTAAAGTAGATTAAATAAATGTACAATATATTTACCTGAAAGTAATTACGGTACATTTACTTGTACTTTTTATATAAATTTTACTTGTAGGATTTTCTATTATTCTTATACTTTAATATAACTTGAGATTATAGTGAATATTTTTAATACTACCTTTCACAACTTTTTTAATGGCATGCTGCTTATTTTACAAATTCTCGTAATCAGGCAGCGCATTCGCACGGTATCTACTATTTTCATCATTTTCATTACTAAAATATCATTTAGTCCCTATCTCTGATGAATTTCGAAACTATTCAGTTATTTTGGAAGAAACCATTTATGCATAATTATAGCTATCTACATTAAATGTTATCATTCTACTAATAAGCACAGGTTAGCAATAATTGTGGTAAATATAGACTCTTGTTAGATCTTAAGGTCATTTTAATCTTAATTATGGATACGTTCTTGCCAATGCCTAATCCTATCATTCTCAAGAGGTTAATCATTAATGCAAAAATTATTTATAATAAGGGATTACTAGACACGATCGTATTAATTTGTACTAAACAGAATCCCACAAATGTAAATCGCACTATAAGTAAAGTGTTGCAACTGCATTAAATCCGTACGATTATGTTATGGGTATATTAGAGTTACACAGTTGACGTTATGTTAACCATTACGTTATGTTAACGCAGTTAACTGAAGGTTATGTAATACCGATAGGATCATAACAATTTCGGTCCCGTTTGGAACTTCTATTGTCGTTGTTGTATACCTCTCGTATACAACAACTCTCCTATAATACAGATGGAATGAGTAATTATATTATAAATTTTGATATGGATCAAATTAAATGAAAATTAGTTAAACTGAGTGGAAAAATTAAAGGAAGTAACACTTCTTTCAGCTGTATTTCAGTATGATAATAAATATGCAAGAAGAATTTTATGTATAAAATTATTTTGTAATAAAATAATTTTAATTCAAAATTGAACATTTTTAATACAAATTACGTAACACAATCAAAATAGTATTCTTCTTATGCTTCGAGAAGAATCTTTCATTGACCAATCTTAGACCAAATAGTCCATTTTTCGAAAACCTTTCAGAAGATATTGTTCCATGTATAATTAAAATTCTGCTTTAGCTCGCAAGGATATTCAAAAAATTGTTCGGTACATAGATTACTAAACATAAATTAAGAAGTTCAAATCCGACTAAAATTTTGATGCTCATAGTGTCTAGAGTTTCAGTTTAACCCATCATTGGAAAATGTCATTTTGACTCCATTTTAGGCTAAATTAAAGGAAATAATTAGCCTGAAATAATACATTATACCTTTAAAAAAATTGGAATTTATTGAAACAATCTATAACCAAACTGCTATACGGAAAAAATCAATTTTCAAAGAATTAAAATGACATTTTATATTTTCATTGAAGGGTATAAGAGTGATTCTTACATTTCATATTTTAAAAGTATGTTAGAGTCGGATTAGTCTTTGTTTGAAAAGGAGGACAATAAAGACATAACGATTAAATAGTTTAAATTGTTACACTCTTTTATTAATTAGATGTGGCTGTTAATATTTTTTTTTTCTAGAGATGACCCTGGAAAAAAGAGTTGGTTCACAGTCTCACGTTTTATGTCATTTTGTTACATATGACAATTCCTTGCAAAATGCTATTTATGTTTAAGCATTTTTGAATTAGCGTCATATTTTTTTTCGTGTGGTAAGTATGCCAAGTTTTCAGCCAAATAAAGCGAATGTGCAGCTCGTGTTGTTTTCGAGTTTAAACAATAGAGGAACGCAAGAGAAAACTGTCGTACTCTTCTGGAAACTTGCAGTCATATTGACCTACCACAAGATCTAGAGTTGACCGAGATAAGCATCAACATTTGAAGCAAAACTGAATCGCTTCAAAAAGCTGACAACTCTATAGATTTTGTGGGATCAGAAAGATGTCGTGAGCCGATTGCACAAAACCCTAAGTCATCGAGCACAAGAAAAAAACCTTTATTTTATAGAAGAGTAGTATTAGAGGATTTCTAATAATCCATAGCTGCCGGAACCGAAGTGGTGCATAAGACAAAAATTAATACCACTAGTGGTTGACTTGTAGGATTAGCATTGTGTTTTATTGGACTAAGTTTTCCATGATTTCATACTTTTGATTGTACGGCAAACACAATGCTAAACTCACCAGTCAACCACTAGTGGTATCAGTTTTTGGATTACGCACCACTTCATTTCCGGAAGTCATGAATCATTAGATTCCTTTATTACTACTCTTTCATAAAATAAAGTTTTTTTTCTTGTGCTCGATGACTTGGGGTTTTGTGCGGTCGGCTCTTGGACTATATTAGCTTCTAAAAGTAGATGAAGTTAGTATTGATACTTACTAGCAACGAATTATCTAATTCATCCTTGCATTGATCCAAAAGGCACCAGAAAGTGCTAAAGACATCGAAAAGTGATTATACTGGTCGACAATTACCCTTCTTCATTCACAGCGACAAATGCTATAGATACAATTTTTAGGTGCGTTCGTAATTATGTAAATACGTAGCACCTATTGCTGTCGCTCAGTTCGTCCGTCTGTCCGTCTGTCTGTCCGTCTGTCCGTCCGTCCGTCCGCATATAACAACGCAAAAACTACCCAGCCGAATCGTTTAAATTTAAAATACATAATTATAACATAATTTTATCGCGTCATTTCAAATTTTATGAAAATCGGAAAAGTAGATCAATTACAGAGAGAATCAAAAAAGATTCCGTTACATTACGGTCAATGGGGAAAAAAAGTTTCAAATGCATTTTAATCATTTGAAATTTAAAACATATGATTATTGCGTAATTTTGTCGAGTCATTCCGAATGTTATGAAAATCGGATGCATAGATGAATTACAGGGACAATCAAAAGGATTCCGTTACATTACGGTCAATTGGGAAAAAAATTTCAAATGCATTTTAATCATTTGAAATTTAAAACATATAATTATTACGTAATTTTATCGAGTCATTTAAAATGTTATGAAAATCGGATGCATAGATCATTTACCGGGCCAATTAAAGGTATTCCATTACATTACGGTCAATGGGAAAAACGTTTCAAATGCATTTTTATGATGTTACACTCATTCGAACATAATAGAATTGGCATGAATCTGTGAAGTATATACTAAAATATGCATTCTGTACAATCTGTGATGCAAAGAATTTTTATTATTAAATTACAGGGCCACACAAAAGTATTCCACTACATAATGCTATACGGGGAAACATTGTTTGGTGTGTGTTTTAATTATATTCAACTATTTCCCATTTTATGAATAAGATATACGCTTCTGAGGTGTAATAAAAATTACTTTCTGTATATTTACAGGAACACAAAAAAATATTTCGACTACTATACTATAACCGAAGTACGCTCTACTATATCAGCAAGATTTTAATATTTTTAAAACTTCGTTATCGTACGAACGCACCTCATTTGCTACGTTCACGTGCAATTTCCAACTTGTTTTTTACTTAGTTGGAAAACTTTGCTCACTCGCCGTACACACCAAAACGGCACGTTCAGAGTAGCACTTCTTTTCACAGATCTCTCACGCACTCCCCATAAAGCATTGAAACAAGTGGGGATAAATTGCAAAGTTTCTTGATGATTGGTCAAAATATAGACTGTTTTTTGAAGAGGATATCCTAATTTGACAGAGAAAAAGAGACAATGTATGACCAATGATGACACATGTTTTAAATAAAGAATATTCCCCTTTTCTTTTTAGTTATAATCAGTGTTATTTTCAAGAAAAAATTGATATTTATAATCACATCTAGTGACTCAAACTATGTTTTGTATGTAAAAATAAAATTTGTAATGCATTTTTATTACAATTCCTGAAATGATATAATTATAAAAAATACATCCACAGGTATATTTTTAATGGCCATACAATGCTTTAACATTTTTAGAATTTAATTGTAATTAATATATGCTAATTTTAAGCGATTTTTTGGTAATCTCACTTCAGCTGATAAATCTCCAAATATTCTCTCTCACTCGAACAATTATATATGAGTTACGACAGTAGTAAATGAATTTATTCATGAAAAAACTCACTAAAATAAGTCAAATGATTGTTTATTTACATCAATAAAACATTTTAATTGTTGAAAAATATAAAACAAATTATATATATCAAAAAAAGAGTGCAATATTAAAAAGATATATGTTTCTACATATAATTTTTTATATTTAATTTAAAATTATTCACTGAGAAATTAATTAAGAAAATTTAAAAGATTGTTTACGAAATGTTAATTTTTTTCTTTTATATTGTCATATCTGAAAAAAAACAGGGAAAAGGTGAAATATATTTTATTAAATCCAATTGTTTGTATTTTTTTAATTCTAAAAAAATAAAAAAAATACAGACAATTTTTTATAACTGAGGTGTGAGTGCTAATGCTACATTAATGTATTGTAACAGATATTTTCAGGAAAAATCATGAATTGTGATAAAAAAAAATTAAACATGATTTTAAATATGAATATCGAATGCTTGGAAAAGGTGTATTTTAAAAGTGGATTTACTTGTTAGTTTTATATGTTATTGTGTTGATTAAACATTTTGTTAATTCATTCTTAAACAATTTAACAGATCATGGCTCAAAATTTTTCAGAAGGGCTTTTTAGAACTAACAAGCTTAAGGTTCAACCAAAGACGATATACTTTTCACAATCTCAAATTTTCACATATTGCAATACGAAAAGTTTGCTCAACACAGTATCTAATATTAAAAAATCCGTGTCGGCTTTGCCTACAGGCGTAGGTATATTTCGAAGTTAAGTGCTCATTTCAAGAACAAAAGATAAAATATGATTAGAGCTAAACACAGTTTAACAACTTTATTTGGTCGCTTTTGAAGAATTTTTTATTTATTTTTCTGTAAGAGCTGTTGTTATCAAAATCATCTTAAACGAAATTTTGCTCAAAAGACCACTTTGACAAAATTTTTTGAAATATATTCTGACTTTATGAAAAAAAATCGACAAATACAGTTCATTATGTAGTTCCTAAATACGAGAAACTGCCAATTGAGTGTGTCTGAGAGCAAAAATGAATTTAAAAATGAGAAACAATATAAGCAATTTGTTATTTCAGTACTTCCTCAATTTTTCAAAAAACCATTGCTTCGGGAAATTCTTTTCAAAATGCGCCATTTTTACAAAATTTTTGAAATATATTCTGCTTTTATCAAAAATCTGGCCAATGCGTCACATTATATAATTCGTAAACAAGAGAACCTGCAAAATGGATGTGTTTGAGAGTAAAACAAATTTAAAAATTTGATCAGAATTTGAGCAGTTTGGATTTGAGTACATACTTAATACATTTTTTCCTTCAACTGCTATTTTTGTTCAATTCATTTTTGGTATAATTATTGGTCCTATCAAAAGTTTATTAATGCAAAAGTTGTAGGTATTATTGAGAAGATATATAATAAATTTAACCGGATTTGATATCTTAAGTAATGACGAAAGTATGGATTTTTTTATTCTTGTTCCCCCTCCTCCTTTTGTTTGTTTTCGTTTTTAATTTTTTGCGATAACAGTTGCTCTTATCAAAAACTTGTAAATACAAAAGTTTCAGATAATAATAAGATAATTTATAATAAATTTAATTGGATTTGATATCTTGAGAATTGATGAATTTATGAATGTTTTTCTCCCAAAACCCCTATTTTTTTCACCCGTTGAGCTCATTTTTAACTTTATCGAAAATCTTTTATGCATAAACTTTTGGCCCATTTTTTTTGAAGTAATATAGACATTAAACTGATTCGATACCTATTTTAACTAAGAAGTTATGGAGTTTATTGGTTTTAACAAAAAACCTCCCTATTTTCATCCCCTTGGTCTAGTTTTGCTTATTAACGAACTTGACCGAGATTTTATGAATTAGTTTGGAAGAAATTTGAGCAGAATTTAAAAAGTTACCGTGTCCATAAAAAAGTGACATATATATATATATATATAATGGATAGATGGATGTATAAACTATTTTACTGATGGTAGTTTTGGGGTCTAGGGGTTAGGATCGGAGTAGATCTGCAAAAACTTTTTAGAAATGTCAACATAGAAGAGACCGAAAAAGAGACCGAATTTCATACGAAATCTACTTAATAATGCCAAAGTCGCATATTAAATAATTTTGCTTTGAATGCTTTTATAAAAGGTCTATAAAATGTTAAAACAGAAATGTTGAATACAGAAATTTATACTTAAACAATAGAAATATTTTTCTTCATCTTGTTTAGTAATTGTAATTTAAAAATGATGTTTGCTTAGAATGAAAGTATGATTATTATTTGTTTAAAAAAAATCATGTGTACAATTGCGTTACATAATTGTCATTTTAATGTTCCAAATGTACATATACAAACTGTAGAAACTTAATTGTAAGTAAATTCTGCTTTCACACACATTAATTCATTTTTAAAGAGTTGTAAATATTTAAAGAAACTGTGATACTTAGAGCAAGGAATTTGAACATTTTATTTAAAACATCTTGAGTAAAGAATAGTACTTTTATTTTTAAAAGTCTCAATTGAATACATTTCTGATTGTTTGCTAAAACTTTTATGTATGTTTACAGAGTGTAAATAATTAAATCGTGCTTTAGAGAATACATAATGTTCCACTGATGGCGAATTTAACAAAATAATGCTACAAGAACGAAATAAAATTTAAAAGGATAAGAAAAGCTAAGTAGAGAGAATTTTGTTTTTTATAAAGTTCTATTTGAAATAATGAAACTTAAAAAATTGTAACGTAGCTAATATTTATAATAAATTTCATTATTCGTTTTTCATGTAAACATTAAATATTACTGATTATTTCATTATAACTTTATGGACATGCCAGAAAATGCAAGTATTTAAAAAAATATATATATTTTGATAAATACCTTTTAATTCAATGTATACATACAATATGTTTCTACATTTTTTTTTTGCATTTTGCAACCTCAACGTCATTTGCAACCTCAACGTTCAAAATTGTAACGTAGCTAATATTTATAATAAATTTCATTATTCGTTTTTCATGTAAACATTAATTATTACTGATTATTTCATTATAACTTTATGGACATGCCAGAAAATGCAAGTATTTAAATATATATATATATTTTGATAAATACCTTTTAATTCAATGTATACATACAATATGTTTCTACATTTTTTTTTTTTTGCATTTTGCAACCTCAACGTCATTTTTAATATGTTTAATTTTTTTTTTTAAATCTATCACTATGATTTTTAATATATACTAACATTTAAAAAGATGAAGTGGAAAGTAAATATTTTAATTAAGAAATAATTATACAGTAAATTTTACAGTACAATTAATTATAAAGTATTTTGAAAATGGTCGTTGCACGTTTCAACAGAAAAGAAATCATTCCCATGGATACATTTTTTTTTACTGTTAAAATTCTTACACTAACGCTATCGAACTGATACTATACCAGTAGCTAACAGAGTAAAATTTTCTAAGAAAACAAAATTCCACAGACATAAAATCGTCGAACTAATGAAACACAACTTATTTAATGTATGCACTAAATTGAATGCTTTCATTATATATTTTGTAACCGAATGATTTGTCATTTCTACTCAACAACATGTATCTTTATTGTGGAATCTGACTCTAACGATATCAAAATCACGCAGACTGAGTTCAGAATAAGGCTGCAAACACATACAAAGCTTTTTTGTGGTTAGCAGACGGCGTCTTTTATGCCCGCAGGCCGCGCGTTTTATATTAATGAGTTTTTCAGCTCACCTTCAATCTAAGTGTATGATAAGAATCTTTCCATTAAGTAGGATTAAGATAGTTATCTCTCCTCACTATTGTATCTCACTCGTTTTCTATTGTCAGTAAACCGGAAATTTAAAGAGAAGAAGGGAGTTCCAATAATTCAGATGAACTTCAGCAAAATGTAGGTCTGAACTGATCTAGTAGCCTTATTTCAGAAAGAACTCCTAGTTCAGACCTTAAGGAGGATGGTCACTCAGCTGCGGATTTCTCTTCTGTAATGTTAAGTCTACGGACATTTGACGCATTGATATATTTAAAATATCCAGGGGAAATTAATATTTTTAATCTCTTTTTTCTATCTATTTCTTAAAGGTTATTTTTTTCAACTCTCAAAGTATTTTTAAAATGTATGGTTAATTTAATGTTTTATACGTTAAAAGCTGACGAACAGCAAATAAAATTTTAACACTTCGTATAAATATCAGTATGTACTTTAGAATAATTTTGAAAACTAAGTGAAACAGATACATCTTTTAAAAAGTGCATACAAAAAAAAAAAAAAAAAAAAAAAAAAAAAAAAAAAAAGAGAGAGAAGATAAAAAATAGAAGTTAAAAAATATTAATTTTCCGAGGAGATATTTAAATATATGAATGCATTAAACAATCATAAGCTTTACATTAGTGAGGGGAATTTGAAAGTTGTGACCAGCAGTCAGCTAAATGATGCACTCTCCATACTTTACACCATTTTCCTTGCACCCTTGCTGTGCGATTTTCAATTTCGACATCGATTGAGCGATTATTGCTTTCAGTGCCATCTATCGCTAGTATTTGAAATGAACACAGAGAATCATGGGAAAGAGATTTCTGACATAATAAATTATTCTCCTGCAAACGGGGAAATTTCTTTAATGAATGTTTTAAGGTTATTAAATAAAAGAAAAAACAGTCCTTTCAAGGACACCCTGTATATAGTAGAAAGAATCTTACACTTCGGGTTGGTAGAAAATTACAGAATTTATTAATAATAATAAATTAAATTAAAATATTCAGAATATCTTCATTCGATTAGCGTATGGAATTCGATAAGTGTATTTTTTTCTGTTGAAATGCGGAACGACATGTTCAAAGTACTGTATAATTAAACAGATTTGAGGCAGTCATATTAAACATGTTAATAAAAATGATGAATTCTTAGTTTAACTATTGCCCGTGACTTGCAATATCACAGTCCTTTCTAGGAAACCCTGTATACGGTAGAAAGAAACTTTCACTTTAGTTAGCTAGAAAATTACAGAATTTATTAATAATAAGTAATTAAAATAAAATATCTCAGAACATCTTCATTCGATTAGCGCATCATCTAAAAATCATTTGAAGCAAATTAATAAAGAATAAAGAAGAACTAAAAACAGCTTCAAGTAATTAACGTGAGGTCGGCTATTTGTAATGGAATTACATCTATTTGATGATGAAATATTTTTAAATCTAATCACAAATTTAGTTGGTTGCTTGGAATTTATTTAATTAGAAATGTAATGTAAAGGGCATCACGCTATTTAACTGTCTCATGATAAATAAGTCTTTTTTTATATTTATGTATGTATAAATAAATCATTTATTTGATTTCCTGTGTTATATGTATGTATATTTTGTGAAATTTGACGCGAAATCGTAAATTGTCGTTTTTAGTCTATTGAATAAAATTTAACGTATGTGGATGTGGCAGTCCCAAAGCTTTCTTTTATCTCGTACATATTAATATGGCGAAATTAAAGTACTTATCAAACTATCAAAAATAAATGACAATTACTCTACATGAAGATTCTAAAGATATGAAATTCTGTAAATTAATTCTTGAGACATGAAAATTCCTAAAATTGTGCAAATCTAAATAAATGTAACATAGCAATGTTACCTCTTAGTTGATTTACACCAAAACCTAATCAACAACAACCTCTAACTGAATATGAAGTTGGAAAAAAACTCGTACATTACTTTTTCAGTTATTATCGCGGAAAAAACATAAAAAAATCTACAAATCTGAGGAACTAACTACCTGTTGGGCGATTTATACCAAAATCTAAATAACATAAATCTATATCAAGGACTAAATGAAGATTCGTGAGAATCCGTGCATTATATCTAAAGACAGAGATATTGCAAAAATCGCGAATCATGCAGCATAGCTTCCGCACGTGTTGAACGAGTTACGCCAAAACGTAATCAGCTCCATCTGTCAATTCGTATTTAGAACGAAAGCAACGAATAACAGAACATAATTTTTGACATTATTAATTATTCTCCTGCTAGAATTTCTTTACTAAATGTTTCGAAATTATCAAATTTTAAAAAAAGCTAGTTCTTTCTGGGACACAATGTGTAAGGTAGAATGAAGCTTTCATTTTGGTTAGCAAGAAAATTACAGAATTTTTTAATAATAAATAATTAAAATAAAATATTTAGAACATCTTCATTTGATTAGCGTATCATCCAAAAATCATTCGAAGCAAATTAATAGGAAATAACGAAAAACTGAAAAACAGCCGCGAGTAATTAAAGTAATGTCAGTTTTCTTTACGCATCTATTTGATGATGAGGGATTTCTAAATTTAATCACAAATCTATTTAGCTGCTTGGAATTTATTTACTTAAAAATATAATGTAAATTGCATCACTCTATTTAAGTGTCTCATGATAAGTAAGTATTTTTTACATTTATTTATATATAAATATAAATTTACTTAATCGATATCATACGTTATGGGCATATATCTGTTTCGAAATTTTACAAAAACTTGTAGATTTTCGTTTAAAATGTGTTGAAGGAAATCTCAACTGTAATTAGAACTAGTCGGAAGTGGCAATTCCAAAACTTTCACAACTTCTTGCACATATTAATATTGCAAAATTAATATGCATATCGCCGTGCCAAAATTGAATGGCAATCTATGCTCATCATTAAGATTCTAAACATTTGAAATTCTGTAAATTAGTTCTTAAGATATATCAACAGCTAGAATCGTCCAAATCGTGTAAAAATTGCTTAGTGAGAGAATTGCTGAATTTAATAATAACAAATAATTAAAATAAAATATTCAGAACATCTTCATTCGATTAGCCTATCATTTAAAAATCATTTGAAGCTTATTAATAGGGGATAAAGAAAAACTGAAAATAACCTCGAGTAATTAAAGTAATGTCGGTTTTCTTTAATGGAATTACATCCATTTGATGATGAGAGATTTTTAAATCTAATCACAAATTTAGTTAGCTGCTTCGAGTTCATTTGATTAGAAACGTAATGTAAAAGCAATCAGTCTATTTAAATGTCTCATGATAAATAAGTCCTTTTTGCTTTTATTTGTGTAAAATAAAATTTTATTTATTCGATTTCATGAGTTATAGGTATATATATGTAGCGAAATTTTACGTGAAATCGTAAATTGTCAATTTTAGTGTATTGAATAAAATTTAACGTATTTTGATGTGGCAATCCCAAAACTTTATTTTATCTCGTATATTTTAATATTACAAAATTAACGTACACTGTTAAAAAAATTCTGAAATTCACGAATATTTTTTTCCTGAATTTTACAGAAAAAGTCCCTTTTTACAACAAAAGGTCATTTTCCGTTACAAATCAGAAAATTCCCCCATATTTTCTAAAAATAACGAAACGGAAGGAAATAGAAACAAAAAATGGAGACATTCCGTGGTGTGGAGTGTTCGATTGACGAGTGGTCAAGGAACCACAACGCTAACCGCCTACCAGCGTAGATTGTCGGTTCGGATCCTACTGGCGCCATGGAATAATGAAAACATAAAATATCCCT
This sequence comes from Maratus speculifer, assembly GCA_964019185.1. Classification (NCBI taxonomy): domain Eukaryota; kingdom Metazoa; phylum Arthropoda; class Arachnida; order Araneae; family Salticidae; genus Maratus; species Maratus speculifer. The sequence continues at coordinate 132,722,672 of OZ025297.1, read as the reverse complement.
TTTAAATTACATTTTTTTCTGTTTATTTTTTTCTTATTTATTATTAAAAATATCTTTTAATTAATTAGCAAATAATAATAATAATAATAATAATAATAAATTGTGTACGACAATTTCAAAAAATTGTCTATAACATTATTTTTGTAAAAAAATTGTTAATAAAATGTTTTTTCATTCATTCAAACATTCTTTCAAAAAAAAAAAAAAAAAAAAAAAAAAAAAAAAAAGGTGGTTTTAAACAGTTATTTTTTAAATTTAAACTACTTAAAAAAAATAAAATTGATTTTTAAAAATAATAAGTAATATCCATCAGCTCTAAAATAAAATAAAATAAACCTTTTACAAGTATTCTAAGAAATATATTTCAAAGAAAATCTTTAAAAAGCACTACAGAGTTTCCCCCCTAACTCATAAAAGACATACTTTGTACAAACCGGAATCAGCTTTGGCTCAGTTAGTAAGGATTTGTTCCGCTATCAAAAGGTCCCGAGTTTGATGCTCTGTACAGAGTGAGCTAAATTATACAAAATGATAATAATAATAATAAAGTAAAATAACATAGCAGCTTAAAATCACTCGGTAATTTCGAATTCTTTGACGATTAATCAATTCATTAATTTAAAAAAATATATTACATTATTATCATTGAAAATCAAACTTTGTAACAGAAAGTTACTTCTTCTTCAAACGGAGTTTTCTTGTCTTGTATTTCCCACAACAGAAAATCTACTCACGGAACGGTAAAAGTTCGGTTACTTTGCTGCCAATAGTTTCAACGTGAATTCACAGATTTATTTTTAACAGTGTACCTATCAAACTGTCAAAATTAAATGGCAGTCTATCCTCTACATCAAGATTCTAAAGATAAGAAATCATGTAAAATAATTCTTGAGATATGACAGTTCCTAAAACCGTGCAAAAACCTGAAAAATTTAGCATAGCAATGTTGCCTCTTAGATGCGTTAAACCAAAACCTAATCCACAGCAACGTATGACAACGTCTAACTGAATAAGAAGTTTGAGAAAAATCTGTACATTTGTTTTTCAGTTACTATTGCGGAAAAACGGGAAAAATTCTGCAAATCTTGAAAACTACCCGTTGGGAGATTTAGACCAAAAGCTAAATAACCTAAATCTATATCAAGAGATAAATGAAGATTGGGGAAAATTTGTACGCTATATATTAAGGCAGATATATAGCGATAATCGTGAATCATCCAGCATAGCAGCCCCACGTGTCGAACTATTTACACTAAATAGTAATCAGCTCGATCTATTGTTCGTATTTGGAACGACAGCAAAGAATAATAGAATGGAATTTTCTGACATTATAAATTATTCCACTACTAGAATTTCTTTGGTAAATGTTTTGAAATTATTGAATAATAATAATAAAAAAAGTCTGTATATGGTAGATATAAGCTTTCAATTAGATTTGCTAGAAAATTATAGAAGTTATTAATAATAAATAATTCAAATAAAACATTTGAGAATATCTTTATTTGATTAGCGTATCATCTAAAAATCATTTGAAGCAAATTAATAAGGAATAAAGAAAAACAGATAACAGCCTCAAGTAATTAAAGTGGCGTCGGTTTTCTTTAATGGAATCACATCCATTTGATGATGAGATTTTTCTAAATCTAATCACAAATTTAGTTAGCTGTTCGAAGTTTATTTAATTAGAAATGGAATGTAAAATGCATAACTATGTTCAAATGCCTCATAAGTTAATCCGTTGTGCTTTAATTTATATATAAATAAAAATATATTTATTCGATTTCTCGTGTTATAGGTTTGTACACTGTAAAAATAATCTGTAATTATCCAGATGTAAAATTGCCGAAATCTGTATGTGTACTAACATTCTATCTGTACACTGTACAAGAAAAAATGTAAATTTACAAAATTATTTTTGTAAAGCTACAGAAATCTGTAACTTTACAAACGAAGCTGCTAAAATTACAGTTATCTTATTAAAATTTTACTTGTAACCTGAGTTGCAATTACATAAAAAGTTCTTGGCATCCCAGTTTCCTAGAAAACGTTTAGTAACTTCACAATTGTTTTTAAATGCATATTTTTTTACAGTTGACAAACTTAATTCAAAATTATCAATTGCTGTTTTTAATGTATCGAATGGAACTAAACTGAAATCTGAACCTGTCGGATACGGCAATTTTAAAACTTTGTTTTATCTCTATGCACATATTACTATTGCAAAATTAATATGCCACTAGCAATGCCAAAATTAAACGTCAATCAATGCACACCATTGGAGTTCTAAAAATATGAAATTCTGTAAATAAGTTCTCGGGATATGACGATAGCTAAAATCACGCAAATCTGGAAAAAATGCTTAGCTAGAGAATTGCTGAATTTAATAACAATAAATAATTAAAATAAAGTATTCAGAACATCTTCATTCGATTAGTGTATCATTTAAAAATCATTTGAAGCAAATTAATAGGAAATAAAAAAAATCTGAAAACAGCCTCAAGTAATTAAAGTAACGTCGGTTTTCTTTAATGGAATTACATCCATTTGATGATGAGAGATATCTAAATCTAATCACAAATTTAGTTAGTGGCTTGGAATTAATTTAATTAGAAACGGAATGTAAAATGCATCACTCTATTCAAATGTCTCATGGTAAATAAATCCTTTTTGCTTTCATTTATATAAAAACAAAAAATATTTGATTTCATGCATTATAGCTTTATATATGTTGCAAAATTTTACGCGAGATTGTAAATTGTCATTTTCAGTGTATTGTATGAAATCTAAAGTAGTTGGGTGTAGATATCCCCAAACATTTTTTTATCTTGTATATATTAACATTGCAAAATTAATATGCCTATCAACTTGCCAAAATTAAATGGAAATCTATGCTCCTCATGAAGATTCTAAAGGACAATAAATTCTGAAAATTAATTCTTGAGGTAGGAAAATAGCAAAAATCTTGCAAATTTTTGGAAAATACGCTATAGCAATGCTAATTTAGAGTTGATTTACAACAAACCTAATCAGCAACACCTTATTTCAAAGTCTAACTGAATGTGAAGTTTTATGAAAATGTGTACATTAGTTTTTGTGTTATTATTGCAGAAAAAAAAATCTGCAAGTATTTTATTAAAGCCTGTGCATTAGTACTTGAGGTATAGATGTTGGACAGTAAAAAGTAATCATCACCAATTTTTATTTGGAACTATCTTCTAAAATTTTCTAAATTCTGTTCATTAGTTCTTGAGATAAAGCACCCACAAAATTCTTGACACATGCAGACATGCATTCTGTAACAACATTTTCTGGGAGATCTCTGACCCCTAAATCATATAAATCGGTCAAAAATCGGAATTAAGATTTTTTTGCGAATCCAATGCTTTCTTCTTGTAAAAATGAAGGATAATAAAACTTGCCTTAAAAGCTCATGTATCTCAAAGAATGTTTTTTAATAGATATTGCATGAAATAATAATGTTAAATAAAAGTAAAAATTTCTAATTTAACAAATTACAACGACTATTTGGAAAATAATATTTTTAAAGATTATAATTTTAAACTTATAAATGATTAATATATTTGAAAAATCAATAATAACATCATTTTTAGGATGATCAAAATGTAGCTTACGTAATAACAGCATCATATTAATATGCCTAGAGTTTTAGAGACGCATTAATATGCTTGGGCCAATCATAGCAAATATTAGATTAAATTTCCGTTTAACAATTTTCGATACTGCAAATTTTTAAACTTAAATTTTTAAATGCAACTTGTTTAAAACCCGCATCTATTTCTTTTTTTTTAGTTTTTTTAGTTTTTAATACTTTTTTTGAAATCGTGGCAACAGAAGTATTCCATTTTTGGACATTAAACATGGAGCAAGGAGAAAACGAATGAAATAAAAAACAGAAGTATTTCATTTCTAGAAATTAAGCAGGGGTCAATCAGAAAACGAATATAATAAAATAAGTTGCGGTATTCAAACAATAAAAATATTCAGAAAGACTTCAGATTTCCCAATTCGCTACAGAGAACAGCTATTTTTCCAAAGAGTTAAAAACTACTTGATTTTGTATAAGATTGTGTCCTTCGTTAATTATTTTAGATACGCCGAAATTTTTTATGTATAAAAAAGGTAAAATTTAATGTCGAAAATTATTTAATAAAAATATTTGTGGTTAAATTTATAATTGTTTCTTTATCACAATGTCCATGCTATTTTGCATGTTATACGAGAAACATACATTATTGCAATATTCTTATTGATGTAATGCGATTTTTTAAACGATTAATCAGGACTACTAATTTCAATGTTAATGTTGATATTCATAATTCAGTTTTTCGTATCACATTAGAAAAAGATTGTTTTAAAATTACAAAAATACAGAAAAAATCAATTTTAATCTTTTCTGGATCGAAGCAATATTTTCATAGTTTACATAAGTAGATGTTAAGGGGATTTAGAATATGAATTAGAGAAATAAACTAGAAGATTAGTCATATTAGGATGACGAAACCCATTTAAATTCACAATTCACATCATCAAATTATTGAAAAGAAAGAAAAAATTGTAAAATATTTTACCAGTCGTTATGATCTCAATACAAAGACAAAAAAGCTTATGTTTCTTTTTTCCACAAATGTCTATTTGTTATTTCCATACAAGAAAAAACTGTTCATCAAAAGGCAGTTTGTGAAAATCGTCTTTACAAGACTAAAACTATTAAAATTCAGTTTATACAATCCGTGTAAAAAAATAAATAAATTAACAAATAAATAAATTGTCTAATTTCTCAAATTGTTTTCACTGAAATTACAACAAATGTGATTTTAGAGTAGGAATAGGTTTTCGTTACATTGAAAATATTTGCAATTCCAGAAAAAAAGGAATCTTACATATTAAGATTTATACGTTTGCACTTTTTGAAATGATAGTACAAACTTTTGTCATTTTATGTGAGTTCCGTGGATAAAACGTGTCCAGAAAAAGTATATCGATTAAAATTTTAAAACTCCATATAGGGTTAGAATGATTTAAACTTTTTGAATGTTCATTTTAAATCTAAATGTCTAACTCTTATTTATGTTTTCCCATAAAAATTGTGAGATGGCCTTTTTTAAGTTTTTTTTTAATAAGATACAACAAATACATCTTAACTCCATCCATTAATTTTTCTACTCAAAATATTTTCAGTTATGAAATTTAATAATATTTTTTATTATTAAAAGTAAGAATTTTGAAGCATAACTTTTCTAGACAAAGGACAAGCTTTGAAAAAAAAAAAAAAAAAATATGTTGCATGAATAATTAGAAGTTTTCCAGCCTTTACTTTTTTTAAAGATAGAGAAATTTAACTTTTTGGACATGAAAAAGCGACTTCTGTTGTCATCATTCATGTATTATAGTTATAAGAAAATTATATACGGTTCCATGGAGTAATAATGCCAACTGCTAATATTAGACGTAATTGTGTAGCAATCCTAGAAATGACACATATACGTTCTGTACAAAAAGACGCTGATTCTTCTGAATCACAAGCAATTGATAAAAGTAATTTGTTACATTTGTAGACCTTCTCAGCAGAAAAAACACGAAGAAGCAAAACCCAAACTAAAATTTGCGAGGTAAATTATGGTATCTAAAAACTATATATTTATTAGGAGATATTTTGTTTATTACATGCATAAGATAGAATCTGTCGAATTTCGACGAAAGAAATTGTTTGAGAAGGAACTGTTTCATAGATTTATTATAAACATACAAAATTAATTACAATAAAAAATACACCTTATATTGGTAAGTCAACTTCGTCAATTCCTAAACTATAAAATCTAATTAAATTTATCTTACATCTTCTCAATATTATCTACAACTTTTAAATTGAAAAATTTTTCATAGGAACAATTCTTATAGCAAAAATAAATTAAACATTAGTAAGAGTTGTAGAACCCCCCCCCCCCCCCCAAATCCGAACTGTTTATATTCTGACTTATTTTTAAATTCATTTTTGATTTTAAACGCATCCAAATCACAGAACCTCTTATTTAGGAATTAAACAATGTGACGCATTGGCCAGTGTTTTGATAAAAACAAAATATATTTCAAAAAAGGCTACCAAAAAGGGTATTTTGAACAGAGTTACCCGAAGTGATTGTGATTGAAAATTTGAGGAAGTAATAAAATAGCAAATTGCGTTCTTTCTGATACATTTTTAAATCCATTTTTGCTCTCAAACGCATTGAATTTATAGATCCTTTTATTTCGGAACTATATAATGTGATGCATTGGCCAGTTTTTTTTATAAAGACAGAATATATTTCAAAATACGCTGCCAAAAATTGTATTTTGAACAGAATTTCCCGAAGTGATTGTGATTGAATATTTGAGGAAGTATTCAAATAACAAATTGCATTTTTTCTGACTCATTTTTAAATTCAGTTTTGCTCTGAAACGCATCCAATTGACAAGTTCTTTTATTTAGGACTATATAATGTGCCTTATTGGTCAGTTTTTTCACAAAGGCTCAATACATTTTTAAAATGCTGTCAAAGTGGACACTTCGCACAAAATTTTCCGAAGCGATCATAATTAAAGAATTGTATTCAAATAACAAATCGGTTATTTTATGCCTCAGTTTTAAACTCAATTTTGCTCTCAAACGCCTACAGTTGACAGTTTTTTGTTATTTAGACACTATATAATGAGCTATATTGGTCGATTTTTTAATAAAGTCAGAATATATTTCAATATATGTTGTCAAATTGGGCATTTGAACTGAATTTCGCTTAAGATGATTTTGAAAATGCAGTTCTTGCAGAAAATTGAAATTAAAATTTTTTCGGCAGCGGCCAAATAAAGTTGTTAAACTGGGTCAGTCTCTAATCATATCTTATTTTTTGTTTTTGAAATGAGCACTCTTCGATATCTACCTCCGCCTATAGGCCAAACCGACAGGGATTTTTAATTTTACTTTAATGAGAAAATGACAACATAAAGATACAGTAATCTGCTTTTTTCAGCATCTTTCGCTTTGCTTTTAATAGAAATGGAGCACTTCTGTTGCCACAATTACAAAAACGGTATTAAAAGCTACAGAGAAATAATGTCTGAAAAATAAATTAAGATACAGTTTTCAACCAAATTGCATTTAAAAGCATATTTTTTCCCTATATGATGGTGTAAAAACAAAAAATGTGGGATGTTTGGAAGTTTAAAAATTCGCAATAGCAAAAATTGAAAAACCGAAATTTCATTTCAAATTTTATAGTGTTGCCATTTGCAAAATTACGTATGCGTTACGCCTTTATAATATAGATTTGTAAAGTACTGTATGTACTTTCGTTATTGTGGAAGATTTTGAATGTGTTCGTGGAGGGTAGTAATTTGTAATTTTGAGAATGCAGCGAAATAAGTATACCTGGGTAATTATCGCTTTTGATTATCATTATTTGAATACTTTTCAGTGCTGAAACTACATCTGAAGAATGTTTTTTTTTAATGCATTAGAAAGCATTATAGTCATTTCTAAAAAGCCAAAGAGGATACAGAGAATCTTGTATGCCATATGTACTGCGAAATTTTTTATGTCACGAGAATAAAGTATAAAAATATTATAACTGCATCTAGATATCGTTACTAAAGTAAATAAGACAAATGTGTCAATTTCTACAGCTCTAGAGTTTGCTTCTTTAGAATAAGACAATTTATATTCAATTGTCCCTTCTTATTTTATACATTTGTTTGCATGGCGTTATAACCCACCTATATGGGTAATACCACCAGAAGCATTGGTCAAGAAATCACGCTTTTACATTTTATAAGTACATGTCATATCTGCTAAAATATTTTTTGTAGACATAGTCAATAAGTTGCTGCATCAAACTTAAAATAAGTTTGAAAGAAAATCTAAAACTAAGCCATGAAAATTGGTAGGAAAATAATGTAGCGTTATTACCACAAGACATATTAGTTAAACGTCTCGTGCTTATTTCTATTTTCACTTTTTTCTGTTTCACAAGACGAAAGTGAAATGTCTATCTGTCACTCTGTCAATCTGTGAATCTTTATGTGAGAAAAATTTTGTGTGTGCTTTATCTCAAGAACTAATACACGGAATTTTACAAAAATTTAGATTCTTTTAAACCTTGATATGAACTGGAGCTGATTTGTTTTTTATGTATACCGTTCAACAGATGGCACTGCTATGCTGCATTAATCTCGATTTCTAAAATAGCTCTATCTCAAGAACTAATGGACGAAATTTATAAAATTATACATTAAGTAAGACCTTGATATAATTTGGGGCTGATTAGTTTTTAGTGCAAATGTTTTAAGAGATGGAGCTGCTATGCTACATTAGTCTCATGATTGCATGATTATTGCAGTAGCACTATCTTAAGAATTAATGCTCGAATTTCCTTCAAACTTCAGATTCAGTTAGTCACTGATGTAGATTAGTGTTATTTCGTTTTTGATGTAAATCGCCCTACAGATGGAACTGCTATGGTGAATTTTTCACGATTTTTCACTTTATTATCTCAGAAACTAATACACGGAATTTCATTCAACTGCAGTTTCAGATGGAAGTCTACGTAAGTTGTTGCTGATTAGATTTTGGTGTGAATTACCTGACCGGTGGCATTGCTAGGCGGACTTTTTTTAGGAAATAGTAAATGTAGAGATAGAACAAAGATTTGGGATTGTCACATCAGACTAGTTAATTTGTATCACCTGGAAACATTTTCATATTCTTACATGTAACAATTACTATTATTTCATTTTTTTATGTTCTTTTGACTTGGCTGCGTTTTCTATGGAGTCTGTAAATATATTTATTGTGTTTAATTCAAAGAAAATTACTTGAAAACGCTACATTTGCCTTTTCCTATAAACAGTGATTTATTTCTATAGTATAGTTCTCATTTTATCAAATTACTTCTTTTCCTAATATGTTCGCTCTATCATTACGTTTCAAAATTAATCAATGAACTCTTTACAAAAATAAAATAAAACAGTTTGAATAAATTAATACATTTGTTATCAAATATAAAGATGTTCGTTTAAAAAACACACATTCCTTTATCAATTTATTTCAGATAGGAATGAATAACATAAATACGGAGAAACAGTTTTTTTTTACTTTTAAAGCATTATAATTAATACTTTGAAACAATTCTTCTATTGTTTCAAATTAAAAAATCTAACGGTGAATAATAGTATTTTTATTAAAATAATAATCTAATATCAATATTTATTCCATATATATTCGTATTTATATCCTTATAAATTAATTAGTTCAATAACTGAAACATAAAACAGTGGAAATGAAATTTTACTATTTGACGAAACTAATCAAAATATTGATACACAAAAATGTTCCCGTCTCATGAATAAGTTTAATAATGTATTTAAGCATAATAATAGAATCTTCTTTTAAATGTGATTATGTAAATATTTACCGATGATACAGCTTAATCTAATGTGTAATGAATGTAAAATTTAGAAAAGGAAATGACAACTACTGGAATTTTTATAGTTAGTCAACAATTAAAGTACCTATAATTCTTACAGCTTAGAAAATGAATATCAAATTTCTGCACAATGAATTTCTAATAAATGTTTCTACTATAAAAGAAAATTATATTTTAATGACATATTTTAACATAATTCTTTCTCTGTGTCAAATATATCTAGTTATGTACAGTGGTTGAAACATATTGCATATAAATTAATTGAATAAACAAAATGAAAAAAATATCTTCTATATATGTAATATTTTAACGTGTGCACTAAAAAAAGTGCAGAACAATTCGATAAACAATGCATTATTAATTTAATCCTTACTAAATATATTATAACCTAAAGCGATATTCCAGAAAACATCAATTTAAGTAAAATATTTGTGCTACTTTTACAGTTTTACAGGGTGTTTCAAAAAGGACCGGTATATTTGAAAATCAATAAAAACTAAACGGGCACAGATAGAAATACATCGTTTGTTGCAATATGCTTAGGACAACAGTAAGTTTTCAGGCAAATAAGCTTTCGAAATTAATTACAACTTTCAACAAAAGATGGCGCTGCAATCTGGAGAAATCTAAAGTACGATATTTTCCACATATCGACCATGCGCAGCAATAATATGGCGTAATCTCTGAACGAAATTACCTGAAACATTTGTAAACGTGTCAGGCGGGATGGCTTCACATACGGATGAAATGTATTGCTTCAGTTATTCAATTGTTTCTTGATTGTGGTGGTACACCTGATCTTTCAAGTCAAAAATCCTCTATTATAAGGAATAAACCATTTTTTCACAGCAAACTTGCAATCTGTGAACAACACACGCTTATAGCAGAAAGACGACTTACAGAATGGCAAACTCATAGACTGCATTTTCTTCTACAGCTTTCACATCGCCTGCAGCACCATCTGTTGTTGAAAACTGTAACTAATATCAAAAGTTTATTTGCTGAAAATTTACTGTTGTCCCAAGCATATTGCAACAAACTATGTATTTCTATCGTTGCCTTGTTTAATTTTTATTGATTTTTCAAACATACAGGTAATTTTTTAAACATCATGTAAGTGCTAGTAATGGTTCAAATTTTATAATCATGGCTCTGAAGTGCCTCTATTTACAAAGGGAATTGCATATGTTTTAAATGTGAATAAATAAACTGTTAACCGTTTGCACTCGAGAGGTGACTCTCACTCACCACCAGTGTTGTCAGGTGCCCCTTCTAAATCGGGACACCAAATACTTAGGACACTACTAATACCTTACAGTTTATTTCGACATCGTTTATCACAAAATATTCGGTCTTTCGCGAAGAAAATTACTTTATACTTATAACTTTATACTTATTACTTATTATTACTTATTACTCTATACTTATTACTCTATACTTATTACTGTATACCCAAATAAAGTTACTTTAACCATTTATCTACCGATGGCACTTATAAGTACCATTAAACTTACTTATTATAAAATTCTTTTAATATATCGATTAGTTGGAATACCGTTGAGAATGAGTTACAGATTACATTACTTTATTTTGTTCCAAAAGCATTATTGGTTGCACAAACAAAATATTTTTAAAAGGATGATTTCTTTTGCCTTTGTATCTTTTCAGCTTTCGTGGCGCTGAGGGAGGGGGATGTGGATTTTTCGATTCGGAAGTGTTTGTATATTTATATTGAAAGAACATCATATTTCTCCATTTTATAATTATACAAAATACTAAGAAAACAATTTAAAATAAAAGATTTGAGTGGGGTATATATATCGCACAAAGTCCCTGTAAATTCAAATTTAATTAATCCTTCTAAATCCTCCAATCCTTCTAAAATTCTTCATGAATTTGCTAAATGATTATGTAAGTCTTTTAATTTAGTTTAAACAATTCACGTAAAATGCTTTAGAATGTATAATTATCCTGAAGTCATAATTCGGTAGATAAAGGGTTAAAATATTCATGTCAAGAACGTTTGAAGCACCCATTTAAGCGGGACACTAGTGGTCAGTGAGAATCATCGCTGGAATACAACTAATAGAAACGCTTTCTAGTTTTCGACTTTGACATGCATAAATCAAACGCCTTAAAACAATGTATAGTAGAGCTCCTTTTAACAAAGTCTCTTTTTAACGCAGTTTTCTATTTAATGGGTTTTTATGCCGAAACTTGATTTTGGACACCATTCACATGTAAATTAATCACCATATTGCGAAATATTTGTTGTGTATAACACAGTTTATTCCGCAATTGTCCGCCAACAGCATTCAAATGGAAAAGTTGCTTTTGGATACATGTGTGAATTTATTGCGGCGGAATGAATGAAGGTGAAAGTGAAAGTATTTATTTATCTAATCATTTCTACTCTTCTTTGTGCAAAACAGAAATATTTTCTTTCATACTAAAAAAGAGATATACATTTTGTATCGCCAATCTCTCACACAGAAATTCTGGCACTGTCAAGGAGGAAGAGGGTGGGGGGGGAGCCTTAGGGTGTGTTCGAGGGTTACCCTCGCTGCGAATTAATATTTAAAAATCATTTACCAGTTGCTTTATATTTTTCATGTTAAATAGAATGCTGTTAATAAACCAAGGTTAATAGATATCCACATAAAGAATTTGCACTTTTAAATAGACATTTTTTTAGACAAAGTTTTACTATGTATATAGTTCTTATTTAATGATTGTACATTTTAATGCCGTGTGGATAACAGGCCAAAATATACTATAAAATATGAGAGACAAACGACATCCGAAATCATGTAAGTATAAGCAAAACACTTATTCATACTTTCAATAGAAAATTTATAAACATTCTAATCAAACTTTATTTATTACAAAACTAGAAGGTAAGCACCAAATATTTCACCGCTTAAAAAAATATGTGTGCAGATATTTTTGTTAAAAAACTGCATACTTCGACATTTTGCTTTTATATTTTCTATTTTGATTGTAACACAGTAAAAATCTCATTAAAAACTCACTTCAAAAATTTTCAAGAAAAAAAAAAAAAAAAAAAAAAAAAACATTAAGAAATTATTTTACGCGTATATGGATCTTTCCGCAGAATACTTTTTTTTTATTCGCTTAACACATATATATAAATCACTTCGGATATTTTCGCAGAATACCTTTTTTTTCATTTGCTTAACACATATACATAAATCACTTTGGAACGATACTTAGAATATTAAAAGGGTTCAAATATAAAACTTTCTCTGAAAAACATCTCATTTTCTCGTATTTAAATAGGTATTTTAATATTATAATATAAATACACGGTGTTTCTGTATTATTAATATAAAATGTCTTATTTATTAATAAAAAGCAACGAATAGTAATATAAAGGACACAAAAACTTACTTTCGGCCAGCGAAGGATTCGAACTCATAACGTCTGATTGCAAATTCAACGCTCTAACCGTTCGGCCATCAAATTTACCTTCGTTTGCAAGAGATTATCTATATAATTAGCACCGTAATTAATCAAACCGTGATATGTTCTCAATCTGTTATTGAGTGCACAATTACAGTACCTGTACCCGAACACAGCCTTGGATACAATAAGAAGAGGAATCTCTTTTTACGAAAATATTATAAAATATAGATAAATTTTTGTGTGAATTTTAATGAACAATGTACAGTAAACTTTGTCTAAAGTGGAATCATTCCGTACCGGGAACGACACCGATGATTCTGTAGTTGACAGTATACCGCCTTAGGTAAATTTTACTCTATGTCTATGGATTTTCAGTGATTTGAAGATTTCCGTCGCACACAGAGTCTGCCTTACAGGGAATTTGATACATTTAAATCCATTTGATACTGCTTAAAAAATACTAATCCTGTAAAACTACTGTGATATAAATACAGACTGGCAAACGGTTAAGTTAATTTTTCGAGAAAACTTTCAGTTTTTTAATGAAGAAAAATTCACCTTATCGTACGATTACATCTGTCAAAATTTTCTCTGAAAAAACAGCGAAAGATTGCCGGAAATTCTTCTCAACCAGTAGCCATCGTAATATATTACTATTTAAAAAAACGGTATTTAAAATTACGTAAACCTTTTTCATACTAATTTTAATAAAATACTCATGTGTTTCTTAATTTGAATGCAATGAAAAAATTTATATGGTAGCGGTTATAATTAAATTAATTTTGTTTTTCTAAAATCGAAAAGTAATTCAATAAGTTATTATTTATTCTTACTTTCTTTCTATTATTTGTTTGCACTTCTAATTAGTATATTCTTTATAAAGAATACAAAATTAGCTTCAAATGTGTATTTCTGAAAATACCAATTCTTCATTTCGAATTTCCACTGTGAAAGTAAATAACAAGGCTTTAAAATTCACTATGTGTCGTTCGTTCTTTTTTCTTAGAGTAGAATTTCAATCAGTACAGTACGTAGTTGGCAGCAAAAGTTTGTGACTTCAACTGGGAAATATCTGAAGATGAAATTTGCAGATAAAGATAATAAAAGAAACTCAAATTTTCGAAATAAATTTCTAGTTTAAATTCCACAATTTTCCTTTCTGATGCTTTGAGATTATCAGAATTCAGGTGTAATTGCACAGTTGCTTTTATATAGACGAGGTGGAACCCATCAAAATTCGACGAAACAAAATCTTTAGGAAAGAACTGCTTCATTGATTTATAATAAATCTACAAAATTAGTTACAGTAAAAAAAAATGCATCTATATTGATCAGTCTAACTCTCAGACAAATGTTATTTTAAGTTAAAATTTACAAAATACAATAAAACTCATTTATTCAAATTATTAGACGAAATAAAACCGAAATTCTACGGATTTAAAAATATATATATATATATATATTTAAATAGTGTACGCATTAAATTTTTTTCAAAGGAAATTGGAGTGTTTATGTTGACACAATTACAAAATTGGTACTAAAAACCATAAAAAAATTAATATTTCAAAAGTAAATTGAGATACAGCTTTCAAACAAATTGCATTTAAAATTACATTTTTTTCTCTATACGACGGTGTAACAATTTAAAATTTGTAATGTTTAGAAATATAAAATGTGCAGTAGCAAAAATTGCAAAACCGAAATTACAGAGGAAAATGTTGCCTTTCGCAAATGACGTAACGTTACGCACAGATACATTTCGCCTTTATCATATAGGCATATAAGTAAATCGTAGAATGTAGTAAAAGAATATGTGTTTCTATTGAAATGAATACTTCCTTTTAAACCAAATAGGACTGATTACAATGTAAAATAATGATTATTAAGTAATTAATAACTTAATTTAAATATTATAAGAGTAAAAATGTTAAAAGTTATCAAATAAAAAATTTATAAACATAATTATATCTATTTTATCGAAAAAGGCCCTTATTATTTATTTTTTAAGCAGTATAATATTTAATAAGAGTTTTGTATGAATGCATATCTACAAGCTATAAGTTTGGCGTTTTACTATATATATAGGGCTCATAAAAACACGTATTATTTATAGAAAAACGAACTAGACAATATGTATTTATTATTAGTTGATATGACAGTAAACAAAATCATTTTACTTGATTTAAGGTTTTGAATATCAAAGCAAAACAGACAATTCTGTTTATTATTATAAATGTATTTTTCAGTCAATATCTGGTTTAGGTGAAAAATTAGAAGATTTTAGTTAAATTACTTAATTCCCTTGCCCTTTCACTAAAAGTTATAATAAGGTGCCTTGTGGTAATAATGCCAAGGTAGGTAATAAAGCAAATTGCTAATATTATATGTAATTATGAAGGAATACAAAAAATGGCAATTAGAATGCTCAGAAAAACTCTGAGTCACCTAAATCACAAACAACAGCTGAAAGATAACTTGTTGCATTTTTAGACATTATCACTGTAAAAAGCACGTAAGAATCGACTCCAAATATAATTTGACAGGTAAGTTTTGAGACTTGAAGACAATAATTTTAGCACGAAAAATATAAATTATGTACCTTGTTTAGTACATAAATTTGTAGTATATTACATGTACTTTCAAAATCTTGTGGAAGATTTTTGATGCGTTCGCGAGATAGTTTTCAGTTTAAAACATTCTCAGCAATATGTATAATGCGTAACATCGCTGAAACTTTGCATTGAGGAGGATTATTTTCAGTACTGAGCTTCATCCGAAGAATGTTTATTATTTATTTAATGCACGAGGGCACACTTGTGTCATTGTTGAAAATCAAAATACGATAAAGAGATTTTTGAATGTTCTAAGTTCTGCTTTTTTTTTCATGTCCGAAGAATAAAATATCAAATAATTATTATTGCATATTGGCATCGCAATTAAAGCTAAACATAAGAAATTTGTAAATGTCTAGTGCTGTAAAATTTGTATGTTTAGAATTGGTTAATTTGCATGCCATTATTTCATCTTATTTTTTAGTTTTGTTTCCGTGGTACACATAGGTGTGTAATAATGCCAAATAGCTTTGGTCAGGAAACCATGCCATTAGAAAAGATGTTAATGATATAAATTACTTTACCATGCCATTACATTTTATGAATAAATATCTACTATAACATTCTTTGTTGTATACATATTCAATACATTGCAGTATCAAATTTTATGTTTGTTGAAATTATAAAAAAAAATCTAAAACTAAAACGTGAAAACTGGTTTAACCTTAACGTGATGATTTCACACCGGGACACAATACGCGTAAAAGTATGCAATTATTTAAAACAATAAATATAAAAAACAAACTTCACTTCACTTTTTACTATTTATAAAAGAAAATAACATTTGATAGAATTGTTTTCCTTACAAGCAATGTTTAATTAAATTAGATTAATTATACCATATATAAACTTGCAATTGTTTATTTAAACGACTGTACTAATATCAATATATGTTTGCTTTTAGTATTTAGCGAACTTGATTCTTTAAAATTAACTTGTAGTACAGATATTCTGTTTTTTGTGTTCTCTTAATAGATTATTAAAACGCGGAATACATATATTTAAATTGACTTATAAAACTCTAAACAATACGATTATATTTAAAAAATTGTCAGGCAAATCCTGGCACAACTTTAAAATCTATATATTTAATGAATGTATATAAGTTACAGATGAAAGACTTAAAAAAAAACATATTTATTATTATTATTATTATATTAAAAATGATGCTTTTGAAAACAACAATTCATGAACCCTCACACACATACTATAAAATAAAAATTTCTGAACATAATTACAGTGTTGAAACGATATAAAGACGTAAGTACTTTCGCAAAGAAACTTCCCTCTTCCACTGAGTCTAGGAGCCGCGGGGTATGACTCGTCACGAAATAGATATAGAAGGATACACCAGTTAGTCAGCTATTATAAAATATGTGTTTTACAGTTGTTTTGAAAATTATTACTTTCGTATTTTTGTGTCAAATTCTCCACAGTGCGACGGTGTAAATACTCTATTGCAGCACTGATTTATAAGATGATATGATCATCATTCAACTAATTAAATGAACGAAATTTTGTTTTTAATATTTCAATTTCTGAAAAACGATTTATCTTCTTAAATTGATATTTCCATGTTTGTAATTATTTCTACTTCAGTGTCATCAAAATGCAAACCCTCAAGTAATGTAGTCTGGGGTAATAAGTCCAGGGTGAGCAATAACACTAAGTGTCAGTATTACGCGTAATTATGAAGAAATCTGGAAAATGGCACCTACGGGTTCTGCGAAGAAAGTCCCTTAGTCATTTGTATCACAAAAAATCACTAAAATCCAATTTGTTCCTTTGTTTTAAACATTCTTCCTGGCAGAACCACAAAAGAGCTGTGTAAGTAATGTGTTATGAAGACAATATATATTTATTAGGAAATACTTTGCTTAATATATATATGTGCAGTGTCTTTCATATATTTTTTAAAAAATTGTGGGAGATTTTGGATGTGCTCGCGAGGTAGTTCGCAGTTTTTATTATAGTGCACAATATACATAATATAATATATATATAGTATACTCCGTGGTAATAACGCCATCCTCTGGCATTATTACTCCGGTTGACTTCTTTTTCTGGGTTGGGACTGCGTCCGAAGATTGTTTTTTTTTATTTTATTCACGAGAGAACATTATTGTCATTGTTGAAAACCAAAAAATATAAACAAAATTTTGTATGTTCTAAGTGCTTCTAATTTTTTCATGTCAGACGAATAACATATCAAATGATTATTACTGTACCCTGATATCGTAATTAATGGTAAGTAAGAAAAATTTATAAATTTCTGGGTGCTGTAGAATTTGTATTCTTAGAAACGGACCATTTGCAAGCTATTATTCCATATTTTTTATAGTTTTGGATTTATAGTTTTATTGTTAAGATCCTTATGCGTGGATAATAACGTCAAACAACATTGCCCAAGAAATCATGCCATTACATTTTATGAATACATATCTGCTAAAATATACTTGCTTGTATACATAAGTCAGTAAATTGCAATATCAAATCCTATATTTGTTTTAAAAAAGAATTTAAAATTAAATAGTGAAAACTAATAGAACCTTGACGTGGTTTCATTATCGCAGGATACATTATTTAGCCTTATATTATACCTTATTATTGAAATTCAATGCTATTTTAAATCATACAATTTTATGTTGAATTTCTTAATTTAAAGATCAAGCTTTTATTAATTAAAAAAAACTTGTTGACAACAACAAACAACAAACTTTGTAACTTTTTAAAAATCTGTCCATTACAGTTACAGAGAAAGACTAAAGTAAAGAAAACTGTGCAAAGATAAATGTTTGAAAGAGTTCAATGGTATATAAAATATGTTTTTATTTTTTTTCAAATTTTTTAATTAGAATTTTCAACATTTTCTTTTAGAGTTGCATCTATATGAATGAGAAAAATGAAGTGGTGCTGTTTAGAAGTCTTCAATTTGAAAAATATGGACAACATTAATATTTATGCACTATTAGTTGTTTTCCTTTCGATCTGATTTAATAAATAAATTTCAGTGATATCATTAAGATTCACGGTACATTTTTCCTGTAATATTTTCTTTTCATAAAACTAAGAAATTTTCAATCTCAAATACTTATGAAACGAAAAGGTATTCCAGAAATGTTCGCATTTCTTTATTTAAAAGTGCTATATTATGTCAATCACAGACATATCTCAAAATTCTTGAAATGTTATACTATACATCTTTAACTTTGACATAACATATTCAGTTGTTTCATTTTACATCTGAGTTGAGAAAAATCTTAAAGTTTCAGTATGCAAAGGAAAATAGAAATTTGTTCGAGGAGTCTCAGGGAATTGTTTTAAAAATTCAATTTGAAATTTTTTTTCCAAATTTCAAACATTGAAATAAAAATTAACAATAAGGGATTGTATGAAAACTAGTTGATTTTCTTAAAATTAATTTTCTATTAAATTTTCTTAAAATATTCTGCGTAATCTAATTTAATTTCTTTATTTTTAAACTAAGCATACTTCCAGTATATGTTTATTCTTAAATTCCACTTGTGTCCAAAAACTTAAGCATAATTGGTAATTAAGTAATTATTTTTAAGTAATGAAAGAAATATAAATCGAAATGTGGTGAAACTCCAGGTGTGTTAACAAAATAGTACGCGTCATATATTTTCATGAAGAGTTTTCCCCGAAATCGAACAGGGGACCGTCAACAAATTGAAAAAGAACGAAGATCTTTTGGATAACCCTGTCAAAACTAATATAGCAAAAGTGTTCAAACTGCACATTATGATTAATTGGCTTATTGTAATGTACTGTGTTTATTTTTATAAGGATAGCATGTACACTCGTAGAGAAATTAAGGTTTTTATAAAAACAGTCCTAAATTTTTCCAAGTTTTTTTGCTTATAATTTGCAGAATTCTTATTATAAAATAATGTTCTTTTCTGAAAATATGACAAACATCATTGTACACAACACCCTGTCATCAGAAATAAAAAGTAATAAAAATTGTATGAAAAATGAGTATGTTTAGTAAAAACATTTTCATTGCGCATGCGTCAACGATATCAAAATGTCATTTGCATATTGTGTTAGCTAAATGTATAGAGCAACTTCTGTAAAAGTTTCAAAAACATAGCTTGAAAATTCTGAAAATGGGAGCCTATAGAATCAACTCAAAATCTGTTATTCCTAAAGGAAGCAAAAAAATCAGGGGTTTTACCTAAATATAATTGTACGTGCAATATTGTGTAGGCACTAAACAATGGAATATGGATACAGCCCCTCATCGTTTTGCTTCACTTAGGGAATAAAAGATTTTGATCTCATTCTATCAACGATAATTTTTAAGCTATGTTTTTGAGACTTTCACAAAAGTTGCTCTATACATTTAACTAACATAATATGCAAATGAAATTTTAATAGCGTTCACGCATGCGCAGTAAAAAATTATTTAGTATACCTGCTCATTTGTCATACAATTTTTATTATTTTTTAATTCTGGTGACAGGGTACTGTGTACAATGATGTTTGTCATTTTTTCAAAAAAGAACATTATTTTATATTAAGAACTCTGCAAATTATAAGCAAAAAACTTAGGACTGTTTTTATAAAAACCTTAATTTCTCTACGAGTATACATGCTATTCTTGTAAAAATTAACACAGTACATTACAATAAGCCAATTAATCATAATGTGCAGTTTGAACGCTTTTGCTACATTAGTTTTGACAGGGTTATCCAAAAGATCTTCGTTCTTTTTCAATTTGTTGACGGTCCCCTGCTCGATTTCGGGGAAAACTCTTCGCGAAAATATGTGACGCGTACTATTTTGTTTACACACCTGGAGTTTCAGCACATTCCGATTTTATATTTCTTTCATTACTTAAAAATAATTACTTAATAACCAATTATGCTTAACTTTTGGACACCAGTGTAGTTTTGAAATGTGTAGATGTATAAATAGATCTGTATGAACTTTATCCGGTGTAGAAAAAAATAAAAATAAATTAGTTTAACACTGTGAATGTTAAAAATAGAAGAATAATTTTAAACGAAAAAATATCATCCTTCTGTGTATTGATGCACTTATAATGTTCTACTACTATTAATGTTAACCTATTAAGGGAAGTCACAATTGGAACATGACGCTCACTCACATTAATTTTAATGTAATATTTTATACTCATCTATTATACGTATTTAACTTTTATCCGAGTACTTCTATGTACTCTTCTTTGTGTGTATAATAAAATTGTGCAACAACTTCACACAAGTTAAAAGTGTCTAAGTTCTTAACTTCGTGGGGAAAATGTACTTTTCAGCTAAAAACCCTATTAACTACTAAAGTACTCGATCGATTTCTATAAACTATTTTTTGGTAGCAGCAAATAAAAATAAGATCATGCATGGCAGGCAAGTATGCCAATATGTAATTAGTTTCAGAGAAAAATTCTAAAAAATCAACAATTTTTGGAAATTTTCATTGTTTTAAAATAAAAAGTTTTAGTCAAAGGGATAAACTGCCTGACATAAATCATGAGCATTATTCTGTCAATATAGATATTCCAAATTTCATCAAAATCGGCAGGATGTTTTACGAAAAAACCATCTTTAATATCGCAAAGAATTGCACCTTTTTTTGTCTTCTCGTAATCATTTAAATCTGGACAATATTTTAAAGTGCCATAAAAAAATATTTGTTACAAAATTTACCACATATCGATTGGTATTAATGTAATTTAGAGCGAGTATTTTTAAATTTATTTTACCATGTTCAAAAAGCTTTACTCATTTTATAAAATAAACGTATTTTTAACTGGAAAATGTATTTTCAAATTGCAGCTGATCAGTTTTCGAGATGTTTGAAGACATGAAATGAAAAGTAGCAGATTTCAAAATATTTTGCCATATTCTTTCATAATTGCTTAACTATTCTCTTATAAAGAAATTCCATGTTAATAGATTGTTGAGTTTTTGGTATAAAATAAGAGAAATTTGATTTTTATGGTTATTTCTAGCAATGATATATTACTTAGGTTTCCATGAATGTTTAGTTTGTATTGATATGGAGGTAGAAGTTAGAGCATTTTGTAGGATCTGATAATATGTGTAAAATCAAAACTCCTGTATTATAAAAAATTTCGAAGGTCAAATAAATTGCTGAGTTTTGTGTGTAAATGTGTTTTTTAGATTTTAAAATTTGTGCTTGATCGAGAAACATACACTAAAATTTGATTTGCGTTTTTAAATTTTTTTTTTAATATCATGAAACTTTTTTATGATTACTTCGAGCAATGACATTTTATTAGGTTCCAGTGGACGTCTAGTTGGTGTCGGTATGGTGGTAGAAATTAGATCCAGCGCATTTTGTAGGATCTCATATCTTGAGTAAAATAATAAACTACTCTTATGAAGAAATTCTAAGCTCAAATGGATTGCTATGTTTTGCGTGTAAATGTACTTTATTTATTCTAACATATGTGCTTGAACAAGACACGGATTCTGCTGTTTATTTTACTTTACGCTTTCCTGAATTTCCAGAATCATGATTTTTACGATTACTTCGTGCTGTAATGCGTTAATTACGTTTTTGTGATTGCCTAGTTGGTATTAATACGGGTGTAGAAATGAGACCGTTTTATTTTGCCGGATCTCATAGCGTGTATAAAATGAAAAACAAATTCGATCTGTCATGGAGCAGTACGATAGCGTGGTTTTCCATTTTTAATGAGTTTGAAAAAAATATCTCCAGCTGAGATTTTAGCTTATGTCATAATAATTAAAGAGTCGACAGCCCAAAAATATATTTTATCGAGCACGGAAATCCTTTATCTTATGGAAGAGGAGAAAAAGGGATATAATAATCCATGTCTGACGGAAGAGGAGTGACGCACAAGCCAAAAGTTAATATCACTAGTGGTGACTCGAAGGTTGGTATTTGTGCTTGTACTTCACACAAAGCCATGAAGACGTGGAGAACTGGGAGGAGGGAGACACAATAATAAACGTACGAACAAACCACTACAGTCATTAATTTTTCTGTAGTAAAGTGAACTTCTGTAAGATACTGTAGTATAATCAGCATAACATGCAATGTTTCTCTATTTTAGTTGTTCAGCTTATTATATAAAAATCATTAATTTAACTGATCTGCTTCTCAGACAAAACACTTCACTTGAGATTTTTAAATTGTTTTCATTGTTATTCTGTGACTATGGATACTTTCTTAGCTGTAGGAAGCAAAGTATCCTCCCCAGTATTATATGTTGTCAGCAAAAAAAAAAAAAAAAAAAAAAAAAAAAAAAAAGAAGCCTCGCATTGAAATTTTAGATGCCTGTTAAAATTAATTGTTGGAAGAAATTTTTAACTCTGTTTTTAACTCGTACAAGGAAGGTCCCCATAAGCTCACACTGAGATTTTTTTTAAATTAGATAAATTTTTGTCATAACCTCCTCAGTCCTGATGTCGCCTGGAGGCAACACTAAAAAACAACCTTTAAATTAATTTAAATGTTTCTAGAACTGTTAAAATTACATCTAGACTTTTAAAATAGATGTGTGCATGTTAGTAGCATTGATAATAGACAGATGCATCTTTGGAGATGTTTAATAAACATTTTATACTGTTTTTTGTAGTTCCACGTAAAATTTGCTTCAGGATTGAGGAAGATAAAGTTAAACATTTTTATTAAAAAAATTCCTGCGGAACTGCGATATAACGCATGTAAAAATATAATTAAAATTTTAATATTGTTCGCGATTTATCGATTATTGACACAATCATTTCTTTTCATTGAGTGCCTGTGTCGTTCTGTTTAAAGATATCTTTATTTCATGATTGGTTTAGTACAGGAGAAATGTTTCGTGTATATAAATCAGAATTTTTCGATTTATGTCAAGTAGAATTTTAAGTGCTGAGATTGTTTTAACCTGCCATAACGAATTGTCTTGAAGTCGAGACTCAACTTTATCGTTTGCTTGAGCTCAATTTTATGTAGGAGGCAAGTTTTATAAAATCGGTACAATCTTTTAAGGTTATCATCCTTAATCGAAAACATCATTTGCTTATTTAATATACGCAATGACTTAAAAAGCAACTTTATAATGTATTACAATTAATTGCTTTTCGCGAGAAAATAATATTCTTCTGTAAATCATGAACAACTTTGAATTTCCTGTGACAAATATTGCAACGTATTTTATTTGTTTATTAACATATTTTGCATGTACGCTACATGGCCAAAGATTACCGGCCACTTGCGATTTTAAACATTTTAATAAATGTCCAGAAAATGCACGAGGAAATATCCTAAAACTCTAACCATGTAAATATAGTACAGTTCATGCATTTCCATGAAGGTTTTTCCCAAAACTCCATAGGGGACGTCAACAAATTAAAAAAGAACGAATATCTTTTGGATAACCCTGTCAAAACTAATGTAGCAAAAGCGCTGAAACTGTAGATTATGGTTAAGTGGCTTATTGTGATATACTGTGTTAATTTTTAACTGGATAGCATGCATATTCGTAGAAAAATTAAGGTTTTTATAAAATCAGTCTCAAATTTTTCCAAGCTTCTTGCTTATAATTTGGAGAGCTATTAATATAATACTATGTTCTTTTCTGAAAATATGACAAATAATATTGTACAGAAAAATCTGTCATCAAAATTTAGGAATAATAAAAAATGTATGAACAATAAACAGTTTTACTAAATAATTTTTCACTGCGCATGCATCTACGATATGAAAATTTCATTTACTTATTGTGTTAGCTAAATATATAGAAGAAAGTTTGTAAGAGTTTCAAAAACATAGCTTGAAATTCTGAAAATGATTGTCTATAGAATCAGCACATAATCCGTCATCCCTAAAGTGAGGAAAAAAAGATGAGGGGTTGTATCCATATATACATTGATTAGTGATAATATAGAATACACATTATAGCACGTATTTGGATAGAACCCCTCCTTTTTTTGCTTCATTTTGGGAACAACGGATTTTTAGCTTATCCTATACGCGATCTCTTTCAGAATTATCCAGCTATGTTTTAAAAACTTTTGAGGAAGTTGCTCTATACTTTTAGCTAACACAAAATGCAAATAAAATTTTGACATCGTTGACGTATTCGTAATAAAAAATTATTTAGTAAATGTGCTAATTTTTTATACAATTTTTAATATTATTAGGATGAGCGAAGCGAATCCTGTACTAGGCCACTCAAATTACATTTTGTCGTACACTTTACGAAAAAACTATTCAATATTTTGACTTGAAATTAAACACAATACTAAATTATGATCTGTAGATTTGCAGAATATAACTTTTTTTTTACAAAATAACCTTAAAAAATATATTTTTAAATAATTTATTATACATGTTTTTCCATTATGAACGCATTTTTGCAAATAAACAATGAAACGGGTACATTTTCAGAAGAAGAAATAAATCATGGGGTTAATAATTATAGGTAGACCATGATTAATAGACCGTATTCCTGTGACATAACATAAGATAAAATAGCGATTTTTAAAGCCTCGAACCAGAAGGAAGAAAAGGCTTCATTTCTTTATGAATTATTAGATGGAAATAAATGTAAAAATTATTTTTATTTTTAAAACTGTAAACAAAATTTTTTGCAATCATCTGCGTACAATGAGTACGATCGATAATGTTCCAATAAAGTCACATAAGGTAAAACGGCAATTTGTGTAGACTTGAACGAAAGAAAGAATAAGGCCCATTAAATAAATAAAATACATTTTCATTATTCCATCAAAAAATATATTTTAATAGAATGCTTTATTAAGATTGGTTGAAAATGGTCCATATTTTGGTCTCGCTCATTTCAATTATATAATAGTTTCACGATTTCTTTTATGAAGTTCTTTTTTCTGAAAATTATAATATATTTTTAATGAATTAAAATTTGTGAAAATTCAGTTATTTACATTTAATTATAAAAATATTTTTCACCGTTTTGAATTTAAATGCACAATTTATTTTTATTGTGTGAAATCATTTACGCAGACGATACTTCCGTTTTTTTAAAAATATATATTATGATTTTTTTTTTTTTTTTTTTTTTTGTAAAGTAGAAACAAAAGAATTGTAAACAAATAAAATCAATTGTTAAATTCGCTATGTAAAGAGTTATTTGAATACGAAGGTTGAAAACTGAACCAAACTAAACGTATTTATTACTATGAAATAATTACTATTAGTATTATTTTTAATGTTTGCTGTTTAAGTACAATTTATGAAATTTGACTGAATTTACATTTCTAAAATTAAAATCCTCCAAAAAATAAAGTAACATTTTTGCTTTATTAAGATGCAAAAAAATAATTATTGTTACTTTTAATTTTTTTTTTTTTTTTTTTTTTTTTTTGAAATGATGCTTCGTGAATCCAAACAAAGCTTGGCTTTAACTAGTTTTTAAATTTTGTAGACAGAGTATTGTGTACAATGTTGTTTGTCACATTTTCAGAAAATAACATTATTTTATATTAAGAAATTTTCCTGGTGTATTTTTCTAGATATTTAACAAAATGTCTAAAATCGCAAGTGGCCGGTCATCTTTACCCTTATAGTGTATAACATAGAACGGATTCTGCTGCTAAATATATCTTATCCTTTAAAACATACATCAGTAGTTTAATTTTTTTATGATACTTTTATTCGCATTAAGATGCCTCCCATGTTAAATTAAAATTCTTATAGGAGGTTTAGGTAAGGTATATGTAAAAAATATCCAATGATAACTACTTCTTTTTTCTCACTGCTGCATTGTCTATCCTACTCATCAGTCAGTAAACATAACTAACTCTACAGAAAAAAAAGAATTTATTTATTAAAAAATCGTTTAATTTGTTAAAAAATAACTATCACTTTTATTACAGTGTAAAAAAGTGTAATTCTACAAATGTAAAGTTAAACAAAACTATATTCGAACCAATACTTTATTTATTCACTATATAAAAACAGTTGAAACAAAACAAATCCAGTTTCTGTAATATAAAATTAAAGAAATCTTACTAAAATTGTACCTGTAGCCCCAATAAAACAAAATGAAGAACTCAAAAATGAGTGCACGATATACTCATACCAGAGAGTATGTTTATGATAAAAAATAAACATATTCTTTTTGAATTTTGAAACATAATATATTATTAAATGCTAACAAAACGAGTTTATTGTATCTTGTAATGGTTTTCTTTATTTATGGAGACATAAAATATATTTATTAATGCAAATATAAAGTAATGCTCAGAAATTTAAATAGTTTTAAAAGTGCTTGCAAATAAACCTTTTGTCATAAAAATATTCGAATTGGATATCTTACTAATGATTTTGCTATTTTTCTTAATAATTAATAAATTAACCGTGTTGATTGAGTGTTAATAAATTGAGTGTTAATAACTTTGAACGAGAAATAAATATCAATACATTTTTTTTATTTAATTTATAGTTCCAGGATGCAGCACATAACGATTCATATTTGAATACATTCAACAAATCCAAAATGAATACATGTCTATCTCAATTTTGATTAAATTTGGATTAGAGTTATATTGAATATGTAAGTATTTAAAATTGAGTCCTTTTTACAGAATTTTGAGTACCCATTTTTTTTTTAGTGCCAGGTTGTAGATAAATGAAATGGTCTAGGCATCCCAGTTGCCTGAAAAAATTATTAGTAAACATACACATTTTTTGATATTAGTGCAAAAATGTACATTACATGACTTTTTTTTTCGTCACATAAAAAGGTCTAGGCATCCTAGTTTCTTAGTAAAATATTAGTAACATTTAAGTTTTTTTTCAGTGTAGTCAAATAAATATATTTTTATTTCTTCAGAAAATTTTAAAATATTTTTTCATGCATATTTTTTTAGGTTACCAAATATCTTTTAAACAGTTTTTACGAAAAACTAAGAATATGAAATATGTATTTTATTTGTTTAACGAATAGCTAGTTACAACGTCATTATCAAAATATTATACTTTCCATAATGCATTTTGGAGTGTCTGCGAGCATAATCGATAAACATTTTTATCATTAGCATTTATAATCGATAAATCATATTTGATTAATGATGATGGGAATACTTTGTGAAAACTATTATTTTGTCTGTATGTATCTCGCATTTATTCTGTTGTTATAAGAAATAATAGAATAAATATAATAATAAAAGAAAAGAATTTATCACAATAGTATTTTATTTGGATATTATTGATTCAATAAAAGCTTTTATCGTTATATTTAATGCCGTCGTTTGAGAAAATTTTGCAAGAGGTTACGAAAATCTTTGATACTTTATTCTATGCATTGTTATTTTGAAATGACTAATTAAAATTTTCGATTCAGTCGAAGAAAACAATTTTTTTCAATAAAATATTTTAATACTTTTAGTCTATAAAGTCTTTATGCCTTATGTTTTTACAAGTATTATCATCTGTATGATACTCTTTAAAAACAAAGTATAAATATATTATATGTACAAATATATCTATGAATACAATATTTATATTTCTGTTTGCATAATGTGTAGTTGCACAATGCATAATTCAGATTTCAAGCTTTGATTTGAAACTTATATATCCCTTAATTTAATTAAGAATACATTTACAAAGAAATATTACTTGTTGTAGACACTTCTACCACAGTGTATGTTACATTTCCATACTGAATAAATGGAAAGCTTTTTATTGCACCATATTAGAAAATAGTACAAGATTTTTTTAATTTATTGTAATCATCATTAGCGTATTTAAGAGAAAGGGAAACGGAAGGTAAAGACGATCTCTTCTTCTTATGATCTGATAAAGTGTCTGCAAATTGACATTAGAAGTATACAAAGGAACGGGACTGACCGAAAATTACCACCAGTGGACCAGGGTCAGGAAATTTTTCATTCTCGAAACTCTGAGGGTGTACGATCAGGGGTCGACAGGTGGAACAAAGGCAGGAAGAAACAGGCAGCCACAAGACCATCTTTATTTTCCTGATGCAGCTTGGGCTTTACTTAGGTTTTTCAGATGCTGTACCAGTCGAAATTACCAAGCAGAAGTGTGACTTATTATAAAATCGTAAAAGTTCCCCTCGGATCTGGCACAGCCCGCTTGAAAGCCATTGATACCCGGGTCATCTGTAAAGTTACTAATAAATTTTTACTGAATTGGGGTGTCGAGAACTTTTTATATAAATGCAACCCAGGTTACAGATAAAAGTTTAGCAAGATTACTGAGGTTTTTGTAGATTATTTTGTAAAGCTATTGATTTCTGTTGCTTCACAAAAACTAGTTTTGTAGATTTGCATCTTTTTTGTAGTGTATACAGATATAATTTTAATAAGCATACAAATTTCCTTAACTTTACATCTGTAAAATTATAGATTTTTTTACAATGGGAAGACGTTTCAATTTTCCTCTGTCGATCATAATTTGAGCAACATTTATTTTTGTAAATAATTTAGTAAATAAGCAAATACTTTAAAAAGTACTTCAAGAGTAAATACTTTACTTTGAAAAAATTAACTTCTGGGATTTCTAGAACATTTTATGTAACGGCAACAACAAAAATTCATGTAACTTTTGTACCAAAAATCGAAACATCTATCGGGTTACTAAGAATTTTTAAAAGTACTGGGATGCCTAGCACATTTTATTTAACTGCGATCCAGGTTACAAATAAAATTATAGCATGTTTAGTGTAATTTCTGCAGATTCTTTTGTAAAGCTAGATAAATCTACAGTTTATGAAAACTAATTTTGTATATATTTATATATTTTCTGTACAGTGTACATATAAAATTTTAGTAAGCATACAGATTTCTGCAAATTTACATCTGTAGAATTACACATTTTACATTACAGTAAGCGACATTTTAAAATTCTTAGTGCTTAATTACAAATTAATAACTTAGTTTTAAAGCATGTTACCTTTATCATGGCACATTCGTCAAATATTCCATATGGTTACAATGGTAAATGCGTTATAACAACAATGGGTTTAATTACAAAATTAAAATTAAATGAATAATCAGGTACTTTAAAATATGCCTTTTCTATTCTTTTATGCAAGAATATCTTAAGAAAAAAAAATTATTAACTCAGGTTTTTTAGCAGTAGTTAAAAGTAAGGGTTGGGGGGGGGGTAAATTTCCAAAATCGGCTCGGGGCTTCGTGTCAAATTAATCCATTGTAATGAATATTGTTTTGTAACAATCACAAATTGCACTTATAAAATTCGACATGATTTTCAATGTAGCTATTTAAATCTTAAAAATGAGTTTATTATAAAGAGTCTTTCTTTTTACCTAGTGAAGTAATTCAGCAACATGTCAGATTTTTTTTTTCTCACACTCCATAAAATCTTAATCATCGAAAATTTAATGAGGTATTTAAAATATACTTTAAATTTAATTTAATATTTCATTTTTTTTAATATTCTATATTAATTTTTTTTGATTAAAAAAATAAAAATTGTTCTTTGACTTGCATGCACTGCTCGTATCATTTTTCTAAAAACTAATAAAGCATTTTGAAAGAAACTTGGTAAATATCTAGAATAATTTATATTTCAAATTTAGTATGACAAATGCATTAACTAATTAAAATTGACATTTTTTCAATAAAAAATGAAAATTCAAATAAATAAATTTATAAATTGCTTTCAAATGAAGTTTAAGTTCTAGATACATTATTTTTATATCATTACCGATATTTTAGGGGCTCTTGAAGCAATAATTTGTTACAGTCTTGCGCGCAGTGGATCGAAGTCAAAAAACAATTTCAAACACTTTATCAAAATTAAATATTAAAATAATAATAATAAAATTTTAATGTAGAATATAAAAGAAATATGCTTTAAATAGAAGGCATATCAAGTTGTCGATATTTGAAATATTATGCATTTATATTTTATAGGGACTAAAAAATGAAGTAAAGAAAAAGAAAAGAAAGAAAGAAATGTGACATGTTGCTAAATTGAACAATCACGCAACAAGGATGAACCCCGACCCACCTTAAAATAAGTTTGTGTATCTTTATATTCATTTAGATTTTAAAAATTTTACGGTATGGAAGGTATACATAAACTAAAACCTGATAATGATAAAACGATACTTAAAATAATTATTTACATACAATATTATATAATACTGTTTAGCAAATGGTTAAAATCTGTCGTTATTTAAAGCCTTAATATTATCCTAAACTGGAATACTCATAAAGTTACAAAGTTATTTTCATATCTAAATACAATTCTATTAAATCCCTAATATCATGTGACATTAACATTGATTTAATATAAATCTATGTTTTCATAGAAAATATTTTCAGGAAATCTGATAATTTGGCCCACATTTGTTTAATGATATCTTTTATCTAATCTTATTATACCAACTGTTCTAATAAATCGTTGCGAGATAAAATCTAATCGATAGTTAAACAAAATTACATATGAAATCAGTCGCAGTGGTAGCGTTCTGTTTTGAAGTGCAAATACAATTTTTTGATCAATGCAGTAGAAATTATTATAATGCGTTACTATTTTTTGCATCGCCTAATTACTTTACATATTCTTGTAATTCGACTTGCATAGACTGGGTAATGCAAATCATACAATAATCCAAGCAATACACAATATTATTTTACGATAATACTTTTTAAGGCGAGAGTTGTTTATCAGTTCATATTTTGATTGTCCCTGTAATTAAACTATGCATCAGAATTTTTATAAATTTTGAAATGTCTCGACAAAATTATGCAACAATTATATATTTTACGTTTCAAACAATTCCGTTGGTTATTTTTGCTCTGTTATATGTGGAAATGGACTGAACGACGTCTGTAGGGGCTATGTATTTACACAATTACAAACGCATTTAAGAATGGGGGGTTAAATTTCCAAAATCGGGTCGGTGTTTCTCATCAAACTAGTGTATTGTAACGAATGTTATTCTGGGAAAATTATAAATTGCACTTATAAAATTAGACATGATTTTCAATCAATTCAATTGATTCTTATAAAATAATTTAAATAAATACATGTTTGTACTACTATACGCATTTAGATTTTCGCCTTTTTATAGAATAGAAAAATGTATACATAATAGAAGATGTAATAATGGTAAAACGATACTTAGATGTATTTAGATACAAAATTATAAAATAGTATTTAGCAAATAGTAAAACTAATCGTTATTTAAAGCCTTACAATAGCCGTAGCTGGAATATCCATACAATTGCAAAGTTATTTTCATATCCAAATACAATTAATTCTATTAAATCCCTAATACCATGCGACATTAACACTGATTTAATATAAATCCATGTTTTCACAGAAAATACTTGCAGGAAATCTGATAATTTGGCCCACATTTGTGTAATTAATCTTTTATCTAATCCTATTATACCAACTGTTCTAATAAATCGTTGCGAGATAAAATCAAATCGATGGTTAAACTAAATGACATATGAAAGCAGTCACAGTGTAGTATTCTATTATGAAGTGCAAATATATTTTTTGGATCAATACTGAAGAAAATATTATAATGCGTTACTATTTTTGCGTAGCATAATTACTTATATGTTTTTGTAATTCTATTTACATAGATTGAGTAACACAAATCATACAATAATCCAAAAAACACACAATACTGTTTTACGATAATACCTTTTAAGGTGAGAGTTTTTTAATTGTTCATATTTTAGGTGATGAATATTAATGTAAAATAAAGTAACATATATGAAATATATAGTAAAGAAACACTTAAAAATATTATTGAAAATTTATATTTCTTTTTCTACATAAAAGGAAAAAGCTCAACAATTTATAATTCAACAATATTATAATTTTGCATAAAATATATTTTTTATTAAAATGAAATTTACTCGAAATGGAAAAATTGTGTGTAGAATTTATACACTTGGTTCATTTTGAAAGAATAATGTCGCAATTAAATTTTAAATCTGTATAACGATAGTGCAGATTCGCTCAATTGTGAGCGGAAAATATTAAAATATTTCTGTTGTGTACTATAATTTTCTTCTTTTTAAAATATGTATATATGCAGATATATATATATATATATATATATATATATAGAACCATTAGATAATACTACAAATCAACATCAATTACTGTAAAAATTTGTTAATGCCAAACCATATCACACAGAGGAGCTGTCAGAATTAGAAATAAAATTTAAAATGTGGTATTTAGCTCGTTATCAAGGGCAATACAATAAATAGCCACATTAATTGCGATTAATTTCTGAATGAAAATCAGGATAGACCTAAAAATAATTTCCACATTGCCCGATTAATTGCAAATGAGAACTCTTTTCAAAGAAAAATATCAAGAAAAATAACAAGAACACAATAGAATCATCAACATAGTAATTGCAATAGAAAAACCATTTCAAAGAAAAAATGTTAGAAAAACAATTAAACTGTAATTGAATATTTATAAAGATAACTTACAATTATCAATCGCAATCATAATTTTCATAGAGAACAGGAAAAAGAAAATAATAATATAATTGAAGTAACATTGATTAAATTAAATTGAAAAATCATGTCAAATGGAAATAATTAGACAAATTAAATTATATAATAGGTTAGCATACAAATATCAATTTCGACCATGTGATAGCAATACAATTTTGCATTCAGTCACATTAGACAGTTAATGTGCAAGTTAAAGTAGTAAAATAGTTTTATTAATAATAGATATTTAAATAACTAATATCAAAAATAATTAATTACAAAATATAAGTAGACAAATAATTTTTTTAACATAACAATAATAGTTAAACTATTTAATACTAATTACATGTTTTAAATTATAATTATAGAATTAATTGAATCGATTGATATCGATAAATTTGTCCTGTGAGATAGATAAATTCCGATTGACTACTTAAGTATTAGTGTCGCCATCTATAGTTGCTAAATACAATTAAATAATGCAAAAAAATTATTTAACTATAAAAAAAAATCTTACAAGTTACGATATTTATATATAATACAGGGTTGGAAAAAACATTTCGTATTTTTATTTGCTTAAACTAGGGTATTTTGGGAACAACCGAATATCTATTTGTAAGCCCCAGTTATGAATCATTATTGCACATTTGACATAAATCAAAAACTTGATTTTCATAATAATTCAAATGGGACTGGACTAAATCTGAGGATGCAAACTATACCCTGAGGAACACTTCTCGCATAATTACCAAATTTCGATTGATAAACGAAATGCAAAAGTCAGGAAAAAATGTAAAGAATCAAAACTGTATAAATATGATTTAGTCTAACGCATAAATTGTCTCGATTTTTAGACTAACATTTTCCCACCCGTGAAGCATGGTGACGTCACTGGAACGTCGTTCTGAAGTCACATTGTGACTTTGGACCATCGATTGTTGATGTGACGTCACGTGACGTCGATGTGAAGTCACAGTGACTAAAATGTGAAGTCGTTATGGCCGTTTTAGAGCTTTTTTGTGACGTTTCACAAAGTGGTCACAATGTGACAAATTTGTGAAAAATGTGTGATTTGTGACTAGTTTGACATTAATATTGTGACGAAACTGTGACAAAAGCGACGATGCATAAATTGCCAGAACCATGTTTTTAAAAGTAAATAGCATACTTTGAAGGATATTTATAAATTTCTAAAGATTTTTAAGAAAGTCACATCTCAGTCACAATGTGACGTCACTGAGTGGTGGCATTTTGGTCACAGATGTGATGTGACTAAAGTGACTCACAGTGACGTCACTGTGACCATGCATGCTATTAGGGCACCTCCCTTCTTTTCTTTTTATTCTTTGTTTGTATTTATCCTTGTTTGGGAAAATATATTCTATTTTACATTTTGCCTTCTGATTAGAAACGACAAATTCAGTTCAAGTCACACACTTTTGTTTCTCTTCTGTAGTTGAAGAATGATACATATTTCGCAATGTAAAAAGAAGAATCTGACTTCATCTTTCTGATGGGAATTTCTCTCGGAATTAAAAATTTATGTAAAGGGACTACACTCTTGGTATATTTTGAAAGAGCGATATCGAAATTAAATTTTAATTTTCTACAACTATTGTGTAGATTTGTTATTTTGAAAGAAGAAAATATTAAACTAATTCTCTTTCCTCTGAACAATAGTTCCTCTGAGTTAGATTTTCTTGAAAATTTAGCTATTTATATTAATCGTGATATTATTGTTAATGATAAATCTGATTCTAAAACGCTCTCCGTTGCCTGGAAGAATCTTTTCAGCACTGCTTCATAAATAAGTTTTTTATTTAATTATTATTTTTTTTTTATATATTATGTATACAATTTTCAGGTTTATATATGTATGTTTATAATTGTAAACAATTTTTTATTTTTATGTATATTTATTTTTAATTTTTTTCCTTATTTATTATTATTACTAATTATTACTCTCCTTTTAGTTAATTTTTTAATTTACCCCGCTTTTTTCCCATTTCCCTTCCCCCCTTCTTCCTTTCCTCTCCTTCATTGTTTATCTAGTTTTGTTTGTGCTCTTCCGTGATTGGCTGTTGCCTTCTTCTTTCCTATTGGCTGTTCCTTTTGCATGCTCCCTCTCCCTCCCGCATTCCCCTTCAGTCGTGCCGCTACATTCATTGTAGACGCACGTCTTTTTTGCGCCTGACGAAGAAAGACTAAGTTCTTTCGAAAGGCCTTGCGCAGTTAACTTATTTTATGATGTTTTAAGAAGTTTTTTCACTTCATTTTATACATTAATTCTGTTTCGTGCTATTTTACTTAAATTTTTAAGAACATTTTTGATTAGATTTTTGAATTTTGTTGTATTATTTATTTATTCGCTTTTTTGTAGACACATTTTTTCGTATTTTACGTTTATTTATTTATTTTTTATTTTTTTAGAAAATGTTTAAAGTTTTCATCTATTAAAGTGATAATAATGCTTTTTTATGGCCAAATTATTTTAGTTTTGTCTTAATAGAACAAAATTCCTTATTGAAAATATATTTTCAGTCACTCACCTGATATGATAACTGAAATCTGGTACAATTCTTGTTTAATAAACGAAAAACAAAAATTAAGTACAATCAAAGACTAGAAAGTGTGTAAAAATCTCCTGGTCAACCGAACAATATTTCTCGTTATTTTAAATTAAATTTTTTTCTTTCCTTTGGGGGGGGGGGGGGGGATTGATTTTTTAATTGGTAAGAAATGCCAAATTCAGTTGAATCCAAACATTTCCGTTTTTTGTTCTGTAGTGAAAAAATGTAAAATGAGGAATGCGACACTACTATTTTGAAATGAGATTCACTTCGATTGGAAAAATTATGTAAAGGGAATATGCTTATGATTGATTTTGAACGAGCGATCTCGGAAATAAAATTGTACAGTTTCATTTCCTTAAGAGCGGAAAGTATTAAATAATTCTATTTCGTACTGTTTTGTTCAATATTTTACATTGATGTATTTCTATTCTTTTATATTTATAGTATTTTTTGATGAAACTCCGAATCATATTTTATATTTTTTAGAAAATATTGATATCAATTCAGAATTAAAACAGGTTGTTGTTTTTTTTTTATGGTGGATAAGTAAAATTATTGAAAAAGAAAAAATAATTCATCGTTTTATACAAAATATAATTTACAATCATTTAGCAACAACAAAGAGCTATGCACACGTGCTCCGGTGATGGATCACTGTTACCATTTAGACATAGTTCTAAAACTTTGAATTTCAAAACATTTTAAATGTGACTAAATTTGATAATACAAACTTTACTAAAACTATGCTAGAAACTATACAAACTTTAAGTAACACATGTTGTAAAATTACGAATTTTTTTTGTAAACGAAATAAAAAAAATAGTAGATACCAAAAATCTAAAGTTGTAAAAATACCACTTGTCTATCACACAATTTTTCTCGATTCATTAAGATTTATCTCCTTCATTCTTTCATTTTTTTCTTTTTTTAATTCATTTTTCTTACTTGCTACTGTATTAGAACCAAGTTAGATTACATCGATTAATATTTACATTTTGTTATTCAATATGAAATGTCAAACTTAGTTGAATCCAAAAATTTCCTTTTTTATAATGTGTTCATAGCATGCATATTTCAAAATGTAACAAGAAGAATCTGCCTTTAACGTTTTGGAATGAGATTTACTCGGAATGAAAAAATCAACCGGATCAACAGGAAAGGTAAGTCGGCTCTAACGGAATCCCCGTCCCGGAAGGACAAGAAAAGATCCTACTGGTTGAATATCACAGCCTCGCTCTAGAGTTTTTATCGCCCACACTCTTGAATTTCAAATCCCTCTTTTGAATCCCCTTAGAAGGGCACCTGCTACATATCAATTGAAAGCTCAGACTAGATGCCTTAGTGGTACTCGGATAGATCAGGAAATCCCCTCTTCATGACGCAGACACTGGTTTGCTTAGGTTTTACCGCCAAATTCCCTGCATCAAAGAAACTTTTCGGCTAACGCTTGGGGAACCGAGAGATCAGATTCGGTGCCATTATCGTTCCCAGGTCGTCACGTAAAGGGCCATCTAAACGTGATAAACACCACCTCGTTAGGGAGTTGGGGCGTCCGGAGTCCCACGCGCCTCGCCTATCAGAAGAGGTACTGCGCTTTTACAGTCAAGGTCCCGGCCGCAAAACCATTACCTCATGGTCCATGTGCTCTTTCCAGAGCAATGGGGACCAATATCAGAAAGAAGGTACCCCTTCTCATCCCTGTAAACGAGGAAACTTCCTCCAAAAGAGCCGAAAGCTCCTACTGCCTATTAGCAGAGGTGAAAGTTAAATGGAGACTACTGGATGTTAATCACTGGGCACAGTTAACTCCAGATCCTCGCAGTCATACAAGTCCTGGATTGACCAAGAGTTCGCCTAAGATTCGATGCGCCTCTGCATTAGCCAGTGGATATCTTGCCTTTTTCCCAGTGGAGGGATATCCTAGAACCCTCATAGCATGCATGTTCACAGTGACGTCACAATGACGTCACTGTGAGTCACTTTGGTCACATCACATCTGTGACGAAAATGCCACCATTCAGTGACGTCACAATGTGACTAAGATGTGACTTTCTAAAAAAATTTTCACAGTTCGTCACAATGTTAATGTCAAAGTAGTCACAAATGACACACTTTTCACAAATTGGTCACATTGTGACGTCACAAAGTGGTCACAATGTGACGTCACAAAAAAGCTCTAAAACGGCCATAACGACTTCACATTTTAGTCACTGTGACTTCACATCGACGTCACGTGACGTCACATCGACAATCGATGGTCACAAAGTCACAATGTGACTTCACAACGACGTTGCAGTGATGTCACCATGTCTTACGGGAAGCAACCGACGCCCATCCCAGAAAAATGTCACAAGATTGGGTAGCCAGCACCACAATGACTTCCCACCATGACTATACTTTTGTCCAAGGGAATTCCTCCATTCACCACTAAAGAAGGGACATCGCCCAACTGCCTTAGTTGCACCGAAAGAAGGGGATGAGTTTCCCTTCGAACAGAAAGATACCACATTCCGAGCACTCTCCCTATTACTTCTTCCGATTATAACTCCGAGAGATGTTGGATGCCGATTTCGCGAGTCCCGTCGACACTACAGAGTCGTTGCTTCTTGGTCTACAGTAACCGCACTCCCATTTCAGTTTCCCTCTCAGTCAATTGATGGTCAAGTTAATACCACATCAGATAATCTTTTCCCAAAATCACCATCCAAAACAGAGGCTGATATTAGGATCGACGTTGGTGACCAGCTTTCCTCGAAAACCGAGGCAATGACATTGCTTCTCCAGTAATACCCTCCGGAGAGGGTGACGATTCGATAACACAACGCCCATTACCCTTGTCTACCGCTATTGCAATGAGTCACTCATAGGGGTTGTACTTGTAATTTGGTAGTTGTACTACGCACTTATGCATCACTACGAACTGAGCCGGGATTGCAATCTCCTACTCCATCAAAGGGCTGGGTTCCGGGCCAACCTGCGATGACATGTAATGACTCTAGGTTATCATGGTGATTATCTCACTTTTAAAATGTAGAGAATTGTTTCGCAATAAGTTACTCGTAGGGATTGTACTTGTAATTTGTCAATTGTAGCACGTACTTATGCATCCTTGTACTACGAACTGAGCCGGGTCTCAGTCTTTTGCTTCTTCAAAGAGCTATGTTCAGGACCACCCTGTGACGATATGTAATGTCTCTACGTTATCATCGTGATTATCTCCCATTTAAAATGCAGAGAATTGAACCTAATAAATATAATCGTGATAAATTTCATTTTCATGCATCTTTGAAGAAGAGTGCAACAAGTATTGCATGGAGTTATGAATATTTGTAAACCAATTGTTGTACGAAAGCACCTCATTGATCACGCTTGATGCATAATTTCGAACTTGTTTGCATTATTACTTGCGGTATATAAATTCTATACCTCATATATAGTTCTCTACTAAAGAATTCACGTACTATTCTTCTTATTAGCGGAATTTACGGACAGGAAATTTTGCAGTTTAAGTATATACTTATTTCTTAAATTGTGAGGGAGTGTCCATTGTGATAAAGGCACTCTAGCATTTTAGTGAGGTCGTGAAGTCAACGTTTTAACATGTGTAGCGTGAAAGTGACATCCATCTTTTATTCAACTTTAATTTTCCAGAGCATGTGTGTCGTCCTCGGTTCTACAGTTAAGTCACGATTAGGAGTAATATGCAAATTCATAGCGCCGTGTTCAGTTTGCAACATATAAAAGCTTTGATTTGGAGTGTTTGCAGTGAGAAAGCGAAAGCAAGTTAGTAGTGGTGGTGAGAAGGTGGCGAAAGCCAGCTAGTGTGGTGGTGGTGAGAAGGTGGCGAAAGCCAGCTAGTGTGGTGAAGTGGCAGTAGCCTGCAGAGACAGATAGCTAGAGTGAGAAGGCGAGTTAGATTATTAGCCTCCAGTGAACTAGATGGTGTTTTAGAGTGAGCTAGACAGCAGCGTGCGCCGAGTTGGTTTATCACGAGTGGAGCTGCCCAAGAAAAGTGCCGGTGGTAAGAAATAGTTGAACCTGTTGAGTATTTTAATTAATATAGAGTGTTTGCAGCCATGTGCTGTCTTATAAAGATTTAATCTAGCGTTTAGCTGAAGTCTGAACGAGAAGCTAGTTTGAAGTGCCCCAACTGAGTCTAGACCGAGGTTGTGAGTACAGTTTCGACTTAATCTCTCAATATTTGTGATTAGTTATTGAAATTCTCGAACTCAAGCTCCACTTTCCCCAAGTCCTAGCGGTTTAAATAAACTGTTGATTTTATATTATACTTAGAATTATGTCTTCATTTCATCAACATAACCACCCTACCGTTACAAATGACACTCAGTATGTGTACCCTCCCGTTACAAATGGCGCTCAACAGAAAATTGGACATTGTGAGCTTGTCCCACGAGTTTATTTTACTGGTGAAGGTGACATTAATGAATTTTTAGTAAAATTGGATAATTATATTTTATTTAATAATATTCCTGAGAAGAATAAGTATATAGTGCTTAAATGCTTGCTTAAGGGCAAAGCACTTTTATGGTTGGAAAATATGGGAAAATTCTTAATTAATGATGTTACTAAAAGATTTGAGCAGACAATCATTGAGCTAAAGAAAGCATTTCCTCCAGTTAAAGATAAAAGTATTTTAAGGAGAGAATTTTATTGCAATAAGCAGAATATGTATGAATCAGCGTCAAAGTTTTACCTACGTAAACTTGAATTAAAAAATAAGTTAGCTTTGGATGTTACATTTGAGGAATTATTGGACATACTTCTTCCTCTAAAAATACGAATGTACAGAACTATACTCTCCAAACGTTTTGCAAATGGGTAAAATTGTAAAGTTGTTTTTTCTGCATTTTGTTTTAAATGCTAATAAAATATGATTCTTTCAATATTACATAAAAAATCTTATTTAGGAATATAAATGTAATACTTGAGAGTGTTAATCATTCTTCAATACTTTGAAAATTCATTAAATTTATAGAATTATAATATCCTAAACATTGCTTATATTGCAGTGAAACCTGGAGCTTAGTGTACGGAATATTACGGGAGAAACGCTTAGAGGGTTAAGA
The DNA here is from genome assembly GCA_964019185.1 of Maratus speculifer. NCBI lineage: Eukaryota > Metazoa > Arthropoda > Arachnida > Araneae > Salticidae > Maratus > Maratus speculifer. The sequence goes on along the minus strand of OZ025297.1, from coordinate 132,682,027 downwards.
TTAGAGCACCTAAGAACTTTTCTGAAATGAACCAAATTTTATTGAAGTATAAGGCTCGGCATAGCTCGGATCAATGGGATTCGCGTAGCCCTCGACAGAGACCTAGCACGGAAAACAATTTGAGAAATGAGCGGGAGAGGAATGATTTGAGAGGGGGACAGCGATTAATGAATAATAATTTGAATAATGATAGTTATGGGTTTAGTAGAAATGTGTCGAATACTGGCAGTCGTAATAGGAATTTTGGTGGTGTTAATAATTTTAGAGGTGGTGACAGAAATATTGATGGAAATAGGCGGAGAGAGGGTGTACCTGAAAGGAATGTTTCTTCACGAGTAAGGAGATTAGCTTTGGATGAGATCTGGGGGCAGGTCAATTCAAAGGAGATGTGTTAAGAGGTCGGAGCAGCTAAACTGGTAAGTGGCTGTATTTCGGAAGGTATGCAGTCACAGGTTAAAGTGGAAAAGCCTTCTATATATTTGAATAGATCGACCATTAATCCAGTGGAGTTGCCGGAATTGTTAATTATTTTAGATGGTATTGTCGTTAAAAGCGTCTTCGATACAAAGGCAGATAAGTCTTTTATTTCGTATGATTGTTATCGTAAATATTTTTCTTACAAGAAGATGAAGAGGTCAAATCAGGTTGTTCAGCCGGCGCAGGGAGTAGTTTGTGACAATAAGGGTACAGTGGATCTAGAAGTTGAAATTCGTTCTGTTAAGACATGTTGGGAGTTTTGTGTGTTAAATGGTTTAACGGTACATTCTATAGTTGGAGAGGATTATATGAAAGATAGAGAAGTTAGCCTGGATTTCTTTAAAAAGTCGTTGATCGTGAATAATGATGAGAATGTTAGTTAATGAAGAGTTAGTTCCGGCGTCAGTTGATTTGGGGGAGTCTGGTTTAAGTAAAGTCGAGAAAGAGGAATTTAATAAGTTTGTGAATGATTTTGGTGAAGTTTTTATTGGATAAACTTTGTTTAACGCATGAGATTGATATTTGTTTGTCCGCACAAGTTGCTAGTAATCCATATCGTTATGATCTTATATTTAATGTTTTTAAGTCTTTGTGTAAGAAAATGGAGACTGAAGACGTTGAGGAGCATTCTCAGTCTAATATGGCTGAACGTGCAAATCGTACATTAATTCAAATGATTTCTTCTTATGTTGGTTCACATCATTTAAATTGGGACCAGTTTCTTCAGCATTTTGCGTACGCACTTCGTACGGCAGCTCATCAGTCGACGGGGAAAACACCTGCTGAGTTATTTTTGGTTAGAAAAGTTATTACTCAATTTCAAAGGTTAGTTATTGTATCGGATACGGAAAGTCAGTTTATGTGTCAGGATATTGAGAAGTTGGTTAAGGAAGCACAAGTTCAGATGGGAAAAGTGCAGGAGAAACAAGCTCAGTATTATAATATTCGTAGAAGGGAGTTGGAAGTTAAAGTTGGAGATTTTGTTTTAGTAGAAAAGCATTGGTTATGTTCAAGTCGTCAAAAGAGGGTAGCTAAATTCGGTCCAAAGTTTGTGATTCCTTTTGAAGTTTTGGAATTTCGGAATAATAATTTGGTTCTTAATACAAATGGTGACAGAATGACGGTTAATCTGGATCAGGTTCGAGTTTATAAGTTTAGAGAGAATGGTAGTGAAGGTTCTCATGTGTCGAGTGGTATTTCGCAAAATTCCCGATCCAATGAGTGTCCCAAGTCCAGCACTTCTTCATCTAATAATTTTCATCAATATTCAAAACGAAAATCTAGACAGGCAACGCCAAAAACTGTTGTTGAAAGTAGAAGGTCTGTTCAACCTAGAGCAAAGTATGGTAATAAAACTAAGAGAACAGTGTCAAATACGTCAGACTCAGTATACCATAAAAAGCAAAAGATCGTGAATCGACCCGTTCCTCCACTAGTTAGACAGCAACCTGAAAAACATAAACTGTCAAATAGTTCGAAGCCATCAGCACTTAATCCTCGTAAAAAGACTCTTATGGACACTCGTCGAAATGATAAACGAACTATCAATTCGGACTATGTTTTGCCCAGTAAAAGACAGCGAAGGTCTGGACAGAAACGTGGCCTAGCTTCTACAGTCACTTCAGGTGCTTCCAGAAAGAGGAGACAGTGTTCAGAGAATCAGCGTCAGCAGTTTGGAAGCCGACAGAAGTCTCGCCAAGGAGTGACCCCAGCGAACCGATCAGAGCGGAGTCGTCGAGTGGAATCTACAAGTGTCCCACGGCTTCCATTCAGAACAGGCAGCACGGCAGTCAAATGTTGCTTCCCCGTACAGCTCTGATGACGAAGGATCGTTCGTGCAAGGATTCTGGGACTATGTATGTTAATGTATGTTTAATTTTCCAGAAATTGATAGATGGTACTTTGGGTTATTTTGTAACGCGCCGCGAATTAGGCGTGCACGTGTTTTGCGGTCAAGAAGCCCTTGACAAGCGCTTCTGTCTCTTATACTAACATTTAATGAATTAACTTACTTCTTATCGTTCGGGGTTTATGCGTTGCGTTTTTTTCTTTAGTTGGGTTTATTTTGAGTAGTTTCCGCAAGTTACGAATTTTTATGTTATACTTCAATATGAAATTGTATTGTATTAAAATTGAATGTTAATGAAATTTTCTTGCAGTGAAGTATACCTTTGTTATGTTTTGATACTGTTATTTCTTTTTTTAGTTAATACAGATGAAGAATTATGTGTGAGGACGTAACTTTGTGCTGTAAATTTGATTTTTTAGATTATTGTCGCATAAGCACAGCTATGTGAAGCTGTACGTATGTTCCCCAAATATTGTTCAAGTGGAGCTGGTTCTATTGAATTTTTGGGAATTAGTTTATTGGCTGGTGTGAATTTAGATATTACGTAGTAGCATGGACTTATTGTAGTATAGAGTAAACTTTATTTTAGATCAGTTACGAATTTTGATGAGGAAAATTTTTGCGCATGGGGTTTTTTTGACTTTATGCGAGTGATAGGAAAGTTTTTGTGGAGAGATTTTTGCTAAAATTGAGGTTATTTTCACGAATGAGGAAAATTTCGTAAGTTCAATGTTTTGATGAATTTTAGCACTCCCAGCGGACAGGGTTATTCTTAAAAAGAAAGTAGTTAGTTTTGGAAGTTTTACAAGTTTTATGGAGGTTTTTTTATGATAGGAGGATGATTGTGATTATGTGAATTTTGTATGCAAACTGATCATTTTCTAGTGGTGGGTTAAAGTTTAATGTTTTGAAAGTACTAATTCGGCACCAAATTTCACCCATCACTTTTTTTCATGTGCGGTTTAAAATTTATGTCAAGAAAAAATCCAGGGCATGCTATTTGCCCAGTCCTTTTTTTCTGTAGATTCCGAGGGGTGGTTGTGAGGGAGTGTCCTATGTGATAAAGGCATTCTAGCATTTTAGTGAGGTCGTGACATAAATGTTTTAACATGTGTAGCGTGAAAGTGACATCTATCATTTATTCAACTTTAACATTCCAGAGCGTGTGTGTCGCCCTCGGTTCTACAGTTAGGTCGCGGTTAGGTGTAATATGCAAATTCATAGCACCGTCTTCAGTTTGCAACATATAAAAGCTTTGAGTTGGAGTGTGTGCAGTGAGAAGGCGAAAGCCGGCTAGTAGTGGTGGTGAGAATGTGGCGAAAGGGAGCTAGTGTGGTGGTAGTGAGAAGGTGGCGAAAGCCAGCTAGTGTGGTGGTGGTGAGAAGGTGGCGAAAGCCAGCCAGTGTGGTGAAGCGGCAGTAGCCCGCAGAGATAGATAGATAGCTAGAGTAAGAAGGCGAGTTAGATTATTAGCCTCCAGTAAACTAGATGGTGTTTTAGAGTGAGCTAGCCAGCAGCGTGTGCGCCAAGTTGGTTTATCACGAGCGGAGCTATCCAAGAAGAGTGCCGGTGGTAAGAAATAGTTTAACCCGTTGAGTATTTTAAATAATAAAGAGTGTTTGCAGCCATGGGCTGTCTTATAAAGATTTAATCTAGCCTTTATCTGAAGTCTGAACGAGAAGCTAGTTTGAAGTGAACCCGACTGAGTCTAGACCGAGGTTGTGAGTATAGTTTCGACTTAATCTCTCAGTATTTGTGATTAGTTATTAAAAGTCTCGAACTAAAGCTTCACATTCCCCAAGTCCTAGTGGTTTAAATAAACTGTTGATTTTATATTAGACTTAGAATTATGTCTTCATTTCATCAACATATCGACCCTACCGTTACAAATGACACCCAGTATGTGTACCCTCCCGTTACAAACTGAACTAAATTTTTGCATACATTTAGTTAATAGGTACAAATATATATGTATATAATACATATCATATATAGTGCTGCTCAAAGAATTCAGGTAATTTTCTGATTGTAGACGTATAGAGCTAAAATTGGGTTTTCAAATGTGTAATGTAGTTCCATATTGCAGATTTAGATATAATATTTTAACATATTAAATGATGCATTATTCTGATTGTGTTGGAAAATGTTACATAAATATGCCTGACGTATGATTTTTTTTCTTGTTTAAAAGTGAATTCGACTTTCATTTTGTATTCGTGTATGATTCCCAGAAAAACGCAAGTCATGATTTAAAACTGAAATTAAATCTATTATATCTAAATTTATTATTAAATCTATTTTTTACTTATAAATCTATAATTAAATCTATTTCTTCGTAATCTATGCTTGGTACACGGTTTTTTCTGTCTCATTTCTTTGAAAAAAAAGATAATTTTTTTTAGCACGCTACTAACTCCGCTTTTGTATTTTAAGGTCGAGGTCGAGAAGGGACAGATTAAAGAATACCTTTTCATTGTTCACTAGGATGAAAAAGAATGGCTCTTAGGAAGAAAAATCCAGCATGCGTACAAACGTTTCATTTAAATCCATTCATTTCTTATGGCATTACACATAATACAAAGATTTTGATGAAACGGGAAACATAATAGTAAATCTATGAGTGAACCGACAAAATCAGATTTAACAAGAATTCACTTGGGGATCGATTTTGTATTAATAAGCGAATCGAATTTCACTTGTCCTAGATTTTCATCCATGAACTCGAAGAGGTCATTGTCTTGACTGCCGCCTCCGAGTCAAGTATTTAGCCAAAAATATAATGGGAAACAAAATGAAGGTGAAATTTATTAAAGCTACAAATGTAGCCGCGTATGCTGTCGGGTTAAATGAAAAAAAAAAATATGGCAAGTATTTTTTAAATTGAAAATAAATGCAAACTTTATCAACATCGTATCGTTATATATAATGCACACTTTATTCTAATATCTAATTCACAAAAATGTCTCTTATTTTTTCACACGCATAAACGCAGCATTATTAAATATAAATAAAGCGGTGAAGTTGAATTTTATGCAAAGTGCATCAAGCCAATAAAAGCAACAATAAAATGATTTTTCTAGACTTACGTTCGTGTACCCAGGGTATGTAGCTTTGATTTCTTTTCTGGTTAAATCTTGTGGCTAACACAAAGTTTAATCTCACGGAAATCTTTTCACGGATAAATGAAATCGCATTTAATAGTAACTTAAGTAAAATACAAAATAAATGAGATACACAAAGAATTTTCTGTCTGCTACTCGTTTGTTTAAAGATTCTGATATTATTTAATTTTTTCAGTCTTTTCAGATGCAATCGTAAATCTGTAAATGTGCAGCACTTATAATCGTCGCAGGTCCATCCGTCTGTCCGATGTAACAGAACTAAAACTACCCAATCAAATCGTTTCAAATTTAAAATATATAATTATTGCTTAATTTCGTCAAGCTATTTCAAAGTTTATGAAAATCGGATGCATAGTTTGATTACAGGGACAACCAAAATATATTGTTTTACATTACGGTCAATGAAAAAAAATATTTCAAGTTCATTTTAATGGTGTTACAGCCTTTCAAAGAGGATAGAATTGATATGCATTTTTTTGAAGTGTACTAAAATATGCATTCAATGCAATATATGGTGCAAAAAACTTTATTATTTATTTACAGAGCAACATAAAAGAATCCCGTTGCAAAATGATACCTGGGAAAACATTGTTTTCGGCGTATTTGAGGCATTTAAAATTATTTCATATATAATGAAATTGATATGCGTTGCTGAGATTTATTACAAGTTACTTCCTGTATAATAGAAAGTACTATCAATATTTACGGGGACTCACAAAAAAATTCGGATATAATACTGTACCAGAAATACTGTATGTTACAGACTTTTGCATAGTTTAAGTATAGTTTTGCAAATCGCTTCGTGTGTATAAATTCTGTATATCATATACAGTGTGACACAACATAATGTGTAGGAGTTACAGAGTATGAATGAAAATAGCTTAAAAGTTGTTTTTGAATGAGTTACGCATTTTTACGATATCCGATGATAAGTAATGATTCTTGATTTCCCATCTTGATTACAACCTATTTAAGATGGAGTCCTATTATTTTCGTGTTATTGAATTCCATATATATAATCGTATAAGATTTTGTATTCATGCATTTTTGTATAAGATTTAAAGAGCTAATCATGAAGATCTCAATATCTATAAAATTAATTGTAGTAAGAACGCAACTCATTTGCAATATTTGGCGCCCAGTTGCAAACTTTTTACATTGCAAAAGTTTGCAAAAAACATTATGGCAACATTTTCTAACCATTCAGTTTATGCATACTATTCGTGTATTATACATATAATTAACTACATAGAAGATCTATATGTAAAGAGCGTCAAATTTACCTTTGAATGATAAGTAAAATGTTAAATAAATTCAAATGATTATTTTTTTATTACTAAAATAAAATTAAAATTAAGACATTAAAATCAATTAATCCATTGATCATAAATCAATCAATCACATTAATCCTTTAACCCCTTGGGGGCGGTGGTATATATTATATACTACCTACGATTGATGAAGATTTACACCAGAAAAATTTCATTAAATTTCAGTTTTCTAACTTTGGTGGGAAACAGCCGTGAAATTGCTTTTCCTCTTTTTGATATAACTTTTTTACAAATTTCCGGTGGGAGTTTAGAATTACACGAACGCAATTGCTTGCCCCTCAAAGGGTTAAGACATTAAAATCAATTTACCGATGTTTAATTTAAAACAAGTAAGAAAAATCATGCGTTAAGCATAGATTATGAAGCACTTTCCAACACTTAATGAAATCTTTAACAAAACTTTGTAATTTAGGGAAATAATAGTGTATAGCCAAATATACCCAAATATGTATTCCAGTACATTAGAACAGCCCTGTATTTCATATGTCACTTCATATAATGGGAAAATTTAGCTTAGCAAGAAAATACCCAGTAGCTTGTAATTTCTTTTTCAGCAATTCCTACTATTAGATGGAAACATACTTGAGTACTTTTGTTCAGCTCTGTAGTTTACATTGTACCTTTATTACAAGTCAGCATTAGGCTAAAATTTATTGTAAACTAAACCACTTTTAAAACAACTGAAATCACATTGTCATAAATCATCATTCATAGGCGTCCATGTACCGAATTCTTTGCGTGGCCCTGTATATCCCTTAATCTATATTCTGCAAACCTTTCTCAGTAAATTGAATGCATCTCAGCGTAAAAATACATAGCTTATTTAAGAACCACGTTTAAATAATTTACGCTCATATTCAGTAACATTGGTGAGCTCTTTTGAGTAGCCCTGTATATCAACTATAACATTTATACACACCATATAATGTGCATATATGTAGCGAAATATAAACGCGAATATCATAATTAAAATGCATTTCATCATCGGATACATATACGCTACTTCGGAAAGAATATACTCTTTGAAATCTTTTGTATGGCCCTGTAAATGCTATGTACTTCATATTATGCAAAACAGTAGCGTATAATTTATATTAAGCTTCAGTGACATATATCAATTTTATTATACACGAAAAAGCTTAATATATTTAAAATATGTCACACACAATTCCACGTTTTACCATTATCTAATGAAATTCTTTTGTGTGGCCCTGTAAATGAATAATAGCTACATTTTCACCTTATATTTTATAGAATGCATATTTCAATATGTTTGACAGGGTATAACATCTTTAAAATTCCTTTGAAACGATTTTCCCCATAGGCCGTAATGTAATAGCAAACTTTTGATTCGCCCTGTAGATAAACTAATCATGGTAGAAACTTCATTTTCGATAGGACTTGTGCTAGGGTAAACGTCATTAACGTCCTAAAATTTCATGGCAATCCGAGTATATTAACGATTTTTCCCCTTGGGCCGTAATGTAATGGAAAACTTTTGATTCGCCCTGTAGATAAACTAATCATGGTAGAAACTTCATTTTCAATAGGACTTGTGCTAGGGTAAACGTCAATGACGTCCTAAAATTTCATGGCGATCCGAGTATATTAACGATTTTTCCCCATAGGCCGTAATGTAATGGGAAACTTTTGATTCTCTCTGTAGATAAACTAATCATGGTAGATACTTCATTTTCAATAGGGTTCGTGCTAGGGTAAACCTCAATAATCTATAAAAATTTCATAGCAATCCGAATATATTTACGGGAGTTAGAGCGCGGACAGACGGACAGACGGCCATCCGGCCAGACGGACAGACGGACAGACGGACAGACGGCCAGACAAACCGAATGCATAAGCACTTTTCAACTTTGTTGGAAAGTGCTAAAAAGACACCAGAATCCCGGGTGATTTCAACCAAACTACATCATTATCAAGAGAACAAGTGAAAATAAATCAGCCTGTATCCAGAATGCACACTTGTTTAACCCCTTAACGCGCAGTGTTGCCAGATCGGCAACACCTAAAGTTCCTCCTGTTTATAGACACAAAAACTCCGTGAATATTTTAAAAACTACTCTAATGGCTACTTTAAATCTTTCTTATGAGTTCTAGATGGCAGCACCACAGAGATCAAACTCCACTGTTTTTAAATAATAGGTAAAATGTTTTACTGTAATACGCGCTTCACAGCAATGCTCTTCTCACTGCGCTTATCAATGCTTTACTTATGGGAGGTTACCACTTCGGCAACAGCTGTATAATTAAAATGGTTAGTGCAATCTTTACAAAACAATACCTGTTTACTCCTCTAGGCCTAAATAGATTGCCTAATTTTTTTCCTTTAAATTCCAACTTTAAAAATTAGTGCGCCGGAAAGGGTTAAATATTGCAGGGTGAAAACAAAATTGGTAACGGGGAAACGCGGTTGAGTCTATGAAGCGAAGTAGGTCGTTCTAAACCAAATATGTCATTAACATCAAGCAGGATAACGCAAATATGCAGATAATAACATGACAATATATTATTATATGAATTCTTTCTTTTAACCTAGTGGCTCTCAACTTGGGATGCATGTGCCCCAGGGAATGCGTGACGGACCTGACATGTTGGTACGTGAAAATAATATCAGCGCAATGATGGAAATCTCAAAGAAGTTTTAGCTAATAACTTATAAATATAATTGATAGTTTTAAGTTACAATGTTAGTCTCTAGTGTAAATTCAATGCTGATTCATTGATTTTGTTAATTTTTGGCTAATATTATGGTGAGCAAATATTAAATTTAAAATGTAAGATAAAAATATAAAATACTAAAAACTTGTATCGATGATTTATTGTATGGTTGTGATAAGAACATGATCAATAAAAAAGCATATTTGCGTAAACTTTTTGAGTAGAGGAATATCGGTAACGTGTGTATGAAGAATAGCAATACTCCGAAATGAAAAGCCCCCACACCCGAAAAAAAAGAAAATGGATATTTGAAAGAAAAAAAAATAGAAAGCGTTGTTTTAGCCAATGTCTCTATAGATTCCTGCCAAATGCATGCACTATGAGCATTTATATACATGATTGTTTATGTAGATTATATTGTTTGGATTCTTTTTTTGGGGGGAGGGGAGTCTATAAACGAATTATTAACCCATTAACCTCCAAGCTTAATTTCGGCAGTGAAAGGCTATAATTCAGGTCATGCAGCGTAAAATATTTGTCATAAAACTCGCCTTCAATTAGTTCCCTTTTATATCACTTGCATTTCAAAGACCAATCCGATTTAAATCTATAATTGTTACTGTGATGGGGTGTATGTCCTGGTTCTTGACTACTGCAATGAAAATACATATCCGCTGCTTACACCATGTAGATCAAAAGGTTAATGTTATAATGAACATTTTCTATCGTAAATCATAATAACATACATAAAACTCGTGGTAATTCAAGTATAATTACTCTCGTTTGAGACAGACAGACGTAAAGACAAACCATAGTCGTAAACATTTATAATTAAAGAGAGTTCTTCAATTACATTGAAACGATTTTTGACTACAAAGTATGTTAAAACACTGACTGAACCAGTAATCAATTAACCGTTTTAATATTAATGAAGAACAGTTTGTAATCTGTGATCAACCATTTACTGGATATAATTAATTATAGGATATTCTGTGGTAATAACGCCAAGATGGGTAATAATAGCAAAGTGCTAATATTACGCGCAAATATTAAGGAATGCGGGAACTAGCAACTACAATGCGGAGAAAGGCTCTGAGTCATCTGAATTACATAGAATCTCAAAAAGTTAAATTTTTGATTTGTAGACCTTGTCGCTGGGCGAAGCACATTAGAATAAAATCCAATTATGATATTTGAGGGGTAAGTTTTGTTATCTAAACATGATATATTTATTAGCAAGTACTTTATTTAGAACCTAACTTTGTAGTGTATTTCATGTACTTTTAAAATTTTGTGGAAGATTTTGGATGTGTTCCCCAAGCAGTTTATAGTTTAAAACAATAAACTAGTATAACGCCATTAAATTTTATGAATAAATATCTCCTAAAGTATTTTTTCTTGCATATATAATCAATAAGTTGCTTTATTAAAATCCTATATTTGTTTGAAATAAAAATCTAAAACTACGCCGCGAAAACTAGTAGAACCTGTGGCGTTATTGCTACAGGACACCTTACTTTATAAAATAATTATGAACTTATGGTAAATTTTATATGAATGGGCAATACATAGGTTTGAAAAATGCACAAAATAAAACACTGTTTCGAGGGTTTTTTTAAGCAGTATTTTTTATCTACGGTACGGCGATACAACCTTACCAGTAGAAACTTGTAAATTCCATAACATCGTAATTTTTTTCCATACAATTGCTCTATCTTAGATCTACCATTAGATTCCTAATTTAAAAGAATAATAAAAGTCTATCAGTAGTTATTTATAATCAAAGACTGCATTACAATTAAATTATATTCCTAAAACATTCGAAGTTGGCTTTTTATAGATGACGTTTAATTCTACTGTATATGTGAAACATTTACAAAAGCTTCAGTTTTTCATTATTAATGATTGCTAAGAATAATTTAGTTTTATAGCATAAAAAATAAATTAAAATTATTTTATGGAAAATATATGATGAATTTTATTTATCGAATTAGTGATACAACAGTTACAGAAACTGTATTTTAATTATAAATTTCCTATTTAGTAAATCCACACACCAATGTTATGTATACATATTAAATGTAGTTTTACAGCAGTCTTAAAAATTATCGAAATTGTTAAATTACTTATTTTATATATTTATTATGTCTTTTTTAAATCTTATTTTTTAATGGATTAACTGTTATTACATTGAAAGCAATAAAAATATACCAAACCTGTACACATATATACATATATACTTAAAAAAATAGAATTAAAAGTAAATATTAGCTGCTATCTGATTTATGAAATTTATGTTTTACTTTAAAGTATCATAAGATTATTTCACATTGTAACAATAAATACGCGTATTAGAATTTACTTTAGAATTAAAGCGTTTATTTAAAACATTCTATTAGTATAATTGTTCAAAACTGTATTAATCACTAAATTAATTGCAAGTCTTACCTATAAATACTTTAAGAAGTTTAGTGGGTATTTACGTTCTAATAAATATAATTGCTCAAAGGAATTAGATTAACAGTTTAATTTATAATTAAATATTCAATTAACGTGCTTGGAAATTCTTTCGCTTAAAGACTGATGAATATTTATTTGCAGTAAAAATCATTAAACAATTATACTTCTGTTGGAATGAATTTCTGCACTTTTACATTTTATTTAAATCAATATAAAATAAATTTGAGTTACGATAATATGTTAAAGAATTCAAAATGTATTTTAAACCGATATTACAAATGAAACTTTCAAAATAGCGGACTGTAACATATATATTAATATATATTATGTGATTAACATACTTTTTTAAAAAATAATTCTTAGGAAAAATAAATTGTGATGTGCTTTACACAGATAACACCGGGTGAACAATTTTCAGCACAATTTCTGTTGATTTAGATTTTGGAGCTATTTTTAAACCAAAATAGTTTGCTGATTCCAAAACAGCAATGGATTTTCTTCTCTCACGTGAAGATTTTACTTTATAGCTTATATTAATGTGATCACTGTACATTGGATCAGAGTAAATCACAGAAAGGCAAAATCTTTAAAATTCTTAGCATCAATACATCACGAAAAAAAGGAGCTAGAAATGGTATCTAATGTACTCTACTTTCTATCAAGACAAAGTGAATTTCTTAAATACTTTCGAAGTGGCAGGGAATGTTTATTACCATAACTTACGTGGTTTAATGGAAGAGTTGGAAACTCTATTCTATACCGCATATGAATCGTTGATTTCCATCGATAGCACAAAGTGGTGTTTGAAGTGCGTGTTCCTTAAAAATGAAAATTTATTTAGAGATGTCTCAATCGACCGTTTAGTTTATTTGTTCAAATAGTTCGAGGACTTGAAGCGAGCCATTTATTTATTGCAATGTACCATGCATGAATGAATCCTCTGTGTTGACATTAAAAATGTCTGTTTCCTTCTTGGCCATTACGTAGGTATACAAAAAGAAAAATCTTGTGTATGTCGGACAGCAGAGCTCTTGAGAGGCAGTTGTTCCAGTTGAATTAGTTCCAAGGTCTGAATTGAAATCTGGTGATCGAAACATTTTACATTGGCTACTTGTCTACAGACAGAATATCACACTCCCACCTCTGCATATAAAACTAGCTTTAATGAAGTACACTGGTGTCCAAAAGTTAAGCATAATTGTTTATTAAGTAAGTAATGAAAGAAATATAAATCGAAATGTGGTGAAACTCCAGGTGTCTAAACAAAATAGTACGCGTCATATATTTTGGCGAAGAGTTTTCCCCGAAATCGAACTGGGGACCGTCAACAAATTGAAAAAGAACGAAGATCTTTTGGATAACCCTGTCAAAACTAATGTAGCAAAAGCGTTTAAACTTCACATTATGATTAAGTGGCTTATTGTAATGTACTGTGTTTATTTTTATAAGGATAGCATGTATAGTCGTAGAGAAACTAGGGTTTTTAAAAAAACAGTCCTAAATTTTTTGCTTATAATTTGCAGAGTTCTTAATACAAAATAACGTTCTTTTCTGAAAATATGACAAACATCATTGTACATAATACCCTGGCATCAGAATTTAAAAATAATAAAAATTGTTTGAAAAATGAGCATGTTTACTAAATAATTTTTTTTGCGCATGCTTGAATGCTATTAAAATTTCATTTGCATACTATGTTACTTAAATGTATAGAGCAACTTTTGTGAAATTCTCAAAAACATAGCTTAAAAATTCTGAAAATTATCGCCGATAGAATGAGATCAAAATCCTTTATTCCCTAATGAAGCAAAAAGATGAGGGGCTGTATCCATATTCCATTGTCTAGTGCCTACACAGTATTGCACGCACAACTATATTCGGATAAAACCCCTGATTTTTTTGCTTCCTTTTAGGAATAAGGATTTTGAGTTGATTCTATAGACGATAATTTTCAGAATTTTCAAGCTATGTTTTTGAAACTTTTACAGAAGTTGCTCTATACATTTAACTAACACAATATGCAAATGAAATTTTGATATCGTTGACGCATGCGCAATGAAAAATTATTTACTAAACCTACTCATTTTTCAAACAATTTTTATTATTTTAAAATTCTGATGACATGGTATGGTGTACAATGATGTTTGTCATATTTTCAGAAAAGAATATCATTTTATATTAAGAACTCTGCAAATTATAAGCAAAAAAATTAGGACTGTTTTTATAAAAACCTTAATTTCTCTACGAGTATACATGCTATCCTTATAAAAATAAATACAGTACATTACAATAAGCCACTTAATCATAATGTGCAGTTTGAACGCTTTTCCTACATTAGTTTTGACAAGGTTATCCAAAAGATCTTTTTCTTTTTCAATTTGTTGACGGCCCCCTCTTCGACTTCGGGGAAAACTCTTCGCGAAAATATATGACGCGTACTATTTTGTTTAGACACCTGGAGTTTCACCACATTTCGATATATATTTCTTTCATTACTTACTTAATTACCAATTATGCTTAACTTTTGGACACCAGTGTAGTTCATTGACTATTTATCAACTGAACGAGACTGTTTCAAGCATCTCATTTCGAAATTTTCAAACCTGTTTTTGAAAAAGATAAAGACTTGTGTCTTTGGAGGTCCACGTATTCGGCAGCATATCAGCGAAAAACAAGTCATTAGAACAATGAGAGAATTACAAGAAAGAATCCTTGATTGGCATTCAAAATTGTTGTCAAACATTTTTTTTAAACATGACGTAGAAAAATACACCAAAATTGTCCAGCAGCTTTTAGAGAGTTTTGAAATGTTTGATTGCAACATGAACATCAAATTTCACTTTCTGCATACTCATCTTGATGACTTCCTGGAAAATCTGAGTGCCGTCAGTGATGAGTAGGGTGAGATTTCACAAAGATTTTAAGATTATGAAAGAATGGCTTGAAAATAGATGGGATGAACATATGATAGCTAACTATTACTGGAGCGTCTAAACGTGATTGTCCAAAAATTGAGCACTGCAGGATAAGCTACAAGTGAAACAATTTATCTTAGGATGTACTTTTTTTGTTTTATAAAAGGATTTTACTACTTATATGATCACAATATAGCTTACAGTATAAGTATAGACCACCGTTGTATAAAAAATATGTTTGGTAATTTTTTCTTTATTACTTACCCATCATACGTGTTATAGGGTAAATCTTGCAATCGTTTTAAAATCGATTTTTTTGACGAATTTACACGTTTCAAATATTGAAGATTCTGAAAAACATATTAAAAAAAAATAAATTGGCACCCGTCTCGAATGCACAGTAAAAAATGAAACCTATTTCAGGATGTTACCCAAAATCAAATAACACCCATAATAGCTTTCCTATTTCTAATTTGGGTTGTAATACACCTGTTATGAGTTTCAGGCACATTAAGGGTCTCAGTATCCCCAAATGTCATAAAATCCAACCCAAAACAGGTCCTTCAGCAAACGCATTTCTAAATAGATCCTCGGTACGACTAATTTGACTCTATGGCACCTGATTTAGGCCGCCGGTGCTCCCAGTTCATTTTGATTTTGAAAAATGGCAACGAAGCTGCACGGCACGCGCCAGCGCCATGTTTTTCTGGAGATCGCATAGACAACCTCGAGTTGCTTAACCGTCACTGGATTTATTCAGGTATTTATTTGTTTGATACTTTATCTTAATTTTAGTTCTCTAATTTTCGCCCTAACAAATGTTTAATTTTTATTTACACGTGATCCACTATAATGTAGATTTAAATTCGCTGCAACATTATTTGACTGTACGCGAACATATTTAACATTTTTAATTTACTTTATGTTAGGGATGGGACGAATATTCGGCCACTATTCGGTATTCGGCCCTTTTGTCGAATATTTGGTTGGCCGAATATTGAAGGCTTGACCGAATACCTGTAGCCGAATGTTTTAGATATCTTGCCGAATACTGCTAAAATCTCACCGAATAGTGAAAGATATCTTGCCAAATAAATTTCGGATTTAAAGAATTTCATTCTTGCATTTTTTTTTCTCTAATCCAAATTGGCTACTTCATTTATGAAGTCATTCTCACTCTTACTTACAAAATATAGATTTATTCAGATACTAAAAAATATACAGCCTTTCTGTATTTTCTATAAAAGTTAGTGAAGGGCCTGACTAAGGCAGGGGCATGCGGGGCAGTTGCTTCGGGCCCCCCGGCTTGAGGGGGCCCCCCCAAGGAGAGAAAAGTTTCTTGTTAAAAGAGGGCCAAATGATATAAAATAACAAAATATTACCAAATTTCTTTTTTTTTTTTCAATTTTAAATGGTCTTTTTTTTCTCTTACCCCCTTTGTTTCCGAGCCCCACGTTCCCTTAAAGTAATAGTTACATCATAAAAAAATTAATAGTTAAAATTATCTATCTTCTGTTATTATGTATAAAGATGTGAAATATGAATACTGAAATCAGTACTTGGTGCGAAATTTATGCATACATACAATAGGTTTATATTTTAATTTTAGTCACTTGAGTATAATTGACAATTTTAAGGTATAAGGGGGCCCCCTAATAATGTTTGCCCCAGGGCCCCCCACTGTCTAAGTCGGGCCCTGATTAGTGATATTCTAGAAAATGCTGCCCAAGTTGGAGATTTAATTGTACGGGAAATGTCAACATTAGAGAATGATATATTACAATTCAAGATATAAATCTCTGATAAAACACTGCCTTATTCTAAAACGCTCGAATATTTATTAATGTCTACAAGTTCCATGCACATATAAAAAAGGCTCTTATGAAATTCATAACTTATTTTCTATAAAGTAAGAAATGAAAAAAAAAATATTCACTAGGTGTGTCAACGAAGATTCATTTTCAAAATTAAATATAATATATCACCAGAGTTCACTCTAGAATCAAGGGCAGGCAGGGCGCACTTTGCCATAAAAGGGCACGATGAAAAAAAAGGGGGCACATTAATGTAATTATAAATAATCGAACTTCCCCCCATCCCTAAAAAAGTATTTTCTTCTCTCCCCTCACACTTTGCAGTAACAATATAAAATAATCATATTAATTTCTCTTTCTAGAATTTTATATTTCCCCCAGTCCCACCTTCATTTCCTTTTCCTTCTACAAGCCAAGCTTACATTTTTTTCCCTACCGTATTGTTATTTATTTTTTGAAAAAAAAAAAAAAAAAGAAAAAATCTAACAGTTGTTTACTTTTTAAATAACATGATTTTTTACAAATTAGTAGAAACTGGGAGGAAAAGTAGTATATTTTCTTGAGAAGGGGGGGGGGAGTTTATTAGATGACTGATCAATTACTAAAGATTTACAAATAAGACAATAATAATAAGAGTTTTAAATTTTTCAAATTTTATGTGTTAGGTAGAGGAGCAGAGGAATATTCTATCATGGATGGGGGGGGGGGAGAATTACATGATCGATTTTTCATTGTTATAGCAAGATGAAGCAACAATTAAACAAGAAGAAAAAAGACTTTGAAAGATTTTTGACTTAATGAGGTAAGAATCAAAAGAAAAGACAGTTTTTTCCCCTTTAAGCAGCTATTGAATCACTTGTTTTTTATTTATTTTATTAAAGATTTTAAATAAAATAAAATAATTTAAATTAAAGAGTTTTAAATGGTTTATATTTTGTGTACATAATAAGGGGGAGGGAGAAGTTGAAACGTCAATTTCAGGTGAGTGTGGGAAGTTTTTTGTTATTCAGAAAAAGCCTCTCAGTGGGGAAAAACCTAGAGTGGTAGTGTCCTGCTATTTTACAGTACTTTTTGTATGATTTCTCTTCGAATAGCAATAAAATCAGGACAGCGTAGTATACACTTATTTTGCTTACTTTGCATCCGTAAAATCTTTCAGACACTTAATTTTGCTCCTTGTTTTCAAAAATTAAAACAACTGATTGACAGAAAAATCTCAATTTTATTATTTTCAAACAAAGTTATTAAATAAAATTACTAATGTGGAATTTTTTTTTTATTAGCTGGCCCCGGATCCTTTATTTTTTTAACGGCTCCGTTTGAAAATTTATTTTTACTTTGTCGTACTGGCATTTTTCTTAAGACTGTTCTCAAATTCAAACTACTTTCAAATAATTTTTTTAAATTGTTTTTTACTTATAAGTGCAGTGATGCTGTAACTATGAAAGTGGCTAATCAAATAAGTAGTATCAAGTAAGTAACTAATCAAATAGTGTTTTCCATTTTTCGACAAAGACCGCTGAAAGAAAGAGTTTAAGTTTAATGTTTAGGTTTTAACAGAACTCGACAGATTTGCTTATAAGTACAAAGTCCAAAATCCGGAAACCCCCGGATCTCGGCGATTCCGGATTTCAGATTATTTTCTGTTTATGTAAAAAAAAAAAAAAAAAAAAAAAAAAAAAAAAAAAAACCTACTGCCCCCTTTTTACTCTCCCCCCCCCCAAAAAAAGGGGGCATGACGTATGTCAAGAGCGCATTTTCAATACAAAAAAATGCTAATATTAAAACAGATATTTTAATAGAAAAAAAAGTAAAAAAGGAAGTTATCTGAAGTAAAAAGTAAATTTGAGATTTTTTTGTTTATGAAAGCTAAATACAACTTTTTATAAAAGTATCTTTAGTTAAGGAGCGATTCTGTTCCGATTTTTCTGAAAAAATAAGGCAATAAATATCCAAAAATTAAAAAGGTTATAATCCCGAAAATTTGAATATAAAATCCATCGCGATATTTGACAAATAGTTAATCGTTCAAAGAAAAATTGCTAATATCGTCAAAGAATCGCGGAAAAAACGGGATCAAACTATCGTAAAAAATCGCAAATTTCATCCATAGTTCACGAAACAAATACTAATTTCTTTTTAAAAAATCGCAAATTACGTCGAAAAAAAGCAAATTTTATCAAAATCGCGTTAAAAACTCTAAATTTTGTCAAAGGATTGCGAGAAAAAAAAAAAAAACCATTGTGCCGAGAGTGGATGCCCCCTCCCCCCAGACTGTTCCAACCTTTCAGAAAAATTGCTGTAAATTTCAAAAAATATTTTTTTTTTACTCAAAATTGTTCCTCAAAATCACCTCTTAATTAAAAAGAGAAAAAATAAATAAAGAATCTAGTCATGGTTCCTTTCTGCACAGCAAAACATTATCCATCCAAAGTTTTGATAATCTGAGTAAACAACAGTAGATTTCCGATTTCACTTAGCAAGGTTAATAAAAACAACTTTCTTCGCAGTTTCTGTATAGTGGAAATTTTTGGCAGGCATTGTAATTTTCTAAAAACTGGTTATATTTTAACAAAAAATTATTACACTGCCTAACTTATTATCATTCAACTTGCTGAAAATTTGATAGAAATTGGTCAACTTACATAGGAAATATGGATTTTTTTTTCTTTCTAACAGTGATGGTAAAAAAAATTTGGTTTTTCTTTTTTTACAACTCAGTAGTTTTTTCTGCACTTAGCAACGCAAATTGGTTGATACATTCGTAGGATCATTTTTATAATTAAAAGAGACTTCCAATAGCAAAATTGCTCTTGCAAAATATTCCTCTTGCCAAAAAAAAAAAAAAAAAAAAAAAAAAAAAAAGGGGGGGGGGAATTAATAATATAGTATAGAATCATTACGGCAAGCCGCAAGAGCAGATCGTACGATCATTTTGCTGCTTGACTTATGGAATAAAAATATGAATTTTAAATTGAAACAAATTTAATAAGCTGAAAACAAAACTTATTTTGAATAAAATATTTAGTCCAGCTAATTTGATTCGGGACACAGGCTTTTACTAAGCAAGAAGATAAAGGATGAAAATAGAAAACATTTAGCTTTCAATGCACTTGATATTTTGCGTTTCTTTCGCGATGTGTTTACATTATAAAACCACCAACTAAGACTCTTAAAGAATATCCGGTATTGTGACTCATTATCTGAAATGAAATGAGGGGCAATTATTTCTGATAGTAAAAATAAACCTTTTATAGTGAAGCAAGATAAAATGAATGAATTTTCGATGAATTAAAGTTGGAAATGTAAGAAAATAGAGTAGACTTCTTAAAGTTAGTGTAGCATACGATCGGTAGCGGCAATAAAGCGGAAGTGTGACGCGGCAAATACAATGCTAAAACCAAATTGATTATAGATCTTCAAACGAAACTAAAAGCTTTTTCCAAATAAAAGTAAGAACAAAAGTATTAGTATGAAGAGAAAGGTTAGCACCTAGTTTTCGCAATAAAAAAGGCTCCAATGTAGCAGAATAAATTATTTTTATTTAACCCTTCCGATCCCCCCCCCCCCCAAAAAAAAAAAAAAAAATCTTATCTTTATTAATCTGCCACTAAGACAATCAAAACGCATCATTGGTTGAATAAAATTTTTAATAAAAGTCAGAATTCAAAATAATGTGTGGCTCATTTAATGAAATAATCACAACATGGTTTTAATAAAGTATGATTGAAAACAAAACTCTTCAAAAGTGTCCAGATAAAATTGTTAAACTGGGTTTAACTCTAACTTAATGTATTTTTTGTTTGTGAAATTAGTACTTAACTTCGAAATATACCTGCACTTGTAAACCAAGCTGGCAAAGATTTAAGATTCCAATAAGAAAAAAAAAGTTAGGAAAGGGTGGGAGGAGGGGAAGTAGTCAGAAGTTTACTTTACTTAAGGGTTGCTTTTTACCGGGCCCAAAAAAAAAAAAAAAAAAAAAAAAATAACCTAAGGTTACAATGGATGCTCTTCAAATAGAATTTGCAGGTCTGGTATAACCTAAACCATGCAGGACTTAGCTACAGGGAGATATTTTGGTAAACTGTACTGGCATTTGTACAAAACTACATTATGTAATGATTAATATTTGTAAGTGTTTGATTAAAATGTTTCAATTTTTAAGCATGATGAAAGTGTACTTTTTTCTTTTATTCAAATAAAAATTATTCTCCATTAAAATAAATGTAATGTACATTCTCATAATAGTTACAAGTTTTAGATTTAATGATTATTCCTTAAAAATCACTATTTTTGTGTAGTATTTTTTTACTTACAGGAATCGATGCAAGATTTCTTTCTTGGCCCATTTTGTAAAAATTAAAGTTATTTTTGTGAAATATTTTATATTTGTGAAAAATACATTTTAATAATGAAATCCAATTACTCAAATTTGAAGTATTAACAATTACTTTTAAGTCTCTGTTAAAATTTTGCTTTCTAGTGAACTTGCTTTGTTTACAAAATGCGCATTTAAAACCTAACAAAATAAAAGTAATTAATGTAGAGTATGTTTTTATGAAATGTAATTTTGTGAAGGGGCCCATCTTATTAAGAAGAATTTTGTAAAGGGGACCTGTTTTATTAAATTAATTTTTATGAAGGGGACCATATTAGGCCCCAAATTTTTCCTGGATCAACCCCTGACTTAATCAGAAACTAAAACTGGTGAGCATTGCTAAATGGAAATACAGTAAAATCTAAGCCTGACTCTGTGTAAGGCTGAAATCTGTCCAACTCGAAAATATTTTCAAGTCCTTGTGAACCCATATACATAGAGTGAAATTTGTCTAAGGCGGAATGTTGTCAACTACGAAAAATTTTCTCTGTCCCGAGCGATTCCGCCTCAGAGTTTACTGTAGTGATATTAAAAGATTACTTGAGTCCGGCGAAAACACTCGTTCGCTAATGTTAATGCAATGGCGGAAATTTTTGAAAATATCTTGCTTGCATTTCAATATTTTTAAACAATTTTTTTTGCATTGGATAGTCGAGATTGATCTATACATCGGCCCTTTTTTTTAATTTTTCGATTTTGTTTTTTGGACATTTAAATTTCGAAACCGCTTTTGGAAATAAAAGCATCCTCATAAAATTCCTGTAAACAAAAAGTAAAAAAGGGCTGATGTATAGATCAATCTCAGCTATCCAATGCAAAAAAAAAAAAAAAAAAAAAAAAAAAAAAAAAAAAAAAAAATTGAAATGCAAGCAAGATATCTTCAAAAATTTCCACCATTGGATAAACATTAGCAAACAGGTGTTTCCGCCTGACTCATAGCCTCTTAAATAGCTTGAAAACTGTCATACCTGGAAAAAATAAAAAATTGAGAAAGATTTTGATTAAAGTGACAAAAACAGTCAAATCAATAGTTTTTTTCAAAAGTGGTAAGAAACCTAATAAAAAAAAGCATGTTTTTCCAAAGATGGTAAAAACCATCAGGCAGTAAATACTGTTCAACCCTGCTATAATTTGATATTTTGTTTCTTTTTTAGATTTTATAACCATAAAGATTCTACAGAAGCTGCCAAATATATTACAGTCAGGAAAAAGGACTAAAGAAAATGTCAAATATGTGTTACAGATGTTTGCGGTGATTAAATCTTTAAAAATTCATTATTAGCAATTTCTTTTACATCTTTTTTTATTTTCAAACATATAAATTAAAAATAGATCAGTTTGCTTAAGAAGTAAAATACATGTCATCTTTCCTCCTTGAAAGTCAGCACATGTGTGGTTTAAAAGTGTCAGGAGCCATCATGTATTTCACCTTTTTAAGTAAACTGATATGTAGAGTGAAATTTTCATTTAAAAAAACTCTTACTTGTGAAAAATGACTTTTCTAAGAGACTAAATTTGAGATTTAATCTTTTCGACTTTAATTCACATTTTAAATAAAAAAAACTGACTATTATTATGAAATAATTTTAAGGTGCAATAACTATACACAACATTTGGAACTTTTACTGGTAACCAATCACATCATAGTGAAATAATTTCTCCAGTTTATTTTATTTTAATTTTTTTTTTCTGCGACTCATACATAAAATTTCATATTGTGTTTAATATGTTTTGTCTTGCTTACAAGGTAAATTTTATTATGTGCGAAATGATCTTGCAAATCTTTATTTTTAGGTTTGTAAAGATCTACTGTAGTTATCACTTTTTTTTAATACTAATTAACAGTAATAAGATGTTAAAACTGACCTTTTTCGATTTTGTAGGAAAACACTACCATTGAAAGCACAATGCCTTAAAAAACTGATCCACCCAGGTTAATAGGAATTGGGAATGAAGAAAATTTATGCTTATACTGCTATGTGGATGGCATTCCTGTATTCACGACGAATGATATAACGAAAGCTATGTTTTTACTCCTGGCAACATATTGGATTTTTAACATCCAATTTCCTGCAGAAAATAGGCCATCCTTCTTGCTTTTAAGCAGAGTATTGTTGAAGGATAAATTTAACACAAAAATGTTGCAAAAATGTGGAGCAGTAGTTGGTCTGTTGAAGCAATTGAATTTATAATTCTATTGTATGTTTCTTATGAAATAAAATTGCTGGATTCTTTTTTGTATGTATGTACCCCTTTTTTTTTTACACGATTACAATATTTTCAGCTATATCTTGATTTGTTGTGTACCGTACTTCATGTCAGTGTATGCGTAAAAAAAGTTGTGTAGCCGGAACTAATTGGATTTACTAAATGATTTTTGAATTAAAAGGACACACACACACACACACATATATATATATATATATATAATCAGCTAAATTAGCGATTACACCTAAAAGTATTCAACATACAAGGACATCACTAAGGTGGAAGTCTCTCTCCCCAAACATTCCTGACTATTGTTACACTCGGAAAATTTACAAACTTAGTTTACAAATTTGTTTCGAACTTTAATAAAAACTAATTTATTTTCTATTTTTGATAGACAGCAAAAATTACAAGACTAATTGAGAATATTCTACATATTATATATTGCATTTTCTAATTGTGGTAAATTGGCACATTTTGAAATTTGAGTTGGCAATTTAGGATTCTCTCCCCCATCAATAAAAAATCTTGGTGATGGCACTTTGACATAAGTATACAATTATAAACTTTAGATCATCTATGAAGAGAAGTGATGAAATAGTTAAATTTAGTTTTGACATTTCTAGTGGCAATCAAGTCAGCAGGAGAAAATAGTTTGCCTCTTCAGACATCCCAAATTAAAGATTTCTGAAGTTAAGCTTCATTGATTTGTACTTTTGAATGCTGATCTGATCAAAAGGTCATATGCTGAACATCTCTCTCCACTGTTCAACAAGTACAGAATAAGATATTATTTGAAAAAAATTTAATAAAAACTTATTGCAGCAAAAATTAAGTTAGATTCCTATTTCATTAAAAATATAGCCATCATGTAGTTTCTTTCTTTAATTGCATACTGCAATAAAGAAAAAATAATCATATTCACTAATTTTCAGAAGATAGTAAGCATAAAAAATTTAAGTTGTTTTGCATTAGAAAGTTTGTTTTAGCTTTGTTGTACTATTCTTGTCACAAAATTATTGAATCTATAAATTCAAAAAGTATATTGGCTCATCAAAACAAATTTCATTTCTGAAACACAGTAATAGAGATAAATGAATCCTGAACAACCTGTTTTCAAATAACAATATCTTAGTTCAATTGCTTATTATTCTGTTTAAGAGATCACTGTTTTTTCTTTCTTTTTTTAAGAAATGGATATTTAATTTTTTCATTCATTCAATTGTGACAAAAATATTGATGAAAGAAAAAAAAATGGTGAATTATTAATTGTCAAATGAGCATAATTAATCTTATTTTATTTACAAATTAAAAAAGTTCTTGCACTTTACTTATACCTGGATTTGAAATATAGTAATATTGCTCTGTGTGCTGATTTTATTGCATGCTTGGTTCTTAACACTAGAAAGATCAAGATGTTTTATCTACTGAAAAGTTTCATTTTAACCCCTACATACGAAAAATGCAGTTGATGATTTAATGTAATTGTCAGCACGAATAAAACATATACCAAGTGGCGACTGTACAGACCATCTCTCCATTTGAGAGCTGATATTCCAAAATTAGGCAGAATTTGATGAGCATATTAAAATTCAACTGCTCTGTCAAGCCGTATCTTGGAAACCACTTGCAGACCCAATTTAACGGTTGATAGATTTACCTTTGTGTTTTCTTGCACTCAAAGTTATAAAAATATGGAGGACTGGAAGCAGGGAAGTCCAATGGTAAAATTATCAGTCAACCACTAGAAACAAATTTTGTAGGATCTATCCATGAAGATATGAATTGGCAGACCAGTTGCATTTTAATATGTAAATCTTGTTTTAAGTAATCTTGTAATTTCAGCCCTCTCACCTCGATAAGATGATTGTGCAGCCGCTTCATTGTCTAACACAATTATTCGAAGATAACATTAGAATAAACGATAATGAACTCCAGTGTTATAATGCTCGATTAACTAGATTCTATTTTAAGTATGGATAATGACAAAATACCTAATTATATTCACATATAAAATATCACAACCAAGAATGCAATACATAAGTTATGCTTTTGATATTCAAAATGGCTCTAATCAGTTTTCCTACTGTTAAGTTTATTGCTTGCACTGAGAATAATATTCTAAGAATTTGACAGACACCCCCCCCCCCCAAAAAAAAAAAATAAAATAAAATAAAGTTAATGACAAAGCAATAAAATTTGATAGCATAACATATTTAATTTAATAGTTTAACTCATAAAAATGTCATAAATTTGTTACAAATCAAGCTCTTATATACCAGAAAAGTTCCAAATCTGACAGAAAATTCCAAAAGTTGCTGAAGAAATTATTTATTATTGTTATCCCAATAATAATATATAATCATATATCAATAACTGATATTCTGCTATTGTCTTATTTTAAATATAATTTTTTGAAGTAATATTTTAACTTTAGAATTTGAAAGTAATGCTTTAATAAAATCAATAAGTATATATAGAAAGTTCAAACGCTTAAGATGATTGTGCAATGTTCAAAATTATAGATAAGTGTGCGAAGAAAGATATTTAAATTTATCTAAATTGATTGTTGAGTACTAATGTGCCCTAGAAGAATACTCAATTACCAATTTAATTAATACTTAATACCCAATTTGGATGCTTTAAAACCCATTCTGGATACAATCACCAATTCGTTTTGGAGATTATTTAATACCCATTTTGTCTATGCCAACAGCTGTTTTCCACAATTTTAAATGCCCTAGAAGACATTTAAAATTGTGGAAAACAGCTGTTGGCATAGACAAAATGGGTATTAAATAATCTCCAAAACGAATTGGTGATTGTATCCAGAATGGGTTTTAAAGCATCCAAATTGGGTATTAAACAGTGCCTAAAAAGTCTTGTCAGTGGTGTCCAGAATAGGTCTTAAAATATCCAAATTGGGTATTGAATTCTGCCTAAAATGGTTTCTTGGTGGTGTCAAGAATGGGTCTTAAGATACCCAAATTGGGTCTTGAACAATGCCTAAATTGGATTCTCAGTGGTGTCCAGAATGGGTCTTAAGATGTCTGAATTAGGTATTAAGCACTGCCTAAAAGAGATTCTCAGCGATGTCCAGAATGAGTTTTAATGTATCCAAATTGGGTATTAAACGCTGCCTAAAATGGATTCTCACTAGCATCCAGATTGAGTCTTAAAATACCCAAAATGGGTATTTAACAGTGCCCAAAATGGATACGCAGTGATAACCAAAACAGGCATGGATCATGACCCAATTAGTATTAACCCAATTTGGGTTACCCCATACCCAGCAATCTTTCAACCCAAAATGGGTATTTAGCAGTGCCCAAAATGGATACGCAGTGATAACCAAAACAGGCATGGATCATGACCCATTTTGGTATTAACCCAATTTGGGTTACCCCATACCCAACAATCTTTCAACCCAAAATGGGTATTTATCAGTGCCCAAAATGGATACGCAGTGATAACCAAAACAGGCATGGATCATGACCCAATTTGGTATTAACCCAATTTGGGTTACCCCTACCCAACAATCTTTCAACCCAAATTGGGTTTTTTTTTTACCCATTTCAGGACTTTTTTTTTACTGTGTGGATCAATAGGATAATCAATTAGCACCCGCAATTGTGTAATAGAGCATTACTATGTATTAAATATATTTAAATATCGCGCCACTTGTGGCACTCTTTGTAATCTCTTCCCTCTCTCTTTAACTTTATCTTTACTTTTATCTTTCTCCTTGGCTCTGTCAGGTAGCGCCACCTGACGCACTCTTTGTAATCTCCTCCCCCTTTCTTTCACTTTTATTTCCACTCTGTCCCTTGTGACACGTGTTTGGATTAGCTGATGACTAGCAGTATTTTTGCAACTCGAAACGCGTCCTGTTTAATCTTCTTTTTATGGTGATTTTACAAAGTTTTTTAGCTTATTTATAAATTTATCGCCAGTGATTTCGGTGTTTCTCAAAATTAAAAATACATTAAATTTTTTGTGAATTCATAAATAGTTTCCACAGTATGTATATCCATGATGGGTAAGTTTTACAATGGCCCCCGACGACTTGTTTTTCTTTGTATCCACTTTAAGTATATTTTTAGGGTACCCTGTAGCTTAAAAAATTGACGTGAATAAAAAACAAAACTCAGGTCATTTTTGGATTTTGATGCCATTAATAAGCCAAAAACATGTACCAGATATAAGTCATCAAAATGTGTGCTTCCCAGTGTAATTGCTATCTCTATTTTTAAGTCTCTTAATTATTATAATCTAAAATAATTGTATTGTCATTTTTTTTTTATTTCATATAGTTATTTCCAAAAAAGTTTTATAAATATTACATTTTTATAGAAGTAGAAAATGGGTTTTTTTTTAAATTTAAGTCAAGGGTTTTTTTTAAAATTTAAGTTGGCAGCCAAGTTTCTGCCAAGTTTATGGTGGAATAACGATATACCAGTGTAACATTACAATGCACTAATAAGATAACCTGTGTAACATTACGATGCACTAATAAGATAACCTGTGTAACATTACAATGCACTAATAAGATAACCTGTGTAACATTACACTAATATGTAATGCTACACCAGTAACATATGTTTAAATTATACCATTATATAAGTGAAAAACACAAAACCATAAAACTGGTGGCAACAAAGCTGCCACCAGTTTAATGGAGTAATGTTACACAAATGTTTTACAGTGTATAGATTTTAAAATTCAGTAAAGTCAGTTCATTTACAGTAAAATAATAATGGAGGTATGTCTCAGTATCAAGATAAAAAATTAAAAATATATATATGCAAAATAGTCTTTTTTACAGAAAAATCAATGTTTTGCCTATCTGTAGATCATTAATTTCAATTCAAATCAGTAATGATAATAAAGATGTGGTAATATAATTATCTACTAACTTACATTTCTATGCCTGGAAATTATGAACATTTTAAGCTTTATTCATTAAGCATACTACCATTTTCTTCTCAAATGAAAGTAGATTCACACTATTGTATGATTGTAGACGTAAACTCGACATCTCAGCATCTTACTAATATTATTTTACAGATGTATAGAATGATGTGATGCTCCTTTTGTACACCTTCATTAGTGCATTCGAGGATCATGTGACTCCATTAGTCCGTAAAAAATCATAAGTGGAATACACCGAGGTAAACTGTCTTTTTCATTATCCTCGCGTAAACTGTTATGGTTGGTAGTGCTTAGTGTCGTGAAAGTATTCTAGAAAGAGATCGATATGCGAATTCAAATATCATGATGTAGGCAGGCTTCATAACCAATAGCCGCACGCATGCCTATGCGCTTCACCAAAGATACATGACCAGTAGATTGTACACTAAAGACTGTGTTTCCATATGTTCGACCTTTACGAGGTGCTGATGGCGGAAAGTTTCATTTTATCGACGATAAAGCAACTTGTCATCGGATATAGTCTATATAAGATTGTCTTCAGGTCGAAGATATCAATCACTTAAACTCAATAGTAAGTTCCCCTAACTTGTATCCCACTGAAAATGCATGGGATACCTAGGAGAGATGTATTGCTTCTTGAAAAAAATTCTTCACAAACAAGGAAACCCTCATCCGTGCAGTGAAGGAGGAATGGTGCAACTTGCCTCAACAGCTACTGAATCATATTGTTCTGAATATGCCACGTCGTGTTGAAAATTGTCTCACCTTAAACGGTTGCCAGATCCTTGATGATATGGCACTGATGATTGTTAATTGTGAGCATATTGTTTTCTCTCTACAGTCATGTTTTAGGACAGTATTCACACTTCAGAAAAAGA
Source organism: Maratus speculifer (assembly GCA_964019185.1). Classification (NCBI taxonomy): domain Eukaryota; kingdom Metazoa; phylum Arthropoda; class Arachnida; order Araneae; family Salticidae; genus Maratus; species Maratus speculifer. The sequence goes on along the minus strand of OZ025297.1, from coordinate 132,652,987 downwards.
AACTCTGATAATACCCTGTGTACATCAGTTCAACAAATTTTTTATATTAAATCCTGTGTAACATTCTTTTAATACTATATTGTTTGCTTTTTGACCCACAATCTCACGAAGATTCTTATTTACTTGTACATTTCTTCTTGGTCCTAAAGTTTTGTTCACCAGTGTATATATATTCGAGTAGCATAGTGTTAGTGAAATTAGTAACTGTATACAATACAAAAGAGAACTATACATTAAATTAAATCTGTGTATGCTTATACAAACAATTAGTATTAATTAGCTGTATGAAAGGTGAATCTAAACTTTTTGGCAAAACATTAAGGGATTATAGAACCCATCAAGAGTAACAATATGAAGTAGGAAACTAATGGTCCTAAAAGTCTTCGGAAGGAGATAGGCCCAATTAAAGTATAGGGTCCAAAAGTTCAAATAATTATAAAAAACGAAAAAAAACGTCGATTCGTTTGCGGGTTTAACTAAAACTATTCTTTGTGTAAGTATTTTTTGGGGGGGAATAAATTGGAAATATAAAGTTCAAAACATACTGATAGAGGGCACTTCAGACTTTCAAGTAACAAACAATTAAATTTTACCATTATTTTTTATATCTCATTATAGATGCTTAAGCTTAGACTTAAATTTTGAGCTCAAAATCTTTATCGTTTGGAAGTGGTATGTAGCGCAAACTGAACTATGTTCAGGAGGGGGATCTTCTCTTGAAATAGGATTAATGTAATCGAACTTTTTATCACATTAATAGAATCATACTCTTGTCAATTTTTTGACAGACTTTTTTTAATTATATTAACATTTATGAAGCATATGGAAAATATCTTTAGAAATTAGGTAATGAAAATTTAAATCTCTTTTTTTTTTTTCTTTTTTTTAATTTTTTCATGAATGGTATTTTATATTTACTGATAAACCAGAATGATGCACAATTATTATTTTCTGTAATATATGAAAAATTTGTTGCTTAAAATATATCTATTATTCCGACATATACATTAATATTTTATACATTTTTATTCTTTTAAATTTTTTATTAATGCTAATATGATAGGTGAAATATATGAACATATAAAACGTAATAATTCACATTGCTGGATAAATACTATGAGACAACATTGAAATAAATGTAATGGATATCTATTAAATATTTCTAAACGAAATGGAACACACCAAACAAACAAAAACAAAAAAAAAATATTTAAACTATCTATTTAGGATCTCTAAATTATTTTTTCATAGTACGATCATATTAAAGTAACAGACTATTAAATGATGAAAAGGTATTTTAAAAACAACTTTCATTCTTCATTTTTTATTTACATATTTTGATTTTTAGTTTTTAAAATATATTTTGTTGTAATCCACCGTTCTTTTAAATGCAACATCGCCAGTTTTTTGGCTCAAAATTTCCTGCCATTGTTTTTCTAATGCGTAAACAGTTATGTATACAAACTATAAGTTATCAATGAGGTCGATCAAAATAAACTGACTTTTAAAATAACTTATTAATTCCCTGGCGGTCTTCACCCACTACGCTTGTCAATTTATCTAATCTTAAATCAAACAAAATATATCTACCAAAGGTAAAATAATATATATATATAAAATAAAAACATATATCTTTATATCTAATCTTTTATCCATAAATGTTATGTTATTGCTGCGGCACATTTTCCAATTCAAAGTCGATATTGGCAATATAATAGACAAAACAGATCTAAAATCCTTAAAGTTTCTTTATTAGGTTTATTATCTTGAATTTTCGGTTTCTACTTAAAACCGCTGTCGAAAGACGGCCAAGTGTCTTAAAAATTTCGATTTACTTTAATTCCTTTAGAGGGGAGGGAGGGGGGTAAAAATTTCTAAAAAATGAGTTACATTATTATTTTATATAGATTTGTTAGCTTGAGTTTTCCCCTTTTATCTAAAAATGCTTCTGAGATATGGCGAAGTATGGTAAAACTTAAGACCTACTCATTAAACCATTTTAGGTATTTCTAAAATCGATAACATACATGCTTAACCCTGTAATGCATCAATTCGTCCATTCCAACAGAAATTTTTCCTTTAACTGACCGTTGCTAAGAAGCCAAAAGTGAAGAGCATCGGCATATCTATAGTCCGTTGGAGTAGATATCTCCTAAAGGGAATTGCATTCAGTAAGAACTGAAATTTATTTTATTCAGCTGTGAACAGTGTTTTAGTAAAGTCTGCCTTAAGGCGGTCACGTGCATTAGAGTGTTAAATATACTTTAGTAAATCAGTTAATTCGTGAATATTTCTAAAACTCGTGGTGAGATAATGGCGAAAATTTCTAAATTGTTGAACCCACTTTAATCCCTCTAGGGAGAATTAGTAAAATCGTTGAATGGCATGCTTAATTTTACTTTTAGTAGATTTATTTTCAGAAATTTCACACTGCTGCTAAGATATGGCCAAATGCTCTAAAACTTTCGAACCCTTTTTTAAGCCCCAGGTTAGGATCCCTAAAATCACTGAAATACATGTTTAATTATTTTCTAATTTCGCCATCCCGAATTTTTCGATGCTACCTAAAACGATTGTTGAGATATGCCCAAAGGTCTTAAAAATTTAAATCCCCCTTTAAACCTTTCCTGGTCAATTTTCAAAATATGATGAAAATCATGTTTAACTATGTTTTATAGTAGATTTATTTTCTAAAATTCCATGCTTTTAAAAAAAGGCTGATGGAATATGGCAAAATGTTCTAAAATTTTCGATCCCTTCTTTACCCTTATTAGGGTGGTGAATTTCTAAAATCGCTGAAATATCTGTTAATCTATTTTTAAATAAGTGTTTATCATCAATGTCTCGCTACTAAAGAAAACAGATGCTGTGATATAGCCAAATTACTTAACCTTTTCCACCTCCTTTTAATTAACTTAGAGGGGAAGGGAAATCTAAAATCGCTGAAATACTTATTTAATTATTTTTTAGTAGAATCATTTTTAGGATTTTCACCATCCTATCTAAAACGGCTGATAAGATTAATTAAATGTTCTAAATTTTTTGACACATTCCCTTTAAAATCCTTGTTTTTGGAATTTTCAAATTTCTTTTTTTTCCACGCCTATATCGTAGGAGCTATTTTTACCTCAATCTTCATACTTCTAGTTTCAGTAATTTGAACTGTGCTTTGAGTATTATAGTAAAAACAAACAGAGGGGCAAAGACAAACTGTTATATATATATATATATATATATACATCTATAGATAATTAATTAAAAAATATATGTATGTTTGTCTCACAATTGTGAGACTCAGTTTCACATAGTGTCTCACAATTTTTATAATTTACTGACATCAAACAATTCATAAAAAATGATTAACAATTTCTATCATTACAAACGAAAACCAAGTTAAATAAAATAGCATAACAAATAATTGAATGTACAACAGATATCTAATATCACTTTAGAAAACTTAAATAATATATTTTGTGGAATATATATATGTGAAAGAAAAAAAATTCAACTGATGTAATATTTTCTTTTCTCTATGTAGAAATGGCACATAATTTATAAAATTTAAGAGATTAAATGAGCAAACAAACGACTAGAAATTTAAAAAGCCATTACCCAGTACTTAACGCAGTTTATCTGTATATTTTAGTTTTTAAGAAATAATTTATATGGATGAATTAAAATGAAATATGCAGCGAAAAAATACGGAATGTAAATTGAGAAATATACAAAGAATTTATAATCCATGCTACATATTCAAAAGGGAATGCTTACATTAAGTGAAATTTATAACAGTTTAGATTTTGTTCTTTCAAGCGTAAAGTATTATAGAAATATATTATTTTAGTCGTTAATCATTTGTAAATTTTGAATCAGAACTCCTCGTTCCTTATGTTTAAACAAATTTGAATAAATTTATTGCTTAAAAATGACTCTATTTTGGATTGGAGGTATTTATTCTTTTAAACATTTCGATGTAAGGGATACAAAATATAAATAGTAAAAAGTAATTTTGTTAAAACAAGTGACATCTCTTTTTGTATTTTATTTGAATTTTTGTAATATATTTAAGCAGGAAAAAAGCACGTATTTTTATGTACAATATAATTGAAAAGTGTTTATGAATTCGGTTTTTCTGCTTTGTCGTCTGTCCTGGCTATAATTCAAGTATGTATAGTCAGTTTCCTTGGAATTCTGACGACGACGTAAGTTTTAAAAATGACTTTATCCAAAAAAAAAAAAAAAAAAGTTTCCTATATTAAGAAGGCTAGTTACTGTGTTTCCGAATTCCCCTCTTCAATATTATATCTATGAACATTTGATGAATTCTTATATTTAAAATATCTCCATGGAAAATTACACTTATAAACAAATTTTAACGAATTTTCTGTTTCTCTATATACAGGGGTTGGACAAAAATATGGAAACACCTTGAAAAAACACGTTTTCTTGCCTAGTATTGTGTACGGTACCCGTTGTTATTGAAAACAGTTTGCTGTCTTCTCGGAATGGATAAATACAGTTTCTGTATGTTTGCTAAGGGAATATTGTACCATTATTCGTGCAAAATGGTAGCAAGTTCAGATAACGATGGTTGCGGTGGATAGCGAGAACGCACTTTTCGCTCCAATGTAGACCACAAAGGTTCGATAATATTCAAGTCTGATGACTTTGGTGGCTTGGGGAGATGCGGAAATTCATCCTCATGCTCAAAAAACTAGTCCTGGAGAATGTGAGCTGTGTGAGCGGGGACGTTGTCGTCTTGGAAGATACCATCATCATTGGGGAACAAAGCTTGTACCATTGGATGGACTTGATTGGCCAAAATGTTCACATAAGTCTGAGAAGTAATACGCCCTTACAGAGTTATCATGGGGCCATAAGAGAACCACGATATGGCAGCCCAAACCATCACCAAACCCCTGCCATGTTTCACTCTAGGCAACAAGCAGTCTGTATTATAGGCTTGAGATGGCGTTCTCCAGACGTAAACTCGGCCAGAAGTGGGGAACAATGTGAAAGAAGACTCTTCAGACCATATTACGCTCTTCAACTGCTCTATAGTCCAGGCTTTATGACTTAAACACCACTTTTTCCTGTTACAGGCATTAGCATTACTGATGAATCGCTTTTCAATTGCAACACGGCCAGCAATTCCCTATTTATGAAGCTCCCTTCTAATTGTTTTGGTACTCACAGAATTTGGTAACACGACATTCATTTCAGCAGTAACTTTTGCAGCTGTGGTCTTCTTATTTTTCGCGATAATCCACCTTAATGATCGTCTGTCACGATCTCAGCAAACACTTTCGTCCGCGCTGTGGTTTAGCGGATGATGTTTTTTCCGCATTTCAAATATGCGGAATAAATCTTCGACACAGTACCTCTTGAAACACTAAAAACCTCGGCTACCTTGCTTACGGAAGCACCCACCATACGCGCGCCAACAATTTGTCCACATTCGAAGTCTGTTAACTCTGACATAATACAATGATAATCTCACATAACAGTGATCCAACAACGACTGAACGGTGCAGCAATTTTACGAAGTTATATAGGTGGCGTCAGTAGGCGAAAACACCAGTGCCATCAACATAGTTCATTATAATCAATCTTTCTTTTCAAACATGCATTTCAAAAGGTGTTTCCATATTTTTGTCCAACCCCTGTACGTTGGGTGTTTCTTATAGATTTCAAACTGCTGAAAAAGAATATGTTTGTTAAAATTTTCTATCATCCTCCAATTTTGAGAAATTTCATTTATACGTTTTGGAGTATATAGGCATCGTATAGGCATTATAATTATATTATATTATCCTCTTTCATGTATTTGATTTACACAAACATTCTTATTTCTTATTTCAACGATAGAAGATACAGCAAAAGAGTAGAAACAGATGTTCCCTTTAAAAATTTTATGTTAGCGACCTTGAGCAGACAGTTTTAGCCACCCCTACAGTATTTGACTTACGCAAATCCATGACAGTTGAAACTTTAAGGGCGAGTGTACTACTATTTCTTTGTTCTGTAAGACTTTTTAGTTAAATTTTGATTATAATTGTCCTATTTTTCTCTACAATATGTAAAACATGTCTAGAGGATGTGTTAATGAGCCTGATTTTTTTTGCTATACGTGCGGGGAGCTAACTTTGAAAAAGCATCGATGCGCTTTCACGCCGTTAATAAAGACTGCCTATCATATGTGCTTTGGATATAAAGTAGGTGAACAAGATAAGAAATAGGCAGCTCATTCTTGTTGTACACGATGTGCTGCAAACCTAAGTTCGTGGATGAAAGATAAAGAAAAGTGTATGTCCTTTGCTATACCCATGACATGGCGCATGCCGAAGGATCATATGAAGGATCACTGACTGTTACTAATTTATTACAAAAATTAAAGGATTCTCTGCAAGAAGTAAATATAAAATTAACTACCCAAACTTAGATTCAGCAATGTGACCAGCATTACATAACGATGATTTACAAATACCGAAACCTATAGAGAATTTTACACATGACGATGCAGCAGTAGAAATGGAAATTGATGAAAGTGAAACTTCCTCAACTCTGATATGAACTATTCTTTTGGCATACATGAAGAACCACACCTAATTGCTCAAAAAGAATTAAATGATTTTGTGAGAGACTTAAATTTATCAAAAATAAAACTAGAAATTACTTGGATCAAGATTGCAAGGTTGGAATCTCCTGAAAAACAATACAAAGATAGCTATTTATTGAGATTGATATAAGAAATATTCAAAATTTTTTCAAGAAAAGATGATTTATGCTATTGTAACGATATAAGCGGCTTAATGTCTGCTTTAAATTGCCAATATAACTCGGAAGAATGGCCTATGAGAGAGCAGCCACAGATAAGACATTTACCGCTACATAAAGTATGAAATTTCTTATTATTATCATTTCTTTTTACAAAAATTCTTCTACATTTTTCTAAAACTTTATAAACAATGCATACTTTCAGTATTTTAAATAATAATTTTAATCTTTATAAGTGTTTATTTAAAAGTTTGTCATTACTAAAATACCAAATGATAAATTTCATAAAGTATATGTGTTGAATAAATACTACAAAATTCAGATTTTCAAGATTTTGAATTTTTTAAAAATTTGTGGGTGATGGTAACTTTTTTAATGGCATATTCTTTCACTACAACACCTAAAATATAAAAGTCACCACATACTTAGTTAGAAACAGAAACCTTGTTTATCAGTGTTATTATTTTTAACTCCTTTTACTGTGTTCACTTTTTAAATTATGTCTCTTTTCTTTTCTTTTTTCCCAAACTATTCTCTAAATTATATGCATAATTTTATATGAAGTATTAAAATTTTTCTTCCAGTTGGTCCTCTTATAACACAAAAAACATTGGACAAAGCTTAGAGCTCAGAAACATTTTGACAACTAAGAAAAAGAGAGAATCCTTAAGAGCGTACATTAAACAAAAACAAAAAATATTAATAGGGAGATATTTTAAATAAGTCCAGTCAAATTAGGTAGATTTTGGGTCATTTTGGGGCGTAATTCCAAAAGTTGAAACTTGGTAATATTGTTTGGGAAGGTCTACTATCAAACATCTTAAAATGCCTGATCAATGCAGGGTGAGTACGATCGAGGAAAGTTTTTTATCGTTTATTTGTTAATATCTCGCAATCTATAAGTCCTACGGATAAATTTTAGGTATAAAAAATAAGGATTATTAAATTCTCTACAAAATATGTTCCATACATTTTTCTCTAGAGTCCTTAGTTAAGGAGATATTTGCATTCAAAAGTGAAGAAATTTGACTAGTCACACTAACGCGAGAGAGCGGATCAACAGCACCTACATCGTACCTACTAGGTTTAAGTTTAAATGAAGGTTAATGAAAGTTGTGGTTAGAAGAATGAAAACCTGGAGAATAACTTCAACATATAACATGTTTTGTTAACATAAAATATACAAAAATAAAAATTGCGTAAAATACAATGATATAGAAATAAACAACATACTCAACTCTGTGATCATTTTGAGAAACCCATGTGCAATGGGAAATTTCAAAAGATTTAAATGTGTGTTCCATTTCTATTAGGACACCCTTGTCATAAGGTACAGGTAGTAACAGGCGAAAAAAGCATGTTATTCCTTTTTTTTACATTCATCTTTGCGCCTATAACCAGTTCTTCACTGACAGCAGATGTGGTTTAATATTGCCTCAAGACTAAAAAGATCGGTTGTTGTGATAGGGAATAACGTACGAACAAACTTGCGTTTTCAACCCTAAATCTCAAGAGATAGTTCATCTCTCGAAGACCGATGATTCAGGAAGTATATATTTTTATCTGAAAGAATTAAGTCTATAGTTAGAACAAGTATATCCACATCCTGCCCAACAATTGTCACTTTCACGAAGTGCATCTATAGATATCTGAATAATCAGAATGTCGAGGTCATTACTACTTTGCTCGCATGAGACTCCTTTTTTGTTCAAATTACAGGATAGAATGGGAATCACCATTGTCTAATTGGTCTTATTTCAGAGAAACTGATTTTGAGACACATTGATTATAGTATGTATGTCAACAGATATTTTTGCTGAACACCTTCTATTTTATTCATTTGCTTTGATACTGTTTACAAGGTCAGTGTATCTATCGAAACCAATTCCGTGGCTCTTTCCAGAATAGTGTTTCTTAATGTACTTTATATAGGTGTTTAAAATATCCTGCAATGTTAATTCCTTCTTCTTCACCACCTTATGTAACAGGAAGCCACCATCCCAAACTATTTTTTGTTGTTGGAAACTTATTACCTTATATGATTGTTTAAGTATTTGATGCAAAGCACTTTTCTTTGTTTTGCATATATCGAAATTATTAAAAATAAAGAGAGAGGATAAGGAGCCAATTCATATTGTAAGTAATTTAATAAATCCTCATTACTACGTTTCAAAAAGGAAATCCATTGGAATATTGTTAGAGGATCCACATTTATTGTGGTATCATAAAATTAGATTGAATTGTGCATATTGCGAGGGATTGTGCTATATATGTCCGAATTAGTATCACATCTGAGTCTCATTTGCCAAACACCTGAATCATCTTTTTACTTCCGATTTACAAAGCTTTGATGTAGGTGAGAGTTTCGTCTTCAATAACCCCAGAAGATACTGATATAATTTGTCTATCTGAGGAGAGAACATGTGATTTTCAAACCAAGTTGAAAGTTTCGAGATATCTTACACTATATCTATACATACGAGCTTCACAAAAATCTTCACGTTGTTCACCACAAGAAAGAGTGAAACTACAGAATTCTTTCAGAATGGTGCAAATATGAAAAGTAGTTGTGTCGTCAAGACCTCACCTAATTAAAACTTATCCCTATGTTGTCACATATCCCTTCTCCATGTAGAAGACATCCAGAACATTTGACACATCACATTAGTGTTTGATCAATGCTCATACCAGATCAATCTCCATCCAAAACTTGTCACTTCGTGGAATTGTGCATATGCCTATCTAACAAACTTGTCATATTTCGCTTTAGTCTCTGCGGATTAATGGCTTAACATGTCTATAATCTATGAAAAATAAAGTATACCAAAAGAAGTTACATAAGGAAATTAAATTGGCGTTAAACCACTCCTTTTAAAATGACAAAAAACTCAATTATGGAACATAGAATCTATATAATATTATCTATAAAAAATAATTTGTACTATAAGCTGAAAACGAAAATAGATGAAAAATACTATATTACTATAAAATCATTGTTATTACAAAAATCAATTAATAAGCAATAAATAAAATTATCGTGGAAAAAAAGCTTGGGGTGCTCCATCTACCATGCTCCATCTATCAGTCCTTAAGAAGCATCCCACGCTTTTTTTCCACGATAATTTTATTTATTGCTTATTAATTGATTTCTATAATAACAATGATTTTATAGTAATATAGTTTTTTTCAACTATTTTCGTTTTCAGCTTATAGTACGAATTATTTTTCACTTTTTAGTTTGATATACTTAAAAAGCGTGTTTTTTTAGTTTTTTAAATTATTTTTTTTTTCACTTTTTAGTTTGATTACTTTAAAATCGTGGTTTTTAGTTTTTTAAGCTATATTTATATTTAATACAAAAACCAAATTAATCGGTTGGATAGTTTCAGAGTAATTGGTGAACATACATAAAAAAAATACATACGCGTCGAATTGATAACTTCCTCTTCCTTTTCTGAAGCCGGTTAAAAATAAAAATTATAATACGGAATTTTTTTAAAAAGTTTACATAGATGTAAATAATGTCAGGTGTGGGGTTCGAACCCACAATCTCTTTCGAAAAACAGAGCTTCAATCCGGCGCCTTAGACCGCTTGCCCATGCTGTCTACACTCCATTCATTGAACGTATTCAACACTTTTAATTAGCGAAAAATCACTAATTTTATTAGTTTTGGCCTAATTGCTAAAAAGTACTGAACCAATTTCGATGAAACTGAAGTGGTACCAATTCGAGAGCATCGTCTTTCATTTAACACCAAAACCAAGTTAATCGGTTGCATGGTTTCGGAGTAATCGGTGAACATACATAAAATAAGGAGAGTTACAAACTCACAAACATACAGGTGAAGTTAATAAAAGCTTGGTAAAAAAATATCATTTGTTGAGGTTATTGTTCAAGATTCCACTCACATGACCATAATACACTGCTCAAAACAATTAAAGGATATTGCAGTTTTAGGTGGATTTTGTATCTGGGAAACTTTTTAGCTGATTGATACGTGGTCGACAGACATAGTAGGTATATGAGAATAAATTACACATGTTTGGCAGAAAAAAATGCATTTTATTGCGCATTTGTGTACAAAAGGAAAAAAACACGATTTGTGCATATGAGAAAAAAAGAATAAAAAAAGGTGTTTTCTTCAAAGAAAATCATTTTCAGTAGGGGGTATGGTTTCCACGAGCGGCCAACAACGTTGAACACCTTTGAGGCATGGACTCAATGAGGCAATTAATGACGAGTTGGGGTATTCTGCCCCGCTCCTCCAGAAGAGCTCTTTCCAGTTCATGGAGAGTTTGTGGGGGTTGTTGGCGGCCAGAAACTCGTCTTCCTAGAGCGTCCCAAACGTGCTCGATTGGATTCATATCTGGAGGACACGTTGACCATTCCATTCGAATGATTCCTTCCTCGAAAAGGAAATCCTCCACCAGGTTTGCACGATGTGGCTTGCCGTTATCGTCCATTAAAATGAAGTTATCTCCGATTGCTGCAGCATAAGGGACTACAATAGGTCTGTGGATCTCATCCCTATATCGGCGACCAGTCAGAGCTCCATCTCGAATGATGTAGAGGTCAGTGCGCCCGTCAATGGAGATGCCACCATACACAAACACTCCTCCATCACCAAATCTGACAATTTCGTGCACGAACGCAGGATTATTCCTACTGCCATGGTCTCTCCAGATGAAAATACGCCTATTATCCGGATGCACAGAAAAACGGGACTCGTCAGAAAACAGAATATTGCTCCATTCATTTCTCCTCCAGTTGACATACTCGGTTGCCCACTCCCTGCGGTCCCGACGATGCCTTGATGTTAATCTAACACATACCATCGGTCGGCGAGCATACAGACCTACAGCATGGAGCTGGTTTCGGACAGTCTGAGTTGAAATCGTGGTGCCTGTAGCCGAGCGAATGTGTTGTTGGAGAAGAGTAGCATTCATGTTTCGGTGTCTCCGAGCTGTTAACGCTAAATACCGATCTTCGTTGGGCGTTGTTGCCCATCTACGACCTTGCCCTGGTCTTCGCCTGCACATCCACTCTCCAAAAAACGGTTCCAGATCCTGGAAATGACAGTTTGTGACACTCCAATGGCTTGCGCTACTTCGGCTTGAGTTTGGCCCTCTTCTAACCTACCAACAATTCTCCAAGCTTCTGAATCTGTCAAATGACTTCGCTGAGACATCGTAGTCATCGAAACAAAGCAATCACTGAATGCCGATCATCCTTGTCTTCATTCACTTTCATCCAGTTGAAAGTCAAATTTCATTCGCTGCCGCTGAAGCGACGTTTTTGACGTCGAACTCAAAATTTGCATACTCCACAGTTTGAAAACCAGAAAAATTTGCATTTGTGATTCTCTTCTATTTTCGGCAAAAAAATTTCGTTTATATCTTTATTTTAGATAAAACTTCAAATATCCTTTAATTGTTTTGAGCAGTGTATTTACTAACACTCGTTTGAACTCTAGTTAAGTGTGTTCTCTGAACTTGTCGTTTACTCGCTACCATGTGCATGTGTAACTTTTGGCAAATTTCATCATTTTTTAATTCAATTATCTCATTAACTATGAACTTTGTGAAAAATGTACAGGACATTTTTGGTAGAGAATTCAATTGTCTTTAATTCTTGTATTTGAATATTTTTTGTGGGACTTTAAAATTACCATATATTAAGAAAAAATCGAAAAAGGTACCTTCTTTTATCTCTCTCTCTTCGCTCTCACCCTCTATTTATCAGGTCATTTAGTATCTTTATTAGTAGACCCTTCCAAACAATATTGCAAAGTTTCAGAACTTTCGGAATTATGTCTAGAAAAACCTAATTTGACTGGACTAAGTATAGGAAAGCATCCAACGCCCATACACATATACAATTACTGAGCGGAATTCGGAAACTGTTTGACAAGCAATCATAACCTACTCTACTGGTGAATCGGCATTGAAAAAGCACAGGATTATTCAAAAATGTAGTTTTATCAGTTTTATCGTGTCATTATATCTTATTATGCATTATCGTGTACTTTCTTATCATAAAAAATCTCGGTTTTCAATGAAAACCATTGAACGTAGTCAGATGTTTCTCCCGATTTCCTGAAATTTGAAGTTTTTGGATAAGCAGAGACTTGGAACTTCGGTTTACAGAGAAACTTACGTCCGTCGAGTTTCTAATTATATGCTTGAAATCATCCGAAAAATAACTTTTTCTACAATATATATACCAGGTGTCCCAAAAATGAATGATGGATTTTAAAAATCAATAACTTGCAAACGGTGAAGCTGTTTAAAAAATTTTTGCAGGAGGGTTATGTATAATGTCAGGAGTTTTTTTACCGTAATTTTTTATTTTAGTTAGCATCTCAAACAATAGGTGGCGCTGACGGCGATTGAAGGCCAGGTCGACGCTTCACTCAGCACTGATCACTTGGCCTTCAATCGCCGTCAGCGCCACCTGTTGCTTGAGATGCGAACTAAAATAAAAAATTACGGTAAAAAACTCTTGACATTATACATAACCCTCCTGCAAAAATTTTTTAAATAGCTGTCACCGTTTGCAAGTTTTTGAATTTTAAAATCCATCAGTCATTTTTGGGACACCCGGTATATATATATATATATATATATATATATATATATATATATATATATATATATATATACATAGATAGATAGATCGATATAGATATAGATATAGATATAGATAGCGAAACATCTTTCCCGGCTCTCTAATATGGTGTATCTATTTAAAATGAACTACAGTTATTTAGGAAAATAAAAGGTATTTGAATTCCTGTAAATCTTGTGTTAAATGATTTATTTTAACGAATTCTAAAAAACAGTAAACAATTCACAAAAGTGATAAAATAGTCCAGTCAAATAAGGAGGCAAACTTCGGAATGGAAGACAGCAAGCTGAAAATTTGCAAAGAGCTTTATTTTGGCATTCTAAAAGTTACCTCAAATGTCTCATAAATCTCATGTACGCGTCAAAATATATTTACGGTCAAAGGTTACGAAAATCAGTTTTATGCCTATAGCTCGAAAACCATGCATGTTATTGAAAAAATCCAGTTACAAAATTAAAGCAGATAAAATTCCCTATAAAATACATACATTAACATTTATTTTATGACAAATAGTTTTGGCGCTAGAGCGCGCTAAAACTTTGACTTTTGTTTAGTTGGCGCTAGAGCTTGCCAATTTTTTGACCTTCTGGCCAAAACGACAAAATAAATCCTCGCCCATATTTGATTTCTCAGAAACTATTCATTTTATCGGAAAAACAACAGTTGCAAAATTCAAAAAGACTATTTTAAATAAATTCATAAAAAAAATTTGTTTTATAAAAAAAATTTAGGCGCAAGATTACGTTAAAAAAAGCGATTTTATGACCTTTGATCCAAAACGATCATTTTCTACAATTTAAAAGACTTCTTCTACCCTCGATTTTTCGAAAACTATGCGTCTAATCGAATAATCCTTGTTATAAAATTAAAGTGGATTTTATTTTCTAAATATTACAAAAACCCCGCCAATTTTTTCATTAAAAAATTGGCAGGGGCAATGCGGAGACACGAATGTATTCGTTTAAAAGTTTCGATAAATATTCACACTCAAAAGAATATGTTTTATTTTTGGACGGATTCAGTGGATGTGACACAACATCTGCACTGTAGAAAAAGGAAAAATGCCAATTATAAAAATGTTCGAGATACGTTCCAAATTGGTGCGAGTCAGCTCATATATTTAAGAAAGAAAACAGGCCTTCAAACACATTATTTGAAAAAGGAATACATGTTTTTTTAACAATGTACAATGCTCCAAACTCAGAACACAGTTTTGACAATTATAGATACACCCTATTCATTAAATCAACAATACTAAACAAACCGATGCAATTATCATCTATTCCACCTGCAAGTGCAGCAGCTGGTAAACATATCCACATAAAGAGATCCAAACTTGGTTAGGGAAGGATTTAAAACCGGAAAAGTGTGGGTGGGCAGTGCAAAACGAGATCCTGAAACCCATAACAACGTTATTACCCCCAGCCCCAGAAGAACTACTCAGCATGAACTTTTGTAATTGTAAAAAAGGATGCTGCGCGAAATGTGGGTTTCGAAAAGTAGAATTGCAATGCACCTCAATTTTTCGTCTTTGTAACAGACAAGCACGCCTCTATGATTCATCATGTCCAACGGATCTTAATAAAGAATGTTAATATGAATCGGAGGTTCTTAAGGTTTTAGAGCCAAATGTGACGGACAACGAGGATGATGATAACGATATAGATATTCAATGTGGACCACCTGAAGAAGGAGACAATGATAGACAAGATAAATACAAAGATATATGCCTGCTATTGATAATTAGAGGTAAAAAATTGTTTTACATTTTAATTTGAATAAATTATAATATATTTACAATAAACTTATGATAAATAAAAATGTAATTAAATGTATTTAAAGTATTTTAATTCAATATAATGTTACTTATATAATTTAAATAAATCTTATCATGCGGATATCGTATTTATGAATAATATTTATAAACAAAGAATATAATGTAATTTTCTTAAAGATTATAATATTTTTAATAAATAATTAAAGTTCTAAACATTTTTGGAGTTCGCAATCTTGAGTTGGCTTTTCTTTCTTTCGGCGAGAAGGCAAAGAACTAATTAAATTTATTTTACGAATTTTTCAGAAAATGTTATCTGCTTTAATTTTTTGAGTTCTTCGATAAAAAGCGTAATTTTAGAAAAAAAGCTAGGGTAGAAAACAGCTTTTCTTTCGTTTTGGATCAAAAGTCAAAAAATCGCTTTTTTTCAGCGTGATCTAGCACCGAAACTTTTTGTCAGAAAAATAAATTTTATTATGAAATTTGTAGAAAACAGTCTACATAAATTTTGTATTTTTTTTTTTTTTGATAAAGTGCTTAATTTCTGAAAAATCAAGTATAGGCAAGGGTTTTTTTCTCGTTTTGGTGAGAAGATCAAAAAACTGCCTTTCTTCAACGCGCTCTAGCGCTAAAACTATTCGTCAGAAAACAAAAGTGAATTAATTTATTTTATAGGAAATTTTATCTGCTTTAATTATGTAACTGTTTTTTTTTTCAATAAAATGCACGTTTTTCTAGATATAAGGGAAAAAACCAATTTTCGTGACCTTCGACATTAAATTTCTGGCGACCCGTACAAGAAATTTTATGGGACTTTTCAGGTAACTTTTAGAATGTCAAAATAAACTGTTTGCAAATTTTCAGCTTGCTGTCTTTCATTCCGAGTTTGAATCCCTATTTGACAGGAACTTTTCAACAACGCAACCACATAAAAAAGTATTTTCTTCTTCTTGCTTGAGCTGTGTATTTCAGCCATTGGCTATTACATAGCTTTTGAAATTGAGTCAAAATAATAAGTTACTTTTCATCTGACAATTTTTTTTCCTCTAATGTCCCATATTTGAACTTGCGAGTTATTAAAAAAAATATAAACAGTAAAATTTTTTCCTAAGCCTAAGTGCAATAAAGCTAAGCTGACTAAAATTTGTAGCAGACAACCAAATAAAGCTCGCTCAATAAATCTTAGAAAACAATTATTTGCAAAAAGCTTCTATATATTACATTAAGCACAATACACTTGAAATCAGATTAAAATTTTCTTTTTCGCTATTAAGAGAGTAAATAAATATATTTTTTTTTTCAACTGAATTAACAAACAATCGAAAAGCCAAAGTACCTTTAAAGAATTTGTTAAGGAAATTTATAATTATATTTCAGCATTTAAGTATAGATGCCAAAATCGATTAGTTGTTTTGGAGCCTAAAGAAAGACCAACATGTTTTAAAATGGAAATTATAAGGATATTATTTATTTTAGTACATTTATTAGATTAGCTTTTTAAATTTTGGACTCAATGAAATTCCCGGTTACAATCACATTCATCTTGTATGAGACAGCTAAAGGAATAAAAAAATTGGTTGTACTGTTTTATTTTTAGGGTATTTTGCCTGCACATGTTCTTTTTCAAATTAACTTATATCGAAAATAACTGCCGATTTCCAAAAATAACAGTGTTTATTTATTTTCAATTTAATTTGCAAATTTAAGTATTAAAACTTTATACTTTAAGGGGCTTAAAATATTTCATGCAAATGTATATTTATAAGCAAGAACTTTATACTTTAAGGGGCTTAAAATATTTCATGCAAATGTATATTTATAAGCAAGTTTCCCAATTTCAACTTTCGAAATTAATCGTATATTATTTGTAATCACGTAATATTGCTTTTGATAATGAGTTACGTATAAAAAGTTCTATTTTTATTCATCATTTTTCTACTTTTGTGCATTCCATTTGTTTATTTCATTGGGTTTGATTATATTCTCTTAAGTGATTAAACATTACATAAAAATATTAATATGATGTACCGATTTCAAAATTGTTTTGTTACCATCAGGTATCATACTCATTCGTGAAATGTAGCATTATATAATGGCTTAATAAATGTATATATATATATATACATATATTTTGGGTGGCCACAAGAAATCAGTTTTTGAATTTTTAGAGTGGACCCCCTAAAAAGTTCCCAAATGGCTAGAAAATGAGAGTGGCAAAATTTCAGCTCATTTGAAAAATGTTAACCTGTGCCTTATTGAATTCAAATTTTGAAAAAAAAATATGATTTTTCGCAAAAAAATGCTGTTTTTTCTTCATAAAATGAATACAGCTGAAGCTAGAAACATAATGCTGTCTCATTTCACAAAAAAAATTTTTTGCTTTGAAGAACCACACATCATTTTTTTTCAAATACATCTATAGATTTAAACATATTCTCATTTTCCTGGGCCAAATTTGAAGTGAATCCTAAAAATTGACTTTTTATGAAAATGCGAAAAAAAAATTGCACTTCATATTCTTTTCATCTTTTTGTACTCATTTTGCACATAAGGGAAATTAAAAAATATTTATATCAGAATTTAAAAAACATTCTGAATAAAGGAAAAAATAAATTTAAACCGAAAGAATTAAAAGGAAAAAGAAGGCAAATAAAGTATAAAAATTAGAATAAATAATATTCAAATGCATTTTATTATTAAAGTTATCTTACAAGAATGTGAGGTGTAAAAAAATATACTATCTATATTACTGGTCACAATAAGATGGTAATGGTTTTTAGGTGGCTTTTAACATGGTTAATAAGGTGGATTTTTAAAAGTCTTAAAAAGTTTATGAACAGATACAATTTTTAGAACAGAAATTATTTTTCTTTTTCATCTTTTTAAACAGGAATTGAAATTTTGAATTAATTTTATTCACAATTTAAACTGTGTTATTTGACATCCTTAAAACCACTTACTATTTTTTAAATGTTTTTTAATGTTTATACTTTATTTGAAAATTGCTCATTAATATAAAATCTCTTTAAAAAATGACTTTTTTGTTTATAAATAAACCACTTCGTAGGAACTTATTATTCTTACATTCCTGTCATCCACAACTTTTACTTCACTAAATGACATTAATTTTACAGACATACTTATTTTGACTTTTCTTTTAAAAATATCATCTAAAAATTTAAATGCTAATTGATCCGAGTTAATATACCTCAGCGGTTTATCTTTTTAGTGAGTGCTTTTTCTGCAACCTATTTATAATTTTTTCTATAGTCAACAAGTCATTTTAATAACCGCATTATCTTGATCTGAGAACAAAGTGTTAATAGGAAAATTGAACTACGCACTAACAATAATTATTGATTATAAATAAGCAAATGTTTGTAATATTTTCTTGTTCTAAATTTGTCAATGAGAACTGATCCCTGAAAAAATATAAAATATACCTTGAGAGAATAAAAGTTTTGTGTCGTCTGTCATCTATTATGAATAGCACCAAGGCTCTGAAAAATGCCTTTTTAAAAAGACTTCATATAAAAGTTACACAAAAGCGGATAAATTCTTTATTTCTGTTCATTTTTTTAATTGCTCTGCAAGGAAACTTAAAATTTCCACTGACTTAAATTTTTATATCTAATTCATCTACAATAACACATATATACTTTGTCTGTAGCAATTTATACCACCGAATCTGAAAAAAAAATATATATATATATATCTGTCTGAAGGGTATTGGTTTGCGCAGTTTACAATTAACCCTTTCAGGTCTAGTGTACTATTAATGGTACATGTTTTTTAATAGTGTATTATTTTGTTATAACAAATGCTTTTGATACTATATATATGTAATAATGTTACATATGCCTATGCATTTGCTATACGACTTTATTTATGTTTGAGAATTTTTTAATAATAATAATTATTATTATTATTTGCTTTATTCTCTTCGCGCCGTTTGCGATTCTTTTATTTTAAACATATGAAACACTTTTTTAAATTTAAAACAGAAGTTACTTTCCTGTGAAAATCCTAAAAAATCCTGTGTAATAAAGCACAAAAAGTATTAGAATGTTTTAATGTAAATTAAATCTTATTGTAATGCAATATTTTCTAAACATCTACAAAAATCCTTCCTTAGCCTATTGTCATATCAGAATGAATTGAATAGCACGCTAAATAACAACACTCTTTATCTTTCAGTCAATAAAATATTCGTTAAATACTACTTCACTTTTTGGATGGCTAGTGTTATTATTATTAACGTAACAGTAATCTTTTCTAAACACTGAAAAAAAAATCGGAACCGAAAGGGTTAAAAACAGTTTTTAGGATAACTTCTAAATTATAGTGGCGATATGGAAAATACAAAAAAATATTTCCTTTAATAATTGATGTAGTAAAATTAAGGTGCCTCTGAAGTGAACTGGGATTAGTGCAGTTGTGTCAAGTCACATTGCCTGGATTTTACCAATTTCCTGCCACTGTTCCACTGCTGAAAATGCAGATTTTGCCTGAGTTATTTTAAAACAATTTTCAATTTGAACAACTCCTATAACTGTTCTACATCTCCACAACTAATTAAAACTGTTATCCTCTCTACATATTCTTTATTCAAAAAATGAAGATGGAGTTTACTGTTCCAGTAAATAACCATTCAAAATCGAAATTTTTAAATCTGTTTTTTTTTATAGCTCAGTTCTTTATTTTTGAAGTAGTTTTTAGAGAAGTTGTATTACACTTAAAGTCTGTGGTTAACTTGTAAGTGCAATGTCAGTCTTGAAGTTTCTCTCGTGTTCATTTACATTTACTGATTATTATAAAATAAAATACGTAAAACATGACCTTTTTTGCCGCCATATCCATAGAAGAAAGAGAGGCAGCGGGAATATTTCGTCAATTATATAAATAGTTAATGATAGCAAGTAATACAAAAACATCTTTGTAATAAAAAGATAAATTTAGTTGTTCGTTTTAAATGCGCTTCAAGTAGAACAGAAATCGAGGAGCTCGTTCCTTCCAGGCACAAAACTAGGCAGCTAACTATAATTTATGAAATTTTTTAAATTACGAAAATTGTTCAATTCTTTCTGTATTTTATTGTAAAAAAGACAAAAATTCATATCTACATACGAAGAGTAATAAAAATTATTTGTTTCATTTTCACTTATTTTTATGTTTGAGTGCATGTTTCCGAGACGACCTTAAACATACTAAATGTTATTAAATAAATGTTTTTTATGATCGTAAAAATTCAAGGCAAAAAAGTTTTCTATGAAAAAACAAAAACCAAGTTTTAAGACAAATATTTTTCATTTAATAAAAGAAAAAATACAACTTTTGCTAAAATTTGTAATTTTTCTAGAATTCACGATGAGGCACGGGCTAATGCTGTTCATTTGAGCTGAAAGTTTGCCAATCTAATTTTTTAACTAATTGACAACATTCATGGTTGTCTCCTCAAAAATAAAATTAAAATAATTTTTCCCATATATCTTGTGACCACTTTATGAATAATGCTACTTCACTAAGATTGCAGGCTCCATAACTTTCATATAATATTCTGTTCGTCAAAAACAATACTTATTGAAATATCAATTCGTAAATATCACTTTTTAATAAACGGAGTAAATAATCTTACAATATATTCGATTAAATAAACTTCACGTTAAAAAAGCCTATTTACATTTTATTTATACAAAAGAAATATTAATACATTATTACTCGCATTCTAGGAGTCACAATTACCGACATATTTCGGTTCGGAATAACTTTACAACTACAAAAATTAAATCGTCTGTCCGAAACAACAACAACAACAAAAGTTTTGTTGCCGCCAGCATCCAAGTGACAAAATTAGCTGGCAAAATCAGGGAGTTATTCTTAACACCCTAAATCTTAAAATAATTAAGTGCCTCTCGCCATTTTCTTTCCGTTTTCTTTTCAAAGTTTTCTTTTCTGACGCTTTCATTGTGTTGTTTCAGGAAATTCTTAAATTTTTTGTTTCTTTATTTCCTAAATAAATATATCTTATGCAATTTACTTTTAACTAATTTCTTCAGATACCTTTGTATCAAAATGACATATGTTCTCTATATTATATTACTAATGTATTTTTTGCATTAAGATTTATTAAAAATTTATATTCAGTTTAAATTTTTAAATTTTTATTCATATTTCTTCGGGATGTAATTTATGTTATGCAAATTTGTCTCTTTAATTTATTATTTTTATAAATGGAAACTACTGAAATTTTATAGAATGGAATTAATTAATAATAATAATAATAAAATGATTTTATCTCATTTTATTTCACCCACTTAAAACATACTCCCAAGTTTCGTATATTTTTCATGAAAGTTCCAATAGAAGCCCACCTCCAAATTAATAGAATATCATATCTTCTAAAGGGGGACTCACTTTCCATAGATTATTGACTTGATAATTTTTTCTATTTCTTTAACAGTTACAATGAATGGGACGTGGTAGCCTAGTGGTCATAACGCCGAACTCCGGACGCGCTCGTAAAAAAAAAGTGGTTCTGAAAAACCTATATTCGGTCTTGGCGGTTACTATGAGTATAGGGCTCTGCCAAAACCTTTCCCTCCTCTTTAAAGACCTATCGTATTTGAGGAAGTGGTGCTGTCTGGTGCTGCCATCTATTGCAGCTTTATCGAACATTTTCTTCTGCAGAAATCTGACTTCTAACCCCCTGGGTGCAGTGTAATGTACGATCCAGCAACCCTTCTGGCACACGTCAGCAGCATTTAGAATGAAAGATGGAAGTGGGTGCTCTTTTAATTTATCAGATTTTAACATTTGTATCTCTTATGCATTTTTTATAGACTTGGGAATAAATTTTCTTTATGATTTATGAAGAGTCTCAAACATCATATAGTTTGTACTGCTCTTGTTTTAATGTAAATTAATTTCAACTGATGTATTTATAAAGTTGGTAATATTCAAAATACAGTTTGAAAGGATTTCTAAGTAAAATGGTCTTTGGAAATGAAAACTTGAATGACTGAGGAGAGGAGAATGTCTTAATGCTTTGGTGACTTCGCAAAGATTTACCTCTTAATTGAAATATTCTCAAATCAAACATCGAATGAATTGCAATATAATAGCATAGAGGTATTTTAATTTTATTTAGAAATTAAATAAATCGCGCACTAGATATATTTGTCTCATTCATCTGCAATATCTTTTAGGCTATATATTATTATTAAAGTGGTGACATTTTCTGACGAGACATTTTGAAATTAAATTTGTATTAAGAAATTTATAAATCCAGTATAAAAAACATTTATATTCAGTTTAATTTTTTTATTTATTTTTTTCTGTTTCTTTGAGATTTAATTTATGTTACTTAAATTTGCTTCTTTAATTTATTATTTTCATAAATGGAACCTACTTAAATTTTATAGAAATGATAAAGTAATAATAATAGTAAATATTTTTATCTCATTTTATTTCATAATTCCAGGCATAATCCCATTCCACCTTCAAAATTTTCAAATCCTTTTCATGAAAGTTCGAATAGAAGGTCACCTTAAAATACATAGAATTTACCATCTTCTAAAGGGGGGGGGGTATTTTCCATACTTTATTGCCTTTATGTTTTTTTTTTTTGTTTTTTTTTTTTGTTGTTTTTTTTTTTTACATGTAGAGTGAATAATAGAAATGGGTTTTATTTTTCTTTTAATTTGTGCTGTTTTTGATTTTTTGTATTGCTTTTGCATTTTTTATTAATTTGAGGATACACTTTCTTTATGATTTATGAAGAATCTCAGACATTATATTGTTTATATTACTCTTGTTTCAAAGTAAATTAATTTCAACTGATATATTTAGAAATTTGTCCTACATTCAAAATACAGTTTGAAAGGATTTCTATGTAAAATGGACTTTGGAAATGAAAATTTAAATGGTTGAGAAGAGGAGAATGTATTGATGCATTAGCGGCCTAGCAAAGATTTACGTACTTAATTCAAATATTCTCAGATCAAATATCGTGTGAATGGCATTATAATAGCATAGATGTATTTGAATTTCATTTGGAGTTTAAATAAATTGCGCACTACAGATACATTTCTCCATTCCTCTGCAATATATTTAATATTATTACTAATGTGATGACATTTTCTGACGAAACGTTTTATAATTTAATTTGTATTGGAAAATTTATATAACAAGCGAGAAAATGTATTTATTTTGTCTTAAAACACATTTTGCATTCGTAACGTCTGAAATGTTGTCAAAAGCGATATTTTGTTACATTATATCGTAACACCATTCTAAGAGAATAAATGTTTTAGTTATATAGCAGATATTGTGAAAGTGTGGGGAAAGCATTTTGTTTTATCAAAGCGGTGTGAGGTCGAGTAAAAAAATAGTCACCTAAGGCAGCCTTGCGTCTTCTATAGCATTTACTTTATATTTAATTGATTTTAATACGATGCAGAATGTAAATTACTCTTCATAAAATTACTTAAGTAATTGAATCAGGTTAAGTTGGTCATAGTAATAGTTTTAGAAAGAAAATATTTTTAAAAAAATATTTTAAAAATAAATAAAAGTAAGACAAATAACTTACAAATTATTAAATTATGTAATATTTCTAAAAACGCTTCGTACTTTGGTAAAAGTATTGTTATTTTTTTTCTTAATTGTTGATAAGTAACCGTAATAATCTTATATGTTTACTAAATTAACGAATAACAAGTTGCATCCGACGAAATTTGGCTAAAGATAATATACGTGTATAAGAAAAACATGTTATAATTTATGCTAATGATTACAAGATAATTATTCTTCGAATAATATTGATTTTACTGATTTACTAGCTAACCTGACCGATGTTTTCCAGGTCCGCCAAAGAACATCATAAAATTACAATAAAATGCTACTGAATATTATTGAAAAACGCATTAAAAATCACTAAATATTTAAAACTATCAGAAGTTGAAATTTGCATTGTAATACAAATATTTCAGGAATGTGAAAATATCAAAGTTGAACGCAATATATCTCAAAAATAAATAAATAAATAATCGCATTAAGAACAGCTTAAATGCAAAATCGTAAATAGATTACTTTACTGCATTACACTAAAAGTTTAAAACTAAATTTTATTTCCAAATGTCAAAAAGTCTTCCGAAAAAAATCACATTGAAAAGTGCATTAAAAATTGATAAATATTAAATTGAAAATCAAGAATTTTCAAATTTTAATAAAAAAATTATTCTGATCAAAATTTACTCTAATGATGACATATTTTGTAATCCTAAGTATTTAACGAATGATAAAAAATTTACGCTAAACACACAATATCTCAAAAAATCTCTAACAATCTTATTAAAAATCGCTGATATTCAAAATACGTAACAAACAAAATCTGGTACCTTAGGCTAAAAATGTGTAACAAAATAATTTTTACTAATGGGTCATTCCACACCAAATGAGCAAATCAGGTGTGGCTGACATGTCACAGATTTTATTGAAAATCATCATATAATTAGATCACAATCATTTACGAGGAAACGCAAAGTAGTAGAGTTCAGACTAGTTTATTTCAGTATAAACAAGTAAGAAAAATCATGCGTTAAGCATAGATTATGAAGCACTTTCCAACACTTAATGAATTCTTTAACAAAACTTTGTTATTTAGGGAAATAATAGTGTATAGCCAAATATACTCAAATATGTATTCCAGTACATTAGAACAGCCCTGTATTTCATATGTCAGTTCATATAATAGGAAAAATTAGCTCAGCAAGAAAATACCTAGTAGTTTGAAATTTCTTTTTCAGCAATTCTTACTATTAGATGGAAACATACATGAATACTTTTGTTCAGCCCTGTAGTTTACATTCTACCTTTATTACACGTCAGCATTAGGCTAAAATTTATTGTAAACTAAAACACTTTAAAAACAACTGAAATCACATTCTCATAAATTATCATTCATATGCGTCCATGTAAAGAATTCTTTGCGTGGCCCTGTATATCCCTTTATCTATATTCTGCAAACATTTCTCAGTAAATTGAATGCAGCTCAGTGTAAAAATGCATAGCTTATTTAAGAACCACGTTTAAATAATTTACGCTCATATTCTGTAACGTTCGTGAGCTCTTTTGGGTAGCCTTATATATCAACTATAACATTTATACACACCATATAATGTGCATATATTTAGCGAAATACAAACGCGAATATCATAATTAAAATGCATTTCATCCCTTCATCAGCCATCATCGGACACATGTACGGTACTTCGGAAAGAATATACTATTTGAAATCATTTGTATGGCCCTGTAAATGCTATGTACTTCATATTATGCAAGACAGTAGCGTATAATTTATATTAAGCTTCAGTGACATATATCAATTTTATTATACATGAAAAAGCTCAATATATTTAAAATATGTCACACAAAATTCCCCCTTTTACATTATCTAATGGAATTCTTTTGTGTGGCCCTGTAAATGAATAATAGCTACATTTTCGCCTTATATTTTATAGAATGCATATTTTAATACGTTTGACAGGGTATAACATCTTTAAAATTCCTTTGAAACGATTTTTCCCCATAGGTCGTAATGTAATAGGAAACTTTTGATTCGCCTTGTAGATAAACTAATCATGGTAGAAACTTCATTTTCGATAGGACTTGTGCTAGGGTAAACGTCAATAACGTCCTAAAATTTCATAGCAATCCGAGTATATTAACGATTTTTCCCCATGGGCCGTAATGTAATGGAAAACTTTTGATTCGCCCTGTAGAAAAACGAATCATAATAGAAACTTCATTTTCAATAGGGTTCGTGCTAGGGTAAACGTCAATAACGTCCTAAAATTTCATGGCAATCCGAGTATATTAATGATTTATCCCCATAGGCCGTAATGTAATGGAAAACTTTTGATTTTCTCTGTAGATAAACTTATCATGGTAGATATTTCATTTTCAGTAGTGTTCGTGCTAGGGTAAACCTCAATAACGTCCTAAAATTTCATGGCAATACGAGCATATTAACGAATTTTCTCCATACGCCGTAATGTAATGGGAAACTTTTGATTCGCCCTGTAGATAAACTAATCATGGTAGCAACTTCATTTTCAATAGAACTTGTGCTAGGGTAAACGTCAATAACGTCCTAAAATTTCATGGCAATCCCAGTATATTATCGATTTTTTCCCATAGGCCGTAATAAACTTTTGATTCGCCCTGTAGATAAACTAATCATGGTAGAAACTTCATTTTCAATAGGACTTGTGGTAGGGTAAACGTTAATAACGTCCTAAAATTTCATGGCAATCCGAGTATATTAGCTATTTTTCCCCATAGGCCGTAATGTAATGTGAAACTTTTGATTCGCCCTGTAGATAAACTAATCATGGTAGAAACTTTATTTTCAATAGGACTTGTGCTAGGGTAAACGTTAATAACGTCCTAAAATTTCATGGCAATCCGAGTATATTAGCGATTTTTCCCCATAGGCCGTAATGTAATGGGAAACTTTTGATTCTCTCTGTAGATAAACTAATCATGGTAGATACTTCATTTTCAATAGGGTTCGTGCTAGGGTAAACCTCAATAACGTATAAAAATTTCATAGCAATCCGAGTATATTTACGGGAGTTAGAGCGCGGACAGACGGACAGACGGACAGACGGACAGACGGACAGACGGCCAGACAAACCGAATGCATAAGCACTTTTCAACTTTGTTGGAAAGTGCTAAAAATTACATTAAAGTTGAGACGAAATCGAGGTCTTGTGTACATGCTTGAAATTTCAAGTTTGATTATATGCCGTAGGAATGGGAATATTGTAATAAAAATTATTTACACTTAAGAATAAACTATAAGTAACAGATTAGCATAATTTAGTAATTGTATTTTTATTTTATCCTTCTATAGTAAAAAAAAACTAGCCTTAAAAGGAATGACTCCTGGAATGATGCTGATGTGGAAGATTTCCGGAACTAACGAATCCGGGTAGACCACTCCTTCCATGAGTCGGATAGACCAATCAGGAAAGGGCTCAGCCTATGCATCGCGAAGCATTTCCAACCGGGATTGCAAAGCAATATCGCAGCAGAGTGTTACATGCTTGCCCGCTTAATCGAGTATTACAGAAATACTACATCTATGTGCTTGCCCGCTTAATAGAATATTGCTGAAATACTTCATTTATATGCTTGCCCGCTTAATAGAATATTACCGAAATACGACATTTATATCCTGGCCCGCTTAATCGAATATTACCGAAATACGACATTTATATGCTTGCCCGCTTAATCGAGTATTACAGAAATACTACATTTATGTGCTTGCCCGCTTAATCAAATATTGCTGAAATACTTCATTTATATGCTTGTCCGTTTAATAGAATATTACCGAAATACGACATTTATATGCTTGCCCGCTTAATAGAATATTACCGAAATACGACATTTATATGCTTGCCCGCTTAATAGAATATTACCGAAATACGACATTTATATGCTTGCCCGCTTAATAGAATATTACCGAAATACGACATTTATATGCTTGCCCACTTAATCGAGTATTACAGAAATACTACATTTATATGCTTGACCGCTTAATAGAATCTTACCGAAATACGACATTTATATTCTTGCCCGCTTAATCGAATATTACCCAAATACGACATTTATATGCTTGCCCGCTTAATGGAATATTACTGAAATACGACATTTATATGCTTGCCTGCTTAATCGAGTATTACAGAAATACTACATTTATGTGCTTGCCCGCTTAATAGAATATTGCTGAAATACGACATTTATATGCTTGCCCGCTTAATAGAATATAACCGAAATACGACATTTATATGCTTGCCCGCTTAATCGAATATTACCGAAATACGACATTTATATGCATGCCCGCTTAATAGAATATTACCGAAATACGACATTTAAATGCTTGCCCGCTTAATAGAATATTACCGAAATACGACATTTATATGCTTGTCCGCTTAATAGAATCTTAGCGAAATACGACATTTATATGCTTGCCCGCTTAATAGAATCTTAGCGAAATACGACATTTATATGCTTGCCCGCTTAATAGAATATTGCTGAAATACGACATTTATATGCTTGCCCGCTTAATCGAATATTACAGAAATACTACATCTATGTGCTTGCCCGCTTAATGGAATATTGCTGAAATACTTCATTTATATGCTTGCCCGCTTAATAGAATATTACCGAAATACGACATTTATATGCTTGCCCGCTTAATAGAATATTACCGAAATACGAAATTTATATGCTTGTCCGCTTAATCGAATAGTACCGAAATACGACATTTATATGCTTGCCCGCTTAATCGAATATTACCGAAATACGACATTTATATGCTTGCCCGCTTATTCGAGTATTACAGAAATACTACATTTATGTGCTTGCCCGCTTAATAGAATATTGCTGAAATACGACATTTATATGCTTGCCCGCTTAATCGAATATTACCGAAATACGACATTTATATGCTTGCCCGCTTAATCGAATATTACCGAAATACGACATTTATATGCTTGCCCGCTTAATAGAATATTACCGAAATAAGACATTTATATGCTTGCCTGCTTAATCGAATATTACCGAAATACGACATTTATATGCTTGCCCACTTAATCGAGTATTACGGAAATACTACATTTATGTCCTAGCCCGCTTAATAGAATATTACCGAAATACGACATTTATATGCTTGCACGCTTAATCGAGTATTACAGAAATACTACATTTATGTGCTTGCCCGTTTAATAGAATATTGCTGAAATACGACATTTATATGCTTGCCCGCTTAATAGAATATAACCGAAATACGACATTTATATGCTTGCCCGCTTAATCGAATATCACCGCAATACGGCATTTATATGCCTGCCCACTTAATCGAATATTACCGAAATACGAAACTTATATGCTTGCCCGCTTAATAGAATTATACCGAAATACGACATTTATATGCTTGTCCGCTTAATCGAATAGTACCGAATTACGACATTTATATGCTTGCCCGCTTAATAGAATATTACCGAAATACGACATTTATATGCTTGCCCGCTTAATCGAATATCACCGCAATACGGCATTTATATGCCTGCCCGCTTAATCGAATATTACCGAAATACGACATTTATATGCTTGCCCGCTTAATAGAATTTAACCGAAATACAACATTTATATGCTTGTCCGCTTAATAGAATATTACCGAAATACGACATTTATATGCTTGCCCACTTAATCGAGTATTACAGAAATACTACATTTATGTGCTAGCCCGCTTAATAGAATATTACCGAAATACGACATTTATATGCTTGCCCGCTTAATCGAGTATTACAGAAATACTACATTTATGTGCTTGCCCGCTTAATAGAATATTGCTGAAATACGGCATTTATATGCTTGCCCGCTTGATGGAATATAACCGAAATACGACATTTATATGCTTGTCCGCTTAATCGAATATTACCGAAATACGACATGTATATGCTTGCCCGCGTAATGGAATATTACCGAAATACGACATTTATATGCTTGCTCGCTTAATAGAATCTTACCGAAATACAACATTTATATGCTTGCCCGCTTAATCGAATATTACCGAAATACGACATTTATATGCTTGCCCGCTTAATAGAATATTACCGAAATACGACATTTATATGCTTGCCCGCTTAATAGAATATTACCGAAATACGACATTTATATGCTTGCCCGCTTAATAGAATCTTAGCGAAATACGACATTTATATGCTTGCCCGCTAAATAGAATATTACCGAAATACGACATTTATGTGCTAGCCCGCTTAATAGAATATTACCGAAATACGACATTTATGTGCTTGCCCGCTTAATATAATATTGCCGAAATACGACATTTATGTGCTTGCCCGCTTAATCGAGTACTACAGAAATACTACATTTATGTGCTTGCCCGCTTAATAGAATATCACCGAAATACGGCATTTATATGCTTGCCCGCTTAATAGAATATTATCGAAATACGACATTTATATGCTTGCCCGCTTAATAGAATCTTAGCGAAATACGACATTTATATGCTTGCTCGCCTAATAGAATCATAGCGAAATACGACATTTATGTGCTTGCCCGCTTATTAGAATATTACCGAAATACGACATTTATGTGCTAGCCCACTTAATCGAGTATTACAGAAATACTACGTTTATGTGCTAGCCCGCTTAATAGAATATTACCGAAATACGACATTTATGTGCTTGCCCGCTTAATCGAGTATTGCAGAAATACTACATTTATATGCTTGCCCGCTTAATCGAATATTACCGAAATACGACATTTATATGCTTGCCCGCTTAATCGAATATTATTGAAATACTATATTTATATGCACCTGTTTACTCGAATATTACTGAAACGTTACACTTATATGCTTACCCGTTTAATCGAATACTATTGAAATACGAATGCACTCGTTTATTTTCCTTCTATAGTAAAAAAAACTATACTTAAACAAAGCTCAAGAAATAACTCGTGGAATGATGCTGATGTGTAAGATTTCCGGAAATAACGCGTCCGGGTGGACCACATCTTCCATGATTCGAATAGACTAATCAAGAAACATTCCAAAATTGTGTGTATGGAAAATAAGGTATCGCGAAGCGATTCCATGGGGTATTGGCGAGCGCAGCAAGCAGGGGTAGCCTACAACTTGGAATCGAGAAGCCTACAACTTGGTCGCGAAGCCTACAACTTGGAACCGCGGGGGGTTGGCGAGCGTAGCGAGCAGGGGGGCTGAGCCCCCCTAGTAATTTAAAAATAAATAAATAATAAAAAAAATCGTGGAAAAAATTAAATATTTCAGTTATATGTTTTAAAATGAAGGACACTTATTCCAAATTCAATTTTTTTTCCATTATAGCTAATTGAATATATTTAATACATCTATAATTTAATTCATGCCTTTTTCATTCCTTTATGAGAAAAAAAAAAAAATAGTGAAAACTGCTGATTAAAAAGTCAACATTTTTTTCATTTTTTTGGAGACGAATAAAAGCTTTTAAAAGTTTTAAACTCTTTGATATTACAGATAAAAGTGTATATTTTAAGTATACGTAGTTTTATTCTTGCTTTCAGTTTATTTTTGCCTCAAGAATATTTTAAATTTGTGTAGAAGAAAAAGTATTTTTTTCTTAAAATAACTGTATTTTAATTTTAAATTCAGTTAACAAACATAGATGGCAGCACACGTCTATTTTCAGAGAGAAATTTCCAAAAAAGCGCGTGTTTTCAAAGAAAGATTGTCTTTAGAATGTCTCAAATATTAGTTTTTTGAACCCATTTTTGTTATGTTAGAAATTAAAAAGGCAGTAATGAAACTTTTTTAGTGTGTCATGGACTTATTAATTCTTATATACGTGTAATATTGTTGGTGTAGGAGTTGTCCTTTAACTGTTTTTTGAGGTAAAATAAGAGGAATAATTATGATTTTGTAATTTTTTTTAAGTTTCTAAGTTTTTTTGAAGATGAAGGAAATAAGTAACAACTTTGAAACTTTGAGAATTCGATCTTCATACATAGTACTACATCTTGCATCAATTTCAGAGATGTTTTTTAAATCCTTTGATTTTTATAACATTTCAAAATTTTTAAAAAATTACAAAATTTCAATATTTACAACCAATTTTTGATTAATTATGATATTACCAAATTATTGTTACTCAATAAATATAAAGATTGATATCCAGAGATTTCAATATCATAAAAAAACTTCATTTTTGTTAAATAGTTTTCAAAATATAGAACTTGAAACTTGCAACTTTCGACGATTATCCGCAAGCCATTCTATATCACAAGTTTTTTAAATGTCCAAAATTGATAAAATAATTAATTTTTCGTGAAAATATTGTGCACACATACATTTGAATATGAAATGAACACGTATCTCAAATTTTATTAAAATCGGATTCTATGCAGCCACGGCTTTTTTTACATTTTTGCTCATTTGACGTGGAATGACCCTAATATCAGAAATAGTGGTAAAATCTTAAACAAAACTAAAAATCTACTTAAAAAATTCGCTAAAAATTCTAAAATTACTATACGCATTCCGAATAAACTTTATTGAAAAGAAGACAATATTTACAATAATATATTAAAAGAATGAAGCAGAATTTCTTCCATTAATGTGGTAAAAATGCCTCAAAACATAAAAAAGCTAAAAATCGGATGAAAGTTAAATTAAACAAGTTGGAAATTACACGTGAAGCATAGCAAATGAGGTGCGTTCGTACGATAATGATGTTTTAAAAATATCACTCTCACATATCAATCTCATAAAATTGTAAATAGTTACTTACAATTAAAATGCGCACCAACCAATGCTCTCCCTATACTCATTATGTAATGTAATACTTTTGTGTGGCCTTGTAAATCATTAACAAATGATATTTGCATCACAGATTATGCAAAATATATATTATAATATGTACTTTATGTTGTATATCAATATTGTTATGTTCGAATGAGTGTAATACCCTTAAAATGCATTTGAAACTTTTTTTTCCATTCGCTGTAATGTAACGGAGTACTTTTGATTGTCCCTGTATTTGATCTATGCATCCTATTTTCAAAAAATTTGAAATGACTTCCCAAAATTATGTAATAATTAATGTATTTTAAATTTCAAACTATTGAAATGCATTTGAAAAATTTTCCCCCATTGACCGTAATGTAACGGGATAATTTTGATCGTCCCTGTAATTGATCTATCCATCCGATTCCCATAAAATTTGAAATGACTCGACAAAATTATGTAATAGTTATATATTTTAAATTTCAAAAAATTCGGTCGGGTAGTTTTTGCGTTGTTATATGCGGACGAACGGACAGACGGACAGACAGACGGACGAACTGAACGACAACTATAGGTGCTATGTATTTACATAATTACGAACGCACCTAAAAAATCTGACTAAATAATTAATAATTGGGCTTTGAGGAGTAAAACTACATACATAAATGTACGTTTTCTCCAAATTCTATAACGCTACGTGCAGCTGCCTCTTGTGAACATCATCGACGCACACACTCATGAACTTCTTTCTTTAATTTTTATAAGTATTAAGTCACATTTTATGCTTATCTAAAGGCAGAATTATCCTCTTTCAAAGTACTTCCATGTCTTACAAATTGTCCAAGACAAAATTTTCAGTTAAACAAACACCAACATGATGCAATGTGAATATTTGTTCTATATTAATCATCATTCAAAATGTAAGATGAATGGGCAATTGAAGTCGCCGAAATGGAAAGAACTGCACCGCGGAGCTATGGGATTCTATTACCCTATACGGTTCCCTGTTGTAAAAAATATATTTCAGTTTTAAGACTTTAAACACATATTTTTATTTTATATCAAATGACGTTATTCACATACGCTAAAGAATGCCTTATTTACAATCCAGTTTTAAACAACATCTACAGAAAAGTATATATATGATGTCACTATCGTACAAAAATATACAAATCCAGCAAACAGAAATGTCGTCATCCAAATAAATAAATAAATAACTGACTGTATAATGATTTAAATGCCTTCATTTAGTTGGAATTTTAATACAGGCATATAAAATTAAATATAGTTTCTACCTCCATGTTTTATGAGAAATAATTCATTTATATTTTTTCAGAAAACCAAGTTTTAAATTACATTATTTTCCAGATTTTATGGGAAAATGGTAACGAAAAGATATAATAATCTACTACTTTCCCCTTATTTTCCAAATAAATAAAACATTTCAGTTGCCATAATTAATGGTATGGCTTTAAACACTAAAATATGCTGGTTATGCAGGTTTCAAACAAATTTCATTTCAATAGTTTCTTCCCCTATACGACGATGTAAAAAATTTAAAATATACGATGCTTTGACGTTTAGAAAAATACAGCAGAGTTTATCCGTATTTCATCGTACAATGATACATCTCCTTTGCTTTATGATTTGTTTATATAGTTGAGAATACACTGTAAAAAAAAAGTGTCGGTCTACTAAAAAAACTTTAGTGATCCTTGTAATTACTAAAAAATTTTTAGTAATCTTATTCGGTTACAAGAAAATCTGTAAGAATTACTAGAAAAAAGTTAGCAACGAATAAGTTAATAATTTTTTATTTTTAATAGCCATTACTAACACTCATTTGGTGTGGCCTTGATAGCATAGTGGTTATAGTAACGGACTCCAGGCTAAAAGGTCCCGGGTTCGATACTGGCCATTGCCAAATACGCCTCGATTGTATGCAGTGTAAATAGTCATTATTAAAGGGATTATGAATATCCTGACGGAGCATTAGCATTGTTTGGTGCTGCCATCTATTGTGATTTTGCCGAAAATCTTCCGCTCCAGAAGTCTGGATGCAGCTCGAAGGAAGCTCCTGCCTTTCGAGCCCACGTAATGGTTAATACAAATAATTTTGGAGCTATTACTAAAATTTGCTTGGTGGCTCATACTAAAAATTTTTAAGTTAGTTATACAAAAAATTCTTTTGTTCAGTTTACAAAAGAAATGCTTGTTTCGCTTGCAAAAAAAAAAAAAAGTTTGTAATGGTTACTAAAAAATTCTGTGGAATACAAATTTACTAAAAAATTTTTAGTAACCTCTTGAATTTTTTTTTTACAGTGTAGGGAGGAACAGAACAACTTCAACAAAAATATTTTTTACAAATTCATTAGTACAAAATAGAAATTTTCAGAATAACATATTGAGGCATTTTAACACAATAAAATACAAATTTGACGATAATAAATAAAATGTTAGATTAATTAAGCAATTAAATCAATAATAAAACTGTCGCAACCTTCCTTCATGTAACGGAGGGATGGTACATATTTATAAAACGAAAATTTATACTTAAATTTAAAAAATGCGGTGAAAATATGACAAAGTCATTTACATACCTAAGGTTTATTATAAATGACTGCATTTATTTTATGTTATTATATAATTTCATAAATCCATATCAGATTAAAAATATTCTTGTGCCTGTCAAATAGTTTTGGTGGCTGTTAATATGGAATTACGCCTTGTTCATCAAAGATGGAATAGCCAATTTCTAGTCATAACATGAAATTTTCTTTTTCATTTCTCATCATGAATATTGAATTGCCATGTAAAAATAAAAATTTGCAGTTTGAGTTCAATAAATATTTCTAAACAGTAATATTTTATTTAAATAAAATAAATAAAATGGTATTATGAAATACATATAACTTATTTGAATACTTATATTTGATGTTGATATATCTGTGGCTTCCGGTAATAACCAGGTTAGGCACATTTTTGAAAAAATTGAGATAATTTGGGAAAATGTATCTTTAAAAGAGTACTTTCATCTGCCATAGTACTCAAAAATGGAAATCAAATACTTCCTGTCATAGGGCGACTATAAATTTTCATTTAAAAATTGAAAAAAAAAATAATTGGTTCTTAATTAATAAAAACCATTTTTACATAACTATAATGGGAAAAAAAGAGTTTCTTATATCCTAATTGAATGTAGTGAAAATTATTAAGTTCTATATTTTATAAATGTAATGATAAAGACATTTGAAAACTTTAAACCTTAATTACTCAAAATATTGAAAATGTGCCTTACCTGGTTATTACCGGAAGCACTGATATAATGCATAAGTAAGAAAAAAAATGCAATGCTTTAATTTTTTATGCATATTTGTTTTTAAAAAGCAGCTAAAATTCTTTCCAACTCGCAAAATAATAAGTTTTGATTGTTACACTGTTCAGTTTCAAAAGAAGATAATCTTATCAATAAAAAATGCCAATACAATTTATGTAATTAAACATAAATATTGAGATAAAGTGTAAGACAGGATTTGGGAGCGATGAAACAGTTCACATTCCTTCCTTAGACAAACATTTTCAGGAAATATGTTTTTACAGAAAGCACGTGGTTTTTACGCTTAACTGTCCATTCACAAAATATATAACTTTGAATTTACAAAACATTGAAAGCAATTAAGTTAGCGAAAAAGAATGTGATTGAAAATTTACATAAAAACCTGTGTAGCTATTTACTTTTGAAATTGTAAAATAGACTTCCTAAGTCACAGTATTATAGTTGCTTGCGACTAAAAAAAGCAAGTTGAAACTTCTTGAAGTCTTATGCACATCTCGTCTAAAATGCATTTTATTCTTATTATTGTATTAAGATAATAGTATCAATATATATCTATAATCAATAAAGACAATATAACTTTCCTTTTCTCTACCACAATAAAAGTAATCTATTTGCAACAGTTTTTTTTAGAAATTTCATAGAACTTTTAAAATTAAAATATAAAAATGTGAATATTTTAAAAAATAATTTGTGTGCGTAATATACGTAAAAAATAACTAGTGTAACATTTCTGTAACTGAACAGTGTTTCTTGAAAACATAATTAATAAAATTAGTACAGATAAAATCTCACTACAGATGACTAAAAAAAAATACAGTCTAATATTTTAGATATATCTTACATTATAAACACTAAAGTATCTTTCTCAACTTCGGAACGGCTGCTGCTGTATTTATAAAAGCGGTTTCCAACTATAGTAATGTACCAACCCTTCTGAATGAAACAGTCTACGGCGCAAAGTGGATCGATCCTTAAGAAAATGAGAAAGAAAGAAGGGCCAAAAAATAATCATTAAATAATTAATTTTTTGCAATGAATTATTTTAAAAGAATATCTAAGATACGAATACACGTTCATTTTTTAAATTATACAAAATTACATCTGATTTGTATAACTTGGAATATGCACTTTGCAGCGAATTTTAGGGATTTTTAAATGTGTTCAGAAAATAAACCAAGGCAAACGCTAATGATAACTCGTTTAAAATATCATTGTCAATTTCCTAAAACACATTTTAAAGCTCTACTGATTACATTTTGATTGAATTTTATATATCATTTTACATTATAAATAGCCTATATAAAATTAACTGTATAAAAAACTGTATTTTTTTTAATGCTTGAAATTGCCTGAAATTTCAAAGACATGTTTGGGTTCCTGAAAGTCTGTATTTTGATGTGATATAGGGTAATTTTTGTGCAAACCTGCGTATTTTTGAAATAAATGGATTTGAAACACTTTAAGTGGCTATCACATAATTTTCCGTTTCTGGAAATCATAGTAAATTGTCTCTAGACAAAAATATTTTTAAATAAATATTATACTGTAAGAATTTTCTAAGATGGAATAGTATAAAAAAGTAATTTAAAATTAAACTGTAAAATTAAACTCAATATATAAGTATCCTAGGTTACATAAATATTTTCATGAAAATTCTGAAAAGCGCAAATGCTCTCAGAGGGTTAAATCTACTCTAATAAATGGATACATGATGTGTGAATCCTTAAGTATTATTTAAAGTGAAAGTTCTGTTGCCTCTGGAAATTTTCATTTCCTTTGGACGTTTTTTACTTTGTATCTAATACTGGAAATCAACGAGTCAGATGTTATAAGCGAACGGTGCTACAAGTTTTCGTTGCATGCTCTTCGACTTATTTTTATCGTTTGGGAATCCCGGTACCTTCAAAAGTTTTTACTACGAGCTTAGCTAAGCTTTTTCCAATAATTTCCAAAATGGAAAATCGAAACGCTTAATTACATATTTTCCATAAAACATTATTTTATTTAGTAAGCGTATAATATCACCCAAGTTTTGAGATACATTGTTTAGCTGTTTTCACTGCAAAATTGCACTCTTTTAACAGTTTTGGAATATTATTCATTTGTAAGATTTTGTAACTCAAATGGCACATGTTGAACATCGTGATGTACCTAAAATTGCAATAATGACTTTTCCCTAAATCATGGTTAAATACACTCTAAAAAATAAAAGTGTAAATTAGACGAATTCACATATATATGTGTGTAAATTCCTAAAATTACACTCCTGACATGAAAATTACCCACTTTTTGCAAAAATTTGCCTGTTTTTATGTGTATTTTAGCTTACAAAACTAAATATGTATTTTGTTATCACTTGAAAGTCACAAATAATTGTGTAAATGGTGAAAAATGACTGAATTTACACAAATGTTTACGTTATTGTAATTAACACTTAATGATATACACATAGGTAAGTATGTAAATTTCTAAAATCATCCACTTCTCATAAAAAAGTACACATTTCCCACAAAAAATACCTATCTTAATGTGCGTTTAGTTTATGGCATTAAGTTTGTAAGTTGTTATCAGTTCATAAACACAGAAAAATGTGTAAATGTAGATAACACCTGAAATTACTTTGATTAGTGTGCTACAAAAATTATAAATGCGTGAATTTTAAAGTAGACGTTACGAAAGGGATGGGATGCTTACATATTATTCAGAGCTACACTTTTTATTTCAGTAATCCCATTCGTAAAGAACATGCTGTCATTGCATTGCTAACAGCATATTTAAATAATAAACTAATATATTTATTTATTTTTATAGGATACTCTGATCACCTCTCTCACCTTCCCCGTTTCAGCCACGTTTCAGCAGTTTAATGAACATTTAAAAGAGGTTTAAAAAAAAATTTAATCTCGACAACATGTAGCAATATTTCTTTACATGTAACGTAAAATTTTATTCATTTAATAAGTTAATTTTAATTTCGTTTTCCGAATTACCTTTTGAAATTTTTACATAAAATTTAAGAATTCTTGGTTTTATAATTCCAGGTTCTAATTAAATCGTAATTTCTTTCAGCCGTCTCGCAGACCGCTGTTTTTTCACAATTTTACTTATAATTTTCAGTAATAGTGTTAGATATCATTCTTAAAGCGAAATCAGGAATACTTCCTAAAGAGGCTTTATAATAGAGATATAATCCCACTTTACACTTATTCATAAATTTAAATTATATTTTTTGTACTGTTATTAATTTTTCTGCTGCCTTCCCCCTCCTCTTAATTTAAAGAACAGTAGTTTAACCTTCAGTAGAATCTAAAAACTATTTCGAATTCATTTAATATGTAACATAAAATATAATTCATGTAATAAAGATAATTCTAAATTCGTATCCTGAGTTATTTTTACATTCTGCACATCGAATATAAGTATGCCTTATTTTAGCCTAAATTATTTTAGCCGTCTCAAAGCTTGTAACCTTTTACTCATTTCAAAGTTTAACTTGTAATTTTAGTTTAACTTTAGTTCGCGGTACAATTTATGGTCCTGTTCACGAATTACTTCGATCCCGAGTCAGAGGCGAATCTAGTATAGAAATTTAAAATCCTAATCATGGTTGACTTGCTTTCATCAGGTTTAAGTTCAAAACTAATGGTGGGTCCAGCTGAATGCTAGCGCTCGCGTTGAGAAAAATATAGAAGTTTTTCTCCTATAAAATGTAAGGTATGTAATTTCATACTTTCGTATTACCTTCAATTATTTTTATCTTATTTGTTTATATTTATGTATAAATGTAAATGCTATATGTTGGATTGTTTTTTTACGTATAAGATTTTGTTACATGAATAATTTACATTTTTTTAAAAAAATGTCAACATTATCTAACTCCTGATAATATCTATTAAAATTAACAACTGTTGTACCTAAGGTTATTTATTTCTTGAAAAAATTTCATCTTAACACTAGAACGCCTGAAATATTATTACCCCCTTAAACGCCGGCAGGTGTCCCTTTGACACTGGTCGATATTATGCAAAAAAAATTCGAAAAAAATGTACAGTTTATTATTCTTCTTATAAATACATATAGAACACGCAAATAACGCTAAATCTAAAAAATAGAAAATTTTTACAAGAATAAATTAAAATGCTTAAAGTACACACAAATATTATTATATTTGAAAAATACTCTAAATTTTTCGAGATATAGAGAAATATATTTCACACACAAATTATAATTTATCTATACTATAAGAACAATTTTGCTAGATGATAAGAGCATACATATGGCATACACAAATAATTATTATGTCTGTAACTTAAGAATATTTTTGCAAGACAATATGAAAATATAAAGAATTGAAATATCTACTTACATTGCTAACAGTCAATACATTTATAGGTGACATTTTTTGTGCATTTGCAACATGTCATTCTATTACAAGAAGAACATACTTTATTTGTCACATTTCCATGACATTTTTTAGCTTCGCATTTCCTACGCTTAGAATAATTTTCAGTCCGCAGTTCTTCTTCATCTCTCCCGCTTCTTTTAGTGGATTTTTCAATGTATTCTGCTCGCATTTCCTCAGCTAGTGTTTGTATATATACACGCCTTGTTATGTTTCTTCTCGTTGTATGTTTGAAAACTATCCAAGCTTTTATGACAGCAAAGTCTAAAATATTGTAGAATGTGTGAATTGGCCATCTTCTTGAAACTGCTTTGACTGAGTATTGCCTTGCCATTAGGTCAACAATATCTACGCCACATTTCGTTTCATTATAAAAACTGCTGTTTTCAGGTGTTTTCTTTGAATTGTTAGCAATTGTGATGCTTGAATGCATAGAACTAAGAATTATCACATTTTTTTCTTTTTAGATTGATAAACTGTAAGTGTTGAGCCCGATTCTTCATTCTTCAAGATTTTTGTTGAATGCAACTCTTCTTTTCCTGATTTTACATAATCAGGAATTTTTCGTCTGGCCTTATTTACCGTGCCAACTAAACTCGTCCGCCTTTCCTTTAGTTTCTTTGCCAACTCAAGAGAATTAAAAAAATTGTCAACTGTGACATTTCTTTCCATATTTTTAAAAGGTTCTATTAATTTTAAAACCACATACTCAGAAAGTCTCAGA
The DNA here is from genome assembly GCA_964019185.1 of Maratus speculifer. Classification (NCBI taxonomy): domain Eukaryota; kingdom Metazoa; phylum Arthropoda; class Arachnida; order Araneae; family Salticidae; genus Maratus; species Maratus speculifer. The sequence goes on along the minus strand of OZ025297.1, from coordinate 132,611,970 downwards.
CTTTGATATCAGACTTTGACAAACGTTTCTTTACAAAAATTTATACCCGATTGTGTAGACCATAGCGAATGATGTTCGAGATTCTTAGCTCCTGAAACTCCACGTGCATACAAAATCGAAATGTAAGCTAAAAGTTCCTGTTCTGAAAGAGACCAAGCACCATTTTCTAATACTTGGCAAGCTTCTGTGTTTGTGCATTTAATTATATGCTCTAAAATCCTTCTGTCTCTAAAAAGCAACCAAGCAACCAAGCACTCAAAACACTGTCATAATTCACATTTCTTTTTGCATAACTATTTGGACCGCTATTTTCTCGCAAAATATTTTGTATTGTTAATCTACCGGTTGCACTTCCAGAACCACATTCTTTCCCGCGTGAGCCATCGCGAGCCATAAATTCAGTCTGATTTCGAGAATAATTAATTTCAATATCCTCATCGCTTTCCGATTTCGATGATATAACAGGAATAAAATTTTCACTATCAGATTCATCATGCAGTTCGGATAATTTTCCACCTTCTGATTCATTATCTGACAATTCTCTCAGAAGTGCGGTAATTTCATCCGCAGTAAGCCCCCTTTTACGAGACATTTTAAATTTATTCATAAAATGTAAAAAGAACGAAAGAAAATCTCACGAAATTTTACTGGTCATAACACGGAAGCAACGGTATATGTACTATCTTTGTGAGAAATATAACCTCAGTGGCAGGTGTTGTTGCAGCTGAAACAAATCACGTGATGACCAGGTGTTGAACAAACATTCCGAGATTCCTCTGAACTACGATAGTGTGTGGAATTATCGCACAGAAGAACAAAATTAAAATTAGGGGAAATGAAATTATTGCGGTGTGCAATTGACACCACTCCGGCGTTCTAGGTAAATTTGCCCATAAACCAAGTTTGAAAAAATCGTTTTCCAAAAAATTTTCGATGTGAGTTCTACCCACATATTTAATAAAAGTCGAGAGACATAAAAAATTTCCTTTATAATTTACAGATTTTACATAGAAATTTACACGCTTCGGTGTCGAAATGACACCGTCCGGCGTTCTAGTGTTAAAAGGAATTTTTGAATGTATTTTAACAGTAGTAAAATAAACGTTAACATCATTTTTTTAGGGGGGGGAGGTACGGTATTAAATTTTGGGTCGGCTGTGTGAAAGATATTATAGTTTATTTATAAACTACTGTAAAAATGTATATCATATCTATCAATTATATATTCTGATTTATAAGTTAAACAGTTCATCTGAGTTTTATTTATTTATTGAAATTTTTTTGTACGTTTTTTTTTAATTATGAAACTTATAATGTTAACGTTAACTAAGTTTATCATCGATTAAAACTATAGCGTTGTTTTTAGTTTCTATGCTACATCTTCCAATTTTGAGAAACTTGGGATATGTATTTATCATAAATACATTTAATTTTCGGCTGTGTTTTAATTTGAAAATATTACATCAGAAGAACTATGTTCCACTAAAATAATCATAGTAAAGAACACATAATTTTTGGTTGTTAATTATAGATTTAATAAAAATAAACAGAAGTAAATTTCAAAAGGACAAAAATATGTTGATTTAAAATAACCTTAGACTAAAAATTCTGAAGAAAATTTATAATAAAGTAATGGCTTTTTATTCAAATAAACATTTTTCCATTGCAATTTTGCCTATTATTACAGAATTTATATGACTTAAAACATATGATTGTAGGTATATAAAAATATATAACAGTTGTGTCATAATGAATATTCAAAATCGAACATATTACCCCTCCCCCCTACATAAATGTCCCCTGCCGGTTGAGTTTTATATACTTAAGACACAAATGGTAATTGTCAAATTAAATCTACGAGCATTAATTTCGAAAATTTATAAGAGTCAATTGATATTTGGATATAATCACAGTATTTCTTATTTTATTTTTTACTATAGATGATAAATAAAAATACTCATTAGTTTGATATTTAAAATTTTAATTAGAATATCTGAAATTTTCATTTATGAAAACATGAGTCATTTCATTAATGTTAAAATATATCTGTGTTTTTTTTTTTTTTAAGACACAAATTTCTAAACATAATCTTAAATGCAAAATATGTTATTTTAATGATTCAACAGCCTTTTTGATAATCTTGATAATTTTGTAAGGTAAATTCTTTGTAAAATGATGAATATTTTTAAAGAGAAAACAATTCAACATATAATATAGGTGATATAGGTATATGTAAACAAATCAGCTAAAATTTTTGCAGGTAATATACGTATGTGTGTGTGAGATGAAGATTACTTACCTTTTTTCGTTTTTTATAGTATTTTAAATTTCACTTTTATAACTGCATGTAACACAGTATCTTGAATACATTTGACTTTGTATCTTGAGTCTGAAAAAAAAAAAAAAATGAAAAACTAAGTCTGAACTCTTAAAATAAAAAGTGTGGAGATTACAAGTTTTCCAACTATCATTATTCCATCTGACTAGTCTAAAATCTATCATTAATTAATTAACGTTTTTCTTTATCTTAATTTTTAATTGCATGTACTAAATAATATCTAAATGAGGGGAAATATAAATTTAAGAAGCAAGGAAGAATATAAAAAAAAAACAGCAGTTTTTAGGTGTGTATTTAAAAGGAGAGTGGGGAGGAATGAGACACTTTTTACAGAAATAATAAAATCAACTTTATTTGACAAAAATACAAAAATTTGGATTTATATAATACAAAATGAAACACTTTCTAATGTCCTTGAATAATATAGAAACACAATTTGAAGAATCAATCTTATATAAAGAAAGTGTAAATTTCAAAATGTGTCCCATACTTCCCTATTAACAGAGAAGTAATATTTGTACTAGATGGTTGATGAGGAATATCGAAAACTAATGTCTTAAATGGCAATATGCTGAATTTTAGAACCGTAGCTGCTATAGTAGCATAGTTTTAGAGTGAGAGGTGAAGTTCTAAAAACTTATTTAAAGGGAGTTTTTAAGAAGGGGGAGGGAGGGTGAGTGTGGGAGTGAGTTGTAATTTAAACAGTTCTTTGCGTAATATGTAAAATACGCATATTTGATGGAGGTTCAGTAACTATTGTGTCTAGTGTGTATAGAATATCTGTACTACAATGGTTTAATGTATAATATCGAAATCTAATGTATTAGTTGATTTTATGCTTAGTTTCAGAGCCGTAGCTGCAATATTCAAATAGTTTTGGATGGAGAAGTAAAATGAAAGAAGGGGTATAGTTGAAAGCCTGATTTTTAGTTTATGAGGCTACACTTGTGACAGCGGATGAGAAGTTGGTATATCACTATGATCCCGAGTCCAAATTACAGTACTTTTATCTCATCCACTGTCACAAATCTAGTCCCATAAGCTAAAAATCAGGCTTTCAACTACACCTCTTCCCCATTTTACTCCTCCATCCAAAACTATATGAATATTGCAGCTACGGTTCTGAAACTAAGCATAAAATCAACTAAGACATTAAATTTCAATATTATACATCAACCCATTGCAATACAGATATTATATACAGGGTGTATCTAAACTACTGGGCAAAACTTTAAGGGGTGATAGTACACATCAAGACAAATAATATTAAATGAGAAACTAAGGGTCCCAAATGTCTTCCAAAGGAGATAGGCGCCATCAAAGTTTAGGGTCCAAAATTTGAAATGATTATAAAAAACGGAAAAATTCGTCGATTCATTTGCGGTTTTCACGAAAACTATTCTTGATGTCAGTATTGTCTTGAAAATAAATTATAAAGATTAATTTTAAAAAATGCCAATAGAGGGCGCTTTAGACTTTGGAGTAACGAACAACTATTTTTTACCGTTATTTTTTGCATCTCCTTAATTTTATTAGAAGTTTAGCCATAAACTTAAATTTTGAGCTCAAAATCTGTGGTTAAGTAGCGCAAACTGAACTGTGTTCAATGGGAGTGGGTAGGTTCAAATTTCAAATGATTATAAAAAACAGAAAAATTGGTCAAATGATTTGCGGTTTTCACTAAAATTATTCTTTATGTCAGTATTGTCTTGAAAACAAATTACACAGATAAATTTCAAAAAATGTCGACAGAGGGCGCTTTAGAATTTGGAGTAACCTACAACTATTTTTTACCGTTATTTTTTGCATCTCATTAAAATTTTTTAGAAGCTTAGACATAAACTTAAATTTTGAGCTGAATATCTGAATCGTTGAAAGTGGTCAAGTAGCGCAAACTGAACTTTGTTCAATGGGGGTGGGGAGGTTCAAATTTCAAATGATTATAAAAAACGGAAAAATTGGTCGATTCGTTTGCGGTTTTCTCTAAAACAATTCTTTAGGTCAGTATTTCCTTGAAAAAAAATTTAAAGATAAATTTTTAAAAAATTCCGTTAGAGGGCGCCTTAAACTTTAAAATAATCAACAACTATTTTTTATCGTTATTTTTTTTTATCTAAATAAATGTTTTAAAAGCTTAGACTAAATTTTGAGCTCAATATATGAATCATTGTGAGTAATTAAGTAGCGAAAAATTGAACTGTGCTCGCAGGGTGGGCACGGTAACATTTCAACTCCTGAACACAGTTCAGTTTGCGCTTCTTAACCCCTCCCAACGATTCAAAATTAGAGCTTAAAATTTAAATCTAAGCTTTTGCAAGCATTTAATTAGATACAAAAAATTATAGTTAAAAATTGTTGTTGGTTACTCTAAAGTTTAAGGCGCCCTCTAACGGAACTTTTTGAAATTTATTTTTAAAATTTATTTTGAAAGAAATACTGACATAAAGAATGGTTTTAGAGAAAACCGCAAACGAATAGAGAAATTTTTCCATTTTGTATGATCATTTGAAATTTGAATCTTCCCACCCCCAATGAACACAGATCAGTTAGCGCTACTTAACCACTCTCAACGATTCAGATTTTCAGCACAAAATTAAATTTATGTCTAAGCTTCAAAAAAATTTAATGAGATGCAAAAAATAACGTACAAAATAGTTGTTCGTTACTCCAAAGTCTAAAGCGCCCTCTATCGGCATTTTTTTAAAATTTATCTTTATAATTCATTTTTAATAAAATACCGACATAAAGAATAATTTTAGGGAAAATTTCAAATCATTTGACCAATTTTTCTGTTTTTTATAATCATTTGAAATTTGAACCTACCCACTCCCATTGAACACAGTTCATGTTTGCGCTAATTAACCACAAATTTTGAGCTCAAAATTTAAGTTTATGACTAAACTTTTTAAAAAAATTAATGAGATGCAAAAAATAACGGTAAAAAATAGTTGTTCGTTACTCCAAAGTCTAAAGCGCCCTCTATAGGCATTTTTTGAAATTTATTTTTATAATTTATTTTCAAGACAATACTGACATAAAGAATAGTTTTCGTGAAAACCGCAAACGAATCGACCAAATTTTCCGTTTTTTATTATCATTTCAAATTTTGGACCCTAAACTTTGATGGCGCCTATCTCATTCGGAAAACGTTTGGGACCCTCAGTTTCCCATTTAATATTATTTGTCTTGAAGTGTACTATCACCCCTTAAAGTTTTGCCCAGTAGTTTAGATACACCCTGTATACACTAGACACAATAGTTATTGAACCTCCATCGAATATGCGTATTTTACATATTACGCAAAGAACTGTGTTAATTACAATAACCCAATAATGTGTGATTTTCGCCTAATACACATTAATCCGTGTAATCACTGAAGATTTCACAGATAAATGAGTAAGAATATCATACAGATATATGTGTATTCTAGCGCAATTTACACATTAATGTGGGTATTTCATAAGTGATCATTATAACTTTTACACACTTAGTGTTATCATCAAATTACACACTGAAATGTGTATTTTTAAATTTACACATTAGGCGTGTACAATTTACACACAAATTTACACATATAAACAAATCGTTTCTGTATCATCGATTTACACATTTTTTTGTGCAATTTTACACTTTTATTTTTTAGAGTGTACATCTTGTGATCAACGGCCGTATATGTATATTAGGCTTTACATTTCTTTTTCTAGTCGTTGATACACTTTTAAAATATTTTAGATCAGAAATTCAGATCTAACAGGTTAACAAGATTTGTTGGATAATAGTATTAGGTTTTGACAACTATATTTTCTACTAGCTTACTTTGGAATTTTATTTGCTCAAAACATACGTGAAAGATCAATTGAATATTATTTATCAATTGCTGAATCTACTGCCCAAACTTTTCAATGACACTAACTATTTCTCTTAAATAAAAGCACTATGTAAATTCTTTTCAAACAGAAACAGATTTCTATTTGTTATAAAATTTCAAACGAAAAACATTAAGAAAAGCGTTAAGAAGTAATAATAATAATAATAATAATTTCTTAAAAAATAAAGCAAAAATAAATAAACGAACAAAAAAATTTAATAATAAGTGAAGATAAGTTTAAAGAACTAAATCATGTCTATGATAAATCAGAATGAAATAAGTTGTAATATTTTATAGTAAAATGTAATTTTGTAAAACAATTTTAAAGAGATATGTGAACATCACACCTGTTGTCAATTAAAAATAAAATAAACATGGAATATTCGACAAAAATAATTTGTATATAAATAAAAGCTAGATAGATAATAAAATCAATGTCTGTTAAGTTTTTTCAATCTTACTCTCTTTTTTTTTCAAAGTCTAGTTTAATTATCCCAACATATCTCTAAATCTCTATTTGAACACAAAAAGTATGGAATTGTATGTAAAAACGATTAAAATACTTTTGGTGATATTTATTATGCTCATCTGAACCTAAATTTAGCGAAAAACACCATATATAGAACCTTATCCTATTTTGATAGTCCTATGTTCTCCTCCGCCTATATTTTGATCCACTGTGCGGCGCCACCCAATAGAATACTGTTCATCATTTATATCTCGAGAACGGAAAGAGATATGGAGCAAAAGTAATTTACAAAGTTGTATAACATCACCTATTTTGGTACGAAAGTATACCTTTTAATGCGAGGAATAGAATAAATAAAAAGCGTATTTATTTTTTCGTGATTTTATACGACGTCTTAAAAATTGAACGTAAAACAAAATGATTATCTTTTGGATGCTTCCAAATGTACATTGTAGCTGATTATGAGAAATTTGAAAATCTGAAATAAATATATCAGTTTATAACTAGATGTTTTATTCTTTCTATGATTGTTTTGTAATTTTAGAGTATCAGAAATCACGAAAATACCAATGTGCATATTAACCGTTCTACTCCATGTATCAATGACCACAAGGTATCTTTTCGATGATGCTCTACAATTTTATACATCAACATTTATTGTTATCTTTTTACATTTAAGAGCTAGGAATGCTAACTCCACAGGTCTACACCAGATGACACCGTAGACAATTTCACTCAGTAGAGCATGGCCTTTCTACTATACCTAGATATGCCACTTTTATGAATATAGCATCCAGCGTTACAAAGTTAAGAGTGTGGCAATGTACTTTAGTGGGCTTACTGTATACCCGCAGAAAAAATTAAATTTTGACAATACAAGATTTAATCAATAAATTAATCTAAATTTAAATTTGAGCAGATACTAGAATAATGAACTTGAAAATTAGAGTAATGTAAATTATTTAGATCAGAATTTCTTGCTGCAACAGTGATTTCCCAAAGATTTAGAAATTTATTCCTGATTTTTCTGTAACAATTATCGGAAGCATTGCAAGATAATTGCATTAAGTTATTTTATTTTATAAAGCATTCAATGAAGTACAGCATTTAAGATATTTTTCTTAATCGAAAACTTAATTAATGTTGTTAAATTAATGTAAATTCTGTAATCTGAGAGTTTTCGTAATTTGTCTTCAAATGAGATTCTTCGATAGCCTCAGGGAATTCATATTTACATGTATTTTGAATGCATTTTGTATACGTAAATCCTTTCGTAACACTTATTTTATAGCCTAAAGAATGTATTATAAGGAATTTCTAAATAACTTTGTATAGCATTTATTGGATTCATAAGAGTTATACTTTCAAAAATAAATATGAGATGGAATAAGAAAATATAAAGTCAACCAAAGATTAAAACTTTTCCAATCACTTGTGATACATTCACTCTACCTCAAAATATAAAATACTGTGTTATTGTTTTTATTTTTTTATCTGATTATTTATATTATAAAGACCAAACGTAACTGTAACGATGTCGCCTCTTTGATTCTGTCAACAGTGGGTGATTAAATTTTGTTTTTAATGCATTTTTTTAACTACTAAACATTGATCAATTTCAATATTCATATGTTTAAATAATTCAGCAACTTCTTCAAAATGATTTTCCATAAAAATTAAGACTTCATAAAAATAAATAAATAAATAAACAAATAACATGTATGTAATTGAACTAAGCAAATTACCAATTTATTCAATAAATTGGTAATCTAACAAGGCGATCTTTTTCAAATTTTAAGATAGTTATTAATACATAAAAAAGTTACAAAAAAGAATGGCACGTCACATTTCGTGGGGGGGGGGGCGAGGAGGGTTAGGATGCGAATAATATTAGGAAATATAAGAAGGCTTTAGATTAATTTTTGAAACACGATTATTCAATCGGTAAATCAACTATAACAGATGTAATTTTTCCATTTTTCATGAAAAAATACATCTGTTATAGTTGAAAAATGGAAAAATTACATCTGTTATAAGAAGGCTATGTTTGTGAATTTTTAGGATAATATTTAACACACAATGGACATTTTAAAAATGAAGCCGCCTCCTAAAATTGGGGAGAGGGGAGGAGCGTGTTTTTACCTAAAAATTGAATTATATTGAAAATGATACCTAAAAATTGAATTAATGGAAAATGAGAATTATGAAGAGACTCAGTATGGAAACGTGAAACAATTATATCGAGGGATGACTATTAAAAAAAAAAAGATTGCTTTACGATATTGAATGAAATTTCGAAGCGGTTATGCTGGGGGGTTTTCACCATAATGAACAGAAGCTTTAGCCATTCTCGTATGAAGAAAAAAAATGTTTAAAGCACATTAATCCGGATAAAATTGAATTAAACTGTGTATACACAGGTACATACACACACACATATATATATATATGTGTGTGTATGTATGTAGGTATGTATAGATACCAAATATTATTATAAATATATACACACAAATTCATAATATATTAATAATCCCTTTAAAAGAAATCTACTTTCATCAATTAAGACGTGCTTATTTAGGAATTTATGTGAAACAATTACGTTTAGATTTACAAAATGGCACCTACGTTTGCTATTAAAATTTCGAAATTGTCAAATAAACCAAATGCAATCAAAATGTTTCAACTTTAGAAATTATTTGCAGAATAACCTCATTTCAAACTTTAACTTCTCGCAAATGTTGCTTTGAAATATCAAAAGGGATTGTTCTCTCTTCGTTATTTGAGTTCGTTGTTTGGATAACGGTAGCAAGAGTGAATTTGGATGTCATTCAAAATCGCTTGTGCTATTAAGTAAGTGGTGAAATTTTGTCTCATTTATTTATGTCGAGATCTCATTATTAGTATAGGTTTTGTAAAGTTCTTAAAACAATATGACATAAAATATCCGTTTGATTTGTTATTGTTGCAATGTTTTGTGCATAACAGCAACGCTAAAAAAATAATAATAAGTAAATGGGAAGAACAAATTGTTGTATTTTTTAGCCAGGAAGATAACCGTTAACTACATAATAAAATCTTAAGCTCATCTTCAATATATGAAGGTTGTAAAATGTATGCATTATAATACTTCTTTGTTTATTTCTAAGTGCATCTTAAACACAGTAGCCATACGCATTTCAGCTCTCGAACAATTTCCGTGAGAAAATAAGCCTATCCTTCTTTTCTGAAAATTTCTTTGTACAATTTGACTGCCTGTCTCATAATATAGCTATGATTTACCGAGAACTATATATAGAGTACTTTTTTCATAAATTTCATTAAAGAAAAAAGAAAAACAGTAAACACAAAGCAAAGATTTTACGAATCTTTGTTGAGATACAGCTATTGCGGAAATAGAGAAGTGTTCTGCACATCAGCATTATCTAATAGGTGATCTTCACCAAAAACTAATCAGCACTAACTTATATTGGAGACATACAGAATCTGAAATTTTATGAAGATGTGAGCATTGAGATATATCTATTGCAATATTAATGATGATTTAAGAGATTTACACAAAAACGTAATCAAATTTAAATTACGTCATGCACTAATTGAATCTGAGGCTCTATGAAAATCCGAGCATTAGTTATTGAGATATAGAAATAGATATAGCGTAAATAGAAGATAATGCATGATAGCAGCGCCAACTCTGAGAAGATTTGTATCAAAAGATATTCAGTATTAATTTACATTAGGTACTAACAAAATCTAAAATTTTATTAATTTTCATCCGATAGAGCGCCCACAAAATGTGTCACATACATGCTGACAGATGGACGGACAGACTCACAAACAGATGTTTTATAGAAATAAGCGTTTCGATATATATGATCCCTAAAACATGTAACTTCGTCGAAAACCGGAATTCAAAAATTTTCCGGAATACAAAACTTTTTTCTTTAAATTAAGTATTGGAGTAAGTGCAATGTTGGAAATGATGTTCCATATCAAGTTATGAGTAAAATATCCTCAATAATAAATAAAAGAAAAGATTTACCTTTTTGTTTTTTGAATAAATCAATGTAAAGTTATAATTCAATTAAAGTTAATAATTCAGTATAAAGTTATAATTCAAATAATTTAGTTAAAGTTCTTCAATTGTCCAAATCAACAGCAATATGTCCCAAGCCAATGTGTTACTTTAAACTACAATTTAAAAATTACTCAAATCTTAATTGCAATCTAATTATAAACCCGCGATTATGAACAATCTTTTATTTTCTCATTCTATAATTCGAAAACATCATACCAACCAGCAACCACAACCCAAGTTCTGAATTTGATTCAACGTGACACAAACTTCTATTTTTATTGTCCAACACAGGTCTTGTATTCAGAAACCCTCGCTTCATCATGCATACTCTGCAGATAGATTGCCTAATTTGCATGTAATTTCAAAATAAACAGAAAACCGTATATTCTAAGAGATCCAAACAGACATTGGACAATTATTTATTTATTTATTGAACAATATACATGGGTCATTCCATGTCAAATGAGAAAAAATGTACAAAAATCCGTAGCTTCATAGGAGCCGATTTTAATGAAATTTTATACACATGTTCAATTTATATTTAAACGAAGCTCGGCAAAATATCTCAATGAAAAATAACTTTTTTTAGCTGTTTTGGATCTTTAAAAAACTTGTCATTTAGAACGGCATGCGCGCAATCGTCCAAAGTTGCGAGTTTGAAGTTTTGTATTTCGAAAACTATTTAACAAAAATGATTTTTTTACAATACTGTAATGTTTGAAAAGCAATCTTTATATTTATTGAGTAAAAATAATCATATAATATCATAATTAATCTTAAATTAGTTGTAAATATTGAAAATTTGTAAATTTCTGAAAAATTAGTAACGTTATAAAATTTAAAGAATTTAAAAAAACATCTTTGAAATTGATTCCTGGTGTATCTTAACATATGAAGATTGAGTTGCTCAAATTTGAAAGTTGTTATTTATTTCCTTCGTCTTAAAAAAAAAAAAAAAAAAAAAAAAAAAAAAAAAAAAAAAAAAAAAAAGTAGAAACTTTAATGAAAATTACAAAATCATAATTTTTCCTCTTATTTTCCTTCTTATTTTTCACAAAATAAATAAAGGACAGGTTCGAAAATAATAATATTGCACAGTTATAAGGATCAAAAAGTCCAAGATACACTAAAAAAAATCAATAGTGCCTTTTTCATTCCTAACATAATAAAAATGGGTTCAAAAAACTAATATTTGAGACATTTTGAAGATATCTTTCTTTTAAATTACGCGCTTTTTCAAAATTTTTGCTGAAAAAGAGCCATCTACATTTGTTATTTGATTTTAAGTTTTAAATAGAATTATTTGTTGATGCGTGTCTTTTTTACTCTAATTTAAAATATTCTTGAGACAAACATAAATTGAAAACAAGAATAAAAATTTCGTATATTTAAAATATACACTTTCATCTATAATATCGAAGAGTTTAAAGATTTTGAAAGCTTTTATTAAAAGTCAAACAAATGATAAAAACTTTGAATTTTTTAATCAACAGCTTTTCACTGTTTATTTTTTTTTCTCATTAAGGAATAAAAAAGCCAAGGATTAAACTTTAGATGTATTAAATATGTTCCATTAGCTATAACGTAAAAAAAATTTGAAGGTGTAATAAGTGTCCTTCTTTTAAAAAGAAATAACTGAAATATTTCATTTTTTCCGCAATTTTTTTATTATTTATTTATTTATAAATTAAGGAATAAAAACAAAATTACTAAATTTCGCTAAGCTGTTACTTATAGTTCATTCTTAAGTGTAAATAATTTTTAATACAGTCTTTCCATTCCTAACGCTAATAATCAAACTTGGAATTTTGAGCATGTACACAAGACCTCGATTTCGTATCAACTTTAATGTAAATTTTTGTACTGAAATAAACAAGTCTGAAATCTATTACCTTGCGTTCCCTCGTAAATGATTGTGATTTACTTATATGCTGATTTTCAATAAAATCTGTGACTGGTGTGGAATGACCCACATCTGACTTGTATGCTTGACCTGAAGGCCTGTTTATAAGTCATATACAGGTACGAGATTACACAAGAAATTTTAAAACATGAGAGAAACATAACCGCGAGCTTCCCACAAAGTGTGTATGGAGAAGTGGTTATTGCAGCAACTGGGAGCCACAACGTTGGCTCATGCGTATTTGAACTGTGTTTGTCATGTGCTCGAAATTCAAAATTGAATCTAAATAGTGCTACAGTTTATAATCGGGTAAATTTCTTTCTTTAGCAAGCGATTCCTTAGTATGGTTAGCAGCATATGGGATATGAGATACAGGGGTTGGACAAAAATATGGAAACACCTTAAAAAAAACACGTTTCCTTGCCTAGTATTGTGTACGGTACCCGTTGTTATTCAAAACAGCTTGCAGTCTTCTCGAAATGGATAAATACAGTTTCTGTATGTTTGCAAAGGGAATATTGTACCATTATTCCTGCAAAACAGTGGCAAGATCAGATAACGATGATGGCGGTGGATAGCGAGAACGCACTTTCCGCTCCAATGTAGACCACAAAGGCTCGATAATATTCAAATCTGATGACTTTGGTGGCCTGAGGAAATGCGAAAATTCACCCTCGTGCTCAGAAAACCAGTCCTGGACAATGTGAGCTGTGTGAACGGGGACGTTGTCGCCTTGGAAGATACCATCATCATTGGGGAACAAAGCTTGTACCATTGGATGGACTTGATCGGCCAAAATGTTCACATAAGTCTGAGCAGTAATCCGCCCTGACAGAGTTATCATGGGGCCAGAAGAGAATCACGATATGGCTGCCCAAACCATCACCGAACATCCGCCATGTTTCACTCTTGGCAACAAGCAGTCTGTATTATAGGCTTGAGATGGCGTTCTCCAGACGTAAACTCGGCCAGAAGTGGGGAACAATGTGAAAGAAGACTCATCAGACCATATTACGCTCTTCCACTGCTTTATAGTCCAGGCTTTATGACTTAAACACCACTTTTTCCTGTTACAGGCATTACCATTACTGATGGATGGCTTTTCAATTGCAACACGGCCAGCAATTCCCTATTTATGAAGCTCCCTTCTAATTGTTTTGGTACTCACAGGATTTGGTAACACGACATTCATTTCAGCAGTAACTTTTGCAACTGTGGACTGCTTATTTTTCGCGATAATCCTCCTTAATGATCGTCTGTCACGATCACTCAGCACACACTTTCGTCCGCGCTGTGATTTAGCGGATGATGTTTTTTCCGCATTTTAAATATGCGAAATAAATCTTCGACACACTACCTCTTGAAACACTAAAAACTTCGGTTACTTTGCTTACGGAAGCACCCACCATACGCGCGCCAACAATCTGTCCACGTTCGAAGTCTGTTAACTCTAACATAATGCAATGATAATCTCACATAACAGTGCTCCAACAACGACTGAACGATGCAGCGATTTTACGAAGTTTTATAGGTGGCGTCAGTAGGCGAAAACTCCAGTGCCATCAACATAGTTCATTAAAATCAATTTTTTTTTCAAACATGCATTTCAAAAGGTGTTTCCATATTTTTGTCCAACCCCTGTATATCTATGTGATGCCGAATCCCGCTCGCACTTATTTATTTGGAAAGAAAATTTATTTCTCTGTTAAAATTTTGTGATGATGCATTGAAATAACTATGAATAATTTTAAGTAACAACAACTAAAAAAAAATGTGGTCTATGAACATAAATATTTCTATTTTCTATATATTTTTTCATTTGTTTGTTTTATTTTATTTTATTTTTTACTTCTCATTACATATTTAAAAATGCAAAATTTCGTAATTAAAAAAAGCGTTTATATTCGACAAAATGCATATCTATTTTATATAAATTGTTTTATAAATTTTGATTATTATACATAATTTTTTCAATTGCGGTTCGAAAATGATTGATGGAAATTTCGTTGAAACAAATATGTCCGTTTGACAATGCATCAATCTTTCGCTTTGTTTCTATATTCAAGCAGACAGTGAAAGAAAGTGCGCCTGCGCCAAATTTGTGGCTCTCAGTTGCTACAAAGATCAGCTCTCGAGTGTGTGCAATGAAGCAAGCGGGAATCGAACCCACATTATTCTATGCTCGCAAGTGATTAGCGGCGTTGTACCTTAACCGTCTGGCCACGGAGGCCCCTTGAAAAATTCTATTTATTCAGAATATACACATGAATATACATCATCACACACATATACATCATCAATATACAAAGGCTGGGATCCAGATAGATTTATCGCTGATTAGTGAAATGAATTTGACTGTTTAGAAACTTGCATTTTTGCAAATTTTTCGCTTTTTTAAAAAATGAAGGCTTTTTATTAGTCAATTTCCTTTCATTAATCAGCGAGAAATCTATTTTGATCCCGGCCAACAGACTAGATAACACTAGGAAATTTACACCACCACAAAATTACTTGCGGGGGAGCTCCACATAGAATGTGCACAATGGAGCATGTGGGGGTTGAATCTCCAACACACTTATGCTGTCAAGTGGTTAGTAGTGTCGTGCTTTAACAACTCTTCAACGGTGGGCTCGCATACACAAATAAATTACAAAGTGCTTCTAAAAAATCGGTTAATGGAAGCATAAAACAAATAAAGCATAATGTGGAAGCAAAGTTTTTGTAATCACCCTCAAAGCAACATCCGTTGGCAAAGATATACTTATGACATCATTCATAAAGCTGCTGGAATGAATCAGTGAAGGGAAGGTCTTTTTGAGATCGACAGACACTTCATTTACTAGCAGTAGTCGTTGAATTGGTCAGTTTAACCCTTTATCTACAACGATAATTATAAGTGCCAGTCAAATTACTTATTATAAAATTCTTGTAATACGCCAGTTAGTTGTAATATTGTTTAGAATGAGTTACAGATACAATACTTTACAATGTTCCAAAAGCAGTATTGGTTACATAAAACAAATCTATTTTTAAAAGGATGATTTCTTTTGCCTTTCCATTTCTGCCTCTTTTCAGCTTTCTTGGTGCTGAGAGAGGGCGACGGGGATTTTCCAATTCGGAAATATTTTCATATTTATATTGTAAGAACATCATATTTGTAAATTTTATAAATCTATAAATGTGACACTCCTTAGGTGTGGGTGCTTCTTTGTGGGCCAATGATTTCTCGAATCAGTTCTATTTTAACAATATATTTTATTTGCAGGACTTCACTGGACGAACACAAACAAAACACTAACAGGGACACAAAATCAACAACATACAGATAACATTTACGTTCTTGTTCCACATTAATTCCATTTACGGTCGGAGTAACCGGACCGCCCTTTTACCACACCTTCTCGGGTGGAGACCATTTCTCGTTCTCCTAGTTTCCTCTCAGCTCCCAAGAGGGGGCGCTACAAGACAAGAGGGGGGGCGCTTGAGAACAAATGTATGCGCGGGCATCACACTTCCCCCTTTCGAAGTTTTGATTTAGTCCTTATGACTAATCAAAATCTGATGCATCTATATACATATTCAGAATACACATCATTAGTAAAAATCAAAATTAATATACTTACTTAATACAAAGATAATAAAAAAAGAAATATCTAATATACTATGCAACATAACAACACTATAATAATCTGAAAAACTTTAAAGTTCTAGAATGAGTATCTCAAAGTTCAATTGAAAAAAAAATAAAAGAGTTCAAGAAATAACAAGTAAAAGTCAACAGGTGACACAGGATCAGCATGCGAACTAGTTGAGCGTCCTGGTGTATCTCACATGCAATGTTTCTTGGTCTAAGTCCAGTGTGACGCATACAGTCTACTCAGGAAATCGGCGTTACTATGGAGGTTTCCACGTCGGTAGGAGATTTGGGCTTGAAATCTCTGCAACGCCAGAGCCCATCTTTGAAGACGCGCACTTTGAGAGGCACAATCAGACAAGAACTTCAGGAGATTGTGATCGCTCACGACAGTCACTTGTGATCCGTAAATGTAATGTTCAAACTTTTTCAAGGCGAAAATCACTGCATATGCTTCTTTCTCGATGGTGGCATATCTTTCTTGGCACTTAGACAATTTTTTGCTTAAGAAAGCGATGAGATGCTCTCTTCCATTTTCATCTTTTTGGGATAGGCAAGCACCTATCGCATATGAGGATGCATCTGCGTGAATAATAAAAGGTTTCTCAAAGTCTGGAGAATAACATATTGGCATTTCGCTAATGGCCTGCTTCAGATCTTTGAAAGCTTTTTCACATGGCTCGGTCCATATAATTTCATTAGGTGCTCGTTTTTTGGTTAATTCAATCAAAGGACGAGCTATTTCGGAAAATGTAGGTACATAGGATCTGTAATAAGATAGAAGACCTAAAAGGCTTCTGACATTTTTCTTTGATTTCGGAATTTCTAAGTTCTGGATCGCTGCTACTTTTTCTGGATCAGGAGCATGTATGCCAGATCCTACTACATGTCCTAGAAATTTGACTTGTGGTTTAGCAAACACACATTTCTTAAAGTTTACTGTAAATTTTGCTTCTTCTAGTGTGGTCAATACAGCATTTAAGTGTCTAAGATGATCAGACCAATTATCCGAAAAAATAATTACATCGTCTATATATGTTTCAGCATAGTCTTTATGTTGGACAAGGGTACGGTTCATTGATCTTTGAAAGGTCGCGCTAGCATTCCGAAGCCCAAAAGGCATAACAACGAAGGAATACTGTCCTCGGTGCGTGACAAATGATGTCAAATGTTTGCAATCTTCAATTAATCGTATTTGCCAATAGCCTTTCAGTAAGTCTAACAGACTAATAAATTTAGCGGAGGCTACTTTGTATATCAGATCAGTTGCATTAGGCATAGGGAATGAATCAATTTCGGTTTGGGAATTTAAATATCGATAATCGACGCACAGTCTGATTGAGGAATCCTTTTTAGCTACGCAAACAATCGGATGAGCATATTCGCTTTCTGAATGTTCGATAAGTCCTAAACTCAATAATTCCTCAATTTGCCTATCTACTTCACTTTTAAGTGCTTCTGGAATTCGGTACGGTTTTTGGCGTTTAGCTTGGCTATCTGGTTTCAATTTAATCCGATGTTCGCCTACATTTGCAATTTTTGGGATTCCCGATTGGAGGTTCGAATGTTTGTGTAAAACATCAATAAGTTGTTTCCTTTCTTTAGGTGTTAAATGGTCAAGGTGTAATTCTTTATCAAATTTTTTCGGATCATGTTTAGTAATTTTCGGAACATTTTCAATTTCACCAAAATCGATATCGTCATCATATATAACTCCTATATGTGTCGTTTGAGCCTTTAATTCTCTGATTTTGTTAGCGTGTAAGTGCCTTATACTATTGTCTGGTAATTGTACTAAATAACTATAGGGGGATTTCTTTTCGAGTATCGTAGCTGGTGCTGTCCATCTAGCATAAATTTTATGGTTACTGTCTGGAATTAATACAATAATTTGATCATTTGGTTTAAATTCTTTATGTCTAGCTGTCATGTTATGATAATAAGCATACGCTCGCTGCTTATCCGTACAAGAAATTCCGGCATGTTCGGCGGCCTTTTCTAATTTCATTTTTAAATCGTTTAAATAATTGGTAACTGAGCCTAACTGACCAATTGGTAACGGTGTTTCATTAGTCCACGACGATTTTAATATGGAAAGAGGACCAGTTGGATGCTTACCGTATAACATCTGGAATGGACAAACACCCGTTGTAGCATTTGGTACCTCTCGGTAAGCCCATAAAAGGAAGGGTATATGTTTATGCCAACTTCCGGCGTTTTCCCTTATAACATGGTGTATCATTCCTTTAAGGACACCATTCCATCTTTCAACTAAGCCATTGGATTGTGCGTAACCCGGAACGGAAAAACGCGGGGAGGTCCCTAAACGTTTCATAAATTCCTTCGTGAGAGCTGAAGTAAAATTTCTACCCTGATCGCTAGCTATTAATTTGGGAATTCCAGTTCGTGAAAATATTTGTAAAAGGGCATCGCATGTAGTTTTAGCAAAAATGTTTCGTAAACAAACAGCATCCGGCCACCTCGTACACTGATCTATCGCGGTCAGTACGTATTTATATCCTCCACTGGCGGGTTCAATTGGACCAATTATGTCAATGTTCATAATTTGCATAGCTTCATCAGGACGAGTAACTGGGATTATAGGTACATTATCGAACTTATTTGTTTTCGCTCGAAGCTGACAGGATGAACATCTTTCGCAAAAATCGGTCACATCTTTCTTCATACTAGGCCAAAAAAAGGAATATTTTAACCTTTGCGTAGTTTTCTTTAACTTTAAATGACCATCCCAAGGACTTGAATGTGCTAACTCTAACAATTGCTTTCTACGTGATTCGGGTACCAGTAATTGATGCACCGTTTCTCCCATTATTTTATCTCGGTGATACAAAAGATTATCATGAACAAAATAATTATTGCGATTTTTATTAGCATCAATCCAACACTGCTTAAGTGATGCATCGTTTCTCTGCTCACATTTAAATTTTTCTGAATCGTTCAAAGAATTATGAGTATTTTTACTACGATCGGGATCAATGTTCTCGTTTGCATTCCCTATTTCAGTTGGAACTAATTCTGTGGCAGCGCCGAATACGTCTGCTGCTCTAATTTCTTTCGTACAGGGCAAATTTACATTATTACAATCATTTATTGCACTGTCAGTTTCGGTACATTCACTTGTATCATTCAATTCATTATATGCATTTAAAGACAATAATGAATCATTTATTAAATTATCAACCATCGCACATGTTATTACCATTTTTGGAAACACCTTACAACGTAAATTATCAGCCGCTAAACTTAGGGGAACATTTATTAATGGTGCTTTCAACTCATGCCCGAAAGCAGATTTAAGTATTATCGACCCGAAAGGATTTTTAAAATATTCTGGTACGCACTCTGTCTTTATAATCGAAATTTGAGTTTCGCTGTCAATCACCCCTTGTAGTATTTTATTTTCTATTTCGACTTCTACCGTTTGAAGTGATTCAATTAATTTTCCCTTTTCCCGCGGCTGTTTTAAACCAAATAATACCTTCGAATTTATTCTTGCGATGAATGCATCATTCGAATCACTTATTTCTTTTTTCGGTTTATCAGCCTTTTCAAGTAAATAATTACAAATTGCGGTATTATGCGATTTGAAACAAAGCCTACATTTAGTTTTCACAGTACAATTTTTAATTAAATGGCGGCCCCTTAAGCAAGCGTAGCACCTGCCTTCACTTTTTAATTTATTTTTTCTTTCCTCAACTGAATATTTGTCGCAATTCTCTGATAAATGACTAAGCGAATTACAAAAAACACAAATATTTTCATCAACTTTGACATGAGTTAGGTTGGCCTTGAATTTATTGCTTTTTTGTTTCATTTCAGGTAACAAATCTGGTGGATATTCTTTCGTTCTTGAATCGAAATCATTAATTAGATGATTCTCTTTTTCGCGCGCTTCCAATTCAGTTCGGATAAAAGATAATAATTTATCAATACTATACTGCGATCGTTCCGGACTTTTAATACACTCTTTTTCAAAGTTAAGTGATAAATACCGTAGGGTAAACTTTTTAATATTATTGGTGTTAAAACAGAGTCAAAGCTATTTGATTCAATCTCTAAGGATTTTAAGCTGCATATTTGCGTTTGAATCGTGTCATAGTTTTCTTAAACCGATTACATCATTTTGCTTTGTAACAGGTCGCAAAGTTAAAAGAGTGTTAATGTGACTGGATACGATTAAATCTGTTCTCCCAAATTGACTTTTTAAAACATCAATTGCTTCCAAATAATTTTTATCGGATAAAGCGAAACCAGAAATCGCGTTATATGCATTCCCGCCTAAATAACTTAACAAATAACTCATTTTTTCTACGTTCGACAGTTGTTCGTTATCGTGTACCGCTATTTTAAGAGAATTCCAGAAATTTTGGAAAAGGGTTACGTCTTCATAATATTTTTCAATTTTAAGCGTTGGAAGCTTAATTGTGATCACGTCTACGGGTTTGTTCTCGTTGTTTATAATGGGGGATTCTTTTTTATTGTTTTGTTTTTCTTCTTTCAGTTTTTTGTTGATTCTGAACCTCCATAAATTAATCTTATCATGATATTCTGCCGACGCTTTCACATCTTTTTCTATTTCGTTTAAATCGTCTAAGAAATTAAAAATTTCCTTATCATCCGATTTTAAATCGCACCCTTTTTGTTCCAATTGGGCGAGATTCTCTTCTAATTCGTCTAAATCGGGTGGGTCTGCTATAAAAAGTTCTTCAATTTTCTTAATTATAGAAGTAATCGCAGATTTACTGACCCCACGAGTTTTTTTTTAATTTTCGCAATTTTGTCGGCCATATTCAGAATAATAATTAAAATGCCTTACCTGAACTATAAAATCGATTCTTCAAATTATTCCAAACGCACAAAAGTAGTTATACTAGGATGCTGTAGATGCACACTCGAGGAAGTTAGGCCCACATATCCCTTCTTACTGACGCCAATGTGACACTCCTTAGGTATGGGTGCTTCTTTGTGGGCCAATGATTTCTCGGATTAGTTCTATTTTAACAATATATTTTATTTGCAGGACTTCACTGGACGAACACAACAAAACACTAACAGGGACACAAAATCAACAACATACAGATAACATTTATGTTCTTGTTCCACATTAATTCCATTTACGGTCGGAGTAACCGGACCGCCCTTTTATCACACCTTCTCCGGTGGAGACCATTTCTCGTTCTCCTAATTTCTTCTCAGCTCCCAAGAGGAGGCGCTACAAGACAAGAGGGGTAGGGGGGCGCTTGAGAACAAAGGTATGCGCGGGCATCACAACAAAATACTAAGAAAACAATTTAAAATAAAAGATTTCAGCTGGGTTATAAATATTGCACAAAATTCCTGTAAATTCAAATTTAATTAATCCTTCTAAAATCCTTCAAAAATTTATTAGATATTTTGTGCTTAATTCTTTATTATGTGAATCTTTTAATTTAGTTTAAACAATTTACGTAAAATGCTTTAGAATGTAAAATTTTCATGAATTCAAAATTTTGAATATAAAAGGTTAAAACCGGTGTATAAGTGGATTCTTCAATTTTCGATATGTGATGTCTATTTAAAAAATCGACTTATAAAAGAAAAATATTGTAAATTATCCCATAAGCGAACAATAAAACTTCACTATTTTCTAATTTTATGTAATATTTTTAAACATTCTATTTCGTTATGAAACTTAATTTCTTTCAATTTGTATTAATTCTCCATTGAAAAAATTAGTAAATGAAATTAAAAAAAAGTTCTGGGGGTAGAATATTTTGAAATTTCAATAAGTAAAATCTACACATCTTTATAATTGTATACATTCTTTTTGAATTTGATAATATTGTATGCTGAACTGTGGATCAATAAAGAACATATAACATGAAGCATTTCTTTATTCAATATATAATGAAAATGTCGTAAAAAAGCTTACTTGTTTTCTGTAAAGTATACAAGCACACGAATCAAAGACAAACACGATTTATTTTGCTCAATTCATTCGATTTTTTTCTATTACAATTATATTTAATTTATTTCTCAGAAATGATGCATAAACGTATAAATAATTAAGTTTATTTTAAGAAACAAAAAATTTTAACATCACTTTGCGTGTGAACAACATCATTAAGCAAATTATATTTTTTGCCCTGATTCTAGTAATTTCAGATACCGTTTATAATTAAATTATTTTTCTTTTTATGGCGAATAATTTACATAAATTATTAAAAGAAATTATTTTGTATTTTTGTATCTTTAATTTATTTTATTTTCGTTTATAAAAAGTTTATTATAAATACTTAAAATTATGAATAAATTATTTAAAATTTCAATTATGATTAGAAATGTATTTTTTTGTAAAATGTTTTATAAAGGATGTGTGTAAATAAAAATTAATTTCAAAACTATATTTTTAAGAGTGCTTTGCATTAGAATGAAATATTAAATTGTATGCTACGTTATTAAATCATGCAAATGTCTGGAAACTTTTAATAAGTGTAAAAAATGCATTCCTAAATTAAGATGAACAACATGTATAGTTTTACATAGTAACTAAGATAAATGGTTCTCTTTTAAGAAATAAGAATAAAAAAGTACCATAAATATTTTTTCATTAAATTAAGAAATATTTAAGATTACGCAAGGGATTTGCTTTCACGGTTTTAGGAAAAGCATTCTTATTTTAAATTAATCTGTAAGAAAAGATAACGTATATAAATATTTATATTCCTTCCCTTGAAAAATGATTTAAAATCTTTCGTTTCTTTTCAGAAATAAAAGAACATAATATTATTCTATATTTAGAATATTTTTGAAGCATTGTTTTTGGGTTTTTTTTTCAAAGATTCAAATTATAAGAAATATGGTATTTACAATGAGAGCTAATTGAAATTTTTTTTTTAAATAACATTTCAGAAATTACCATTTCTCTGGGTATGATTTCAAAATGCCTTACAATAAAATTTCTTCAAGAATAAAGTTTGATTAGTTGAAAAGATTTCGGAAAACAACATGAGGACCTAAAGACGAACGTCAAATTCAAGTTTGTTTATGTGCATTTCTCTGACTTGATGAATCTCGTTTAGATAATTATCTGCAACTTTTGTAGCCATGATTTGAACAGAAACATCTAACGTGAGTGTACATTTTATAAATATCATCGCCACAAAGCAACAGTAACTACATCTAGTAAAAATAAACTAGCTGGATGTGGCAATCTGAAAACTCTTTTCTATCTTATACATGTTAATGCTTCCATAACAACGTCACCGGTTAGGTGATTTACACCGAAATTTAATAAATCACAACTTATGTTAAATTCTAATTGAATTTGAAGTTTGGTGAAAATCCCTGCATTACTTCTTGAGGTAGAGCTATTACGGAAATCGTGAAAAATTCAGATTAGTATCTCAATCTATTGAGCGAATCATATAAAAATAAAGAATACGTCAATTCATGACAAGGTCTAACTGAATCTGAAGTTTGATGAAAACCCATGCATTAGTTATTGAGATTGAGCTACTGCGGAAATCATAAGCGTTGCAGCACCACGTGTTAAGCTTTTTACAGCAACATGCAGAAAACGTCAACTCATGGCAAGGTCTAACTGAATCTTACTAAATTTGGTGAACATCCATTAACTAGATTTGGAGATTGAGCTATTGCGAAAATCGTAAGCTATGCTGCATAGCAGTCCCACTTGTTGCGCGATTTACACCAAAAACTAATCAGCGCTAATTTATATCAAGGACTAACTGTATCTGAAGTTTGGTGAAAATTCATGCCTTAATTCCTGAGATAGAGCTATTTTGATAATCATGAATAACGCTACATAGCAGCAGCATCTCTTGAGTGATTTACATGGAAAGGTAATCAACAGAACATTGTATCAAGGACTAATGGAATCTGAAGTATTGTGTTCTGGTGTAATAACGCCAGGTGGGGTAATAAGCCAACTGCTAATATTACTCATAATTATGAAATAATCCGGTAAATGGCAGCCATGGGCTCTGCGAAGAAGATTCGTAAGTCATATAAAACACAAGCAACAGCTTAAAGTTAATTTGTTTTGTTAATTTGTTAATTTGTAGGCCTTATTGCTTTTAGAAGCAACTAAAATTAACACCTGATCTAAAATTTGCGAGGTAAGTTCTGTGATGTAAAGACTATGTTTTTGTCAGGAAATACTTTGTTTATTACATTAATTTGTAATGCATTTCATGTATTTTCAAAATGTTTTTTAAAAGATTTTGGATATCTTCTCGAGATAATTTGTAGTTTAAAATATACTGCACAATAAGCATACCGGGGTAATAACGCCATTTCTTGGCGTTATTAACCCGGATGATTCCTTACTGTGGCCGAACTACATCCAAAGGGGGTTTATTTTTTACTTTATCTATGGGACAGCATTATTGTTATTGTTAAAAGGGTTAGATTAAGGGGGTGTAGGGGGAGGGGGTCCGATACACAAAACTGATCTCTTTTTTTCTCTCTCTCTCTTTTTCTTTGTTATTCATTTTTAAATACTAGTGTAAAAAAAATTAAACTCTTGTAACTAAAACGACATCAAAATATTTTCGATATTCTAATTCCAACGTTTTCAAAATCAGGTTTTTATTAACTTCCCATCTGATTGTTTAATTCTAAATTTTAACTGTCCGCTTTCTCAACGCTCTGTTTTTCGATATTTTATAAATTTAACTGATTTAACTGAAAACTGATTTGACATAAATTGTAATGTAACTAGTGTGAAGCGGTTTGTGACGGCAAGATTGAAAGATGAATAAAAAGCGTGAATAACAAATAGGATTGTGTTTTTGTACTACATTTTTTTTCTACGAAACTATTATAACTAACATTTACCTAACTAAAAGTCTCTGGTGGTAGTACTAAATTTCGAAATGAAAAAAAATTTTGGCACTGTTTGTGATTAAACCGAAAATTACAAGTTAAACTGTAAAAAAGTAAAAAAAAGCACTGGTCTGTACGACCGATAACGTTAGTTAAAGGTTAAAAGTTTATCAATGATAAATACTCATAGAGTACCGTTTCTGCATTAAACATTTTGCACATCATTAATTATAATTAAATTTAATCTATTAGAAAATTCTACCAATAGTGCGAGGACTCAAAACGGAGCCATGGACCCCCCCCCACACACACACAACGGCGTGTCTCCGTTTTTAGGTGCGTTCGTAATTATGTAAATACGTAGCACCTATAGTGGTCGTTCAGTCCGTCCGTCTGTCCGTCTGTCTGTCCGCTTATAACAATGCAAAAACTATCTAACCAAATCGTTTGAAATTTAAAATACATAATTATTACATAATTCTGTCGAGTTATTTCAAATTTTTTGATAATCGGGTGCATAGATCAATTACAGGGGCAATCAAAAATATTAACTACGCGTTCCTATTCCTCCCTTATCATTATTACCTGTTTTTATTAACCCTATTAAAGTTTGAATTGGAATAAATAAAGATTATATCATTTGTTCCGATTCACCCCTATCTGCGGGGTGAATCGGAGCACCATTAAAAGAATAAATAATATATATATAAACAGTAAAAATGTTTCGTTTTTGCTTAAAAAGTAAAGAACAAAACAAGACCGAAGTTTCTAATAGAAAAATTAAAAAAATTAAAAAATCAGTGGTTGCTTTTTTTTTAATGTTAAAAGTGAAAAGTGTTCCGATTCACCCCATTTTACGGTATATTAAACTGTTTTAATATTAAACTGTGAATAGGTTGCTAGCGAATATGTTAAAATTTTTGTGATTTAGCAAATGTCTCTATACTGGTAAAGTAAGTATATTATTTTTGGCAGAGATGGTCTTTTAATATTCTATACATTAATATGTTACATTACTTTTAAAATAGTGTATAAATTAAATAATTTTGGTATGTTATAATTCTTTTTCTGAATCCAATTCTACATGAAAATACTTAAATTGAAAATGTTTAAGATTTTTAACAATTAGACAATACCTAAGAAATAACAATTTCTGTTTTGCATTTTTAATAAAATCCAATTTTAATTTAAGAGCCATTTATGCACTACATTAACTGAAAGAGAAATTATAGTGGTCTAATTTAATTTAAAGTGATTTACATACTAACTTACGTAATTAAAGATTGAAAAGAATTCTAACTTACTCTTTCAATCCCAAATTATAATAATTAAGAAGATGAGAATCGTAATTTAAAAGAGACATTTTCGAAGAATTTGCATATGTATTAAAGAGTTACAGACATAAAGCATTCTGTGTATTGAGATGGACTAGAATTATTTATTTATTTATTTTTCCAAACAAACATTATGTCTACTTATTTTAATCTAGAATTTCACAAGTTTTTTTACTAATATCAAATTATTCTCAATCTTCAGAGTTTTTTTAAACGGATTTTTGATGTGTATTGTGTTAATGTTTTAGTAACTAATTAATATTGAATCACAGCTAAAGTTATTTACTGTATTTAGCATGTTCTTTGGATTGAAAATGTCTTTTTCAATATTTATTTCAAATTAAAAAAAAAAAAAAAAAAAAAAGTTGGGTTGATCTGGCCAGTTGTCGATCAAATAAAGTCAGTACTACGGGAATTTTTGTTATATTTTCTTCCTTTTCAGTTTTAAAAGTAAACTAACATGATTGCTACAACACTCAATGAATGTCTTACATTTTACACAAAAGAATAATGACACTTCAACTTATTTTTTAATAAAACAAAACATTCAAAAAGCAAAATTCAAATTTCACATTTACTCTTTAAAGTATCACATTTGAACTTTTATTACGATTGGTGAAAGCAAGAAAAAATATCCTATTCTAGAAATTTACTTTAAATTTTTTTTCATACGCTCAAATTGTTTTTATTTATTTATTTTTTTTTTGTCTTCCATTCTTTATGTAGAAAACTAGCACAATCATTTTACAATGCACATATTTCGTGAAATAAGTAAGATAAAAAGATCATACAGAAAAGGTTTATTAACATTGGATAAAATGTCCTTGCTGTGCAAATAGTAGTTATAAATAACAAGTCGGAATTAGCACGTCAAATGTAGAAAATGAGGTGCATTCGTACTATAACGAAATTTTATAAAATATCCTAATGTAAAAGTATGCAGTACTTCGGATAGACTGTAGCAGCTGAAATTTTTTGTGGATACCTGTAAATATATATCTATTTTGTATTATGCAGCAAAGTAACTGTAAATCTCAGTAACCATTACCAATTTAATAAAATGAGAAATAGTTTAATATAATCAAAACGTGACCCAAATGATATTCTCACTGTACCATTGTGTAATGGAATACTTTTTTGCAGCCGTGTAAATTAATAAGATATATTCTTTGAACCACAGACTGTACTGAATGTATATTTTAGCATCCACTTTATGGAGGCTTATCATTTTTATTACTTTCCAAAGAGTGTAACATTATAAAATGCACTGTACAAAAATAAACGTTTTTCTGTGCAAGGGACATTCTCAACAGTTAAAACTTCTAAAATTTTGAACATGCTTTGGACGCGCTTAAAATAAAAGTTATACTTTTAAAATAATAATAAATTAATAAATAAATATTTCTTCGGAATCGAAACAGATTCATAGATCGTGATGTAAAGGTATACCCTAGTGAACCAATTTTGTATGAATAGTACATAATGATAATCTCAGCAGTTATTTTTTAAAATCAACGAGTTTTCGAAGGATGGGGTGTAATCAATTTGAAAGGCATGCTGTACTAATTAATATTAAATTTTCCATATTTAATTTTTTAAAAATTATATATTAATGCATTTTAATCTATAAGTGCACTTTTTTCCGACCATTTTTTCATAAGCCAAAGTAACAGTAAGCAATTATGTGAGACAGAAAAAAAGTTTTCCATTTACAAAAGATTTTTTTCTTTAATAAAAGAAATTGTCAAGAGTATTAACGGAATCTAATTTTAATTATATATAGCATCGTGCCAAGATAGAATACATAAAATCAATAATTTCGGAGTATGCTTTTTTTTTTGTTAGCTATGCCCAAAAAAGTCCTAAGTTGACAGATATTTTCATCAATAAATTTTACATCGGCTTATATACGGGTTTTCGCTTTTGGATGATTTTTGATAGAAAAGTCATTTACTCGGCTAATACACGGATCAGCTTAAACATGGAAATATACGGTAAATATGTAGCACTTATAATCATGCTCTGTCTATCTGTCAATAAACTTCCCCTTGCGTAAGTCCGAAAAGATTAAACACACATGAAGTCCTTAACTGAAGAATCCGTTATACATTTTCGCCTTTTTATTTAACACAACACAAAATCATAAAAACAAATGTGACTTTCACTATTTTAAAAATCATCTTTTCATATCTTCATATACTACATACCACAGACTACAACTTATTGTACACCCTTAATGTCGTCGAAATTTCAAAAACCTCACTCTCCGGTTCTGCTGTTGCCACTTTTACGAACTCAAAAGAAAACTTAGATTTAGTAAAAGATTCTGTACGCGGCTGTTCACGACAAGCAGTGGAGTCTGTCCTAGGCAATAGAGTTTGTCCGCAGCCGGACATGACCATGACATTGTCAGTTCAGGGCAGTAGAGTTTGTCCGCAAAGTTCCTCGACTCTTACACTGTCTATCCGCATATTACAGCGCAAAATTGCCCAACCGATTGAGTGAAATCTTAAATATTCAATTGTTGTAGAATTTTGTCGAGTCAAATAAAATTTTAGGAAAATTGGGTGCATAGTTCAATTACAGGGACAGACAAAAGTAATCTGTTACGGTCGACGGTCAAAAAATGTTTCAAGTGAATTTCAAATTATGTTACACCATTTCGAACATAATGAATTTGATACGTATTTATGAATCGCACTAAAATATACATTATATGTTACATGCGATGCAAAGAATATTTATTATTCATTTACAGGGCCATACAAAACAATTCCGTTACATAGTGGTACGGTGGGTAGCATTAATTGTGACTTTTTTTTAATTATATATACTATTTCGATAGTAAACTATCTAACATTCAGTTAAAATTAGTTTACTTACAGAAACACTCAAAAGTATTCCATTTCATTATGGTGCATGGCGGAATGTTGCAATTATATGAATACGTAGCTCTTATAGTCGTCGTCTACTCAATCTGTCTGCCCGTCCATCTGTCCAAAAATAACAGCTCAAAAAACACAGAGAATGGTTTGAAATTTACAATGCATAATTGTTGCAGAATTTTGTCGAATCATTTCAAATGTTATGAAAATAGAAACAAGCTTATAAATAATACTAATAAGTGTTTTCTTCTTTCTATTAAATGATCTAAAACGTAGCTAATTCAATGATGTCCCATGATTCTAGGGAATTATATCTTACTTAAGATGATGTCATATTATTTCTATATTACCGAATTTAATGTGTATAACCATAATGAATCTTGGCCACTTATGTCATACACACCAGATTAGCGCGATTTTTTATGACGCCTATTTGACGAAAACTTTGTTGCCTAATAGCAGTTAAATACATATTTTAAAATCGTTTTCGATTATTTTAAAAATGACATAATGATAAGCATAAATGTTTAATTAATAATTAAAGAAAAAAACAGTTTATTTTTTTAAAATAAAATAAAATAAAATAAAATAAACGGTTCATCAATAAACGAACAACAATAGCCGGGTTACCATGTGAGGCATGAAATCACCATTTTGTTACACTCGCGCCAATGTGGTGCGTTTATAACAGCGTTGCCGAATTTTGTACTCCTACAATTTTGCACAAGAGTGCAACAGCTATTCATCTAACATCTGAATATTTATGAAACTAGTTACAGCAGGAACACATCTAATTTGCTACGTTTGATGTGCAATTTCAAACTTGATGAAATTTATTGATTTCAATAACAGCTTAATTACAATCACAATTTAAATTTTTAGCATTTTTAACAGCTTTGCGGTTGTGTTTGCATTTAAGTTTTGTTTATTAAATCATTTATAAAATTTGAAATAAAAAATACTCTTTTTTTACAATTTTTTGCATATTTTACAATTTTAAAGTTTTATTTTTTATAGAAAAGAAATATTCTTAGTGAGCTTTCACGTTTTATAAATAACCATCATGCCAAATTTCAATTCCCTGGATCCTTTAATATCGTAGTCTATGTTTTTATTGGTTTTTTGCAATGTTATATTCATGTGTCTTACCTCGTTGTTTTTTTTTTTTTTTAACATGCATAATTTCAACGCTGTTTATGAAATTCTTATTTTCTGATTATTTTTGGAGTAGTCGATCTTGGCGAACAGTTTGGTTGTCCTTAAAATTTATACTAAACATTGCATCATAATACGTTTATTCATATTTTAATTTTACCTGCTAAACTGTGTGTCAAATCGGAAAATTCTGCTAGAAAATTCAAAAACTCGGTATTTTTATACTGACCGGGCACAGGTGAAAATTCGCCAAACAATCTTCCCGTGGCATTTTTCGTATTTTCCTTAACTTCATTTAAAATATAATTGTTTCGCTTATAATACATAACTTTAATTTTAAACTGAAACGTGGGATTTGGGACTTGTATTTTTTTAAGTAACAGAAAACTAAAAATAATAATAGTATTTTAAAACTCCGTAATTGCAGTGAAAGAGAAAAATGAAAATAAATCCAATTTACCTTAGTCTAAATCCTTCTAAATTACTTTTACACAAAAACTGATGATTTTCGTTTCATTATTGCCATTGGACAATTAACAAATAATTGCGATTTTTTGTGCCGCATATGATAGTGTTATATATATATATATATATATATATAGATGATATAAATTGGGTGCTATAATTTGAAAATTTTTATATTTTTCGCTGTACATTAACAGTGATTGTGCAATTTTTGTCTTTCTCTCTTATCAGCGGCGCATACTTTTATATAACTATTTATATCATACACTGTAAAAAATGTCAGATGTTTCTGAATGCATAAAAATGTACTGTAATCAAAAACGAAAATATGCTGTGACCTCTTCTAACTCACCTAAGGATTCGAAAACCGTTCCTTTACATTTAAAAATTTCAGAAAACTATTTGTTTTCGAAATTCAAAGAATAATTTATAAAAATTAATTTATATTAACTGTATGTACTTTTCGGAAACGTTTCTAAGTAGATTTACAGTACAATAATCACTTTTTTCAAATCAAAATATCACTTTTTCGGATACTACCAATTCATACGAAAATATTTTGATATTCAGAGAACATCTTTAATAGACAAACATACAATATTAACAGTATCAACATTAATATGAAAATTAACATTATTTTTCTACAATTGCATGCAAAAAATCAGTTATGCAGCTGAAAATGTTTACTTGAGAATTGGTAGTATTCGAAAAAATGATAGTTTGATTTGAGAAAAGTGATTATTGTACGGTAAAAGCTACTTAAAAACGTTTCCGAAAAGGACGGGCAGCTAATAAAAATTAATTTTAAAAAAAATTTCTTTAAATTTCGAAAACAAATAGTTTTCTGAAATTTTTAAAGGTAAAGGAACGGCTTTCGAAACCTTAAGTGAGTTAGAAGAGATCACCGCATATTTTCGTTGTTGATTACAGTACATTTTTATGCATTCAGAAACATCTGACAATTTCTACAGTGTATTTTATTTCTGTTTGTTAAAGGGAGCTGTGCGAAGTCAGGAATGAAATAGGAGCACCACTTAAATAAAAAAAACCTAAGAAATATTCGTACCCAATCAAACTGAATAGTACTAAAAATGATCTCTAACTTTTAAAAAAATAGTCAAAATGTGTCTTGTTAACGATTCTTTAAGTGTTGGTTGAGTTTGCATGCATGTTTAACGTTTCATAAAATTAATTCATTATATGAAAAGTGAAATAACCTACATTTTTATGCGTCATATTCAGTTAAATATATAAAATAACATTCCCATCAATTTTGTGTTGCACCAGCATTTGAAAAATGACGGAAAATACATTTAGATAAATAAAGGGGAAGGACACGTTACAAATAAAATATTTATTACTATCGGTTTTGAAAATTTTCTTTTATAATTGTCTACAGAATGCTCATAGAGTCATGTTTAACAGAACCATTTACTCTCACGTATTATTAAAAAATGAGATAAAATGTGTTTTAACTATCCGTTAATCCTCTTGGCTAAATTGTTCATGCATGTTTAAAGATTCATTAAATAAATCTATAGTATGAAAAGTGCTTGAATGAAAATTTGTATTTGATAACCATACATTTTTATACATCATATGGACTTCAAAAAATAACATAAAATTATTATAGATTTTGTGTTACATCTGCATTTGAATAATGTAGTCGTTGGTGGCCACAGTAATACTTACCCATCATGGACAGGAATATTACAACATGTGATAATTAAAACATGCGGAAGCTATTTATAAAATGTATTGCAATTACAAAGCAAAATTTAAACGTATATTTAAATGTTTTTAATATACATAGTATTGCTCCATTAATGAACTGCTTATGAACTCATTTCGGCAAATTATATAAAACGCCAAATTACTCAAGTAGCACCGAATTGCGTAAAAGAAACATCCTTATAACTCCAAAAATAATAGTCATATTAACTAACAGTTTACTGTGTCGGATTAAGCGTCTCATTTCTAATTAAAATGCATCTTTGAATTAAAATTTGAATGAAATACAGGATTATGAAAAATTGAAGAATGTGAAAAACAGGATTATAAATATCTCAGCACCTATCCGATTGACTTCGTTCTTTATGCAAAATTTTTGTCATTTTGTTGCCTTTCACGACCTTTCCTTAGAATTAAAAAAATCGAAATATACCTTTCATCAAAACGAATTTTTCGAGAGTCCGAAAAAAATAGTTCCGAATAATCGAATTTACTGACATTGAATTGGGTTTTTCCCATTCTAACATAATAAGCACATACAAAATTTCAAGTCTCTATCTCAATTTGTTCGGGAGAGAGAGCGTTTACAGCCACACAGACAGACAAACAGACGGACGGCAATTTTTTTTTCTAAAAATATGTTTTTCGGAATCTCCAGTACATAAAACGTGTAAATCCGTCAATTTTTTTTTCGATTTTCAAAACGATAACAAGGCTTACCCAATGATGAGAAAGTAAAAAAGAATAACTTATAGAAAACACTGTTAGAACATTTTAAGGATTAAATTGAAGCGTCAAATTACAAATAAAAATACTTATTTATTGAGTTCTTAAGATTTTCATTCTATTTGTCTAAAAAATGCCCAGAGAAGCACGTTATATCACTTATAAACAATTTTCTCTCATTTATATTTTTAAGCATTTGTCAAAATATGTTTGATTAACCATCATTTAGGATTCTTAACGAATTTTTCCCTGTATGTTTAACAATTTATAATGTTAATTCATAGTATTAAAAGCGTTTGTATGAGGATTTATATTTCATAACCTTGCATTTTATATATCAAATACACTTCAAAAATAAAATAACATTAATTGCAATTTTGTGTTATATTATTTAAATAAAAAAAATAAATGGTTAGATCGCTTAAAATATTAAATTGAAAAGTCACATTAAAGACAAAAAATGTTTATTTTTAGAGTTTTAAAGATTTTACAATTTAGTTACATAAAAAATACCCAGTCAATTAAAGTGTGCCCAGTCAAAAATTAAATGACGGATATACACAGTTATATCTAGATAATTGTTAAAGTCAAATGTCACATTACAAATAAAACATATTTATTTTTTCAGTTATGAAGTTTTTTCTTTTAGTTGTTCAAAAATGCTCAGTGACGTGTTTTAAACAAAACCACTTCATTATCCTGTTACATAATTTTTTTTATTAACATAGAACTTTTTAATTATTACAAGGGTTAAAAATAATGTATCAGTCATGCATTATGCAATTATAAGCAGAAGAGTCGAAATGTTATTTAAAAAATAGGTTAGTTAAAAAAAAGACATATTTTAATAATAATGTAGAACACACAAATACATGTGAAAACCTATTTTTAGAATTTACTGTTTATATGTTTCAATAACAGCGTAATCATTTGTGGAAATTTTTGCCTGTTCTATGAATTTTTATTAGGGCAACTCAATATAGCGAAAATTTAATTCATCTTACATTCCTGAAAAGAAAAAAAAATACATTTCTATGGCAATTTCTCTCGTAATCTGCAATACATATATTAAATTGCCTTTAAATTATTTTTGGCTGTCAGAATTTCAATGATCGGTATTTCAAATATATTTCTGAATTTTTGAAATAAATGACGCAATGACTGTATATTCTAAACAATGTTACTTATAGATTTCTAAAGAAACTGCAACTTATGATTGATAGATAAATAATGATACATTACTTTCAAAGCAAAATAACGCAAATAGCTTTTATATCATCATCATCATATAAAAGTTAAATGTATGACGAATTTCAATGAAATAAATTTAAATTGAAAGAAATTTCTCAATTAATGTGCAATAGCTCTCAACAACCATTTACGCGGATTACTTCTCTGAAATAATTGGCATATTTTTGAAATATTTAACATTTTTGATTGATATATGCAACTTTAAAATTGCGTAATTATTGTTATTTTTGACTTTGTAAAATATATATAATTACAAAGCCTTATTCAGCTCAAGACACTTCGCTCTGTAATTGTTTTGTATTTATTGTAGATTAACAAGATAATTTATAACAATTATGTCTGTACTTATGCGCATCATGTACTTTTTTCTGGCTATCTTCGCATGCATTCAATGTAAGTTATTATTTTTATGTTAATAGGTTGTTGATGTTATTCTTGTTGCTGTTTAATTGTTGTTTATTAAAATTTTACAATTTCCCTTAAATTTGCGGCTGCACAAACCATACCTCATCCAGTTCACGGATGTAATTTTACAATTAGCTAAATCTCGATTAGCCTATTAAAATGCAGCTGGTATGCTAAGTTATATCTCAGTGGAAAATACATGAAACCCGATTTGTGAAGTTGACTGATTATTGTAATTCCTTGCACTGAAAAGTATTAAAACATGGATGATTGACAATGACAAACCTACTAATTTCAATAGATGGGTATTAAAGATGTATTTCTGAGCTTTTAAAATAACTTACGCAATGACTGTATATGAATCTAATGAAATGTTATCCATGAAATCAATGGTTCAATGAAATCTAACAATGCTATTTATAGATTTCAAAAATAGTTGCTACTTACGATTGATAGATTAATGATGATATATTACTTTCAAAGCAAAACAACGAAAATACATCATCATCATCATATAAAAGTTAAATGCATGACGTATTACACTGAAATCAATTTAAATTGAAACAAGCTTCTCAATTAATGTGCAATAGCTCTCAACAAGCATTTACGCGCATAACTTCACTGAAACAATTGCCATGTTTTTGGAATATTTAATATTTTTGATTAATATATGCAACTTCAAAATTGCGTGAGTATTGTTCTTTTTGACTTTGTAAAATCGTATATAATTACAAGCCTTATTCAACTCTGAGATTCATAGCTCTATAGTTTTTTTTTTTTTTTTTTTTTGTATCAGTGAGAGATTAAGATTTATAACAAGAATGCGTATACTTATGCGTATCATATGCATTTTTTCTCTCTATCTTAGTAAGCATTCAAGGTAAATTAGTATTTTTACGTTAATACGTTGTTGTTTATTATACATATTAAACTTCCCTTAAAAACGTGTCTGCACAGACCGTTCCCCATCCAAATTACGGATGAAATTTTAAGATTAGCTAAATTTATTATTAGCATATTAAAATGCATCTGATATGCCAAGTTATATTTTGGCGGAAAATAAGTCAAAACCCGGGTTTAGATTTTAACTGGTAGGTTTATTATTGTGTTTCCCTGAACTCAAAGTTATGAAAACATGGAAGATTGGGAACAGGAAAACAAAATGAAAAATCTACCAGTCAACAACTAAAATCACGTTTTCAGGTATTTTCTTTTATTTAAGATATAACTTGGCAGCATTTTAATATGTGAATCGAATTTTAATTTATCCTAGAATTTTCCCCATGAAATTGATAAGATAACAGTTTATCCTACCGCCTCTTAAACTAATAGATAAAAAATAAAAGCATTTTAGAAAAGCATAATAAAAAATTTAAATTCAATATATCGTAAAATGCATGATATGCTATTCATATATAATGCATGCATTTTGAAAGTTATGAAACGCATAGCACAGTTGAATTTCCATCGATAAACTGAAATGTACTTCAGATGTTTTGTGCAACTCTGTGTTTCATTTATTGATTTTTTACTCACTAAATGATATGCAATTTCTTTTCAGTTTAAGTCAGAAGAGAAATAATTAAAAAATCCCTCTTTTCAAATCAGTACCTGAACTAAAAATATAAAGGAAGAATTCTAAGTCGGGTTAAGCTGCAAGGGTCATCATTACACATAACCAACTCGTGATAGAAACTCTTCCCCACCTCTTCTATTTAAAACTGATAAAAAAATGGAACAAACATTCAAACATTGAGATTGTAGCATAAGTGCCAAGAATTTTTTCCCTAAATTTTTGAATTATTTTATTTAATTTTTTTCGAATTATTTTTATTTAAAGTTAGGGTGTAAAAAATCATGAATTTTTTAATTAAAAAGAAACCTGATTTTTAAAATTTAAATCGGATTTTCTTTACCAGCGTTAAAATAGATACCCAGAGTTTTATTTTTACAGAAATTAAAAAATATTAAAATAGAAATGTAAAAAAAATTACAGAAATTAAAAAATTTGCAAATTAATACTTTCATTAGTTAGTAGAATAGAATAAAGTTATACAAATTAATATTTTGTAACAATTAAGTAAGACTATATTATCAAAATGATCTACATTTAATATTAAATTGTTAGCACTACTTATAATTAATAATTATTAAAGAAATGATCTTTAATTAGGTATGTAATTTATATTCTTATGCTTAAATTACTAAAGTGATAATTTCTAATTTAGTATTCATTTTAGAAGAAAAAAAAGCAGGATGTTAGCTCAAAAACGGTTACTATTCCATAAAAAATCTATATTAGTAATTTGTTTAGTAACAATAAATGGAAAAAGTACTAATTTTTTATACAAAATTCATATGTACAATTCATATATATTAATTCATATATATTATATTCATACATACAAAAAATTATTAATTAAAAAATATATTAACTACAAATTGAAGAATAATGTTAAATAATGTGGTTTAATAACATCCTGTTGTTTTTTACTTTTTTCCCCAGAATTAAACTTTTATAATTTTTGTAAGATCTTGGACACATGTATTTAAAAAAACCGTCGTATTGAGAAGATTCACTATTTTTTTTTTTAAAGGCAATCTGCATTTTGTCAATTTTAAAAGTGTCTTATGAAAAAAATAACGTAGAAGAAACAATTAATTATAAAATTAATAAAAACTTCAAGTGAGTAATTTCATAAGTTATTAGCACAAATAAAAAATCTAACAAACATTACTGAGCTCATTTTTCTTTGTACTTAGAAAATTTATTGTTAATCATCTAAATCTTAACTTTCAGGATATATGTATAAACTAATCAGTATCTCTTGCTGTGCTTAACCTTTTTCATACCAATTAGCTTTTTTTGTTTTATACATTCTTTTACAACAGCTATTATAACAGCTAGGTGTTATTTTTCCAATCATCTTTAGTTCCAATATTTGGTATAAATTTATTATCCAAAAGTAGAATGGGAAAATAAGATTCTTGTTGTTTTCTCTCTTATTTTTCAGAAATTTATTATGCTTGTCATGCTTATTTTATATAAAAGAACAATTTGATTACTTAAAAAAATTATGACATCACAAATTATATTAAATTCACATAAAATGTTTCAATGAAAGGTTTTATATACCTTCACAAATTTAGTGTGTTTAATGTTTAATAATTCATAAGAATTGAGTTTATAGATAATTTTTTAACCTCCCCCCTTTTTTTCCTTTATTCATAAGACAAAATATCTGTAGAAAAATTTCAAATTAATCTTAGATTTAATACTTTTATGTCATTTTAAACATTTATAATTTTTTTTTAATTTAAAAAACATCAGTTGATTAAAATCCCGGTTTAATCGCTGATTTAAATCAACTGATTAAAATCGCAAGCACCCTATTTGAAAACAAATAAATCAAATTTGTTAACTTTATTTCACTTAAATCAGTTACAAAAGTAACATTTAAATAAAGGATTCTGGTGAAAATGTTCTTTAGATTTGGTATAATGCAAAGACTGTCCTTTAAATGATTAATCAATGTAGCTTTAATTATATTTTCTTACAG
The DNA here is from genome assembly GCA_964019185.1 of Maratus speculifer. Taxonomy (NCBI): domain Eukaryota; kingdom Metazoa; phylum Arthropoda; class Arachnida; order Araneae; family Salticidae; genus Maratus; species Maratus speculifer. The sequence continues at coordinate 132,573,321 of OZ025297.1, read as the reverse complement.
TATGTTTAACTATACTGTAAAACATTTGTGTAACAATACTCTATAAAACTAGGGGCCGCTTTTCTGCCACCATTGTTATGGAATGGTGTTTTCGCACTTATATAATGGTGTTATTTCAACATATGTTACTGGTGTAACATTACATATTTGTGTAAAGTTACATTAGTTATATCGATTAAACCATGATTATCGGTTATGGCCCCATACAATTTATGGCAGCAAGACTGCCACCAGTTTTATCAAGTAATGTTACACAAATGTTTTACAGTGTATGAATATTTTATAAGTACGATTCAATGCTCATAGTTTTTTTTAAACCATTCAAAATATTTTATTTCTTAAACAAAGTTTTCTAAGTTCAAATATTTTAGTTTTGTTATCATTGTAATAGGAAAAAAATGAAGTCACTTATTTTTCATTTATTTATTTTTATTTTAGTGTCACCTGCTGTCTTGCCGAAGGAGCTTGCACTTTTTAAAAACATTTATAAAGGTAATATCTAATATAAAATATATTTGGAAGTTAGCATGGTAGTATTTTCGTGTTGGTCATTTTACCACTTATATTAATCATTTTCTGCTAATTCAGTTACCTTTATAAACACAAAAGAGAAATTTCACGTAACTTGTACTTAAATACGTCTTTACCAACATAATTAAGTCGCAATCTTTTATTATTTTTTTTGTTAGGTATCCAATGTTTGAAAGGTCGTTATTAAATGTATAATTTAAGTAAACTGTAAATTTGAACTTCATTGGTTAAAATGTTAAATGATTTTTTTTACAGCTCTTTGCAAAATAAAATGAAATAAACTAAAATAAAAAACACGCCTCAGAAATTACAAAACACAACCAATCGCGTTCTAAAAAAAGATGCGTCTATTATAGGATTAAAGGATTTTGCAATTATTCAAAAAATTCAAATCTCTTAATTAGAATAGTGCGGTAACAAATAATCCTAGTAATGAAAAGATAACATATCTGTTAAAATTTCAATAAACGTAAATAAATTGTAAAATATTTTTTGGTGATTCATCTATTGTGGTATACTGTGGAACATCGAAATGTGTCTGGTGTCTCTTTGTTTGTCTGTTTGTATGTTTCAAAGGATACCTGCTGAAAAAACATCTGATTGCACTGTCATTAAGCAAGTACGTTGATGATGTAAATGGTGTTATTACCATTGTTAATTTTAAAAGGCTGCAAATTTTGGTTAGAGCTGGTTTATTCGTTTAAAAAATCTAGAGCATTTTCATCTACGTTATCAAATTGCACTCTTCAGAAGAAGAAAGTGAGATGGTAAATGCCAGGTCCCTTCTTGCGATCAGCAGAATACAGTCCCACTATTTACATACCTATAGGTAGTACTAGGGCTCCTATAAATCAGGCTGAATCATCAAGCATCTTGTTTCCCAGTTACCGTTTGTTTCCCATTGATTCCTATGAGGCGAGAAACGTTTGAATGATTTTAAAGCTACAAAATCATTAAATATGGACGGTTGTTGAGCTGAAAATTATTCTGACCTGTTCAAGAATGGGTTTGGAGTATTTAAATTCCATATAAATGTAGAAAAGTGTAACAATTTGTCTATAAATGATTAAAAGAATAGACCTGGACTGGAGAACTTCGCCAAATATCGGTCCAACCTAATCACTTATGTACAGCAAACCGGTTCTTCGAACGTTCTACTCTTATATTTTCCTGTGAAAGAAATTAAATAACTAAATTTACTCGCCCCACCATTTATGCTATAAAACGCCAAGTCAGGCAACCATTCTGGAAACTTAATGGAGGCGTGATTCAGCCCGTATTGTAGGAGCCTTAGGTAGTCCGTCCGGGTGGTGACAATTTGAATGGGATATATGACATTGAGCCTGGTACAGTACGGAATAAAAAATACCGATGCGGACTTATTTTAGTCCTCTCTATGTACTCTTTTAATTATGGCGGTCTGAGGCTAACATCCGTTATGTATGGGTGACGAAGGAGGAGCACTTCGTTCAACACAAATGCGCACAGAGAAATCCACGGGTGAGTACAGATTCCTTCCTCCGGTCGGAAGGTGACTGCTGCAGTAACTACCTAATGAGATGGGATCGCTTTCAGGCAGTTGTTTCAGGTAAAGGTGGAGTTACACCGTGCTCTGAGGAGTAAGGCTCAAAGGCTTGATATGTCGACGCGGTAAGCAGGAATACCGTGCAATGTCTCCCGGCATTTGCGTCGGGAAAAATTAAACAGTTCATTTTGTGACCTCTTCGTTAAGTTGCTCATTCTTTGAGTCCGCTACAGCTGGGGCAGTTATGAGCTGGTCGCTATGTAAATTGACTGGAAAAGTAGTCTTGCCCATCAGAGAGCATTCTTAGTATGGAGCTGGTACTGCTACAAAACCAAGAGTTGTCCTTCCTCCTGGGCGATTCCGCGTCTCTTATATTGTATATATAGAAAACCGAGACGGAGTACCTCCGACTAACTTGGCCACACTTTATTCTAAGTTAACATTTCGGACTGGACAATCAGCACATTTATGCGCAGGTAGAAATTTTTGTGTCCAACGATGTGTACAAGTAGTGTCTTAAACTAATTTTCTCTAAATTTAATTCCGAACCAGAGAGTCCTTTCGGCGTTTTCACGGCCTTTATAGGTGGCTATTGGAACCTACTTTTTTCTGGTAACGGCCACGATTACACGATTTATGACTATATGGTCTATGTACCACCGATGTCCATGAGATAAGATTAAGTGGATGGTGATTTTGAAACAGGTAACCAGGAAAACTCGGCCTTGACATTCACTTCCCTTAAAAGGTGGCCTTGTCTTTTAGCAACATCTAATCGCAGTCAATTAAGTGATAGATGCATGATTCTCACATAAAACGGTTTCAAGTTACAAATTTCTTTTAAATTAAAAATAACTAGCAAAAGCCATGCTTTGTTTGGATTCGCGAAGCATTATTTTATAAAATAGATAAGGTACCCTGGGGTAATAACGCCACCTTAAGGTTCTACCAATTTTCACGGCTTAGTTTTAGATTGTATTTTTCAAACAAATATAGGATCTGTTACAGCAACTCATTGACTATCTATATAAAATAAAATAATTTAACAGATATGTATTCATAAAATGTAATGGCGTTTTTTCTTGAGCAATGCTATTTGGCGTTATTACCCACCTATATGGGTAATAACGCTATGCAAACAAAACTATGAAATAAGATGGAATAATTGCATGTAGATTGCCCAATTCTAAAAATACAAACTCTACAAACTTAGAAATTGACAAATTGCATTCTAAGCTATTGAAAATGTTCAATTTTTTGTGAAAGTGTAAGAAAAATAAAGGTGTGGTGTGGGAGGGGGGGGGATGAGGCAAAAGAATATCAGATCGTGAGCTTCTTTTTGCTTAAAAAAGACCGCTTAAATAGAAATATGAGAAACATTGCACAGTTTTAACTGTGTTTATTTGAATCAGTAATTAAGATGTAGCTCTGCCACTGTAGGGAATCAACCGGGGTATTAATGTCAAGGATTGGCGTTATTACCCCGGTATAGTTATTGCGCAGTACATTTTAAATTACAAATTATCTCGAGAAGATATCCAAAATCTTCAACAACATTTTAAAAGTACATGAAATGCACTACAAATTTATGTAATTAACAAAGTATTATCCGAATAAAAAGGTCGTCTTCACATTACAAAACGTATCTCGCAAATTTTAGATCAAGCGTTAATTTTAGTTATTTGTAAAAACAGTAAGACCTAAAAATGAAACAAATTAACTTGAAGCTGTTTTTTGCGATTTATATGACTCAAAACCCTTCTGCGCAGCACATGGGTGTCATTTACCTGAATATTTCATAATTATGCAAAATATAAGCACTTGGCGTTATTACCCCGCCTGGCGTTATTACCCCAGGGTACCTTATTTGAAAGTAACAATATTTTTTTTATTATTATTATTGCATCTTTATTAAACAAAAACGTTATTTTATATTTTGGCGCATTTTAATTTTTTATTTATGATGTAAAACTGGCATAATAAGATATTTTCGAAGCAAACTTTTACAATTTTTTTTTAAATTTTCAACTAAAAGATCTTTTAAAGATGTTTTTACAATTTCAAGTAGCCACTGGTGTTTTTTAATTGTTTGAAATATGCATGTTTCCAATCTTTGTAATTAACATCCGATAATCTTTGATAGCTATTTTAGAATAATATATTTGAAGAAAGCTTGAAGAAAGTTACTTCTTCAAAATCCTATTTTCTGGAAAAAACATTTGAAATCTCCTTTCGTTGATACTATGAATTTTTAACTGTAAAACATTTTATTTTAATTTCTTCGTTTTTATACATGTTAGCGTATGAGAATTGCTGTAATTCTCTCCGCGTGGGAGAACTTTTTACTTTCAGCGAATGGCAACTCAATTAATGGAATTACCTTTTTTAACGAAGCGCTCTCTCACTCTCGCAGTGACGTTTTCACGAATAATTATTGTTGTGTTTGCGAACTTATTAAAGTCTTATTTTTCTATAAAATCCTTCTGATTAATGAGTCGATATTATTTAGCCACAATACGACCTTCGCAAAAATATTTATAAAGAGCTTGAACCAACAACTTCACACAGATCTTTTAATTTTTCATTTATATAACAAATTTAAGAATTAATTTTATTTGTTTACAATTATTTTGTTGCCAGTTTACAAAAAAAAAAAAAAAAAAGAAAAAGAAATCCATAATACAATTCTTTTAAAATGTTTGAGTGTCATCTGTGCAAACGATTTTGCGGGATAATGAAAACATGTTTTATTTAATAAATTAATCATGATTCTATCTATAATTATTTACTCCATGATTTAAACTTTTTTTTTCTGAAAATATACGCGTTTCATTTTTTATTTATTTGCTAAAATGCGTCCGTATTGGAAATGCATGTAAAATAAATTGATTAAAATAATAATTTTTTTAACGTTTTACTGTAAAAAAATTATATTCTGCAAATCTACAGATCATAATTTATTTTTGTGTTTAATTTGAAGTTAAAATATTGAATAGTTTTTTTGTAAAGCGTACGACAAATTGTAATTTGAGTGGACTAGTAGAGGATTCGCTTCGCTCATCCTAATAATAAACTTAATTTTTGGTTTAGTATTGGAAAATTAGTTTTCTTTTCTGATTTCAAGATAATCATTCCTCATAACTTTCCAAAATTTCTTTTAAAACTTCAATTTCAATGATTCGAATCCCCCTCTCCCCTTCAAATACAATGAAATAAGTTCGATTTGTGAAAGAAACTTTTGAGCCATCGATTTGGTTGCCAGTGATTAATTATTACCTTTTTCAGGATCTGAAGGCACGTCTGGGTAGATTATAACTTATCATTCCAACAAAAATCAATATTCATTGTCAATCTTCTTTGAAGAATGTACCACATACAGTCAAAGGTGACCAGCCACTTGCGATTTTAGACATTTTGTTACATATCTAGAAAAACATATGCGAAACTATCTTGAAACTCCAGGTGTATAAACTAAACAGTACAGATCATATATTTCTGCAAAGGTTTTTTTTTTTCAACCGGAAATTTTAAAGGGGACCGTCAACATGTTTAAAAAGAACGACAATATTGTAGATAACCCAGTCAAACATATTGTAGCAAAAGCTTTTAAATTGCAGATTATGGTGAACTGGTTTATGGTAATGAACTACGTTCACTTTTATGAGGATAGCATGTGCACTAGTAGAAAAATAACTGTTTTTATAAAAACAGTTCTAAATTTTACAATGTTTTTTCTTTATATTTTGCAAAAGAAAAAAAAATCTTAATACATAATTATTTTTTATTTTTTATCAATTATGTAGAGTTATTATCGAAAAGCGTAAGGTTTATTCGATTATTTTTTGAAGGAAAAGGCAAATATTTCTCTTTTTTAAGGTCCTGTACGATATGGTGATTGGGAAAAATCTAGGACTGAATATTTGAAACGTAGAGCACATGTTACAGGTACTATTCTGTAAAACATTTATGCTTCTCCTAGTCTCTAAGTTTTTTTAACTTTTGAAATTTTCATAATTTTTTTTGTAATTTTGCTTTACATATTCAGTATTTATTTATCAGTGTGGATTTATAGTAATTGGACAAACAGCGTGGCTTATAAAGAGTATTTTTGCTGCCATATTAGAGAACGCAGTATTTTAAGTCTGAAAATGAAGTGTCTGACATTATTATATGTTTTTGAAATATCTTTTGTGGATTTCTATTGTTATTCTGCAAATGTTCCAACGTAAATCAATTATTGTAATACGTTTGACGGTATGTTTACGTCCAATGTTTGTTATTGTCCAATGCTTTGTTTATTTAAACTGATACTTTGATATTGAATTAAGAAACATTGTATGTGTTATGAAGAAGACATTGTCATTTACACGTAAAACAAAGTTAACTTTCAGAGGATAGTGCAACAAAAATCTGACCAATCGTGTAAACTTAATCAAAACCAAAGACTAACTTTGAACATTCCACTATTTAAACATGGTGGAAAATTGCGTGTAATTTGAAAACAAATGAATATAAAAATAACAAATTTCGAGAATATGTGGATTAAACAGTTATTTATTGAATGCGAAATGATTTACAACAAAAAAATCATCATGGTGAAAATTCCGTTCCTGCAGAAAACAATATATTACAGTATTTTTTTGGCAAAACATCACTGAAACATTACATAAATGATTTCTAATATGAAATGTTTTCACTTCTGACTTGAATGCATTGGTCGCATCTACTATCCAAGTTGTCAATTAAGTTCTCTGACACCGAAATAAAGAGTGAGAACCAGACACGGAGAAAGCATTGTTCCAGCCCTTCTAAAAATTTCAAGGAGTTTAAGTAGCACTTGGTCTTCCGAGATAATCCCAAACATGCTTTATCAAAATCAGGTTTGTAGAGTGAACTAGCCATTTCATCCACTTCAAACCGTGATTTTCAAGATAGTCCTCAGCCACCATATCTCAGTGAAATTTCACATTATCTTACATCAGAATGAAATCATTACTAATAGCATAGTCGTATGATCGGTCATATGAATCAAGGATTTCTTTATGATATCTCATACGTTCCTTTCTCAGAGAGTATCATTCCAAATTTCAATCTACAGAGATGAAAATCCAATATATGACAGAGTTCTTCCATGGAAATCTCGAAGGTCAATGTGACTAACTGAGATTCCTTCCGAATCCATGAATTTACAATATATGTGCCTGTGTGTTTTATCAGTATTGAAATGATGGTACCTCGTGTGTTGTTCCTTTGAATTCTACAGACTTCCTAAAGCTCATTGATGTGCGGTACGGGGAAATTCGTTCACTTGCCCAACGTAGACATTCTTTTTTCTGTCATCATTTGAGGGGAACACACGCTTCCGGTTGCCTTGGATTGAGAACTATTTTGTGAAAAAAAACTTCCCACTGTAGTAGTTTAGAATCTTCTCTCTGATTCTATAAAATGGCCTGCAACGAGGTGCGGCACAGTGCTACACCTTCTTCTTGGAGCCTAAAGAGCTATAAAACCTGGTCGATCTGGAGCATCTGTTTTGGGCACAGAATTTTTGGATTTGTCCTGGAGTTGTTGGACAACACTGAGACACAGGTACATTAATACGTCTATCGGTATTAGCCTTTGGAAACCCCATTCTTTCCATCCGACCTTATCAAATATGACTAAAAACGTTTCCTAGACACTGCTAAATTGTACTGGCTATTGTCAATGAAACTGCCAACAACAGTTGAAAATTGATAAAAGTTAGACACGAAAGTACGAAAGTTTGGTATTTTATATTCTTCTTTCACTCATATTTACCTGTTCTTTTCTATAAAACAAAATTGGTAGCTATCATTTTTGCATACATTTTTATAAAGTACAGCCATTTTTTATTTTATTTTATGATGAGCTTTGAAAAATATGTCTTACCTTAGTTTATGCTAACGAGTATATAATAAAATTTTGAGTAAGTAAGCTATAATATCTAAAGTAAAAAAAAAAATCAGCTGTACTAAGCGATTAAGAAACTATCCCAATGTATGAGCCCCTCGCAATCATACCATTCACAAAAATTAAATGAAATTTTAATTTGAATTATTTTGAGATGTTAAAAGATTACAGTGGTTTGATTTTTAAAAAAAATCGATGTTGTCATTTAGATTTTTTTAAATTTTATCATTAAAATAACTGTTACAATTTATCTAATGCTTTTATTTTTGAGCTACATTCTTGAGTACATTTCTCAAAATACTTTAAATAAAATTTTCATTCATTTTCTATGAATGGATTGAAAGTTCTCAACTCGTAGATTGGGATAGTTTTTATAATAACTGTTGTAATATTCACAATCTAATACAAACTATTTTAACGTAATGAATAAGTTACCAAATAATGAAATGTCACCTATTAAAGTCACCTATTATAAGTTACCAAATAATGTCACCTATTACCAAATAATGAAAAAAAACAACATTACCGTTTTAACCCAGCATTGTTTCTCCAGGTACAGATGGATGGGCTGTAGTTATCCATTTCCCTCGAGTTTTCGATCGTCATTTTTAAGTTGGAATACGCACTGTAGAAAAAAATATTACGCTAAATTTACGGTAAAAACTGCTGGCAGCAATGGTGCCAGTAATTTTTGATGTAAAAATTGCAGTAAAAAGTTAGATGTAATTTTTTATTACATCTCATTTTATTGCAATTTTTAAGGTAAAACTGCTATCAACATTGGTGCCAGCAGTTTTTGCTGTAAATTTAACTGATATTTTTTACAGTGCGATTTTTCAATGCTTTGTATAAATTTTCAGGAACTGAAGATATTTATCACAGTTGTTATTAGATTCAGTACAGCAATCCCTTAACATTTGCAAGTTTTGATTATTCACGAAAATGAAAATGCAGAATATTTCAAAATTCGTGAATACTTCGCATCAGAATTTTCTCTTACATGCGGATTGACAATATTCGGAAGAAAAATAGAATAAAAAATGTATTAGAAAAAAAATATGAGGCAAACAGAATAAAAATATAATTACCTGTAGCATCTTTGCAGTCGCTATTTTGACATTCGTGGATGGAAAGTGTACAGCTTGGATATACTACGCGTAATCGAGGGATGTCGGATCGACATGTATTAATTTCTGACTTATATTGTAAAATAGTAAAGTCGCTATATTCCTACACCAAGTTTTTTTTTACCTTATTTTATAACAAGTCCAATAATTCTAGCACAATCTGTATATTCTTTAAATTATACAGTTACAAAATTAGGAATTAATTTTCACACAGAAACCGAAAACGGAAATTTAAATTTTTTAGACATAAATGTTTGTTATATTTAACATAAATGTTTTGTAAAATTATATAAACATTCGATGTTATTAGTATATTTTTTAAAGTTACTATTCGATTGACAATATTTAATAAATATAGCAAAATAATTTGAAATTCGGAGCTTTTTATTACAAAATGCATCAAAAATATCCAAATTAAACAAATAATTATACAGAAGAGCATCTTTAAAATAAAGTATTTAATGCAAAGAACAAAAATATGTGTTACAAGGTTTTTTTTACATGTTGTTTCTAAATTTTTTTAATATGTTTTTTTACAAAACCGCTGATCTTCTGATAATAATGATCTAAATGTACAGAAATTGAATCATATTTAATTTTCTTTCTTCCGGTGTTAACAGTTTTAATATTAAAATATTGCTTAAAAATTAAAAATATTTTGTGCACATATATTTTAATATTGAAAGACAATTTTTATATCAGTTTAATAGATTTTTTTTAAATAAAAGAAAATATGGAAAACTTAAATGAAGAAATTGGATTTGAAGGTTATTTAACCTATACTTTAAAAGAACTAACTATTCAAGAAAAAATGAAAAACAACTCATCACAAGATTTGATGATTATTTTGTCATTTGGATAATTTCCTTAATTTTGAGTTTGGGTTTGTGAAGCTTGAGATATTTTTCTTTTATGAGTGTTCATGTTTAGATATTATCAGAGCTTGCATTTTTATTAAAGAAGCGAAAAATATTGCAGCGCCCTTGCTGGAAACGTATTGGGATTTGAAGAAACCAGTGCTGGGTTTCTGCCGCAGAAACAAGTGGCAGAAAGTAGTTTTAACCGACAGAAACTGGCAACAACTGGCATAAATTCATTTCAAGACATAATCTGAGACTTTTTAGTAGTATTTAATTGCTTATACATTTTATTTTATGAAAAATAACAAATAATAATTTGGATTAAACATAAAGTAAAAAACATGATTGTTCTATTGCAGCTGCTCATAAAATTTACTTAGCTTTATTTAATGATTGAAATATCATTTAAGCTCACAAATGCAAGATTGAAATCACATTTAATGCAGTGTTAGCTTTTATGCTAGCTTATTTTTTTAACTAAATTCTTTATATGTTAAATACATGTGCGAATTATGAATTATTGCACGTTAAAGTTCTTATTGGTATTGCTTCTTAGTTTCTGCCAGTTTTTGCCACTTACTGGCAGAAAATTGCCAGCCCTGGAAGAAACATTAGTAATGATTCAGTTTCACTCTAACATATACTGGTGATATTACCATTTAAAAAATACAAAACAAAAGCGCAAAAATATTTGTTATATAAGTGATTTTACTAATAGAAATACGCATGACCATTAATTTGTTGTGTGAAAATCTCCTTAATTTCCCACATTTTGCATAATTATTACTTGAAAGATACGTTTCTGCAATTTTAGCACTGCCGATAGTTTCACGGCATGAAATATTAAAAGATTAAGTATAAATTATAATATTAATACTGTAATAATAATTTATTATAGTATTACTATTAGTTTAAAAGAGAACTATTAAAAAATGTGCATTTGTCAGTTTGGAAAAAATTTCACCAAAAGTTTTTAATATACATTTATACATTTTTTTCAAAAGAAATTTAATTTAATGATAATTGTTAAACTACTAGAAACGCATTAATTACTGACATAATTATCACTATAATGTTTTCTTTGATCTGAGTGTTATTCACTCCAATTAACATAAATGGATTAAATTCATTAATGTATTTGCAGGGTATTGGAAATTGTGCTAAACGTCAAAATATGTATAAATAAATGTTCTAAAAACCAGTGTGTTTTAAGTAATTTCTTGATGTTTTATCTTTGGTAAAATTAAAGAAATTTCTAATTTTTTAGGAGACAAGTATTAGCAAGAGAATCGTCTAAACAGAAAAGAAAGATTTTGTAACTTTAACACCTCACCGGCAGCATCTTGAAATTTTAATTTACCTAACTATAGCTTTGTTTTTCTTATATATAAATAGTTGTACTATCTTATAATAACGATTATGTATACGAAGTATCCATTGTAATTATTTTTTCTATAAAGTAAATGTAGTTCAGTAAGTGTCTAAGTGTGTTTCCTCAAATCTAAAATTGCTTACGTGCACTAAAAAAGTCTGGTTGCAGAAACTGCTTGTTTTGAAGTAAAAAAAAAATAAAAAAATGGGCTGTTTTCGGTCTTAGAGAATGATATTTTGAGCTAATAAGGATAAAGTTGTTCGTAATAAATACGTATTTTTCTTTGTAAATTAAATATATTTTATTTATATTTTATTTGATGGATTTTCTTCTACAAAATCAACAATTTGATTAACAGTGCAAATGCATGTACAAGATTTATAATTTCCTGTTTATATCAAAGACATACTTATGTAGGAAGAAACAAACGATGAAGTGCAAGTATCACATGCGCTCAAAAGATTCCATGAAATAAATAAATGAATCATTAACTGTATTACTAAAAAAATCGCGTGTAAAAGAATAATAAGACTTTGGGGGGGGGGGATCTTTACAACGTAAGGTTGAGCTTAGCTGTATATACTAGAAAAGTTCAAACAAATATGAAGCCTACATACTAATCCAATTACTCTTTTTTTATTCTTATGCTAAAACAAAGCCCCTTTCAAAGTTAATCTCGGCATTGTGCTAAGTGTGCTTCTAAAGAATATAGTAAAATTGTAACGTCCCCGCCTTAGTCCCTGTTGAGATTTGAGATGGGTTTTAAATTGACTTTTAAAGACATGGGAGGCATATACAGAGTTCCTATTCAACGCAAACTAACTGCGAACGACATAATATTAGTTGAATTAATTCTAATTAAATTAGTCTGTTTTTAATAATTTGACGTTTATTGCTTTTGTACAGTTGCTGGGAATTGTATTACAAATTTGTCATTAAAATTGTTATTTAGGCTTTAAAAGCTGATGATACATAGTGCACGCGGCCCCTGTCATTATGTATGTACAAACCGTCCGTATCCTTAAGGATTGACATCTCCGCTAATTACCGTTGATTTTTTTTTCGAAAATCCTTATAAACAATGTTTTTATACTTCTACTTCAATAGCTACCTTCATTGTCCCTTAACAGTTTTGCTAAATGCCTGCAAATCGATTTTGATAACGGAAAAATGCACTTTACTCAAAAACGATATGTCCTAGAGTAATCGTTATAGTTTTTCTATAAGGTTCTAGCATCTAATAACTTTCTATAATTTTGATTATTCTAGATTTGGAAATAGATAGGTGGGGGATCATATTTTACACTATATTTTGACAATATCTTTGAAAATGTAATACTTTAAATTAACTCATTAATCGCTAGTATTGCGTGGACGCAATGGTCAAAATAAATGCGTGTAAAATATTAGCTATCAGCAATTGTATATTAACAGTAATTTAAAAAAAAAAAGAATATTCTGAAAAATAGTTCAATAGAAAAAAATATTCGACAATTTTTTTATATATTAAATAGCGAGGTCTGAACTTTAAGCATTTTTAAGCGAAAACTTTCACTTACTTATTTTCGCAGAATGAATGTATTCTAAACCATTACTTTTATTAACTTCAGCATCGAAAAAAGAACATTTCAATAATAGATAAATTAAATGTTTAGCAATTAGGTCAGTAGTTTACATTTATTTTAACTAAAATTGTAAATTTATATGCTATAAAAGATTAGATATGCATATGAATATCAAAAATTTTATGGGCTTTAATTAAGGACATTAGTAAATAAGTGTGTTTTGAATTTATAATTTTAATTAAAATATGTAACCTACACAAATCTTGTTCTATTTTACTTTTATACTCAATTTTCTGTTTTTTTAATTATATTTTTTACTTTACTTTTCAATCGAAAGAAAATTTTAAATAAATGGCTATGCAAAATATTTGTAACAACAAATTTCTAAAAATTGAAAATTTCTGAAATATGACGAATGGCAAGAGTTCAATTCAATCTTTTCATCCATTAAAAAAATAATAATAATAATAATAATAATAATAATAATCTGTATTTATGCTGTATTAAACTATTGCATAAGAATATTCCATTTGAATATTCACAAAAATGTTAGTTAGATATTAATATGCTACAATAATTCACTTTGAAAATAAAATATTTTCAAAAATATTCAATTCTTTTGGAACTTCATTAAATTAATTTTTAAGATACATTATTTAAGTTTAATAAGATTTTTTTAAATATTGTCATATAAATCGAGATTTAAGCAGCTTATTTTCATGTATTTTTGTGTAAAAGTATTTAAAAAAATAGCTTTTGAGTGTAGAAAACGTGGATTGTAAGAAATTTTTCTGCTAATTATATAATTTATGATTACCGGTGAGCTTAACAATATCATAATCGCCGTATACGGTTAAAAGCTTTTCTGTAAAATTGGAAAGAATCTGTGGTTAATATATTATCTCAAGTTTCACGTAAAATTACAGAAAAACAGAAATTTTGTTAAATAACAGAGACGTTATTCGTTAAATTTCCAACATACATTAGATCATTAAAGATAAACAAGATTCTGTAAATTTATTTTTACTGATAATTATATATTTTTAAAAATTAGTGAATATCTCAAACTAAAATTATAGAACTGACTTAAATTACAGAAACACAGAGATTCAGATAAATAACAGAGACGTTATTCAATAAATTTAATATAGATTATGCAAATTTACATCGTTAAAAATACTCAACACTCTGTAAATTTATTTTTACTGACAATAATATATTCTTAAAAAATAGTGAATCACTCAGACTGAAGACAGCTACAAAGTAGCGGAATATTTGAATTAATTTTGAATTGCTCTGTCGCTTATTTTTTCACAATATTTCTCACAATGTCATTCGAATCGTCCTGGGATTTGAACTTGAGACATCAGGACTCTGGAAAAGCACTTTCTTGACAAAGCTATAAAAGTTTTTGATCTCGAATGCAAAATATGTCCTTTATAATTCACTGGGAAGAAATTTGTTATACTTGTTCTGTTCTTATTTATTTATTTATATGTATTTTTTAAAGCGATTTTTTTAAATAAATAGGTATGTAAAAATGTATAACATTAAACTTTAAAGGAAAAAAAAACGAAAGTTGTGACATCATATTTATTTAGTGATGCAGCACCGAAGATAATAAAATAAAATAAATAAACTCTGATACATGAAACGAATGGCAGAAATACAATTTGATCTTTTCACCCACTCAAAAAAATGGAAAAAATTTTCTTCATTCCTGCTGCATTAAACTTTTCCATACGTTTTTGAATATTCACAAAAATGTACGTTAGATAAAAAAAAAATATGCTGAGAATAGTTTTCTTTGAAAATGAAATATTTACGAAAATTTTCAAGTAAATTATTTTGGAATTGTGTTAAATTATTTTTAAACATATTTTTTTTTATTTAAAAAGAGGCCGTCCATAAATTATGTCACGCTTAGAGAAAGGGGTGGATTTGTGAAATTGTGACAGTTTGTGACAATGGGGTGAGAGGGGATAAGAAAAAATGTGCAATCACGCATTTTAGTTAAAATAAAAATATTAAATTTTGTAGTTATTTTGAAAATAAAGTACTTTATGTTAATAAACTAAAGATAAAATTGAAAGTCAAACATTCTATTGAAATCCATTTCAAATTCCAAAATACTACAGCTTTTATTTGCTCTTACATATTAATATTGCATTACTGTTGTATATTAATTATAATTTTTGTTGTAAATCTTAATCTTATTTCATATAAAATGAGTAAACAAATCTTTTTTATTGTTATCCTCAGAAAAGTCACTGAAAAATTAAAAATAAAATGTTAAAGAAAGAAAAAGCGAAAGTTGCAAAATCATATTTATTTAGTGATGCAGCATCGATGAAAAAAGAAATATTTTGAAAAACTTTGAAATATGAAACGAATGGCAGGAGTTCAGTTCGATTTTTTCATGAATTTGAAAAAACAGAAAATTCTTCTTCATTCATGTTGCAATAAAGTTTTGCAAACGTTTTTGAATAGTTAAAAAAATGTAGGTTAGATAAAATGTTTTGAGCTAGTTTTCTTTAAAAATGAAATATTTAAGAAAATGTTGAGGTAAGTAATTTTGGAACTGCATTAAACTGCTATTTAAAACATATTCCTTAATTTAAAAATGAATTTTTCTTATATAGTTATATAAGGCCATATTTAACTAATAAGAAACATTACTCACACTGGTT
Organism: Maratus speculifer; assembly: GCA_964019185.1. Taxonomy (NCBI): domain Eukaryota; kingdom Metazoa; phylum Arthropoda; class Arachnida; order Araneae; family Salticidae; genus Maratus; species Maratus speculifer. The sequence continues at coordinate 132,557,720 of OZ025297.1, read as the reverse complement.
CTTTCAATTTAATACAACAAAATAGACTGTAATCCTTGCTTTTTATTTCAAATCAAAATAGCGAGCCATTGCACGGCGTTCAACATTTCATCATCTTTTTACATTGTAATAAAGAACACAAAACTAAAAGCACAGTGCATGCTGCCAAAAAAATAATATTAGAAATATAAATTACCATGGAAACGAAGAATAATATATCTTCGTGATGCTTTTTTTCACATAAATGAATGCAGACTATATTTACAGAAACAGTTATTTTGTTAAAATTTATTTTTTAAAAATATCAGCTATCGAGTAAAGAAAAAGTGGATAATTATTTAAGAAAATATTTGGTAAATGGAGCTTAATTTTTTGCTTAGTAAAATTGTTAGAAATGTACACATCATTACATGTATTTTAAACCATTACTCTTACTAACATCAACATCGAAAAAATATTTTAATAATTATTTAAATTTATATTTAAATAATTAAATCAATATTTAACATTGAACTAAAATTGTAAAGTTATGTATAAAAAACGGTTATATGTGCATTTGAATATCAAAAATTTCATGGCAGACATTTGTAAATAAATATAATTTGAATTTATAATTTAAAAAAGAAATAACCAATATAAACCTTGTTTTAATTTTATTTTATGCCTAATGTTCTGTTAAATATAATTTATTTTTAATTATTTATAATTTTTACTTTTCAGTGGAAATTTTTTTAATACCATGCAAAGAAAAAACATGCAACTATAAATTTCAAAGCGAAAAAAGCGATAGTTGCAACATCATATTTCTTTAGTTTTGCAGCACCGAAGAAAAAAACTTTTTTTGTAAAAACTCTGAAATATGAACCGAATGGCAGGAATTCAATTCGATCTTTTCATCCATTTAAAAAAAGGGAAAATCCTTCTTTATTCATCCTGTATTAAAAGTTTTCATACGTTTTTGAATATTTAAAAAAAATGTAGGTTTTATTAAAAATATGCTAGAATAGGTTTCTTTTAAAATGAAATATATACGTAAATGTTCAAGTACCTTATTTTGGAACTGCATTCAAGTATTTTTTAAACATATTCTTTCATTTAAAAATAAATTTTTCTTATTTAGTTATTTAAATGCAGATTTACAGTTTAAATCCAAGTAAATTTGCTTAAAATTATTTTTTTAATAACCCATTGTTGCATGCACAAATCGTTGATTCTAAGAAAATATCAGTAAATTTTATAGAAAAAAAGGCCGAAAGTTGCAACATCATACTTTTTTAGCGATGGAGCACTGCGAAAAAAAAAAAGGAAAGTATAACCTCCATAACGGACACTCCCGAATAGCGGACACTTCTATTTAACGGACAGTTTTCCAATCCCCACTCCCAAAATCTAAATTTTGGTATGTTTAACCTCTGAATAATGAACATTCCGAATAGCGGACAGTAGTTTTGGAAATAAAGAATTGAAAAAAAATGTAACGGACAAAAAAAAGGTACTATACAAATAAAATACAATAAAAATACAAATAAAAAAAAAACTTTAAAATTTATTAGGACAACGTGTCACAAATTTTGTGATCACAGACAAATGTATGGGGTGAGCTGGGGAAAATCTCACCTCCCTTCATGCCCAGTGTTGAATTTAGAGGAAGGCACATTCCTTCAGAGCATTGAAATTCCTCCCCCACCAGAAGATTTGAAATTTTATTGTTTTAATTGTCAAAAAGTGTAATTTCCACCTTCGTTTCTACAGACACAAAATTTGTAAAACAGAATACTGTAGTAAACACTGCCAAGTCCGAGAAAGAAAATATCCCTCTTTGAAATATTTAGGATTATAAGCTGATTAATCTCTAGAAACCCAAGTTTCTTGATCCACAGAATTTCATCATGCGTACATTCGTTTTAAATTCGCGTAAGATAATTTCGATTTTTTTTCGTAAGAATTTTTTTAACAGTGCATAAATGTATGCATAATTTTATTTCAGTTTTATAGTTTAAAAAATAATTTTAATGCCTAATTAGTCCTATAATAGAGGTTTTAGGACATATAAAAGTCAATTAATGAAACATTATGCATTTCTTAGCAATTTTTGAATCTTTGAAAATTTCCCAATAGCGGACACCTCCAAATAACGGACATTTCCTCAGGTGTCCGTTATTTAGAGGTTTTACTGTACTTTGAAAAACTCTGAAATATGAAACGGATGACAGGAGTTAAGTTCGATCTTTACATCCATTCGAAAAACGGAAAATCCTTCTTCATTCGTGCTGTATTAAACTTTTGCATACGTTTTTGAATATCCACAAAATTTAGGTTAGATAATAATATGCTGGAATAGTTTTCGTTGAAAATGAAATAGTTACAAAGTTTTTCAAGTGAATTATTTTGGAACTGCATTAAATTTTTACATAAAATAATAAATAATAAAAAGAAGAGGTATATGAATAATGTAATAATATATATAATAAGAAGAAGAAGAATGCTATAAATAACATCTATTAAAATATATTTGCTTAATTTTGCTATAAGATATTTTAGTAACTGGAGCTTAATTTAGTGCTTACTAAAGTTTATACAAATGTACTCGTCTTTGAATGTGTCCTAAAGCATTACTTTTAATTATTCAAATATCAAAAAAGAGTATTTCAATAATAATTAAATAATTAGATTAATATATAAATCAATTGTTTACATTTATTTTAACTAAAATTGTAAATTTATATAGAGACCGGCTAGATATGTATTTGAATATCGAAAATATAATGACAGGCATTTGAAAATGAATGTAATTTGAATATATAATTTTCATAAAAAATATGTAACCGACATCAACCTTATTCTATTTTTCTTTTCTACCTAATGTTCTGTTTATTTTCTTTTCACTTTTCAATCTAGATTTTAAAATAAATAGCTACGCAAAAAAATTGCAACATTAAATTTCACAGGAAAAAACGAAAGTTGCAACATCATGTTTATTTAGAGATGCAGCACCGAAATTAAATATATATATATATTTTGAAAAACTCTGAAATACGAAAACGAATGACAGGAGTTCAATTCGGTTTCTTCATCCATTCAAAAAACGGAAAATTTTTCTTCATTCATGCTGTATTTAACTTTTGCATGCGTTTTTGAATATTTACAAAAATGTAGGTTAGATAAAAATATGAAACAGTATTTTTCTTTGAAAATAAAATATTTTCGAAAATATTCAAGTAAATTATTTTGGAAGTACATTACATTACTTTCTTAAAATATATTCTTTAATTTAAATGTGACTTTTTCTTATATTTTTGTATAAATACAGATTTAAGCAGTTTATATCCATGTAATTTTGTGTAAAAAAAGAAAAAAAAACAATTGTTGAGTGCAGAAAACGTGGATTGTAAGACATATTTCTGCCATTATATAATTTATAATTACTATAAGTTTAACAATACCATAATCACCGTTTATAATTGAAAAAAATTTCTGTAAAATTTCACAGAATCAGTGGGTAATCCATTATCTTATGTCTTATGTAAAATTATAGAAAAATACTAGATTCTGTTAAATAATAGAGAAGTTATTGAGTAAATTTACAATAGACTCTGTAAAATAACATCGTTAAAAATACTCAAGACTCTGTAAGTTTATTTTTACCGATAATAATACATATTTTTTTTAAATAATGAATTACTCAGATTACAGACAGCTTCACATTAGCGGATTTTTTAAAATAATTTTGAATTGCTCTATAACTTTATTCTTTCACCGAATGTTTCTAGTTGTCCTGGTGTTTGAACTTGAGACATCTGTATTCTGGAAGAGCACATTCTTGACAGAGCTATAGAAGCTGTTGATCTCGAATGCAAATAATGTGTTTTATAAATCACGGGGAATAATTCTATTGTACTTCTACTGTTCTTGTCTATTTATTTATTTACTATTCAATCGAAAGAAATCTTTAAATAAGTCGGCATGCAAAAAAATTTGGAACATTAAATTTCAAAGAAAAGAAGAAAAAATTCCAAAGTTGTTCTATATTTTTTTCCTAATGTTCTGTTTTATTGATTTTATTTTTTAAAAACAAATAGCAATAAAAAAAAAAACATTAAATTTCAAAGAAAAGAGAAAGTTGCAAAATCATATTTTTTTAATGATGCAGCACCGAAGAAAAAAGAAATATTTTGAAAAAAAAAATATGAAATATGAAAAGAATGGCAGAAGTTCAATTCGATCTTTTCAGCCATTCAAAAAACGGAAAATCTTTCTTCATCCATGCTGTATTAACTTTTGCATACGTTTTTGAATATTCACAAAAATGTAGGTAGATAAAAATATGCTAGAATCGTTTTCTATGACAATGAAATATTTTCAGAAATATTCAAGGAAATTATTTTGAAAGTGCATTAAATTACTTTTTGAAATATTTTCTTTAATTTAAATATGAAATTTCTTATATTGTTACATATAATCAGATCTAAGCAGTTTATATCCATGTAATCTTGTGCAGAATTATACTGTTCTTTTTTATTTATTTGTATATTTTTCTTCTGAATCGAAAGAAATTTTTTAAATAAATAAGCATGAAAACAATTTACATTATTAAATTTAAAAGAAAAAAGAAAAAGATAAAATAAAACGCAGAAAAACCAGTAAAAAGGCAAATTGCAACACCATATTTATTTACTGATGCAGCACCGAAAAAAGAAAAATAAAACTCTTAAAAATAAAACAAATGCATGAGTTCAATTCGATCTTTTCATTCGTTCAAAAAACGAAAAATTTTCTTCATTCATGCTGTATTAAACTTTTGCATACGTTTTTGAACAATCACAAAAATGTAGGTTAGATAAATGTATGCTGGAATAGTTTTCTTTGATAAAAAAATATGCCCGAAAATATTCAATTGAGTTATTTTGGAACGGCATTAAATTATTTTTTAAAACCTATTCTTATTTAAAAAAGATTTTTATTTATAAAGATACTTACATCCAGATTTAAACATTTTAAATCTAGGAAATTTTGCTTAATTTTTTTTAAATCAGTTGTCGAGTGAAAAAAAAAAATGTGGATTAATATATTTTTCCTAGTTCCTAAAAAGGCGTAAGGAAAATTTTAAGTACAGAAAAATAGTTTTATTGTATATGCATTTATATATATGTGCGTATATACAAAATATGTAGTATATAGCATATATATGTATATATGTATATATATATACATAATATGTGTGTGTAAAGAAAATGCTTTGTTTAAAGAACATATTATATAAAATAGTTTATTCAACAATTTTTTTATATGAATGCTATAAGTAGCATCTATTAAAAATATATTTGCATAACTTTGCTAGAAAAGATTTTAGCAACTAGAGCTTAATTTACTTCTTAGTAAAATTATTAGAAGCGTACAAATCTTTGCATCTATTTTAAAGCGTTTATTTTACTAACTTCACCATCGAAAAAAAAATTCATTAACAGTTAAATTAATAGTTTAATAAGTAAATCAATAGTTTATATCTATTTTAACTAAAATTGTAAATTTACATATAAAAAACTGTTATATATGCATTTGAATATTAGAAATTTAATGAAAGTAAATAAATATGATGAGTGTAAGTAAATAATTGTAAGATTGTAAATAAATATGATTTAAATTTATAATTTTAATAAAAAATATGTAACCAACATGAAACTAGTTCTATTTTCCTTTTCTTCCGAATATTCTGTTTTATTTATTTTATTTTTATTTTTAAACACATAGCTATACAAAAAAATAAATAAATAAAAATACATTAAATTTAAAAAAAAACGAAAGTTGCAACATTATATTTATTTAGTTATGCAGCACCCAAGAAGAAAAAAAATATTTCGAAAAATTGAATATGAAATGAATGGTAGTTCAATTCGATCTTTTCATCCATTAAAAAAATAAATAAAAGGGAAATTCTTTTTGATTTATGCTATATTAAACTTTTGCATACGTTTATGAATATTCACAAAAAATATAGGTTAGATAAAATATGCTGGATTATTTTTATTCGATATTAAAATATGTACAAAAATATTCAAGTGAGTAATTTTGGTAATGGCATTAAATTGTTTTTAAAACCTATTATTTAATTTAAAAATGATTTTCACTTATAAAGATATTTAAATCCAGATTTAAGCACTTTAAATCCACGGAATTTTGCTTGAAATTATTTTTTTTTTTAATCAGTTGTCGAGAGAAAAAAAAGTGGATGAATATATTCTTCCTAGTTGCTAAAAAGGCGTAAAGAAAATTGTAAGTACAGAAAAATAGTTTTACTGTATATGCATATATATGTGTGTGCATATATACAACATGTATAGTACATAGCATATATATATATATATATATATATATACATAATATGTGTGGGTAAAGAAAATGCCATGTTTAAAGGAACATTATATATCAATGCTATAAATGACATCCATTAAATATACATTTGCATAACTTTGCTAGAAAAAATTTTAGCAACTAGAGCTTAATTTGTTGCTTACTAAAATTAGTAGAAGAGTACATATTTTGCATATATTATAAAGCATTTATTTTACACTGTTAAAAATCTTGTCCTAGTTTGAACCAAATAACGGTGCTCAATAGCTGCAACCAACTATTGGAACTATATTTCAACAAGAGCTCCAAATATTGGTTCAATATTTCACTATTTTATAGTGGCAGCTTTTGAGCACCCAAATTTGATTCAAATTAGGGCAAGATTTTTACAGCGTGCTAACGTCAACATCGAAAAATAAATATTACAATAACAATTAAATTAATAGTTTAATAAGTGAAGCAATAATTTATATTTATTTTAACTAAAATTCTAAATTAATACATAAAAAATGTTATGTATGTATTTGAATATTAGAAATTTAATGACGGACATTTATAAATAAATATGACTTTAATTTATAATTTTAATATAAAATATGTAACCAACATAAAACTTGCTCTATTTTTCCTTTCTTCCTAATGTTCTGTTTTATTTATTTATTTTTTTTTAAACACATAGCTATGCGAAAAAAAAACATTAAATTAAAAAAATACGAACGTTGCAACATTGTATTTATTTAGTGATGCAACACCGAAGAAGAAAAAAAAATATTTTGAAAAACTCTGAAATATTAAACGAATGGCAGGAGTTCATTCCGATCTTTTCTTCCATTTAAAAAAAAAAGGAAAAATCTTCTTCCTTCCGTATTATTAAACTTGTATATATACTTTTGAATATTCACAAAAATATAAGTTAGATAAAAATTTGATTGAATAGTTTTCTTTGAAACTGAAATATTCACGAAAGTATTCAAGTAAATTATTTTGGAACTGCATTAAATTATTTAAAAAAACATATTCTTTAATTTTTAAAAATAAGTTTTTCTTGTATTGTTATTTAAATCTCGGTAATATTATTTTAAATTAATAAAAAAAAAACAGTTGTCATGTGAAGAAAATGTGGATTAATACAATTATTCCTAATTCCTAAAAAATGGTAAGCGAAATTTTAAGAACATAAAAATAGTTTTATTTTGCTCTTGATGTATAGTATACGTTGTTTGCATAGTCTATAGTGCATTGAACTGAAGTGCCATCATTCAGCTTTTCATGCGATACACATGAAAGAGAAAAAATATAAAAAATGCTGTTACACACACGCGCATATATGTTACATGTAAAACCTTTAAATGTTAAAAAAAATAAAGAATAGAATTTGGGAAAAATATTTAAGATTTGTTTTGTACTTTCTTTATGTCTCATATGCACGTAAACAGTTATTTTTTTAAGTTGAAATATTAAAAACCCATTAAATTTTTTCATGTCGTTATAACACATAAAAACACTCTTTCGCAAAGCTTTTTTAGAATACATAATACAGCAGTTTTCATCAGACATTCAAAGTGTATTGAATTTAAATATTACGTAACTTGGGTCTTCTTCCTCTTGTACAATCTCATGAAAATGAAACTCGCAATTTCAGAAATACAAATGCTAAATATGATGCGGAAAAAAACACTTATATTTTCGTTCACAAAAGAAATTTTGTAGGAAAAAAGTTTATTTATTTATTTAAAAAAATCGATTTTTATATTTAAATATTAAATAAAAGCCTGTTTGTAGTTGTAAATGTTCTGACACTCCAATTTTACTAAAAATATACATGCAAAACAGGATGTGAAAATCCCTATACTTTCGTTCACAAAGGAAATTTTGTAGGAATTTTTTTTTTATCTAAGGGATATTTTGCTTTAACATTATTAAAAAAATTGATCTTTCTTTTTTTTATATTACATAAAAGCCTGTTTAGCTGTGAATATTCTGCCACCCCAATTTTACCAAAAATATACATACGATAAAATACTTTTTACTTTCGTTTAAAAAAGACATATTGTAGCAAAAATCTTTATTTATTGAAAGCACACTTCATTAAAAAATTGGTAAAGAAAAAATATTTTTCTTTTTAAATGTAAAATATAAATGTGTTTATTTGTGAATTTGCTGACACCTAAATTCCGCTCATACGGTAATTATATCGCGAGATATTGTAAATTTTGTTTATATACTCAACGCAATTACCCGCACGAATTAAAACTTTACATGACTTTTTCTCGATGACCATATTTTCTTCAATTTCATGTTTTAACGATGAAGTTTTTTTCTGTAATTGAGATAGATATTTTAAAAATAATTGTGAGCGTTTTACATCATATATGTGCATCAAATTAACCTCTAGCTTTTGAGTTATTGAAAAAAAAAGTATAAGAAGATGCGTTAGATTTCATCGTTTTACAAAATACATAACAGTAAAATCCATTCATATTAAATGCAAAAATTCCTGTCCGCTAGGACTACAGGCGGAGTTAGATTTTAGATAAGTTAAGTGCTCATTTCAAGAACAAAAAATAAAATATGATTAGAGATAAACACAGTTTAACAACTTTATTTGGCAACTTTTGAACAATTTTAATTTCATTTTTTTTTTTTTTTTGGTAAAAGCTGGTTTATCAGAATCACGTTAAGCAAAATTCGGCTCAAATGCGCACTTTGACAGTATTTCTTGAAATGTATTCTGATTTAAATAAAAATTTCAACAGTACTGCACTTTATATAGTTCCTAAATAAAGAGAATGGCGATTGAATGGGTTTGAGATCAAAATTGAAATGAAAAATGAGACATAAATTAAGCAATTTGTCATTTGAAAACTTCCACAATTTTTCCGACACGATTGCTTCGGGAAATGCTGTTCAAAATGTTAATTTTGTCAACATTTTTTGAAATTCTGCCTTTGTCGAAAAACTGGCCAATTCGTCATAGTATTTAGTGCTGTTGACGTATGTTTAAAAACATTTCGGTCATTTTCAAAACAAATTAAAAATGATATTCCAAAGTTGTATAGTCTATGGTGCATTGAACTGAAGCACCATCATTAAACTTTTCACGCGACGCACATGAAAGAAAAAATATAAAAAATGCTTTTACATGTACGCACATATGTGTTACATATAATACCTTTAAATATTAAAAAAATAAAGAATTAAATTTGAGAAAAATATTTAAGATTTATTTCATACTTTTTTTATGTCTCATATGCACGTAAACAGTTATTTTTTTAAGTTGAGATATTAAAAACCCATTAAATTTTTTCATACCATATAACACATAAAAACACTCTTTCGCAAAGAGTGAGAAAGAATGCATTTTTAGAATACATAATATAGGAGTTTTTATCAGACATTCAAAATTTATCGAATTCAAATATTACATAACTTGAGTCTTCTTCTTCTTATGCAATCTCATGAAAATGAAATCCGCAGTTTCAAAAATATAATGCTTAATATGATGCGAAAAATCATTTTTATACTTTCGTTCACAATAGAAATTTTGTAGAAAAAAAGTTTCTTTATTTAAGGGATATTTTACTTTAAAATTGGTAAAAAAATCCATTTTTCTTTCTTAATATTAAATAAAAGCTTGTTTAGTTTTGAATATTCTAACACCTCAATTTTACCAAAAAAAATAAACATGCAAAATTGCATGAGAAAAATGTACTTTCGTTATAAAAGAAATTTTGTACGAAAAACCTTTATTTATTAAAAGGACAGTTTACTTTAAATTGTTTTAAAAAATCGATTTTTCTTTTTTATTATTAAATAAAATTCTGTTTATTTGTGAATATTCTTAATCCCCAGTTTTATCCATACGTTGTTTGTCATTTGTTTATATAGTCAGCGCAATTACCCACACAAACTGAGACTTTACTCGGCTTTTTCTCCAAGGTCGTAATTTCTTCTTTTGTATGTTTTGAAGATGTTAAAGTTTTTTCTCTAATTGAGACAGAGATTTTAAATCTTATTGTGCCTGTTCTATATTATATAATATGTGATAAATCTGTGCATGAAATTAACCTCGAGGCTTATTTTTATTTTAAAAAATAATAAAATTATAAGACGATCCGATAGATTTCATCACATTAGAAAATATATATACTGTTCTTTCAAACAATCGTATATCAATAAATTTTTCAACCTTTAACTAGCAAATGAACTTCGGACAATATATTGAAATTTAGAAAATTATTTACTTCATGTTCTTTTTTATGTTCATAAATAAGGCGTGGCTCCTCTTATTTTAAATTGTAAGTCATATTCTATGTAAAACTCATATACTTTTTGAAAGAAAATAAACACAAATAATTTTATCACACACACACACACATATGTATTTAAGAAAATACAGATAATACCTTCAAATATTAAAAAAATAAAGAATAATATTTGAGAAAAATATTTAAGATTTATTTTATACTTTATTTATGTCTCATGTGCACTTAAACACTTTTTTTTAAGTTGAGATATTAAAAACCCATTAAACTTATTCATACGGTTATGAAACATAAAAACACTCTTACGCAAAGTATTTTTCGAATACATTTTATTGCAGTTTACGCAAAGTATTTTTCGAATGCATTTTATTGCAATTTTTATGGGACATTCAACGTTTATTGAATCCAAACATTATGTAACTTGGGTCCTCTTCCTGAATCTCATGAAAATAAAACCCGCAGTTTCAAAAATATAAATGCTAAATATGATGCGAAAAAATACTTTTATACTTTCGTTCACAAAAGAAATTTTGTAGGGAAAACGTTTCTTTATTTAAAGGATATTTTACTTTAAAATTAGCAAAAAAAATCGATTTTTATTTTTAAATATTAAATAAAAGCCTGTTTAGTTATGAATGTTTTGACACTCCAATTTTACCAAAAATATACATGCAAAATAAGATGCGAAAAAGCCCTTTTATAATTTCGTTCACAAAATAAATTTTGTAGAAAAAAAAGTTTATTTATCTATGGGATATTTTACTCTAACATTGATAAAAAAAAATCTTTTTTTCATATTAAATAAAATCATGCTTAGTCCATACGCCAAACGCCACAATTTTACCAAAAATATACATACGAAAGAATACTTTTTATTTTCGTTTAAAAAAGGCATTTTTTAGGAAAAATCTTTGTTTATTGAAAGCACAGCATTTTTTTAAATTGGTAAAAAAAAAAAAAAATATATTTTTCTTTTTAAATATAAAATAAAGATGTGTTTATTTGTGAATTTTCTGACACCCCAGTTTTGCTCATACGGTTATTATATCGCGGGATATTGTAAATTTTGTTTATATACTCAGCGTAATTACCCTACACAAACTTTACAGGACTTCTCGATGATCATGTTTTCTTCAATTTTATATTTTGAAGATGAAGTTTTTTCTGTAATTGAGATAGAGATTTTAAACATAATTGTGCATGTGCATGTTCTACATTATATATGTGACAAATACGTGCATGAAATTAACCTACAGATTTTATGTTATTGAAAAAAAAGTACAAGAAAATGCGTTAGATTTCATCGTTTTACAAAATATATATCAATAAAATTCATTCATATTAAATGCAAAAATTCCTGTCGGCTAGGCCTACAGGTGGAGGTAGATTTTAGATAAGTTTAGTTCTCATTTCAAAAACAAAAATTAAAATATGATTAGAGATAAACAAAGTTTAATAACTTTATTTTGCTAATTTTGAAGGATTCTTATTTTTATTTTTCTGTTAGAGCTGAATTATCAGAATCACGTTAAGTGAAATTCGGCTCAAATGCACACTTTGACAGCGTTTTTTGAACTGTATTCTCACTTAATGAAAAAATAGATCAAAACAGCACATTATATAATCTTAAATAGAGAAACTGCCAATTGAATGTGTTTGAGAGCAAAATTGAATTTCAAAATGAGTCATAAATTAAGTAATTTGTTATTTCAAAATTTCTCCAGTTTTTCCGTTGTGATCACTTCTGTAAATTCTGCTCAAAATGTCAATTTTGTCAATATTTCTTGAAATGCTGACTTTGTGTAGTCTGCCTTTATCAAAAAACTGTTCAATACGTCACATTATGTACTTACTTAGTAAATGAGCCGGGAGATCTAATTTTTTTAGAGCAAAATGAAACGTAATAAAAGGAGTTAGGATTTTATCTCGCCCTTAATACGATTTTTCCTTCAACTTCTATTTTTGTTTAATTTGTTTTTACTAAAAATATTAGTCCTATTAAAACTTGTCAATATTAAAGTTCTAGATACAATTAAGAAGATTATAACAAATGTAATCGAATATGATATCTTAAGAATCGACGAACTTATAGATTTTTCTTCTCTCTCCCTTTTTGTTTTCACTTTTATTTAGGACTTTTTTGTGATAAAAATTGCGCCTATCGAAAACTTGTAACTAGAACAGTTTTAGATAATATTAAGAAAATTTATAATAATTTTAATTTCATTTGATTACTTGAGAATTGACGAAATTATCAATTTTTTTCCCCCGAAAATACCCATTTTTTTCGCCTCTTGAGCCCATTTTTAACTTTATCAAATATCTGTCACGCATAAATTTTTGGCCCAATTTTAGAAGTAATGTAATAATTTAAAATGATTCGACATCTATTTTAACTAAAAGATAAATAAATAAATAAAAAATACGGGGCTTTTCGGTTTTCACTATACCTCTTCCTATTTTTACTCCTTTCGTCCGATTTTGTCCATTAACGAACTTAAGCGAGATTTCATGACCCATGATCTTATGTGTCAGTGTGGAAGAGATTAGAGCAGAATTATAGACGTTATCGTATCCATAAAAAGTCACACACACACACATATATATATATATATATATATATATATATATATATATATATATATATATATATATATACATATATATATATATATATATATATATATATATATATATATATATATATACGTATATATATAAGATAGATAGATAGATAAAGTTTTTTTACTGACGGTAGTTTTGAGGTCTAGTAGACATGATCGGTGTAGATCTTGAATTTTTTTTAAAAATTTGAACATAGTAGATATCGCAATAGGTAGTATTTCTTACGAAATCTACTTAGTACTAGATGCGGTTGCGAATATTCTGACACCTCATTTTCTAAATAAGCTAAAAAACTTTGTAAAATCACTATAAAAAGAAAATTAAACAGGACGCGTTTCGAGCTACAATAATAACAGCTCGTCATCAGCTAATCCAACACGTGTCACAAGGGACAGAGTCTGTCCCTTGTGACCCCGAATCTCAGTCGACATATTGAATTGACTCTGCACTTACCTGCAGAAACAGAGTTTGTTGGATTGAAAGAGATTTACAATAATATTTATGATTGAATAACGTCTATTATACTTAATAAAAAACAACAAATCTTCCTTTTTATAAGCATTCATTTTTCACACATTTACCATAAATAAATTGTATTCAATAAATGTTTTTGTAACCGATTAACTGAATCTCTGTTTGCGTACAATAAATTGAAAATATGGGTTAAGCACCACTTTTTAATGTTAAAAAATCATAATATTTAATCTAATCATATCTTCCATTAAATACTATGAAATTGTATTAAAAAAATAGTGGTGTGAAAAAGCTTTAAATAATGGATCAAGCAAACTCTTCTTGCTTACGTCGCGTCGTGCAGTGAAGTATCAGTTAAGTGATAAAAACAGTGGTTCGGAAATAGCGGTAGCAAATTCTCTGGCCAAAAAAAAAAAAAAAAAAAAAAAAAACGAAAAAAAAAACGGAGTAGTGACTTATAAATAGTCACATAAAAATAGAAAAAACTTGAGAATGAAGGAACCCGTTTTTAACGAATCATGTATTAAACGTAAAAAAATTATTTCGACCAAGGAAGTAACATACATAACCAGCTGCTAACACGGAAACCTGCCAAAAACGAAACATTGTTCATTTTTCCGAAAACCTAAATCCTCCCTACATTATATTCATATTTTGAGATTTAACACATCTAAAAATTTTATTACGAAAGCCACGAGAGATTTTAAGATGAATTTTATACGCACCTCTCTCTCCCACCTCCCCCCAAGTGAAAACACATCTACGCTGAAATGTAAGGATGTTTAAAAAGAAAAAAAGCATCGTATCTGTTTTATATCCTGCGAGTTACCCCTTTTTAAAATTTCATTACAAAAAGCATCACAGATCCTGAAATATATTTTTCGCCCTCCCCTCCCTCTTTCCTTAACTATTCTTCCTGACGAAAAGAAAAGAAAAGAAAGGAAGTGAAATTCCGAAAATGCATGTGATTTGAAATAAGGAACATTATTTAAAAAAATGAATCTCATAGCTTTTTAAAAGTTATATATGAAAAACACTAATGTTCCCGTAAATTAGTAATATTTATATTTATAAAATTGAACTAAAGTAAGTAGAACTATAATGATTCTATGACGATTCAGGATTTATTATGCTTTCTGAAATGAAATTTTGAAAAGGAGTGAGTCGCGGGATACAAAAACAGGTAAGTCGCTTTTTTTCTTTATGCATCCTTCCGTTTCAGGTAGATGCGTTTGCAGTCAGAGGGAGAAGAGGGGATGGTTGAGTGTAAAGTGCATCTTAAAATCTGTCGTGGGTTTCGTAATAAAATTTTCAGATATATTAAATGTCAAAATATGAATATAACGTAAAGATGAATACGGTTTGCGGAAAAATGAAAATATATCGTTTTAGACGGGTGTTTGTCTTATCAGGTAGGTTTATACGTTACTTTATCGGTCCTGATCAATAATTTTTTGTGTTTAAGGCAGGATTTGTCATAGACGGATTATAGACGAACCTTTATTTTAAGGTTTAATATATTTTTATGTGCCGATTTATAAGTCACCGTCCCGCTTTTATTTTGGGCAGGAATATTGCCACCACTATTTTCGTACCTCTGTTTTAATTTCTGATTTCACTACACGACGTACAAGCAAGGAGATTTTTCCTTAATCCATTCTTTAAAGATTTTTGACATCACTAAATTTTTTAAGTACAATTTCATACGATTTAATGGAAGAAATATTTAGATTAAAGATTAAGATTTTTTAACATAAAAGAACCGAGTTTATGCCATGTTTTCAATTTATTGTACGTAAAAAGAGAATCAGTTAAACGGTTACAAAAACATTTTTTGAATACAATTTACTGATGGTAAATGTGTGAAAAGTCAATGCTTATTAAAAAGTATTTTTTGCTGTTTTTTATTAAGTATAATAGATATTATTGAATCATAAATATTATTTCAAATCTCTTTCCATCCAACAAAATCTATTTCTACAGGTGAGTGAAGAGTCGATTCAATATGTCGACTGAGATTCGACACTGCGAAATGAGTTATAAAAAACTCGTGCATATGAAAATAGAGTAATGTCTGAATTTCCACAGCCTGATGCCGCCCCCAGCACCATCTGTTGGTTCGATTTTTATTTATTTTAAGAAAGTGCATACTTAAAATTTTACTGATTTTCTGATAACAATGCAGCGAATCGCACACTTTTATCTCAAACCTTTTTTTAGTTCTCTACATTCAAAATGAGTCAGCCATTTACTGGACACCCTGCAGATACAGATAGATAATATATTTAATAATTCAAAAAGTTTAAGAAATTTAAAAACAAGAAAACTTATTGCTTTTTTATTTCATTTTATATTTAATTATTAATGTAGGTTGGGTGAAGTTACCGTAGTGTTTGAATTAATTGTTCTAAAAATCGCCTATTGTTTTTATTTGCTATTCTTGGATTTCCTGTTCAAGTTTGTACCTTTAGGTATAATTTCAAGACTTATTTCATTTTACAGATATTACACAAGGCATTTAAAATTTTGTTTTTTTTGAATTGTATAAATATTTTTAACCAATATAACAAGTGTACACGTATCAATTTGCATTTGTCTTTGTGCATGTAATGTGTACGTTTAAATGAACAGAAAATATACATATTTAAAATTTCTATGCAATAAAAAAAATTAAAAATTTCAGAAATTTTGTCAAATTTATCTAACAATTTATGTACAGATTAAGCATTTCTTTGAAAAGTAAACAGAAAGAGAACATACAAAAATGTATGCTACCTTCATAATATACATTTACAAAAGAAAAAATAAATAAATAAATAAATAAAAAATTTGATTCCTTTGACATACTTTAGAACATTTTATGTCTCGAAATTCAATGTTTAATGGAAGCAAACATTTTAGTTTTGCTTTCCCTAACACTCATAAAGTCTCCCGAGAAAGCATTCAGGGGATTATAAATACATTTATTTTTTTAAAAAGTAATGGTAATATGCATTTCTATTAATGTTTTTACTCTACTAAAAACAAACCGTTTGGAAAAACGTTTTGTTCTAAAGTCTTGTTTGAATCAAATTTTAATATTATTTCCATGTGGTTCTTAAAAAAATACTGTTTCTATATTCGTCTTAGTAGAATGTTCATGTTTTGCGTATTTACATTATCAGCTTTCGTAGAGTTTAAAATATTGTATGATTATTAGTAATTCATATACGAATAAAACTATCGATATTGTTTCGAATTAAATATCGGAATTTTAAGGCTTGTTAGTATTTATTACATAAAACTTAAATTTATAATCGATGCTTAAAATGAAAGAGCAACTCAAAATATTTTACGTACAAGCTTACATGTGTCCAATTTGAGCACCTTTTGCCTCACGGCACCCATCAATTTGATAGCTCAGTTCCTTACAGATAATGATTAGTTTTTGTGGGGTCATTGTTGAAGAAGCTGCAATGGTCAGCTGGTAGTAGTGGCACATACACACGATCTTTTATGAACCCCCACAGGTGGAAATCACATGACGTCAGATCGGATGAGCGACTGAATAGAACATTTTTGCTAATAAATATTTGGGAAGAACTGAGCTTTCGACTTGATGTGTGCCGTGTGACGAAAGGTGGTCGCATTGAACACTTGTAGGCTTGTAAGGAAAACTGCTTGAGTTTCACTTTGAATTCACGCATTAATTATAATATTAATTTTTAAGTAATTAATATTACTTAGCGTTAAATCGCCGATATTCCTTTAGAAACACCCCGTATTATATTTAAGAAAAAATTTATAGTACACGCTATTTGGTAATATATTATATAAGTACGAGAGAGATGAACGACAGTGTTTACCAGTTAACCCCTTGTGGTCGAGTGACATGTACACGTAAAAAAGCCATAAGAATCCTTGTTTATCACCACCAGTAAAATTTTACTGTAAAATTTGTCTTTTTTAATCGGAGCATTTTCTTGATTTAATAAGGCGCAAATTTCAGTTTTTAAAAACCGGTGACAAAACATTTATAATTTAGTAAAATGCTGTCGCCGCGATGAGATTAAATATTTCATCAATGCGGTGTCCAAATGGTGAAGGAACTATCTCATCAGATACCAAGGGTCAGGTACTCTTTGAACAAACAAAATACGTGAGAAACTGACGTCTGGAAGAATTCCAGTCACATTATATCTAATTGAGTTTTAATTATAAAATTGAAAGCACTTATTAAGAAAGATTTATTTTATCAATTAAAGTTTTTAAAAGATGTATACACATATATGAAGTATTTTAATTTACTTTTCAGGGTACTACTATTTTTCCAAACGAATTATTCTTGCATGTATTTCGCGCATGATTTTTCACATTTGAATGGATAAAACAAATCAAGATTTTTTAATTGAGTATAGAAATAATATGTTTTCAAAATGACCTACGTTGAAAAAAAAAAAAAACTTATAGACCCAGAGAAAATCTTTTTGTGAAAAATCGGGAAAGAAAAAGAGAATCAAAAAGAATTGTGAAAAATCGGGATTTTTTTTTTATACAAAAGAAGTGGTGAATTCCAAACTTATAACTTGAGAAACATAGTAATAAGTCATTTTGTGCTTCGATATGTTTAATATAGTTATCGAAAATTTTGTGAAATTCTAGGCTACCATTTTTGAAGATTAAATCATCCATTGATCATATAGGGTTTTAGACATAATTTCTCTAATACTGCGAATTTTTGAATGAGGTTTGTTTTTAAATGGACCTAAAGAATCATATTTAATTATAAACTATTTTCTGAAAACTCGATTTTTGGATTCTTTAAAAGGTACCTGATCCTTTAAAGGTATTTTTTATGACGTGCAGTTTTTTTTATTCTCGAAGATGATAATATTTTTTCAGCTAAATATCATTATTGTTTTCGGTAAGTCAAATACCTTTTTTACATATCAGTATAGTTATGCATTTAAAGGTTTATATGTAATCTATGTATCTTTAATAATGCAATCTCGGGGGATATTTAGGCTTCTATGTAACCTAAAATGGCGACGTAATATCAATAGGGCAGAGTCAGTGTTGATTGCACTTTTCACCTTGGCAATGCGGAGAGATGGATCTTAAACGTTTAAGTGCCCTAACCGGGATTTTCTGACACGTAATTTTTGGAAACAAAGACTGATTGGTAGATGGGAGAGATGGACCAGTTTTTGTGTGGAATATAATCTGGAATTCCAAATTTATTTTTTTAAAGAGTTAAATTTAAAATGTTAAGTATATTTATATTTTTATGCTTCCAGAAAATGCCGAATACCTATATTAGAAATAATTTCTCTACACAATACTAATAAATTAAAGATAATTTTTAAAATGCTATAAAAGCCATTAAAAGGAAGAATATGAATGTCAATCAAACCTCAAAAGACTTTAAGCATTCTTAAAAGTACTTTAAAGAGGAAAAACAAATCACATAAATTTACCAAAGATTTTTGAAGAATCTTTATCAATATTAATCCGCAAAAAGTAAAACAAAATTGTTGCTAATATAAATAAATCGGAGTTTCACACCATGTAGAGATTTTGTGATGTGTATGGCATACAAACTAGCGGGAAAAGTTAGATACTACATTATACTTTTAATAAAGAAGTCCAAATACTAGTTATAACTGTTTACAATCATTCAATGCTCAAAATTCGCCATTCTCAATAAGGAAATCAGAAGGTATGTGAATTGCTTGAGAAAAGGACATGAATAGAAAATAATTGTAAGTTCATTTAATTTTCATGTTAATGACGGTAGATTTTATTATTATTATTATTACTGTTGTTATTGTTATTTCAATTATTTCAATATTTTTTGTGGTCCATCTCTCTGTATCATATAGTTCATCTTACTCGGACAACTTCAGGTAAAATGCACCATTACAAAAAAGTTTTTAAAAAATCTATAAAAGAAATTCCTTTAACGACATTAACTTCTGCATTAGGACTTTTTTAGAAGCATCACACACTATTATACATTTATACTTCGAAAAGTAAAAATTATGTATATATATGTTAAAATATGCCAACTGGTTGTAAAGCGTCACAAAAAACTTTCTAAACACCATAAAATCAGAAATAAAAATAAAAATAAAGGAGGACATTGTATTACAAATTATGTACGTTAATTAACTAAATTTAATTATGTCTTGACGTTATTATTGTCTTGTACGTTAATTATGTCTTGAGAAATCAATAAATCTACAGAAAACTTTGGGGAAGTTTTCAGTAGAAAATTTCTTACGCATTGCATTTTATAATATTTTTAATTTTAATTGCTTAAAATGCGTACAGTCAAAATAGTTAAAAAAAGTGCCAGAGCCAAGACTCGAAACCATGTAAGCGGTAGAAAGCACCGACATATTACTAACTGAACCACTTGGAACGATAGCCCGCTTGGCTTTTCTCGCTATCATGTGATAAATATGCATCGTATCTCATTATGATAGTGAGAAATGCCACGTTCTCTATCGTTCCAAATGTTCAGTTGGTAAAACATAGATGAACTCTGCCGATGATTCCGGTTCGAATCCTGGCTTAGGGACTTTTTAACTATGTGGACTGTACGCATTTTAAGCAATTAAAATTAGAAATGTTAGTGAGAAATCAATTTAAAAATTAAAAAAAAATTCATTAAAAAAAGCTTTTTTTTTTTGTTGTCATATTTAAAAAAATGTAAAAATCATAATTATTGTAACGGAAATAATTACTAAAATAATTAATTGGAATTCTGAAATTGAGCGTAATTTTCAAAATAAACAGTAAATGATTATAAAAACTTGTAATATTAAAAAATAATAAACTATTTTTACTTTTAAATTTGTTATAAATGGTATGTAAAAAGTCCATAAAATAAAAATATACAGCCATAAAGCTTACTCTCTCGGTTTTTAAAGCATCTCTAAGGTGCATTTTAAAGCATTTTTATGAGGCCTTCAAACTTTAACGCATGTTAAAGCACTTTATATTTTTACACTTCTTATTCTCATACCAAGTTTTAAAATTTATTTTCATAATGGAAAAAAAAGTATTTTTTATACATATATTTTATCTTTTTCTAAAGAAAAATGATGGAATTTTACAAATTTTTAAATCTTAAGTTGAATTATATTTAATCTGTTTTTCAAGATACTCTTGAAATTGAGGACTTTGATGAAAGCAAAGTATCAAGTTGTACATGTTTAATCATGTGCTTTTACACTGTTTAACTTCTTCAGACCACTAAGGTTTATTTATGTATTTATTTTAATTCAATTTACGGATTTGTATTAACAAACTGATGACTAAGAAAGACTGAACAGCGAAAATAAAATAAAATTTATTTTTTGTACATAAAATCAGGTGGTAAACAGGCGCACAATTTTTTGGAATCATTTTATTTTATTTAACATTTTTGCATTGCAGAAACACTGAAAAATGGAAAATAAATATAAATTCAATTATTTATTATTAGAAATTGGCTATAGGATATTATAAATGTGCTATAAGAAACAAATTGCTGTTTATTTTAGCTCTGCTATCTTCTAGAATCCATTTGCACCAATTTTCTTTTTCTGTTAATAGTATTTACATTGACAGAAAAATTAGTCAATATACACTAAATCATCCTTATTTTTAACAAATACTTTCCGTACGCCTAGAAAACATATTTGATCCGGGAATTCATTTCGAACGTCTAAAAAAGAGGAAGAGATACCGTTTATTACTAGCACGCATGCGTATTGGATCTGTTAGTAATAAATTCGAATTTATTTTTTAAGTGAAAAAAAAATCCATAGATTAAGATGTCTAATTGAATTTAAAAACACAAAAAATTATCGAATTTAAAAATAAACAACAATTACTTTCTTCATTCATTCAAAAATACTCACAATTTATTATTTAAAGTTGGTCAAGTTGAATAAAGTTGAATTTGCAAAGTTACTTATAAATAAATATTCGCATTTAAAATATACTTTAAGTGAACACATTTAAAAGATATTTTAGTTAAAGAAATATATGCAAAAAAATCGATATTACTCAAAAAAGTCTTATCGAATAAAAACAGAACATCCTTATTTTACCTCTAGCAATCTACGTAAATATATTTAAAATTCACATTTTTATGCTACATTAATAGTAACATATAAAAATCCCAGCCACAATTTCATTAAAGACGAAATCTTCACAAAATTAACTTCGAAATTAAAAGGTTTTAAAAAAATCAATTTCTTTTTAAAGAAATTGATTAAGCCTCACCCATCTAAAACAAACGTATTTACTTGCTAGCGCGGGTTTGATCCCAGCGTCTTCCGCTTCTACTCTTTCCAAACTTTCTTGAATTGACGAATATTTTACCTCTTGGAACGGAGAAAAAATGAACGGATATCCGACAATGGAAAGAAATATACCGGCAGCACTGCTGCCAGTAGATTTTTAAGTGAAAAGAAGGAAGTCTTTTTGAGAGTGCATATTTGGGGGGGAAATGTAAATACGTGTAATCTATAGGATACATCAGGTCTGAAGGGATTAAAAACATATATTCATTATAAAAATTACAAGTTTATCAATTAATTATTAAATTGATAATATTTCTAATACTTTTCCTCTTATATTAATCTGTAAGCATACATTAAAATTATCGTTTTTATTTTAAATTATGGTAATAAAATTTTTACATGCCTTGATACATTTAAATTCAAAAGATAAATTTAATCAAAATAGCTTAATACACAAGTATAAAGAATATTTTGAAAATATTTTACAGAATGTAATCCAAAATAACAAACGAGTATATGAGAAATATTTTTTGATACATTTATATTAGTTTTCTGACTTTATAAAGAAAACACTTTCTTTAAAAAATATAGCTTCCAATCGCGAGGATTTTACATTTAGATATTTTATTTTGTATTTATTCTCCGTTGTCTAAAAACATTGGAAAAAAATAGAACAAATCAAATGAATTTTTTTCTAATTATGTTTAAAATTAAATTGTATGTTTTCTCCCTATATATCACTTTAATGCTTGAAAATCTCATATAAAGGTTTTCTGAAAAGTGTTCTGAAAAGTTTCGAATCGGGAATTATGAATATTTATTTTATTTTCAATATTACATGTGCCTGTATAAAGTAAATAATTTTTGTGAAATAAAACAATTGGTAGCAAATCTATTTTTTAACTATTCCATTGGGAAAACTATCGCTGACATTTTTGTACGCGATATAAATTTCTTAAATAAAAGTTTTGTTTTCCCTCTGAAATTAGAATTATTAGAAAAACTAATAACTCTATAATTCATGATGGTATTAATTTAATGCAGTTGAAAGCTGTATTAGAGTAATTTTGTAAAAGTTTCATAAATGTGCGATTTTTAAAATTAGAAAAAAAATTAATAATAAATTTATTCTAAATTCTAAATTTTTATTTTTCTTAAAGAAAATGTATTTTTCTTCCATTTAATGGTAAATCATACATATTAAAAACCGTCGAAATAAATATATTTTTTAACCATGTACAAAATGGTTGTTGTTCTCGGTCAAGAATAGATATATATAAATCAAAAACTTCAAAACATTAATAACTCAAACACAAATTGAAATACAGCTTTCAAATAAACTGCATTTAAAAGTATATCCCTCCCCCCCCCTCCATACAACGTCGTTAAAACATACGACGTCGTTAAAATTTAAAAGTGTGATATTTAGACGTTTAAAAATTTACAGTATTGAAAATTTTAAAAACTGAAATTTCGTTTAAAAATTGAAAGTGTTGTCATACGAGAAGGAGGTGTGTGTTACGAACAGATATGTTTGTCCTTTATAATATAAATAGATTAGATGTAACTATATAAGAAATTGAAGGACTTCAGAAAGGAAGAAACACTATCACCTCTTTACTTTGTTTTTAACAAATTAACAAATCCTTCAGGAGGAAAACTACTGTATAAATAATTATCTTTTCAAAACCTTTTATCTTTATTTCATTTTAACTCTAAAATAAACATATGTTGTTTAAAAAAAGTGAGGATTTAAAAAAAAAATATTTATGAGTTTTAAATTTTAGTCTTGGAAAAAATAATTTTACAAATGGTTGTTGTAATTTGTTAAATTACTTTTTACTAGTCTCCCTTGGTGACCAGTTTGGTCTCCCTTGAACGTATACTGAACATTAAATCATATTGCTTTTATTCATAAATTATTTTAATTGCTCAATTTTTTGCCATATTAGAATATTCTGATAGAGAAATTTACACAGATGTCATATACGCATCATATTGGCGCGATTGCAACAAAATTGGCAATTATATGTCATTTGATATGGCCGGGCGCCTCACATGGCAACCCGGCTACTGTTATTTATTTAATATTAAACTGTTTGTTTACATTTATTTTCTTTTTAAAAAGATATAAATTATTTTATTCTATAATCATTAATTATACTTTTTTATTTATTATTATTTCCACTTTAAAATAATAGAAATTAGTTTAAAAATAGGTATGTAACTGGTATTTGAAAACGAAGTTTTCGCCAAATTTGCATAAAAAAATAACGTGCCAATGTGGTGCATATATGATTATCTGTGCTGATAAATCAGGAACTCTGTATTTTTATGCTAGCCTGGCGCAGATAACAAATCGCTAAATATTGTACGCATGACATTTTTTCGTATTTCAGTAATTAGTTAAAATACAATATAATCTTTTTATTCATTTCATTTATAATACAGAACATTAATTTAAAACTGAAAAGTTTAAAATCTATGACCTTTATTTATTTTTTAAATAACTAAAAAAAAAGAACACAAAAAAATTAAAATTAATGATATTTTGAAGTTTTGAAGCTCCATATTTGCAACGAAATTGCATAAAGGAACAAAGCATAAATAAATCAAATTTACCACAGCCTAAATCTTACCAAAGGTTTTACGTTGCCATTAAACAATTAACAAATAATCATGACTTTTGTGCCACATATGATAGAGTAATATACAGGGTGGTCATAAAAAAACTGCAAATATGTGCAGCTCTAGCGGCCAGTCCATTAAACCGATCGAGATGAAATTTCATACATAGCTATTTAGAGGTATGAGCTCGAGATTCTGTGAACGGCAAAAAAATGGCGCTCACGGTTACGGTTATAGTTACAGAAACTCGAAAATTTCCAGTGGTAACACCCAATTTTTTTCATCGCAAAATGCACAGTGTATGCAAAAACCCTAAAGAGCGTTGGAACGGTATGGTTATTGCAATAAATTGACGCGTTATGCTCGCACAAAATCAGCTTTACGAACGGCCCCCAAAAAATACGACCAAAGCGCACGAAGAAAATTTATTTATAACAGAGACAAACTACCAATCACGGAGCGTCGTTTGCTAGATAGTTAGCGTAAAAAACGTATAAAAAGTGGGGTGGGAATGTTAGTTCTTCAGTCCGAGCTTGCAGATGCCAACAAAATGACTTCTTTCGTGGTGAGTTAGTAAACCTATTATCAAAATTAGATGAATGCTGCGAAAACCTGGCCCGTTTACCGTCAAAACCATCGCCAAATACCAGGAATATGCATTTTACAAGCTCTTCGTGATTTAGTAATGAAATTCGAAGAAATTGGCATTACCTGTAACAGTCTGCGATCGGGACGACCAACTGCTAATGAGGATACTTTTATGGAAGTGCATCACACGGTGACCAGAGGACGATGCAGACTACAAGAGATGCACCTCATGTATTTGATATACCGAAATCAATGGTCTTAAAGTTCCTGCGCTCTGTAATCCGCATGTTTCCTTACGGGTACCAGCGCGCCCAGATGTTAAAAGTGAGAGACCATCAACAACATATAGTCTTTGTTAATGAATTTCTTATCCAATATGATGGAGATGACGATCGACCTCTTCGCATATTATGAGCGGACGAGGCATATTTCACCTTATCTGCTAACGTCAATGACATCCGAGATCCCCCCACCTCACTCATATAGACTTCAGGCGCTGGAGATACCTAAAATCTTGACTGTACATGTGCAATCCGCAAACTTTGCCGGATTTAAAATATTCTATCAAACGTGAGATGGCAAACATCCTTCATGCGATGTAACGTTCGGCTGTATTGTCCCCAGTCGCCACCATGCAATGTTGTAATTGCCTGGGATGGCAATGTGGAAAATGTTTAATCAAAATAAAAGATTTCTGCGATCTGTGTTGTAATCAGAGATTAGTGGACTCGACTTTGTGTCATATGCAAACTTACTCCTTGCGCCCCAATCGTCTTTTTTATGAGGGGGGGGGGGATTCGCAGAACAGTTTTTTTGTGCGTGCATAACGTGTCCGTTTTTTTGCGATACACGCACGGTTCCAACGCTCTTTAGGGTTTTCGCATGCGCTGAGAATTTTGCGATAAAACAATGGGTGTTGCCATTGGAAAATTTCGAGTTTCTGTAATTATAGCCGTAACCGTGTGCGCCATTTTGTTACCGTTCAGAGAATCTCGAGCTCATACCTCTGAATAGCTATATCTGAAATTTCACCTCGGTCGGTTGAACGGACTGGCCGCTAGAGCTCCATATACCGGAAAAAAAAATTTTATGACCACCCTGTACATTTCGTTACAAATACTAGCATTAGTTAATCTGTTGGAAAATATGTGGCTCAAAAGATCACTTTAAAATTATTTATTATTTTTTCGCATCTGAAATTTACCCATCAATTTTCATGAAATATTCCTATTTAAACCATAGTTCCTACTGCATATTTATCAAGTTTCACAAAGCATAGGATTTAATAGTATTTAATTTTTTTGTACTCAGTGTCTGGGGATAATGGATACCATATGGGGCATAATGAGACCTGACATTGAAATATAAATTACTATATTACTACACGTTATAAGGTAAATAATTTTATTGAAACCTCTTTAGCTTTATTTATTTTGTGTACAGATAAATTATTTTTATGTATTTTCCATTCATAACTAAGTCATGATACAACATAAAAATGAATTTTACTGCAAAGTGATAACACATGATAAATGTGTCTATGAATTTTTCACTGAGATTTACAACTATAAATTAAAACTATTTTAATTATAAAGCACAATAGGTAAATAAGATACATTTTTTCTATTAGTCCAGGTGCTACGCATCAGAAAACTGCAAATCGTGATAAGAATATACCGCTTGGTGAGTATGTACTTTATGATAATACAATGTATATTAGAGGGGGAGGCATCTCGCAAAGTCGTCGGAATTCAAGATGGCGGCTGTTATTCAAAATGGCGTCATTTTCTGAATATGCTTAATATAAATGTGCATTTCATGTCGATTTCGATGCTTTTAAAGTCAAGTTTTCGTTTTTAATACTATTCAACATTATTTAAAAGAGTGTATGAATTCGGTTTATCTGTCTGTTTGTCTGTCTGTCCGCCTGTCCTTCCATGCTCTAGCTCGCTTAAATGTACTCAGATTGCCATGTATATTTTATATGTTTTATGAAGTTTATAATAACATGTTCGGAGTAAAAAGTAAAGTGTATAGCTTTTATAGTCCATTTACAGGGCACTCAAAGTATTTACGAATTGTCTGACCCTGCTCTTTTTTGCTTAAATTTACTCATATATTCGTGTAATTTATTTATGTGTTATCTGTATGTGTAATTTAAAGACGAGGTATACTGCAAAATGTTCTACATCGAAAATGAAGTGTCTAGCATTTATAGTTCGTTTACAGACACACTCAAAATAATCCCCTTACATTATGGTCCATTTGCTAAAATCCTCTTTAGTGTGTTTTAATGATGTTAAATTATTTGAAACATTTTGAAATTAACATACATCAGTGAAGTGTAGTACAAGATACTTACTGTACAATATGGTGAGCGTAGAATTTATAGTTCATTTACAAGCTCTAAAAAAAGAATACGTTTACAATTCTGTCTATAAACACAATGTTGTCTACGTGCTTTTAAATTATAGTATGCTATTTTAAACTTTACCAGGTAGGAACGAATTGCAAAATGTCATATGATTATTTTCTTTGGTTGGAATGCAACTTATAAAATGTGATGCTTTAATATATGAGGGGCTATTTCTTACGAACATTTTAAAGCTTCAACAGACTTTAAAGACATTTAATGACTACTACATTAACCCCCCCCCCCTCCTGTTCTCTTTGATTTGGACTCGTTCCAGTAAGATGTGACGTATGATTGGTCTCCTCTGGGTGCGCGTGCCTTCTTATTTTTACTGTCGCTTCGACGTTTCCTAATCAGTTCGCCCAAGGGCGAGCTCAGTTACAAGACTTATTTTATTTTGCGATGTGACATTCTTTTATATTTTACACTTTTAGCAATGATGATGGGACTTAAGAAGTCCCGAAACATGTATGCTTTTAGCATCTTTTAACATCTTTTATTTTATATTTGTGCTTTTGAACGTTGTTTATTTATTTAGTTATACATTAAAACGTTTTATCCTTACTTACGTACAGACATTGAGAGTTTTAAATGTCAAAGAATAGATTTGATTTGGGATAGATATATTATACTAGGCTTTAAAGGAGAAACTAGACAGAAGAGGGGTTCAAGGGGCGAGATTACAAGTGCAACCACATGTTAGATTACCTAAAAATCGACACCATTTCTTAAGAAATTCAAATAAAGAAGAAGAGTTTTTTAATATCCTTGGAACACTCGCACCATACAATAACACACAAGTTATGGTGGAGTTCTCCTGGAGTAACCACTCCAGGAGAAGAAGTTAAAGGCAGTCTTACTGCCGTAAGTTCCTTAATTGCAACGACTTGCCCTGGTCACGAAGAAGCAATATTGAAGAATAATACTGCATCTCAAAGACATGGTTGAAAAAGGACTGAAAAATAATATTGTACGCTCTGTAGACACTGATGTATTAGTTTTGGTGATTCCATATTTTTTTAATCCTTTCAAACAGATGCTTAGAAACTGTTCAGATTGCATTTGGAACAGAGAAGAAATACAGATTTATTCCTGTTCATACCATAGCTCCAGTGATTGGAAGAGAAAAGACAACGACTTAGGATTTAATGCTTTCACAGGATGCGACAGTAATATGGGTTTCACAGGAAAAACTAAAAAATCAAATTGGAAAACGCCCATTCCCTTTAAAGAAGGTACTGCTGCCTTTGCATACCTATCAAAACCACAGACTCCTATTCTTGAAAGTATTTTAAATATTTTAGAAAAGTTCGTAGTATTGTTGTGCTGTTCATCAAGCAATATCATAAGTGTCAATAATGCAAAACAAGAATTATTTCTGACAATTTTCCACCAACCATGGGTGCACTTCAAAAATATATTTTACGCAGTGCTTTCCAAGCTGGAGACATTTGGGGAAAAGTAGATCATCGGGAAATACATGCAATCTCTCCAAACAAATGTGAATGGTGCTTGGATAATTTATCATAGAAAATAGATGGTCGGAGTTGCCAGTGATTTTAGACTCTTGTGAAGATTTAATAAAGTGTATGTGTAAAATCTGTAAAGTTAAATGTGGCTGTAGAAAGGTTGGACTTTCTTGCATTATTGTGTATTTGCAAACAGGAATGTGAGAAATATCATGACACCGAGTGAAGTTTCTATATTCTACAGCTTTATATACAACATTCATTTTTTAATATGCTGTATAAGTAACCTATTAATAAAAGAGTATTTTTATTATATATTCATTCTTTTACATTTTCTACTGTAAATGATAAAAATACTTTAATAAATGTCCTATTTTCATTTTAGGTATATTTCTAGTATTAGAAAGATTATTTTTGAGTTATAAAATATGGATATTAACATAATAAATAGCCTTGTAAGATGCAGAGGAATAAACCTGCAAGAGATTTTAAATAATAGTCGCCATTTTGAATTCCTATACATTTATATGATACCTCTCTTTCTTACATGCATTTTATTAATATAAGATAGATACTGACTATTCGGGATATCCTTATTACAAAGGTTTTATCCCACTTAGCACTTTCACTAATAACACTTGAATTATATGGTGATCGTTATAAGATTTATATGCAAATACGCATTTTCTTGTTTGGTGGGTCACAGTAAATAAGCGATAAATACTATGTACGCCTTATTATAAAATAAGTAATTGGTAGCTCATTGTAGTATTAACATTGATGTATATAAATTTTAATGTGTTTTAAAGAGGATAACAACATTAAGAGACATTGCAAACGATTTGGCCACATACGCAATATTGTAATGTAATGTTTTTAGCGCCCTGTAAATGAACTACAAAAGCTATACACTTTACTTTTTACTCCGAACATGTTATTATAAACTTCATAAAACATATAAAATATACATGGCAATCTGAGTACATTTAAGCGAGCTAGAGCATGGAAGGACAGGCGGACAGACAGACAAACAGACAGATAAACCGAATTCATACACTCTTTTAAATAATGTTGAATAGTATTAAAAACAAAAACTTGACTTTAAAAACATCGAAATCGATATGAAATGCACATTTATATTAAGCATATTCAGAAAATGACACCATTTTGAATAACAGCCGCCATCTTGAATTCAGACGACTTTACGAGATGCCTCCCCCTCTGATATGCATTGTATTATCATAAAGTACATACTCACCAAGCGGTATATTCTTATCACGATTTGCAGTTTTCACCTTATTTTTGTCGCGTAGCACTCGGACTATATAGCATGCTGTTAACTTCAGTTATTCAAAATCAAACAAAAGTACATAGTTAGACAACAGCTATTTACTATTATTTTTATACATTTTTTATGTACTTAAATGTAAAAAAGTGTAGAAAATGAAAAAAAAAGGCAAACTAGTCTGAAATTGCACGTCAAGTGTAAAAAATGAGATGCGTTTGTACTACAAATAAGTTTTTAAAAGTATTCTGATCTTGGTGTAACAGCATAAAGCACTTCGGATACAGTAGAATATCCGAAATTTTTTGTCTATCCCTGTTTCTACAAGACTAGTTTCTTCTATTCCCTGTGTCTACTATTTTCATTCTATTATACAGGAAATAATTTGTAGTAAAACATAGCAACGTACTATTATAAATTATTTTTATAATTTTATATACTACATACTGTAATTAAAATAAAAATCACATATTACATATTATATTTTTTATAAATAAATTGTGTTTGTAGATGATTGCGATGATGATGCAATAATATATGATGGCAAATACACATGGTGTAGATTGATGATGATATATTATGATAATTGATTTATTTTAGTGATGTACAAGGAATTTTTATACATTTCATTCATTTTTGTAATTGCTATACAACAAGCAAGTTACATCCAGTGATTGCATTTTCTGTTGCGTTTATGGATGTAGCACGCATACACGTATTTTTATGATCATTAAAAGTTTCACTCATTTTTAATATTTACCGTATTATTGTTGTTGTGGTGGTTACTCGATAACCCCCCCCCCATATTTTTTAGTTTAATTCAATTTTATTAACTATTTTATTTCATATCATCTCTCTTGTATTAATGTTCTTAATTTAAATATTATTTCGATTTCGTTTCTTTTGATTTTGTCGCCTGTAATGTTTTCTTCTTTACCTAGCTTTCGAATGTTCCAGGCCGGTAAAATCTTGTTTTGAAATCATTCCTTCCGGTTTAGAAAACCTTCTAGAACAATCGAGTTCGTTCTATGGGTGGAACTTCCGTTTATTCTCGCACGCCCCTTGGCCTATCAAATTAAATTCCGCAGATGACGTGTTTTAAGCCGTTGAGTGCCTGGTCACCTGCTTTGGCCTTCCTTCTTTATGTGTTTATCATTTTTTCCTTATTAAATCCATATTTTACTATACATTGAATCGTAACTTGGCTTATTTTTTTCCTCGCTCCCCTCTTTCGTGCGTTGCCAACTTGGCGTATCCCGGGTTTACAGTAACCCTTGTTCTTTTTCCCTCCTGACTCCCCGCGGTCATAGGAGTTGCGCTGTTAGACCCCAGCCGAGATGGATGCTGTTGGATGATCGAAGTGCCGGAAAAATTTAGCGGAGTTCGGGGCAAGTGTGCGCCCCCGAGACCGTTGAATGCGACCGTTTTTTTGTTCTTCAATGTCCACGCCAGGGCTTCTCGAGGTTGATTTTTTTAAGGCGGCCAGGAGTAAGTTCCTCTTCAACCGCATCCTGAATCATTTGTTTGTTGCTTCTTTCTGGCTACACAACATAAGTTAAGTGACGTCTTGGTTATTCTCAATATTTTATTCGTCAATCTCTCATCGAAATCTCTCTAACCGATTTATTTCTCATTTCTTCAATGCCTTTTTGTAAGCTCGCTTTCCCTCTGAAGAAAAAAAAGCTGAGGTGGTGACTCTCATTCAAGAAGTGAGGATATATTTTTCATAAAGTTTTTTTTCTCATAATCTCTTCATCATATTATCATTTGGCCATAAAATATATATAAATTTTGAATATGGAACGGCGCCCCAGGAGCAAATATTGATATATCTCTGTGTGAAGTTTTTCAAACGTATTTTTGAAAAATATATATATTTGATGTTCTGAAAAATGATATTATCTTTGTTTTCGATCAAGAAAAATGTTTAATTCTTGCTATAAAGATACATATAAGAATACCTTATGAAGAAGAATTGTATTTTCGAATATGTCAACTCATAAAATAACACCATTGTGGAAAATTTTGCAACAAAGTAAATGATTTAATGTACACGAAAAACAAAATATATATATATATATATATATATAAAGAAATATTCAAAGCTCGCAAGTTATCATAAATAAAAAATATTTTGTCTTCGTCAATTTGTGTCTTGATTCCTGTGCACTTGTCTGACTGGATTTTTGTTCCTCAACACCAAAAAAAATCACAGGTAACTTTTATTTTTTATCATTTTTATTCTTACAACTTTGCTTTTGAATTTTTATTCTTCATGGTTAAAGATTGTTATAATTTAAGAGTACTATAATGGTAGCATGGTTGGGTCGTTTGCTGGCCCGCATTCAACGCAATGTCCCTCACAATATTAGTACGATCACTTAGCCTACTTCTGAGATGAAACAATAAATAAGTGTTTCTCTTATCTCTCCAAACACAACAGTAAATCTTTCCTTATCCTGGTCACGGCACCAAAGGAAAGATTTACTGTTGTGTTTGGTAAAAAATAAAAGTTACCTGTAATTTTTTTGGTGTTGAGGAACAAAAATCCAGTCAGACAAGTGCACAGGAATCAAGACACAAATTGACGAAGACAAAATATTTTTTATTTATGATAACTTGCGAGCTTTGAATATTTCTTTATATATATATATATATATTTTGTTTTTCGTGTACATTAAATCATTTACTTTGTTGCAAAATTTTCCACAATGGTGTTATTTTATGAGTTGACATATTCGAAAATACAATTCTTCTTCATAAGGTATTCTTATATGTATCTTTATAGCAAGAATTAAACATTTTTCTTGATCGAAAACAAAGATAATATCATTTTTCAGAACATCAAATATATATATTTTTCAAAAATATGTTTGAAAAACTTCACACAGAGATATATCAATATTTGCTCCTGGGGCGCCGTTCCATATTCAAAATTTATATATATTTTATGGCCAAATGATAATATGATGAAGAGATTATGAGAAAAAAAACTTTATGAAAAATATATCCTCACTTCTTGAATGAGAGTCACCACCTCAGCTTTTTTTTCTTCAGAGGGAAAGCGAGCTTACAAAAAGGCATTGAAGAAATGAGAAATAAATCGGTTAGAGAGATTTCGATGAGAGATTGACGAATAAAATATTGAGAATAACCAAGACGTCACTTAACTTATGTTGTGTAGCCAGAAAGAAGCAACAAACAAATGATTCAGGATGCGGTTGGAGAGGAACTTACTCCTGGCCGCCTTAAAAAAATCAACCTCGAGAAGCCCTGGCGTGGACATTGAAGAACAAAAAAACGGTCGCATTCAACGGTCTCGGGGGCGCACACTTGCCCCGAACTCCGCTAAATTTTTCCGGCACTTCGATCATCCAACAGCATCCATCTCGGCTGGGGTCTAACAGCGCAACTCCTATGACCGCGGGGAGTCAGGAGGGAAAAAGAACAAGGGTTACTGTAAACCCGGGATACGCCAAGTTGGCAACGCACGAAAGAGGGGAGCGAGGAAAAAAATAAGCCAAGTTACGATTCAATGTATAGTAAAATATGGATTTAATAAGGAAAAAATGATAAACACATAAAGAAGGAAGGCCAAAGCAGGTGGCCAGGCACTCAACGGCTTAAAACACGTCATCTGCGGAATTTAATTTGATAGGCCAAGGGGCGTGCGAGAATAAACGGAAGTTCCACCCATAGAACGAACTCGATTGTTCTAGAAGGTTTTCTAAACCGGAAGGAATGATTTCAAAACAAGATTTTACCGGCCTGGAACATTCGAAAGCTAGGTAAAGAAGAAAACATTACAGGCGACAAAATCAAAAGAAACGAAATCGAAATAATATTTAAATTAAGAACATTAATACAAGAGAGATGATATGAAATAAAATAGTTAATAAAATTGAATTAAACTAAAAAATATGGGGGGGTTATCGAGTAACCACCACAGTTGTTATTAGTAATAATATTTTTATTTGATATTTATATCCTTTATTCAATAACACATTTTGTTTTTTCACTCATTTCATTTTAAATATATAGCAATAATTTAATGTACATATATTATAGACATTTAACGTACTTGCATATACCCCAAACATATTATATTACTACCTACATAGTACATACATATACTACAATAATACATTTAAAATTCGTTTGCCCAAAAAGCGACATATCCTCCTTTTGTTGTAAATAAGGCGTTGTTAGTTGAAATTTAAGAAAATCTGCACACTTTAGCTCGTTGCTTGGGTTCCTTCAATTTGAAAGGGTAGTCCACTGTGTTCTCTTCTCTTGTACAACACGGGTAGTTTCTTTTACTCAGGTTCATCTTAGAAATTTAGACGAATTGGGGTAAATTTTTATATTAACTGTCAGAAGATAGTTTATCTCCTATTTCTCCTAGTTTATCACCTATAGTCGTCGTTCAGTTCGTCTGTCCGTCTGTCCACGTACAACAGAGCAAAAGCTACTCAATCGAATCGTTTCAAATTTAACATACATAATTGTTGCATGATTTTGTGCTATTTAAAATTTTATGAAACTCGGATGCATAGTTTAATTATAAGGAAAATAAAAAGCATTCGTTTTATTACAGTAAATGGGAAAAATATTTTCAAGTGAATTTTAATGATGATATACTCTTTCAAAATAAATAGATTTAATAGGCAACTATGAAGTATATACTAAAAAATACATTCTTCACAATCTATGGTGCAAAGAATATTTGTTTTTAATTTATAGGGTCACATAAAAGCATTTCATTATACAATGGTATAGGGGAAAACATGGTTTGGAGCGCGTTTTAATACTATTAAATTATTTTAGATTTGATAAAATGATATGCGTTGCTGAGTTTTACTACAGGTTATATCCTGTATAATAGAAAGCAGATTAGTATTTACAGAGTCACACAAAAGCTTTTGACCCCTATATTGTATCCCATGTATTGTATACTATTACACCAAGATCTTAGTATTTTTAGAGCTTTGCACCTTTTTAAAATACCATTTAATACCGTTAATAATTTTATAATTTTAATTTTAAAAAATAATTTTATAATATATTTTTTTAATATTTTTATTTTATAATTTTAATTTTAATACTAGTAGTAATTTTTGAAACTGTTTTTAAAACGTTACACAAATTTTGTACGAACGCACTTCACTTGCTACGTTTAACGTGGTATTTCTAACTTGATCTGTTTACATATTTATTACATATTTTTATAATATCACACTTATATTTATCATTTTCACATACATAAAATCTACAGGAGAATTTAAAAATAAGAATTTCTAGCCGATTTGGTTGATAGCATTTTTCTTCCTATTTCACACATGTTAATACTTCCTGAAAATGTAGCACAACAGCGCCGCCGGGTAGGTAATTTGCACCAAATTTTAATCAGCAATAATTTATGTTAACGTCTAACGGAATATGAAGTTTGATGAAAATACCTGCATTAATTTCTGAGATAGAGCTATTGTGGAAATCTTCAGTAATTCTAGATTACAGCCCATTAGGGCGATGTATATTATAACTTATGATGTAAAATTTTTATGAGGAACTAATTGAATCTGAAATTTGATGAGAATCTATGCATTATTTCTTGAGATTCAGCTATTTTGAAACCGTACGAAATACAGCATAGCAATTCTATAAGCCTATTTGCACCAAAAACTAAATAACACAAATCTATATCAAAGAGTAACTTAATCTGAAGGTTGATGAAAACTTGCGCATTAGTTTTTGAGATGCAGATATTGCAATAATCAGGAATAGTTGAGTATACAAGCGCCACTTGTTGAAAAAGTTAGACCAAAAAGAAATCAGCACAAAACTATATGAAGGACAAACTAAAAATGAAGTTTTATGAAACCCATGCATTAGGTTGTGAGGTACAGTACATGGGAATCGTGAAAAATGGAGTATAGCAGCGCCATCTCTTACGAGATATACACCAAAAATTAATCAGCTCCAGTTTATATCAAGGTTTATTTAAATCTAAAGTTCCGTAAATTTCTTTGTATTACTTATTGAAATACAGCGCCCAAAAATGTTCGTAATTTTAAATTCACAGAGTAGCAGACAAACATTTTCATAAAAAACATTAAATTGTCTTAAGGTTTTTCAAATACGTATAAATCATCGAAAACAGGAAGTCAAAATATTTCACGAATACAATATTTTCTGTTTGTAAAGATATAAAGATGTAAATATACATTTTTTTTTCACAAAATATTTTTATAAAACTTAAATTGTAAATGTAACAAATTTCACAATTCATTGTTTAAGTTTAAAGTAAACTAAACACTGCTACAAAAGTATCCTAAAACAACAAAACTTAACTTAAATCTAGTATAAATATTTTATTTACTTAGGGACATAAATCTTTCATTCTCCGAGGGAAAAAAAATGAGAAACTTTGTTACTGCTAAAAACAGGATTTAAAATATGCTACAATTTACGTTCTATGTAAACTAAGAGCAACGAACAATAGCATACTTGATGGAGTGGTGTTTCTTCTATTTTTATATGCTTACATTAAAGAAAACGTCGATCTAGATTAGTTTATATTTACTTGCATGATGCTTGTGTTTATTTTAAACTAGCTTTTTGTTTACTTTAATAAACAGTTTATATTTAAAGAATTATGCTAAACGTATTTCGAAAACTTTCATAAAAATTTACTGATTTATTTACCGAGGTATTTTATTTATTCTACTACAGATAATAAAATAGAGAAAATGTTTAACATTTCAACTTATTATATTT
Source organism: Maratus speculifer (assembly GCA_964019185.1). Taxonomy (NCBI): domain Eukaryota; kingdom Metazoa; phylum Arthropoda; class Arachnida; order Araneae; family Salticidae; genus Maratus; species Maratus speculifer. Next base: position 132,520,593 of record OZ025297.1, on the reverse strand, counting down.
CGCTTGAAATAGTAATGAATAATCTTAAATATTTGGCGATTATATAAATTTCTCATTAAGAAACACCTAAGCTCTAATTTGTGACGTTACCTAAAAGTGCATTAGTACTTTCAAAAATATCCAATTGGCTTATGCCATTTTTGTTAAATTAGTTCTTTGCGGCCCTATTAACCCTTTATTTTTTTCCTCAAAATAACCTAGTTAATTCTTTTAAACACTATTAAAAGAAAATAAAGCTTTAATGCTTCATGTTGCCGAGAAAACATGTATTGAGAATATTAAATCAATTTCAACATGTAGATGGCAGCAATAGTGCTGTTTAAGAACAAAGATAATTTGTTTGTATTTTTTGCATTATATCGGCCAATTATCTACACTTTTGATATAGGTTCTAAAGTGGGGGAATGCCTTCCGTGAGGGTCTTCTTAAGATAGCCTAACCCGTATTTACACAAGGAAATCCAAAGTTCGAAGAAAACCACGGAAAACTCGGAACGGTTAGTTCGACGGCCGTGATTGGGATCGAACCCAGCACCTGCCGTCTTCCAGTTTCAGTTTGGTTTGGTTCATTTTGAGTCGGCCGATTATCTACTCGAGGGATATAGGCAAAGGGGACAGCGCCCTTCGTGGGGATCTTTCTAAGGGAACATAACCCTTATCTTCGCAAGGTTCGAAGAAAACCACGAGACCTTCGAACGTTTAGGTCGGTGGACGCGATTGGATTCGAACCCAACACCTACTGTCAACCAGTTGAGAGGTCAGAACCTTTCGGTCACTCTACCAGTTTCGGAGGCAGAACCTATCGGACTCTGGTGGGCCAAAAACATATTCAATTGTTGCTGCAAGTGCTTTTTGTTTGTTTAGAAGCTTGCTAAATATCCTATTTTATTATACAGTGAGCAAGTAAAATGTATTCTTTATCACAATTCTTAGAATACATATGTGTTAAACACAATAACTATAGCAATATCAGATAATTTAATCAAGGAAGATTATTTTTTCAATTAAAGACATTATTGACGGCTGGCAGTTACCTGTTTTTTAGCCCTAAACTATACTTAAAACACAATGATTTTTTAAAAGTATTTTTCCCTATATTTATTTGAAAAATGAAAGCCAGAAAATATTTTTAATTGATTAAAAAAAATCGGCATTTAAAGGTTAAGTTGAAACATACTAAACATAATTCATGGACGAAATTAATTTCCTTTGAACGAACAGTGATACATAACATGCAAGATTATGAATGAAACACAAAATTTAGTAATTTTTTTCAAACTTTATATATATGCAACACAATATGTAGTACCTTTATGCAAAAATTATATTTTATACTTGTTCAACGTGTGGTGTCTTTTAAAGGAGCCTCGAATATGCATTCCTTATTTTTTCTGCTTGAACATATAAAATAATCGTTACTCTATAAATCTTATATCTTATCTTATTTAGTTTCTTCTCTCTTGAAAAGAAGAACGTATTGGATTCGGAAAAATTTTCAAAATCCGTTGTTCGACGGATTTGCACGTTTTAAATGTCAGAGAACCCGAAAAAAACATAATTTTAGAAAATCTTTGGGTCTGTGAGTCTGTCTGTCTGTAATGTGACCTAAATATTTTGAACGATCTATCTCAAGAACTAATGCACGGAAATGCACAAAACTTAAGATTCTGTTACATCTTGATATACACTAGATCTGATTAGTTTTTGGTGTATATCGTTCTATAGGTGATGCTGCTGTGCTGCATTAGTTACAATTTCCATAATAGTCATATCTGAAAAACTAGTGCAGGGATTTTAATAAACTTTAGATTTAGTTAGTTTTCGATATAGCATGGCGCCGATAAAGTTCTGGTGCCAATAGCTCAACAGGCGGCGCTGCCATGATGCATTGTTTGTGGTTAAAGTAATAGCTCTATGTCAAAAATTTTATGTAAATTTTATAAAACTTCAGATTCAGTTAGTCCCTGATATAGATCAGTGTTGTTTAGTTTTGCTGTAAATTGTATTGCTATGCTGTAATTTCCACGATTTAGCAATAAATGTACCTCAAGAACTAATTCATGGAATTTCATCAAACTTTAGATTCAGTTAGTACCTGATGAAAAATTGATCCTGAATTATTTTTGGTGTACATCTCCCAACAGATGAAGCTGTTAAGATTTTTAATAAAGATTTTGCAATATCTCAAAAATTAATGCATGGATTTTCATCAAACTTCAGATGCAGTTATAATTTGACATAATTTATTGCTGACTAGATTTTGGTTTAGGCCACCTAACCGGTGGTGCTGCTATGCTGAATTTTTCAAGATGGATTAACATGATTAAGATAGAAGAAAGTTTAGGGATTTCTAGATCTGACTAGTTTTCTAAGTATTTTCAATTTCACTTCCATTCCCATTTCAATTTTTTTTAACATTATATATATGTGTGAGAAAAGTTGCAAACATGAGTATCTTTTAAAATATATCAGGTCTTCAGAGGTTATGTAAATAGAAGATATAATGAAATATAAATTTATACAAAAAATAAATAAAATCCTCTAAGGGGCTGTGCATATATAATGTTATCAACTTTTTCGTAATTTTTGACCTCCTCCTCCCCTTCAGATATCATACGCTGTCATAGATTCGACCGCTCCTAATAATGATATCGTTATTAATGTCTAATTTTTTCTTTATATTTTTCTTTAGAGTAACATACAAAACTGGTTACATCTATTTTTCCAATATTTTATTGATTCAAAGTAAAAAAAAAAATACGTGTGGCACTCGGGGACTGCCGCGGTAAAGCTATTGCATAGCATTTTTTATCAACTTATGCAATTATAATTATTAATTTATTTTTTATTTAAGCAATTTTTTTTGTCTTTGATATTAATTCAAGTTACACTTTTTGAGCGTGATAACCGATAGCAATTTTTTTTTCTTTTATTGAATAAAAGAGAAGTTAATATCGTTTAAAATATTTTTATCATCTTACAATACATGTAGGTTAATAATTAATTTTTATCATTGAAACTATACGTTTATGGTAGCTGAAATAAAAAACATAAGTTTGAGACTGGATATTCTCAAAATATCTGAAAAATACCGCGTCAATATCTGCCGAAGTCTACCGAAGGATACCGTGCCGAAGTCTGACAAACTGAAACGATGTTAGCCGGAGTGTTAGGTTTTTTTCTCGTTACGGAATTTCTAGATTCTTTCGCCGCGCTCAAAGCCCGCGATAAAAGCTATGCAATACCTTAATAAATTACCAAACAAAATTTGGCCGCGCTACGAAAATTAGATCGCGAGTTATAAGCATTTTAACTTTTTCGACCCTCACCGTGGGGGAGGGGGGAGTCTCCTGTTACCAAAAATTAACTCTGTTTCGTAATAAATCACCAAACAAAATTTGGCCGCGCTACGAAATTTAGATCGCGAGTTATAAGCATTTTAAATTTTTCGACCCTCACCATGGGGGATCACCTGTCACCAAAAATCAACACTGTCTCATAATAAATAACCAAACAAAATTTGGCCGCGCTACGAAAATTAGATCGCGAGTTATAAGCATTTTAAATTTTTCGACCCTCTCCGTGGAGGGTCTCCTGTCACCAAAAATTAACACTGTCTCATAATAAATTACCAAACAAAATTTGGCCGCACTACCAAAATTAGACCGCGAGTTATAAGCATTTTAAATTTTTCGACCCTCCCCATGGGGGATCTTCTGTCACCAAAAATCAACACTGTCTCATAATAAATTATCAAACAAAATTTGACTGCGCTACGAAAATTAGATCGCGAATTATAAGCATTTTAATTTTTTCGACCCTCACCGTGGGGGTTCTCCTGTCACCAAAAATTAACACTGTCTCATAATAAATTACCAAACAAAATTTGGCCGCGCTACGAAAATTAGACCGCGAGTTATAACCATTTTAACTTTTTCGACCCTCTCCGTGGGGGTCTCCTGTCACTAAAAAATTAACACTGTCTCATAATAAATTACCAAACAAAATTTGGCCGCGCTACGAAAATTAGATCGCGAGTTATAAGCATTTTAAATTTTTCGATCCTCACCATTGGGCGGGTCTCCAATCACCGGAAGCTACATTATCCTACCTTGTTTTATCTTAAGACGATTCTTTTCTATACACATTCTATCAGGAATTTTTATTATTGAAACTATAGATTTATAGTAACTGAAATAAGAAATATAAGTTTGAGACTTGATATCCTCTAAATATCTGAAAAATACCGCGTCAATGTCTGCCGAAGTCTACCGAAGGATGCCATGCAGAAGTCTGCCGAACTGAAACGGCGTTAGCCGAGTGTTAGGTTTTTTTTTCGTTACGGAATTTCTACATATTTCTCGTTACGAAATTTCTACATTCGGTCGCCGCGCTCAAAGCCCGCGATAAAAGCTATGCAATAGCTTAATAAGTCAATAAAAAAGCACTTTATATCATATTAAAACTTAAAGGAAATTGTTATTGTTTAAAAATATTTTATAATAGATTTTTTTATATAATGCATTCAACAGTAATAAAGTCTTATCGCACTTAACCTTCAGGAAGGAGGGTAGTGGTAGAATAGAAATTATTTTTAACAAAACTAGTGTACAACATTCTTTCTCTTTCTCTTTTATATTTTAGTAAATTCAAAGTTTATTTCGAATACACTTCACACATGTTTTCTCGAACAGTGATTACATCCACATACACATGTGAAGAAGACTGGGGATATCCAATATTGGGGTTTTCCATATTTTAAAATTTTATATTTTTATAATAAGTTTGTGATTTTAATAAAAAGTTTGTATTTTCATAAAAATAGATAACCGACTAAAAGTCGATTTTTCCCTATTTTGAACCAAAAATCATGCTACAAATAAAAAAGAAAATTTTTGTTGGATCAAAAATTATATCGATATGAAAAGAAACCCTTTCCTAACCCTAAAGATATCTTATGATATCATTCATCAGAACACCCTTCCCTCCCCCTTAAAATAATAACTTTATATGTGCACAGCCCGTCCCTAACATTGAAAAGACATCAACATGAATTAATGGTAGAAAAAAACCATAAAATTATTTCACTGTGTGCATATGCAATTAGAGAACATTTCATTTATTTAATATGCTATTATTTGGTTTTACTTTCCCTTCAAATCAAGTTTATTACATTCCAAATGACAGAAAAGTATTTATTGTGAAAATTGCATATGAAAATAATAAGACACAAATCATATAAAATATAGGGAAACGACTTTTCTTTTATTTGTATTGCCTAAGGACGATTGAAAATAAATGGAAAAAAGTATAAGGCATATTTGTTTTTTGGAACGAAACAAAGTGAATGGAAAATTGCTGATTTCAATAAGTTGCAGTAGGAAAAAAAAAATTCTCTACGTTTTTTCATTATCGCCAGAGGCAACATAAACACAAATATTTATCTTTCATTTTGAAAATATGCTTTCATCAGACGCAGTTATAAAAAAATGAAGCAAAAATATATCATATTCGTTTTCTTTATGAAATTGCAATATTTAATGGAAACATGGTATTAATTCTTAAATAAATAAACATGAAAATAATTAGCATATAATTTTCTCGTAAAAGAAACAGAACGTATTCATTTATTTAAGTCAGAGACACTTGACGGCATTACATCGTTTATTTTTTTAGAACTATACAAACTTTGTAGATAAATGTGCAATGCTTGAGCTAATTAAAAAAAAAATCACGCTTTGATGCGATTGTTGTTTTATGATGGCAATGTTTTTAATTTTGTTTATCTTTTGCGCCTGGAACTTTGGGACCAACGTCATGCAACATTTTTTGATAGCACATGTCAATTAATACTTTTAGTAGTACTTACATATTAATATAATTAATTTACAGATTAAACTATAACTAACAGCCCTTGGCGACCAGTTTGTTCTCCATTGAATGTATACTAAGCATTAAACCATATTTATTTTATTCATAATTTGTTTTAATTGCTCCATTTTTCGCCAAATTTGTGCATACATGGCATTTGGGTACTACTTGGTTATCCAGTCGACCAATTTCGCCAAATTATACAAATTGCCAAATAGCTTGCAAAATTGTATAAATTGGCATAATTTTCATTTTTTATAACGGAAGAACAAATAAATATAAAAAACAATCAAAAATACGAATAAAATGTTGAATTAAAAATCATTTGAAGACGTAAAAAACACGTGTATCTTAATTAATGTCAAGTAATTGTGACGTTTACAATCATCCATTTTTGTCATGTAATCTTATAATTTGGCGATAGTATTTTGGACGACGGTTTAACCAAGTAGTACCGGCATTTGTGCTGATAAATCAAGAACTCGATATTTTTATGCAAGCCCGGCGCAGATAATAAATTGCTAAATGTTGTATCTGTGGCATTTTTTGGTAATTCATTAATTATTTAAAATATAATAATATAACCCTTTTAATTATTTCATTTATAATACATAACTTTAATTTGAAACTGAAAAGTTTAAAGTTCATGACTTTTATTTTTTTTTTAAGTAAAAAGAACAGATTTTTTTTATGATATTTTGAAGCTCCATAATTGCAGCGAAGGAACAAAACATAAATAAATCCAATTTACCACAGCCAAAATCTAACCAAAGGACTTTTGCACAGTAACCCATAAGATCTGTTTCATTTGGATGTTGCCATTAAACAATTCACAAATAATCTTGTTTATTGTGCCACATACGTTAGCGTAATATGCCGGGTGATCCAAAAGCCAGGACAAACTTTAAATATGAATAATTCGAAAACGAATGAAGATAAAAATATACGGTTTGCACCAAATGAACGGAAAGGAAATCGGGTTTTGTGTGGCAACGAAAAAAAAACCAATCTGATGTGACTAACAGATGTCGCTATAGTGTTTTGTTGCACCGAAAGATGATTTACAAAGATAAAAGTGTTGACAACTTACAAGTCAGCCTAGTTACAGTTAATTAGTACTTCAGTAAATGTTCAATGTACTGTAGATCATTCAGAAAAGTACAGCTGTGAGACGAAGCACTACACCGTTCACAGCATTTAGTAGCATTTCTTGCTTTATGGCAGACACATTTTGGCGGGTGGCATCTTTCGGGCTGCTAGTGATGCCAGTTTATCGAGGTACATTTTTGACTTCAAGAATCCACGCAGCCAAAAGTCACAGAGTGTTATATCGGGAGATCTAGGAGGCCATGCACGATTGAAGTAGCAACTGATAATGCGATCCTTCCCAAATGTTGATTGTAGTAGGCGATGCACAGGCAGAGCAATATTTGATGGTGCTCCATCTTAAATAAAAGTGGCTGTCGCGATTGCAGTTCAAGAATAATGTTGTTCTACAACAGTACTATAAATCGCTGACGAGTGACAGAAACTGTTTTGAAACCAGTCTATGTGACTTCTCGAAAAATAAAATGGACCAATTATGAAATAAGCAATGAAGCTACACCAGACTGTCAATTTAGGCTGTTGCAAGGGTATCTCAACAAATACCTGTGAATTTTCTGTTGTGCACAGTCTACAACTGTGTTTGTTAAGAGCACCAGAGAGAGTAAAATATGCTTCATCTGTCCAGAGCACAATGTGAAGTCAGTCGTGCTGCTCTTCCATCTTACTATTTAGTAAGATGGAATTGGAATTTGGGTAATTGGAATTGTGAATTTGGTATTTACCAAATTCACACAATCTCGGTGAGAGTCGAAGTCAGGAGTTTGCAGTTCTTGATTAGTGTTAGAATTCGAAAATAGGGTTAGTTTAAAAATTACTTACTAACCATGCAAGTCTTCATTTGCGGGTTGCATCTATGCGATGCGCGGAGCTTTGAATTAAAATCGAAAATCATCTGTTGAGATAAACTTATTCTAAGTTCAAATTCATCTAAAAGTCCATATATTATAAAAAATGTAGTTTAATTCCATCTAAAAGGCACATTCCTTCATTACATTCAGAGAACTCAATCGTTCTCACACACTTGTCAAAGTTCTTCGAATAATAATAAATAAAATCAGACGATATTTTCATTTTCTTAATTTACGCGTTCAATTAGTTTCACTTCATTTCATTTTACAACATCCTCCCCCCTTTGAAACTTGGGGAGAGTTTCAAATACATAACAATTATTATTAAAAAGATCCAACCTCTTTGGAGCTTTTACACATCTTCCAGAAGAGGTATATTTCTTAAGTATGACACTATCAGGAGAAGACACATTTTCATGATCATCATGCTCACTGGAACTAGTTTTCTCTTCACCCGACGGTTTGGATGCAATTTCAATTATTTCATTCGAATATATTTCCAAAGGAAAGATGCACTGCACCGGACGTAAAACCGTGCCGTGCTGAGTTTTCAACTTAACAGCACGAACTTTACCATCCCGTCCTGGAATTAAATGAATCACCTTTGCTAAAGGCCAAAATAAACGTTTTTTGTTATCATCCCCAACTAAGACTATTTCTCCCACTCGCGGTTCACGTGTATATTTTTCAGTATGTTTTTGAACTAATTCGCTGAGGTATTCTTTTCTAAAACGTTGCCTAAAATCGGTAAGAAGTTTAGCTCTGTAATTCAACCTTCTCCTTAAACTTTGAGAATCTAATTCGATAATATCCGAATTGCTGAAACTTCGGTTTTCAGTAAGAAACATAGCGGGTGTGAGAGGTACTAGCTCCAGTGGGTCCTCTGAGATATAGGTTAGAGGTCTGCAGTTAATCACAGATTCACAATCACATATAAGTGTATTCAATTCTTCATAAGTCAATACAGATCTACCTAAAGTACGTACTAACAATTCTTTTACAATGCGAACTAACCTTTCCCACCAGCCTCCCCACCAAGCTGCGGTGGGAGGTATAAATTTCCAAACAATTTTATGCGTCATGGTTTCTTTTAAAATTTTATCCCAATTTAATTTTGAAAGTTCATTGGAAGCCCCCCTAAAGTTTGTTCCATTATCACAATAAATAGTGCTGGGCCTACCGCGTCTAGCTATAAAACGTCTAAGTGCTAGCAGGAAAGCATCAGAAGATAGCGAATTGACTAGTTCAAGGTGAATCGCGCGATAAACGGCACAAGTAAACAATGCTATCCAAACTTTCTCGCCATTTTTTAGAAATAACGGCCCGGCTAAGTCTACTCCAATAATTTCAAAGACAGCACAATCTGTAACGCGATCTGGTGGCAAAGGTGTTGGTTCGCTTGACAAAGACTTTACCTTAAAACGTTTACATGCAATACAGTCGTACAATACATTTTTAATAGTTCTTCTAGCTCTAATTATCCAAAATCTTTCTCTTATTAAAGATTGCATTGTTCTTATACCTGCATGACAATTCTTTTGGTGTACTGATCTAATCAATAATTTAGTAAATTCACATTTGCCTGGTAACAATATTGGATACAAAAATGATTCTCGGTCATTTCTTTCAGTTATTTTAGTTTTAACTCTTAAAATTCCATTATCATCTGTGAATGTTACAATATCATTTAATGACCTTTTATTATAGAAATAACAGCTCTGAACTAAACGGATTAGATATTTTTCAGAATTTTCAATTTCATTTTGAGTAAGATTAGAATATTTACACTTATTAGAAACATTTCGGCAATTATTTACAAATCTCAGAATCCAAGCAAATATTCTTATCATCTTATCATAATTAGATATATTATCTAAGAGCCAAAGGGGTGGGTCTTTAGCTAGATCAATATTCGTAATTTCGATCTTTTTTCTTTCTAAATCAACATCTTTTGGCTGACAGTCAATCGCGCCAATTGGCCAACATTCAGGATTTTCTTTTAACCACTTAGGACCTTCCCACCATTGCGAATCAAGCATTTTCTGCGGAGAACATCCACGTGAAAGTATATCAGCTATATTCAAATTTCCTGGAACGTGCTTCCATGACTCTATATTGGACATCTGTCGAATTTCTTTGACTCTGTTGCTCACGAAAACCGACCAATTCCCATGTTCCTTTATCCACCAAATTGCGGTAGTAGAATCTGACCAGAATGTGATTTTCAGACCTGGCATATTTATTGCCTTGATGATAGAACTCGCAAGTCGAGTACCTATACAACAAGCCATTAACTCTAAACGCGGCATGCTCAAAGTTTTGAGAGGAGCAACCCTAGACTTCGCTCTAACAAGCGTAACCTTGACATCGGAATCAATTATTGATCTAGCGAAGACACATGCTGCATATGCCCCTTTACTCGCATCAACAAAAACATGAAGTTCAGATGAAGCATTAATTTCTAAGTATCGAGGTATAGCTACTTCTTTTAAAACATCAATATTCTTCAACCATTTCAAAAAAGCACTCACAATGTTACAAGGTAATTCTCGATCCCATGGAATTTTCTGTTTCCATGAGTCTTGTAGCAATAATTTTGGAAGCAATGTAGCAGGAGAGAATAAACCGATAGGATCAAAAATCTTTTGCACAATGCTCAAAATTAATCTCTTAGTAATTTTCCTTTCACACGTTAATGTTTCTAAATCTAAACAACATTTCAAAGAATCATTATCTAAATTCCAAATAATCCCCAAAACTGAAGTATCCCCAGAATATTTATCAACATTCTTGCAAGCTACATTGCTTTCAAAACAACGCAAATTGAAACACCCTTTAGACATTAATAACTTTGCATTTTCAATAAACATTTCAGCTTCATTAATGTTAGAAACGCCTGATACACAATTATCTACATAAAATGAACACTTTAATTTTTCAGCAGTTTCCTTATATTCAGGAGGACTATTTTCTAAAAGATGCATTATAGATGCACTTAGTAAATAAGAGCTAGAAGAGACACCAAATACAACTCTACAATGTCTATAAATCAATTGTCCTTCATTACATGGGAAATAGAATCTAAGAAAATCTCTATCTTTAGGCATAACAGATAACATTAAATAAGCCTTTTCTATATCTGCAGTTATACCGATAGGATACATTCTAAAACGATCAAGAATATCAGGTATTAATTCTATAAGATTGATGCCTTTATACAAACATTCATTTAACGAGGGTTTCCCTTTCTCAGAAGCAGATGCATCAAATACAGGGCGTATTTTTGTGGTTTCCTTATCTAACCTGATAACGGGCCTATGCGGTAAATAATGACATTTATTACTTAATTCATTTTCTGGAACACGTTCAATAATATTCATTTTTTCCCAATTCTTAAATACTTCCTGATATTCATCGAAAAATCCCCCACATTTCAATTTATTGATCATTTTTTCATATCTCTTCCGAGCTAAAACTTTATTGTCGGGCAAATTCTTAAAATTACACTTCCATGGAAGCCCTACTTCATATCTGCCATCGGGAAGAATTTTCATTTTTTCTTTAAAATCGTTTAAATCAAAGTTTTCCCGCTTTTCAAAACTCTGAATGGGGTCAGAAATTCCTATGGTTTCAAGTTCCCATAATTCATTCAAAGGAATATTTCTAACGTGCATAGACAATGTTGTCAAAACGTTATGTTTCTTGCCACACGTTTGTTTCCCCATCACTGTCCAACCGAGCTTGGTTTCTATGGCAGTCAAATCGCAATTTAATTGAATTAAATTTCCTGTCAATAATTTTCCTATCATATCAGCCCCCACCAAAAGATCAATTTCAGACTCCTTACAAAAATCATCAGATAGATTTATTTTATTTCCTTTTAATTCATTTAATATTCTATAATCTTTAATTTTAGGTACAAATCCGCAAATCTTTTTTTCGGAAAATGCCTCAAAACAAAACGCATTATTTCCATCTAATTCACTGATTTCTACAGAAAACACATCATGTTTTTTAGGTTTCGTTTCATCCCCCCCGAACAGCGCGTGAATAATTATTTCTTTTCTTATAGGATGCATTTTCAGTGATTTCGTTATTCTCTCGCTTACGTAACTACTTTGGCTCGCTGAATCCAGCAGTGCGCGTACGACTTTTTGGCGACCTTGCGATCGAATGCGCACGCCAAGCGTTTGCATGTACACAACTTTATTTCTACTACAATTAGAAAGAGAATTTTCAGATTTTAAAGAATCATCTTGATTATTATTTATATTTTGTTCTGGACACATTATTTCAAAATGTGGTTTATGGCAATAATTACACTTTAATTTATTTTTAATATTACAATTCTTACTCAGATGACCAGCTTTTTGCAAACAAGTGAAACAAATCCCCTTTTTTAACAAAATCTTTTGTTTATCAGTTAAAGACATTTTTTGAGCCCCAAAACATTTATTAGAGGGGTGAAACCTATCACAGAATATGCAATTGTTTTTCTTACCTTTATTTTCTATACTCACCAATGCAGAGGCGGTGGCTGGATCAGGTTTGCTAATAATTTCAGATAAAATGTTCTTTTTTCTAACAATAGAATCAAAACCTTTTCTTGCTAAAAACACCATTTCATCTCCTTGAACTTCTTGGCGTAGAAAGTCCATCAGATTTTTTAAAGTCCTGGAATTCTCACTGGAATATGTATCGTGATTTCGACTTCTTTCCCAGGTCAAAAGAACTTCTTCAGGCAGGCAGCTCTCAACCAAGGGCATGAGAAAGTCTCCATACTTCTCTTGAGTTCTTCCCAAACTTTCTAAGGCACGAAGTTTGCTTTCTAATTCATCGTATAAAGAGGCTAAGTCAACTTTCATTTTAGGCGCAGTGGCATTTTTCATTACGAGGGTTAATAATTCCCTAACGTAAATTTGCACAAGAAGATCATCTCGTCCAAACCTCTGTTTTAATTGATCGATAGGCTTCGGATAATTTTCCGCGGTAGCTGGATAACTTGATATTAAACGCTCCGCTTTTGATTTCGGTTCCATACATTGGAATAGGTACTGCATCTTGTCTTCAGCGGCAATAGAATCGTCTTCGTGTATTTTCTTGAACTGGCTCCAAAACGATAAAAATTCCTTTGGTTCGCCGTTAAACTTTTTCAGCTCGATCTCCGGTAATTTAAATTTGCGTTTTACTTCTTCGCCAGGAGATGAAGAAACCTGTATCTTTTCATCAATACGTGCACATATTTCTATATATTTTTCTCGATATTCTTCTGCACTTTCAAAATCTTCGGTAAACAATTTTTCGTCCTTATCTTGTAACAATATTTCCGAAATTTTACTTTGACAAGTGTCCATCCGTTGAAATTTATCAAACAGTTGAGTTTTCAGAATAGAAAGTTCTTTAATTTCACATATTTCTTTAGTTAATTCAGTTTCAATTTTCTTAAACGTGAGAGTAAAAGCAGCTCTCAGTCCTTTTCTCTGAGTTTTCAAACTACTCAGATCCATTTTTTCATTTAAAATTAATTGAAATTCAAAAACTCCTGTCCCGCCGAGGGTACCAGAATGTTAGAATTCGAAAATAGGGTTAGTTTAAAAATTACTTACTAACCATGCAAGTCTTCATTTGCGGGTTGCATCTATGCGATGCGCGGAGCTTTGAATTAAAATCGAAAATCATCTGTTGAGATAAACTTATTCTAAGTTCAAATTCATCTAAAAGTCCATATATTATAAAAAATGTAGTTTAATTCCATCTAAAAGGCACATTCCTTCATTACATTCAGAGAACTCAATCGTTCTCACACACTTGTCAAAGTTCTTCGAATAATAATAAATAAAATCAGACGATATTTTCATTTTCTTAATTTACGCGTTCAATTAGTTTCACTTCATTTCATTTTACAACAATTAGGTTGCAACTTGTAGGGATACCGTTGCAAAGTTATGCGCAGTGCTTTCCAGACATTTCTGTACGACACTCCTGTCTGCCTCGATACTTCTCGAGCATTGCACTCCCAATGTGCAGTAATTGTCCACATGTATTGCACCGTCTGCTTCACTGTCGTGGCAACAGCAGTGGCTGTTGAGGGACGTCAACTTCTTTGACGTAACACCAAAGAACCTGTAGCTTGGTATTTATCATTCTGCTCAACGCAGCAGATGTTATTGGTCCTTTGCTATCTCGCATACCCTTCATGTAGGTTTATGCTCACAATGCCGCAATGAAACTTTCCGAATTCTTATAATACAGTTTATCCAAGAGGGCTTTTGCAACTATTGACAGCATTTCGATGATTACAAGCTTTGTCTACCATTACCTGTTGCAATTGTTCTTTTTTATATTGTTTATTGTTGTGCATAATCCTATATCAGAAATCTGGTAGCGCCATCTGTTGGTTATTAAAAGAACTATTTTTTTCGTCGCCACACAAAAACCGTTTACTTTTCCATCCGTTTGATACAAATCGTATCTTTATATCTTGATTCGTTTTCAAATTTATCATTTTTAAAGTTCGTCCTGACTTTTGGATCACCCGGAATATATAGACGATTATATAATTGTAGTGACGAAATTGTCACGACATTGCTTAAGTAAATATGTATAAAAAGAGAATGAACAGCACAATCAAAAAAATATAAATAGATATATAAAAATTGAAATAAAATTTTGAATTTATTTTAGCAATAACCAAGGAATAATAATTATAATATTTTAATTATTAGGTTAAGTTGAAAGCTAATTGTAGTAGAAACTGCAAGATTTTATTTATAATAATAATAATAATAATAATAATGGACGTGTGTAGTCTTGGAGGGATTATCACCACGAATTCCCAGACAGACAAAATGGGGCAATAAAACTATAAACTATAGTTTGTCGCCAGCCTTTGACATAAAAAATCGAAGGAACAAGGTCAGAATTTATGGGGCTTTCAACAATTATTTATAACCAGGGGACAAGCATTGCGTGTGGTCGACAGTCATACACAAAAGCGGCGGCATCCCGAGAGGTTGAATGGGAGGAAGAAGCCAAATAAACAAAAAAAAGAAAGGGGTGGAAAAAATAAAAAGACATACCTCCCCGAAGGACAAGGTACCAATGATCTGCTTGGGATTACAAGGGACGATTAAAATTTTTTTTTGAGTAACCAATGAGGAAGAGTCATCCGGACAGAGAGATGGAGAGGGAAGAAAAAAAATTTTCTTTCTCTCAGATGTTGTCTTCCGTCATCTGGAGATCAGTGGAAGAAAAAAAATGTGTTTAATTTTTCTTTAAAAGGGACTTTGGAACGAGGTGCAAATTATAGAAGAAATATGAATAGACATTCTCCAAGATTATTTTTTATGCCTCTCCGCAGCCTACCAGTGCCGAATGGACTTGGTGTGATGATCTTCAATTTATATGCAATATTCCATTTATAATCTGACTCTGCATGATTCTCATCAGGCCCGATTATGATTCCTCATTTAGACATTCTCCAAGATTATTATTTATGCCTCTCTGCAACTTTCCATTATTGAACGGACTTGCTGTGATTATCTTGAACTTGGGATTTGTGAAAAGTGCAGGATAGCAATCCTATTCGATGCTTGCTGGGATTTTCAACAAGATACAACTCTATGAACACTAATGAATAATATTTACATGGATGAGTGGTGCGCTTATTGCAAGAGACATTTCAATAATCATAGAGGAATATCTAAGACGATTATCAAGTCTGCCGGATGCCGTGGTTATGGTGAGAAATTTTTTATAATCCTTCCAAGTGATAAGGCCATTAAAAAAAAATTTTTTTTTAGTTAAAAAAATTCACTATTTAAGTTTTAATATATAAAATTAATTAAAATAATAATATAATAAAACTAATGAATATTTTTTTGGGGTGAACAGCCCTGAAGATTGTGCTGTGAGCATTTAACAATATCCATTATTTAAGTTGAATTTAAAACAAAAGAATTAAGTGTAGTAAGTAAATTATATCCTTATTGGTGAATCTTACTATTTGTTATTTGTATTTACCATTTATATATTTTGAGAATAAATGTTTGAGTGTATATATGTATTTGTGTTTTTTTTCATGATTTCTTTTACTCTATTTATTTTCAGTGAATTAATAGATTAATAACCTTTAATATTAACGATCAGAATTCTTTTATTTTGTTAATTTTATGTAAGCCAATAGAATCCTAAAATTGCTAAGTTAAACGTTAAATAAGTGGAGTCTGAGCTATTGCGATTTTCCTTTATTTAAATGATTGATAAGTTTAAAAGAAAACAATTTTTTTGGTAATATCCAGTTCAATCTCTCACAACGCGGATTGGGATATTATCATACTATTATTTCATTCGAATTAACCACTATCTTTCGCGTACCGTGTAATGCGGTGTAATTTTCCTCACCACAATAATCTTGCAATAAAAATATGCAATCACCTCAACTAAATCTATGTCATTAACCGCATGCACAAAAATACCACTTTTTCTAATCGATCAATAATGTCTAACCAATAATGCATTGTTGTATTTCTTATTACGGGCTCATCTACATCTAGAAATTTGGGGGAGGAAAAACGCATTCGATTTGTTAAGCTTTTGCGCCATGAACTCTGCTAGCAATGACTAATTTTTACATTTTTCCAGTTCTGAAAACAGGTCTGTATGGACGTCTCCCCATTTCACTTTTCGACAAAAATCTTCAAGACACCTTAGTGACCTATCTCAATACACTGACGGCAATCTTCTTTGAAGAGGGTACGCTTACTTTAGGCAACGAGTATCACAAATGAATCAATTATTGCTGCTTCTGTGTAAAAATGTAGTTTCAATTGAACAACAGACTTGAAAAGAATTTTGTTATTTAGACTAGTCTTTCTTTTACGATCCCTCAGAAGTTTAATAAAATACCATTCAATGTTCTAAAATGAACAAAACTAAAGAAATATTTTAATTAAAAAATGTAATTTAACAAATTAAAACAACCATTGTTTTTTTAATTATTATTTAAGTCTTAACTTAAATCTTAAGTCTTTTTAATTTAGTCTTAAGTCTAACTTAAGTCTCTAAAATTTAAGTTTTATAAATAAAATCTATATTTAAAAAAATGACCTATAACAATCAATTTGTTTAACATTAGTTTGTTTCCTTTTTTTTCGTGATCATCGCACGTTTCATAATCGGTGAGCTCAGTAATATCTCTCTCTCTCTCTCTCTCTCTCTCTCTCTCTTTTTTTTTTCTCTTAAGATGATCTTCCATACGACGTCTTTCTTTGGACTCGGTTATTTCCAAATCTGATAAATTACATCTACCAATTTTTTTACTTTTTTTTATTTTCTTCTTTATTAATTAGATATTTCGATTTCCTATCCAAATAAAAATTCTTTTACATGTAAAGAATCGTAAAAAAGACTACATTAATAACTCTGCAGATATATAATTCATTCACCATTCATCCGAATTTCTACGTGTTCTGGTGCTTTTTGAATTAATCTAAGACGTAACTTACTATTTAAGCACTCTAAAATAGGATTCCATTCTATTATAAATTAAAAAATATATATTGTTTTTTTTTGCGAAAGAACGCGGTTGTGTTTGTATCTAATGTAGTAGAATTTAGGTTTCTATTTTGGGCGTCACATCCAGCTATTATATTTCATGCTTATTCTTTATTTTTACTCTATGTATATTTTTCCTTCACATCCCACAGAAATGCACTACACCAGTTGCGCCCATTAGACAAAAAGAAGTAAAAAGTACAAAAAATTAATATCTTAAAAATAAATTGGATAGAGTTTTCATATAAATTACATTTAAAAGAACATAGTTTGATATACAGTTTTAAAATAAATAGCATTTAAAAATACATTTTTTTCTGTAAACAGCAGTTTAAAGATTGATACTTACTTTAATTTTTTGAAAATGTAAAAAATTTTGTAAAAAAATAAATAAATACAGATTTGTGAATAAAACAAGTCTATTTTTGCACTCATTTAAAAGTTAAAATTGAAAACATGAAAAAAGAAAAAGCTGAAATAAATATTTTAAGTCAGAATTCACCCATATGATACAATTTTTAACCATGTTGATATAAAAAAACTGTGTAGAAATTCAGTTAGGACGTGCCGCGTTATGATTTTTAATTTTTTCAACCCGGACCAAACTATAATGTCTATAATATTTTTTCTTTCGTTTGTAATTCCATCTTAAAAGACTTCACAATTTAGCATTTTTCAAAGAATCCAACGAATGGAACCTGGATTAACAATATTGAAATATATGTGAAACCTTTACATACAAATAGATGTAGTAAATTCATTTCTAAAATAATTAAATCATTTTTTGGCACTTCTTAAATAATAAGAAGTATGAATATGAAATACGAAATGCTATAATAGGTATTTTTGGCTGGAACTCTTCCTTACGAAGCACTTTTTAACAATATCGGAGTAAAAAACTATGTAGAAATTCAAAGCTCAGCCTGTTGGATAAAGCGTTCAAAAGATGTTATTTTAACACTCCAGCTTTCTAAATACAATGCGGACGCCTATAACTACTTTAAAATAAAAAAAAGGAGAAAGAAGTAAATAAACTTCTTCAGCACTAATAATTTATTAACCGGTAAACCTTATACCTTTTTCCATAAGAATTTTTTGAAACATTAGAAAAATACAATTTCTTTTCACGTTACATCACATGCCAAAAATTTCACGAGCATTAAAAAGGTGAAAGGATAAAAAAAATAAAATGAAAATACATGAACAATAGGTTTAACATCCTCCCACCTTTTGATTATACACTATAATCAAAACTTTATACTAAATAAATACATTTACATAAATATCACAAATCGAGTCTTTCTGGAATCTTTATCGTCCTGCCAGATCTCGTCTTTTTGATTTGTGCCTCGTCTTTTGGAGGATCAACATGGTTTTCATGTAAAGTTAGTTTGGGAAAAATATTTTCAGTATAATCAATCGATGACACCTCGAGAGGGTAGATTCTTTGAATGGGCCGAATCATTTGTGAATGAGACGTTTGTAATTTCAAAAGGCGAACTTTTCCATCTTGACCACGAATGAGTTCTGTAACTCGTCCTAATGGCCAATTGATCCTTTTTTTTGTTATCTACTCCCACCAAGACAATATCTACCTCAATTGAACGTTGGGCTCGTCTACCATTCGGTCGTTGAATAAGAAGACCCAAATATTCTGATCTAAATCTATTTCTTAGATCCTTTTGCAGCTCTTGTCTATATCTAAGTCTACGAGTGAGAAAACTTTCTTCAACCGCATCAACATCTGGTAAACAACATTCATGAATATCTTTCAGAAACATGTCCGGAGATATGGGTTTGATGGACTCTTTCTCTGACATGTAAGTTAATGGTCGTGAATTTATAATGCTTTCACAGTCTGCCAATACAGTTATCATCTCTTCATAGTTCAAACAAGCTTGTCCTAAAACTCTTTTTAATACATCTTTCATCAATCTGATGAGCCTCTCCCACCATCCGCCCCACCAAGCAGCCGTTGGGGGGTTAAATTTCCATGTGATTGAATTTATTGCTCCATGCTTCAATATGCGGTCCCAGTTCAATCTTTTTAAAAAATTGGCGGCACCAACAAAATTGGAACCGTTGTCGCAATATATAATAGAACATCTTCCTCTACGAGATACAAATCTTCTCAGTGCCATCAAAAATGCCTCTGTAGAAGCTGAAGTCACAAGTTCCAAATGCACAGCTCTGTAAATGGCACAAGTAAATAAGACAACCCAACACTTCTGCTTATTTTTAAGAAACAGAGGGCCAGTTAGATCAATGCCGACAATCTGAAAAACTGCTGCATCTTTGACTCGATTTTCTGGTAGAGAAACTGGTGATGATTCTAAATTCTTCGAATTAAATCTTTTACAGATGGTACATTTTGATAAAATAGAGCTTACGGATCTTCTTCCATTCAAAATCCAGTATTTTTCTCTAAGAAAATTTAAAAGAATCTGAGGACCTGCATGACAATTTTTGCGGTGGTAATATAAAATTAATCGTCTGACAACTTCGTAATCTGAAGGAACAACCATAGGTGTGAGGAAATCTAAACTGTCTTTTCTGTACATAATTTTAGTTTTTACACGTATTATGCCTAGGTCATCCTTAAACGTCTCCAAAGTTTTCAATCTCCTCTCATTTTCATGCGAAGTATATTCTTTTTGTAGCATCCAAATTATCTTCGTCTCTGCTCTCTTAAATTCTTGACTTGTCAATTCTCCTTTGACCTGCTCCTTTGGATTACAAGAATTATATTTAAAACGAAGTATCCAAGCAGCAAGACGTACAATTTTTTCATAACTGGAAAAATATCGGTAGTACTAGTTTCTGTCTGTACTTTCATCAACATTTACAAGTAATTTTGTAGATTTCAATTTTTCTTTTTCAATTTCTTCTTCGTTTATGTTTTGACAGGTGAAATTCATGTATTTATTATATTCATCAGAATCTTTAAGCCAATGTGGTCCCTCCCACCATTTGAGGAACACCAGCTGTTTTGCTTTACACCCTCTAGATGGCAGGTCTTCTGGATTAATTTCACCAGGTATATGTTTCCATAAAATCGGATCACTCAATCTTTTAATTTCTTGAACTCTATTTCTAACAAAAACAGACCAATTTTCTTTTCTGGATATCCATGCAAGCACTGTAGTGGAATCGCTCCAAAAATATTTTTCCATATCTTCCCAGCCCATTGCGTCAGTTACTGATTTAGTCAATCTAGCACCAATCAAAGCAGCTAAAAGTTCCATTCTAGGTATAGTTACACATCTTAATGGACCGATGCGGGATTTTGCAGCAAGAAGGAATAATTCTATACGATCATTATTTTCTATCCTTAAAAATATAACAGTAGCATACGCATACTGACTTGCATCGCAAAATGTATGAAGGGTACAAGCTTTTAAACTCTCTGGGATGAATTGAATATATCTAGGAATCTGAATTTCTTGTAAAACATTTATTTCACGAAACCATTCAATAAATTCGTTTTTTATATCACCAGTGATTTCTTCATCCCATGAGATTCCTTCTTTCCATGTTTTCTGTAACATCATCTTGGAACATATCATAACAGGAGCAGTAAAGCCAACTGGATCAAAAACTTTATGTGTAACTGACAGCATGACTCGTTTTGTTATTTTTTCTATATTTATATATTTTATCCAGCTTACGTTAACTTTTAAAACATCTAGAAATCTGTTCCATTGTAATCCCAGTACAGTAGTATCTTCACTATTTTCGCTGTTATTTCTGTCTTCTGTCTGTTCCCAACCTCTCAAATCAAATCCACCTTTAGCCATAAGAGACTTAGAATCAGTAATAAACCTTTCCAATTCTTCCTTTGTTTGGACACTAGCAACGACATTGACAACAGAAAAGCTTCTTAGCATCTGCTGTTAAAGTTTGGTGTCGTATTCTTCATCTTTTTTAATGTGATATTCGATGACGGAAGCAAGAAGAAAAGGAGAGCTTTTGACTCCAAGTACAACTCTAGTGTGTCGAAACATTTTAATATTTCTTTCTTCTAGATCACTCCACCACAAAAAACGCAAATAGTCTCGATCTTCTTTACGAACAGCTATTTGTAAGAATGCTTTCTTGATATCAGCTACAACACCAAATTTCTTTTTTCTAAATCTTAAGAGAATGTCAGGAATTAATTCAATAAGATTTTGGCCACAATGTAAACATTGATTCAAAGACGGTTGATTTTGCATTCTTGCTGATTCGTCAAACACTGGACGAATGGGGGTTGTACTGTTTTCTTTTATCACTGGTCTATGAGGTAAGTAGTTTCCAAAACGATTCATTTCAGACTGTGGAATTTCTTCAATTATTTTATCATCAAGTCACCCTAAAAGCACGTCTTCATACTTTTGATAAAGGTTATCGGAAAGCAACTTGTTCGTAACATTAATTAATCTTTTCTTGGCTAAACTCAGATTATCTGGTAGAGGTGGTGTGTCTTCTGACCAAGGCAAAGAAACTTCATAACGATTATCTTCATTCATTCTTACTGTCTGTAAAAAATTTTCTTTAACCTGACGATCAATTTCCATTTTAGATTGTTTTTCAATCGGATCATGTATTCCTAGTAAATCCAATTTCCATAAATCGGCAATTTCTGCTTCCTTTACGAACATAGACGTAACTGATAAAGCTAAGTTATCTTTAGATGTATTATCTTGTGGTACTTTTCAAATTAAGGTCCATCCCAAATATGTTTCTAATGCAACTAATCCTGACGAGTGTATTTCTCTACAACCTGTCAGTAATTTTCCCATTACATCGGCTCCAATCAGTACTTGAATAGATTCAGGAGTCTTACCAACATCCGTCAAAGTGATGCCTTTTCTCGATAATTCTTTAAACCAGGATCCCTTTTCTACAGGCATAACATTTTCACATATAATGTTTTGATCCAATACTTCAAAATTACATTTAAAATTTTCCTTTAAATCACTTAATCTTACCTTGTAGTAACGATGATTATAATCCTTTGTTGTGACTCCGCCAAAAAAAGAATGCGTAACCTTTTCTTCTCGAAGCGGTAGATAGTCCACTTCTTCGGCTAGTTGTGATAAAATGTACGACCTTTGAGAACCTAAATCTAAAATTAGTCGAACATCTTTCTTCTTGTTGTCAGAAAGGATTTTTGCTTTGAGCGTCTGAAGAAATACTTTAGGATTTCTATTAAAATTAGCCATATTTACTTCTTTTCCAGACGACTTTTCTTCCTCTTTCTTTTCATTTGGCTTGTTTTTATCTAGCATTTGACACATCACAGACGCATGTCTTTTATCACAAACGAAACACTTCAAGATAGCTTTACATTGCTTCGTTGTGTTACCCGTTGCCAAACATAAAAAGCAACATTTTTTATCCTTTAATATATTCTGCTTTTCATTATAAGTCATCTTTCGTGCCGAAAAACATTCTGAACTCAGATGTCTTCCGTTGCAAAAAACGCAATTTTTTCTTAACTCTGGTTTTGAAGTAGTTGTTAAGAGGGTAGCAGCAGTTGGTAAATGCTTAGTAGTCTCGTTGTAACCTTTATTTTTTCTAAAGTTTGCATCATCTTTTTTTCGCTAAACCAAAACCTGACACAGCTAAATTAATTCTTTCATCACCTTCAACTTCAGATTTGAGAAACATCACTAAATTATCCAGACGTTCTTTTGCATCAGAACTAACAGGAGTCGTATGGGTTCGATTCCACGCTTTCAAAAAATCAGCTGTAAAACAAGATTCTACCATTGGATATAAAATTGAAGCGCATTCATCAATTGTGACCCCTAGCGTCTCAAGAGATCGTAAATACGATTCAAGTTTATCATATAACGTTGTAATAGAAAATTTTCCTTTTGATTGAACAGAAATGATTAATTTTAACAATTCTCTGACATACACTTCTACCACAAGATCTTCCCTGCCGAAACGAGCTTTAAGACTCTCAATAGCTTTGGCATAGTTGGTACCTGTTGGCGGGAAACTATCAACAACTTCTCGTGCTCTAGATCCAGTGACTGTTGCTTGGATCAAATATTGAAATTTATTTTCTGGTGCAATATCAGGATCATTATGAATCTGCTCAAACTGACTCCAGAACGGCAACCATTCCTTTAAATCACCATCAAATTGGCGAAATTCTAACTTCGGTAAAGTAAATTTTCGTTTTGAATTATTCATATCATAATCACTTGAAATATATTCATTTTGTATTTGTCCTTGAGATTGAATTTTAGCTAGTTCCAATTGATGATCTAATTCCAGCTTTCTTAGCTCAATTTCTTGCTCTAACTTTTCCTTTAATTCTAACTTCTTTAGCTCTTCTAACTTCTTTAACTCTTCATTTTCCTTTCTCTCAGCAACAGCGTTAGATAAAATTTCTTGTACAAAAGCAGGATCTTTTTTGTATTCTTCGCTATTTAAAATGATTTGCTTTAGAGTTGCGATGGTGTACGCTTGAGGAATATTTTCCCCAATCTCTTCTGCTACAAACTTCAAATCAGCCTTTTTAAAATTTTTCACGGCTTGAAACATTTTCTTTTGAATAAATTTAATAAACAGTCCTGTCGCGAAACGTCAGAATGTTGGATAAAGCGTTCAAAAGATGTTATTTGAACACTTTTCTAAATACAATGCGGACGCCTATAACTACTTTAAAATAAAAAAAAGGAGAAAGAAGTAAATAAACTTCTTCAGCACTAATAATTTATTTACCGGTAAACCTTATACCTTTTTCCATAAGAATTTTTTGAAACATCAGAAAAATACAATTTCTTTTCACGTTACATCACATGCCAAAAATTTCACGAGCATTAAAAAGGTGAAAGGATAAAAAAAAAAATGAAAAAACATGGACAATAGGTTTAACACAGCCGGACTACGGTTTATTTTTTTCCAGAAGGGGTAGATTATGATTTTAAAATTTTCCCATGCCGGGTCGAACTTTTTTTCCTGATGGGTCGGATCAGGACCGGACCTACATATTTCGACCCATGCAGACCTCTAGTACAGGCTACCAGCAAATTTTGTTAGCAGGTTTAATGTTGAATCTGTATGCTAATGTCTATCTCCAAATGAGAGGTACTAAATTAAATCGATATTTAATAACAGACAATGTATCGATGATCCCTATCTTTCTTTCAAAATGTGTCAAAGTCTCTTCGATTAGAGAATGGTTAAGTGGTGCAAGCCACGAATTTTGGAGAATTTTGAATTTTAATATCTCTGTGGGATTTTTAGATACGGAGATGATTTTAGTTTTTTATTGTTGTTAAGTTCATGAATGGATAAGGAATAATTTCCTAACCAAGACTTTTGCTTTACGCTGGCTACATACAAACTAAATTTTCGTATTTCTTCAAATAGACCCTTCGTGGAGTTGCAATTTATGTTATTCCATTTTGCACCATTTTTTATGAAACTTTGTATTTCGAAGTATGTGTCTAAGTGCAGTATTTAAGGAGATAGCCTATTGTTTCGATAATCATGACTCACCCTGTATATGGGTGATTTTCAAAATAGGGGACAATTTCAAAAATGAAATCTTAAAAAAATTATTGTTAGCAAAATTTCTGAAAAAAATATGTATTGGTAATATAGTATTAGGTATACTTTACATGTAGTCAGCAGAGCTAAATATTTAAAAATTAACTTTTAAAAAAAAAATTAGTATTTTTTGAGCCATGCTAATGACAAAACAAATTGCATGGAATAAATATATTAAGAAATTTTTATTTTCTTCCTGTTTAAATATTTTTTTCTACGTTTATTAGCCTTCCTTTCCAACAAATAGTTTCCATTTTTACATATATACATATAAGGAGAATAAAAACATTACCAAAGAGCAAACTTTGTTTACATGAACAACATTCTGACACTAACAGTGTAAGAAGCTGTCTTAGTGATTTTCTGACAGATTTAATGCATATTTTAGGGATAATAAATGTAATACCTAAATTTATATGTAAAATTAAACTTTAAAAAGGATACAATATAAGTACTGGTTACATTTATGCACATAGGAGTCTTTAGCATGGACAGAAAAATTAATTTAAATAAGATTATGAGCCATAATATAATCACAATGCAATAGTCCTTTCTGGGGCTTTTTAAAACACAAAAGTTCTATGCAAATTAGTAAAATAAAAATTTTAACTATAAAATAAACATGAAAATTATTATCCATTCTAATGACATGCAATTGATGTACTCGCCTAATATTCAAATTCTATTCTTAAAATACAATACATGCTTCTATTTTCAGGCTGGAATAAAATGGCTACTTGTTGCCATGGAGAAACTTTATATTTTCAAAGTATTGTCATATGTGAAAATGAAATTTTGAGTAATAAACAGCTGTTATAGTATGACCTTGTTTTGAAAACAGAATATGGAGGACAAACTTTAATTCTCTTTTTATATACTATAATTTTATTTTTAAAAAGAAATTTATTGGATAAATCCTCTCCTTGATTAATTTAAAGAAAGAATAACATTTGTTTTATTTTATAAACATGATATTAACTCTTGAAAAAGCTAGTATATACAAGGCACAGCTGCTGTGGACATCCATGCTAATGACATTTTGAACATTTATTCTGTTATTTTAAGGTGTTTTTAACTAAAAAGTGAGTAATTCTTGAGTGCAAATAATGAATAATATTAAGACAAACATATCTAAGTATAAAAACATGATAGAAAACCTCTCAATTTTTTTTTGTAAGCTGAAAGACATAAATTGTCCCCTATTTTGAGAATAAAATAAAAAAATTTGCGCCATTTTTGTTCTCTCTGAGCTTCAATTCTAAATTTGTGGAACATATTTCAATCTTAGTTTCGTAACTTGTAACAGCTAAAATTCTTTTTTTTACTTTAGTTATTAATAAATTATTGCTTGCTTCTCAAAACGGCGGGAGGTATTTCGTAAGCTTTTTACTTTCTGGAATATTCCTGGGATTTTAATTTTATTTTTTATTTTAACATCGCGGGACAGGTGTTAATACGCGTTGCTAAAGGGCTTGTTCTTCCGAGTAAAAAATATAGTTCTTGCCAAGGACCACCTGCTACGACCAATTAGAATTGATCATTTTTGTCCGTTTGAGGCTCGAGTTCATCCTAATTGGATTTTTAAAATGATTGACGCGGAGTAGGAGGGAGCTAGTTTGTCGTGGAAATGTCCCATATTCATTTGGTCTTTTAGGAGGTTAGAATGGATTTGCCCTTTAAACTACCAAGCCGCACATTTCATTTCTCCGCTGAATTAGAATATTTGATGATGTGGACGAGATAATGACAGTTGCAGTGTCGATGTGTACTAAGGTGATTGCGGGGAAGATTTTATCTATTTTATGAGTTCATCAATAAAGAACTTGAAGATTGATGGTGTCTGTTTTTTAATGGGGAAATACCCCAATGAAACTCTTCTACTGCTCGCCAACTGTCGGAGCGACTACTCTGCCCGTGCTGCTAAGAATATCTAGAATTTATGCAACATAGTTTATTTTCGTCGAGTTCAACATATATTTATTTATTACATTTTAGCCGGCAGGATAAAAAATGAACCGGAGTACGACTTTTGAGAAAAGGAAATTATTGTGGCTTAATAACAACTGAACCTTTGTCTGAGAATTCTTCGCAACGCTGTGTGTACACGCGCCATTTTCGCCGAGCTTGAAACTAATTGCTGGAACTTCTGCCTTTGTTTATCTCATCTTGAACCGACATGAATCATCGAGTGGTGCTACTGGTGTTGAGGGGAATGCGGTCGATAAAGAAAAATTTTTTCTCAAAAAAGGAAATCTGAGAATAACATCTTCCTGTCCATATAAATGAGAAACCTTTCAGCTGTGAAAAAAGATCGTGTTATGAAGTCTTGTTTGTAATTATGTGTGGTATCTACAGCTACAAATATTTTAATTGTGAAATATGCCTCTAGTATTTTTTTTATACATGATATTTACGAAAACGTGTGCTGATTATTTAATCCAAAGAACACCTGCACGACAAATTTCAACATCATTTGCTTTTATTTATTTATTACTGTATTTTCTAGGTAAAAGTGCAGAAATATTTTGATCAATTTTCATTTCATAATAAATGAACACTTGCATCACGATTGCGAAACTACGGTTGATTCCATCGGTAATATAAGCTAATTGAAATTTGCACCTGTGAGTCGTATCTACGAAGTGCTTTATTTTTATTTATTTTAATAAATTTTAGGGGTATTTGAACAAGGCCACATCGAGGTGCTGTAAGTTATTATTTATTATTTTATTTGTTTATTGATTAAGAAATTTTAATAATAATTTCTTTGTTTAAATTCTTGATTTTTTTTTCTTTTATTACAGATATTAAAAAATAAATATGTTCTTAATTTATAATTAATTGAAATTTTCTGCTCATAGAAATTTTATTTAGTTTTAAAGATGTTTTTAATACGAAAGATGGATTATTTTGTTCTTGAAAATTCTCTGTTGCTAAATTTATTTTCAATACGTAAAGAAAAGTAGTTTTGTTCTTAAAATTCTTTGTTATTTCCCATGTATGGAAAACCGATATTTATTATTTTATTACTTTTTTATTTATTATTTATTATTTTTATTGTTATTTATTGAAGTATTTGAAGTATAGTAATTGAATTTTAGTAATTGAAGTATAGCATTTAAAAATTTTCCGTATGAATTATCCTTCTTTCATGTTATTAAGATCTGGATTAGTAAAGGAGGAAAAATTGTCAGAAAATAAACTTGATATTGTACCTTTTGACTTTGAGTCAGGCATGGATATTTTTAAGTGGTTTAAACACTTTGATAATGAGTGTTTTGGAGAAAAAAAAGATAATCAGTGGAAAAAACAAAATATTTCAAAATATTTAAAGGGGGAAGCGCTAAAAGCTTATATAAATGATTGTTTGGATTGTGCTACTTATGAGGAAATTGTCGAGATTTTAACTGAAAAATTCATTCAGGTAAGAGTTCCAAAATTTTCTGAGTTTACTTCCTTAAAGTTAAATGATCTAAGTGATTTGGATTCTTATTTTAGAAAGAAAGTTGAGATTGGAAGGCAACTTCATCTTGGGGAAAATTTAATTATACAGGGATTAACTGATGGACTTCAGCCGGAGTATCAAAATTGTTTGATGGTTAACCCTCCTTCCAATACTCGTGAATGGTTTCGCATTGCTAAACAATTAGCAGCGATTCCAAATCATACCTCTAATAACAGCAAAAGAAATTTTCAACAAACTAGACCTATGCACAATCCCAATCCTCAGCCCAGACATTGGACTCGACCTACTCCAAACAATCCATCCCAAAATTTAAATCCTAGGTTTTTCACTCCTAGAATGCCTACGACTCATTATCAAAACAACTACCCTAGTCGTCCGTGCAGAATATGTTTAAACAGAGGCATAGAAAATGCATATCATTGGGAGAGGAGTTGTATATTTAACACAAATTCTTTTCAATCTCAAACTCCTGCTCATATTCAACCACCTCCTACTAATAATGTCTGACAATTATTTATCCCTGGATATGTGGACAATAACAAAGTGTATTGTGTGGTTGACAGTGGATCAACTGTCTCAATTTTACCCCTCAAATTTGTTCGATATTTAAATGGTAATTTACATAATGTTACCCCTATTACTATTAGACAGGCACAAGGAACTCTTACAATTAATAAATCTTGTCGATTATGTATTAAATTTGCTAATATAAAGAGATATGTTAATTTTTTAGTAAGTAAGCTAGATTTGAACTATGCTATTTTAGGTTTACCAGATTGTGCCAAATTTAAATTGAAAATTGATTGTGCAAAAAGCCAGGTGTTACAAGACAATATTTCGTTAAACCAATATGTCAACATATCCAGTGATATCTTAGAATTGCTTCATTTTGATATTATAAAAAATGATACTACTGTGCAACCCGATTATGGAAATACCATAACACCTCAATCCTTGCCGCGAAGTAATAATGATGATTATAATCTATTGGGGAATCTGAATGCTATTCAAAATAAAAATGTAAGGGAACTTTTAAAGGATTATTTAGATATTTTTGCAAAAAATAAATATGATGTAGGAAGAATTAATATTGAACCTCAGCGTATTTATCTTAAATCTGAACTACCAATATCTTTGAGGCCTTATCGTACATCCACTGCTGATGAAAAAGAAATATCTCAGCAAATCCAATCCTTTTTAGCTGCTGGGTTAATTAAAGAAAGTTATAGCCCATATTCTTCTCCAGTTACGTTAGTAAATAAACGAGATGAAGGCAAAAAAGCCGAATGTGTGTTGATTACCGAAAATTAAATTCTATTATGAAAAATGACGCTGAACCTTTGCCCCAAATAGATGAAATTTTAGACAAATTAAGTGGTGCCCAATATTTCTCTACACTAGATTTAGCCTCAGGCTATTGGCACATACCTATTCACCCAGCCGATTCCGAAAAGTTAGCCTTTACTACTAATTGTGGGCTCTCGGAATGGAATGTTCTCCATATGGTGTAAAGGTAGGCCCCCAAATTTTCAACAGGACAATTAGAAGAATTCTTACAAAATATAAAATAGACTTTGTTTGTTATTATTTTGATGATATATATTTATTTTTTCTAAATCAATAGATGAACATATACAGCCCCATATAGCACAAAAGCTCCTCAATACCTCCTCAGGAGCTCCAAGCCATCCCATATTCCTCCTAAAACTAAAATGACAAGATCAGGACGTCCTGGGGAAGAGTCTTTTACGATATCTTCAGGAATGAGCTCCCAGTAACGTCCCACGGAGCAACTTCCCAGGGACGCTACTCCTGAGGAAGTACCTGCGAAATCACTCCTGGGGATGTACCCGGTTAGTCATTCCTGGGGAAGTGCCCAGGAAGTCACAGTGCTGGCGCCATCTTATGAATGATTTTGGAATACAATACTCAATTATTTTTTTTTAATAAAATATCAAATGCAATTTAATAAGTATCGATTTTAATGACTTAATATTATTTTATTAATTATTCGATTCCTTATTTATTAGCAAATTAGATAATTGTTATTAAATTGCCATTATTTTTAATTATTGCTGTAACTTTAAATCTTTTTAGTTAAATTAAAAAATTTTATTTATTACTTCAGTTACTTACTATTTTTATATACTAACTAGCTGACCCGCCCGGCGTTGCCCGGGTCCGTTATAATAATGTTAAACGAACTTGAAATTTTTATGATTTTATCTTCAACTCAAAATATGTGTTAATACACTGTTAAGAATTTGACCCTTTTGCTGCATCGTCACTCCACCGCTTTTATAGAAAATGATTACTTCAGCCTATTTTGGAGCATTGTCATAGGTCAAAAGAGATATATTCTATAAAAGCGGGGGAGTGATGATACAGCAAAAGGGTCAAATTTTTTACAGTGTACATTATATTAAATACGTGCCCCCTGACTGTGTCAAAAATTGGTTTTTTAAAAAACTAATATTTAGCTGCAAAAATACCTAAAATGACTGCAATGGGAAACGCAGGAGGGAATATGTGTCCAACGATTTCGTGTTGATATTTATCCTTAAAATTACTGTTAAGTGACTTAACTAAATACTTTTTTCACATAGATATCGCAAGTGAAATATTTTGAATTTCAAACTAATTATATATCACTCTTAAATCTGACTATACCGTGAATGAAATCGATTCTCGATGATTCGCTAAAAGGTTAGTATATAATATTATAAATTCAGAGCCATTTTACAAAAATAGGTGTATATTTTTTATCAAACATGCGTAATGTTCATTCTATGAACAAAATCCTAACCGTAACCTAATTGTATCGGAATCATAACTTGTCTGTAACTTAGCTGTATCTTAACAGTAACCTAACTGCAAGTTAAATATACCATAAATGTAACTTGGCCGTCACCTAATCATAACCTACCCATAATCTAACCACAACCTAACCGCAAATTAACCTTAACCTAACTGTAACTTAACCATGACCTAACTGTAACCTAACCGGAAAATAAAATAACAAAAGGGTCACCGGAACGTAATTGTAACCTAACTGTTATCTAACCGTAACCTAGTTCTAATTTAACATTAACTATAAACAAAATATTTTAACCATCTCGCGCTAAGTACTTAGTTTCACTTTCCACCGCTACGGAGCGCATTATGTTTTGTAGAACATCCGAATTTTAGGTTCGGATTGGATTCATGTTCATGGAAATTATTTTGTCTTCTTCGGATACGGTTATGATTGTGTGGAATATTTGTGTTCAGTTTAGATTCGGTTCAATTCAGATTTCGTGGGGTTTTTTTTCCCCTTCAAATGGGATTTTTAAGTTCGGGTCGGGTTGTACTTATATGGAAATTATTTTACCTAGTTCCAATGAGGTTATACTTCACTGAAATATTTTTGTTAGGTTCAGATTAAGTTTGGTTCAAATTTCGGGATTTTTTTTTTCTTTTTTTTACAAATTTTTTGGTTTGGAATGGGGATTATGTCCATGGAAATTATATTGTCTTGTTCGTATCTGGTTATAGTTATTTGGACTATTTTCGTCGGATTCAGATTTGGTTCGATTCAGATTTCAGGTATTTTTTTTTAAATTGATTTTTAAGGTTCTGGTTGGATTCATGTCCAGGGAAATTATTTTGTCTTGCTCGGATCGGGTTTTGGTTCTTTGGAATATTTTTTTCGGGTTCAGATGTCGTTCAATTCAGATTTCGGCTTTTTAATGGAATTTTTAGGTTCAGGTTGGGTTGCGCATCAACGGAAATTATTCTGCATTGTTCGAATAAGGATATGCTTCTCTGGAATATTTTTGTCAGATTCAGATTTAGTTCATTTTTTAGGTTCGGATTGGGTTCATGTTCATGGAAATTTTTTTGTCTTGTTCAGGTCCGGGTATGGTTCTGTGGAATATTTTTGTCGATTCAAATTTCAGGTATTTTTTTCAAATGGAATTTTAGGTTCCGATCGGTTTCATGTCCACGAAAATTATTTTCTCTTATTCGAATCCGGTTATGGTTCTTTCGAATATTTTGATCGGATTCAGATGTAGTTTGCATAAAACTTCAGGCTTTTTTTTCAAATGGAATTTTTTAGGTTCGAGTCAGGTTTATGTTCATGGAAGTTTTTTTGTCTTGCTCTTATCAGGTTATAGTTCTTTGGAATATTTTTATCGATTTCAGGTTTCGTTCTGGTCATTTTTGGGGTTTTTTCAGAGAAAAATTTTAGGTTCGGGTCGGGTTGCATATACACGAACATTATTTTTCTTTGATCGAATTGGGGTATGCTTCATTTGAATATTTTTGTGGGATTCAGATTTGATTCGGGTCAAATATCAAATCCATAGTTTTTTTTCAAATGGAATTTTTAGGTTCGGGTCGCGTTTATGCTCATGAAATTTTTGTCTTGCTTGGATCGGAGTATAGTCTGTTTTTTTCTGGTTGGGATCGGGTTATGTGTTAATACGTCTAAACATTATGTTTTGCTACTATTCTTTTAGTGACTATTTTTTATATATAATTTATTTTGCTATTTGATAATTTATTACTGTGTATGAATCGTCTGCCTATTCGAAAAATTGTACGTCAAAGAGCCATTTCATTTTTGTTTTAAAAACAAATTAAAGTCTTAATAAAATTTTAACTTAAATAAATGCATTCAAATTTAATCAATGATTTAAAAAAAACTGCTAAAAAAGCCTCATATATACATATACATATATTAACTGCAACATAGCCAACCACAAATACATTCTAATGTACGAAGTACCAACGATCTGACGTAATAGCTATGTTCAAAAATCCTAAGTTAAACTGACATTTTGCCAGTCTATGAATTTTAAAGGTCTTTGGGAAAAAAACAGTCACTTTTGAAATGTCAAAATCTCAAATTGGTTTCTTTCATAGAGTAAAAAGA
Organism: Maratus speculifer; assembly: GCA_964019185.1. NCBI lineage: Eukaryota > Metazoa > Arthropoda > Arachnida > Araneae > Salticidae > Maratus > Maratus speculifer. Next base: position 132,487,278 of record OZ025297.1, on the reverse strand, counting down.
AATTAATAGAGTGGAGGTATTATCTCTGGAGATGATGCTTAAGATGTAACCCTACATTAAGTCCAATTAAGTACCAACAAAAGCACCTGCTTTGACACGCCTATCAATTGGCGAAATTTTAAAATGAAGGGCCAAAATCACAGTCAAGTGAAATCCAGCCACCCCATTGGTCGAGTGGTAAGGGTGAAAATCACGAACTTGTTTCTCCATTTGAAAAAGGTGAGGGGGAAAGTATTTTTTAAGCGATTGTTACCGTCTGTTCTTATTTAAGATAAACCATCGAAATTAACTCAATTAAGATATTTTGATGCCATTTTATAAAATGAGAGTGAAAAATTTAGATTATAAATGAAAAGAGATAAGATTTACTTCAAAACTGCCGCTACGATTTTTTCTCGGAAAAAGGAGTATGACAACATTTACCCAACTGCTAAGAGATTGTTCCCTGAAAAGGACGCGGCTCAGTGACCAATGAGGTGTTTGGATTTCACCGGACTGTGATTTTGGCCCTCCATTTTAAAATTTCGCTATCAATTGAAACAGGTTTAAACCTGTATTTTTTTTTCTCTCGTTTTTAAAAAAAGAACTAATTTATCGCTTCACCGGTAAAAATTTATTAATTATTTTATCATATGTGTTTTAAATATCAATATAGAAAATTATTTTAACGTTTTGCTTGAAAATATAACATTATTTTGTTAGTACATTAAAATCGTCTGCAGTCAGAAATTTATATTTTAGATTAATATTTATTACTTAAGTTTTCATACATGATTTTAAAAGAATGTTTTCATCATTATATTTTAAATATTTATTTACATGCAATTATTAAGTCATAAACATTTTTCATCTACGTTATAAAGTATTGAAAATTACATTAATGAAGGAAACTTTTAGTTATACAATTTTTAATTCGTATTAAATGTTTTCAATATCTTATTTAATTTTAATTTGATATTTAATTATTGCTAATTTTCCAATTTCCTTCATTTTAAAAGCGAATATTTATTCTAATAATTAATAATAGAACGAAGACCATTTTAAAAATTTGCTATTTCCTCTTGAAATATGCTTCAACTTTAATTCATTTCTTTCAATTCGTCTTATAATACAAAATCTCTTCCACGTCCTTTTGTTTGCCACATTAAATTTGAGCGATAAATGGTTTCATATCGCAAACCTTTTTTGAGCTTACTTCACCTCCACTTATCTTATTCCTCCATGGGTTTCTTTAATTCTGTCTCAGCTTTCTTATTACTTCTGCGAAAATTTTTACACAACCAACCAACCGTAAACAAATGAAAGAGAAAAAAATTGGGAAAAGATGATTTTTTATGAGAGTGACCTCTTGATTTTAATTAATTACTCAGTTAATAATTGGAATTTTGAAATTCTGAAGCTCAGGTGCATCAGGAGAGATATTGGGCTACTCTCAAAAAAATTTTGAGCTTTGTACGTGCTGTAGATTTTGCTAGCCATCGCAGACACACACACAGACAGAGCGTTTTGTTCTTTTATTAGTATAGATTACTATTATATATCTTTAAAATCAAGTTTTGTTCACTTATCAATATTTTATTAATTATTAATAAATAACCTATTGCGTTTTGCTTTATTATTATTTGTTTTATTAATTAAGAAATTAATTTAACTTGAAGTTTCTAAATTAATATTCTAAAATCTCTAAATAGAAGACATTTCTATATCATATATTTTTTTCTGATATTTAGAGGTAAAGGTATTTGTGCAAAAAAAAAAAAAAAAAAAAAAAAAAAAAAAAAAAAAAAAAAAAAAAGATTTTTAATTTAAGTTTGTTTATGAGCATCCTTTAAAACCTTGTTATGAAAATTATCTAAATTGAGTCCTGATGCATCTTAATGTCAAATGTTAAATGTTTTTGTATGTATATCTATATAATAAAGGCCAAACGTATCTGTGCGTAACGCATACGTCATGTTTTGAATGGCAACATTTTCCGATGAAATTTTGGTTTTGCAATTTTCGCTATCGTAAATTTTTTAACTTCTAGACATTGCACGTTTTCAATCTTTATACCATCGTTTAGAGAAAAAAATGCACTTTTAAATGCCGTTTGTTAGAAAACTGTATCTCAATTTGTTTTTGAGATATTAATTTTTTTGTAGTTTTTGGTTCAATTTCTCTAATGGTGGCAACTTGAGTATCGCATTTATGTGGGAAAGAGAGGAAAAATAGCCATAGAGTAAAAAATAAAAAAAATAAATAGAGATGCAGTTTAGTGGCTGGAGGTGACGCCAAAAATGTTACCCTAAAATTCGCTGCATTGCATCAAACACAACAGCGTGCTTTCACAAAAAAAAGGAAAACTTTTAGCGATGCAATTTTAAAAATACGATGAAATGCTATTTTATAATGCTAAAATATAATCAGATCTTTTTCATTTAGAGAAAAAATGATGTTAAAAAATTCGGTCTCTGTTCCACGTGATTGTTTTGTTTGGGTCGAATGAGAGACTTAAATTGGAAGAATAACGCCCATCAAACCGTTTTAAACGCATACTCCACCTCCATACATCTCTTTTCTCCATGGAAAATAACAGATCATCATATTTTAGTTGTCATTTTTTTCATAGCAACTGAAAAAAATAATAATTAAAAACCTGTTATATCAATATACGTCGGCTATAAAACCCGGTGAATGTTGTTGATTTTATTTGGCTTTTATCTATGAATTTAATGACTTTTAGTTCGTTGTAGACTTACTTTACAAAAGATACATCAATTAACCTTTACAAAAATGTATTTTAAAGAATATTTGGGTGTCATATTTTCTTAGTTGTTTTTAAAAACTGAGAATGCAATTTTATTCTTTGGCGAAAACTTTGGCTAATAACTTCTATCTTGTGTCTAATACGGAAGTACCGATAATTTTTAAAGCTGTATATGATTACATAAATAATATGATTCATATAAAATTGCTGTTTGGAAATAGTTGGCAGTTTAAAAAGCCTAAAAAATTTATTAGACTTTCCAATTTTAAATTTTAAAAAAGTTTTTCACCTTTACTTTGTGACCCGGAAACCCCGGGTTCGGTGTACTAGTATATATAAATAAAATAAGCAAAAATGTCCCGACGAAATTAGACATATTTATCACAGCACACAACACAAAATCAAAGATAATTCATTTAAAATGGTATTATATTTGGATTTAAAATGCATAAATACTGAGCCGCCCCCCCCCCCTTCTCCCCAAACACATACCAATAAATAATTTATTTGAAAAGATTTTCTGTTCAGAAATATACATTCTTATAAAATCAGTTAAAAAAATATAAATTCACGCTAATTTAAAGTTTAATTTAGGTTATTATCAATTATTTATCCAGGGTAATTTATATATGTATTGAAGATAAGAAATTGTTTTCTAAATAGAAGCATCAATTTAAATGTCATTTTTGAAGGTTTAATCTATTTTGTTTTGTTTATCATTAATATTTTTTTTTAAATGTAAGTTGTACTTAATAACAAATTATTTTTCTAATATCTTTTATAGATTATCAAACATATTATTATTATTATTATATCAATTCTGAAAGATAAAATGAAGTCTTTATTTTGAAAACTTCAGATATATAAATAATTTTTTGGTTCTGAAATTACAAATAAATATTTATCTGTATTTCCTAAGTAACAAATATTTTTTATCACAGTTTTCAACTGCATTGAATGGAATTTCTTCATACCCGTTTGGCCAAGTTCGGTTCCAATGAGAATATTCTATGTAAGCAACTCTGCAATACCCCAAGTGACCTATCCAACCTTCAGGCAGTCACCTTCCCAACCTTCCAACAATTGAATTTTGAACAAGATTATCCCACCGCCCCCAGTCAGTTGTCATCTGAGAATGTGTTTTGCGGTTAACTCAATGAGAGAGAGAGAGAGAGAGAGAAAAGTGCGATATTCCAAGAATTTAGACTATTTTTGAATTTGTAAGAAAAAGCGTTTTTGTTTTACAAACAATTTTGTTAGTAAATGTAAAAGAAATGTATACATATATTAATTTGGGATTTTTAAACAATAATTCGCTGATGAAAACATCTTATATTTTAAATAAAAATATCAGTTCTTTTAGGCTTTTTAAATTGCCTAAAATCTTAGTTTCTAAAATTACATGTAAAGAAATGAACAAAAATATTTCCCGTCTTTAATTAAATGAAAAATGGTGCTTATTGTATTTTTTATGCATATAAAAATTTCAGACAATTTTCAAAGACAATTAAATTGAGATTTAAATGAAAAGTAATTTTATTTATAGCAATAAGAAAATAAAATGATTTTTTAACAAATAAAAATTTTATTAATAGTTTGTATTTTATGTAACTCAAGCAGTGTTTCAGTGTAATGATAGAATTTTACAAATGATTTTCACACCAAATTCTGGTATAATAAAATTATACAAATTTGTACAATGGTGTGTTATTGATGAAAATACAGAATTTTAATATTTTACTATGCTATAAAATAATACAGTGGTTTTACAGTATTTTTTAATCCCGCAACAAGTGGTAAATCTCCAAACATCTGTAACTCGTACCGTCGTATAAGAATTTCATAAGTAAGGGATTTAATTATTTGTTAATAAATACTCGCCAAAATATACCTAATCACTTTAAAAGGAGTTTGTTGATTTGACGAGTTTGTTAACGAGATTGTATTTATGACGGCCAATTATCAACATGAGGAACATATCAAGAGAAGGGGGGGGGTGTTGCCCTCAGTGAAGGTCTTTCTAAAGGAACCTAACCCGTATTTGCGCAAGGAAATACAAGATTCGAAGAAAACCCCGGGAAACTGCGAACAATTATTTCGACAGGCACGATTGGTTACAAACTCTGCGCATCCCATCTACCAGCTTCGAGAGCAGGATCTCTTGACCATGTGTGGGGCCCAGAATGAAACTGCAACAATGAAATATTTCAAAGAGCAAAAAGTAGGAAAGAAAAGGCTTAAGAAAAGACTAAGTAAATTTATATATTTTTTCATAAATTCGTATAATAAGAGCACCTTTAACCAAGCGTAAAAAGAAAAAATATTGATAAAAATTTCTGTAAAAAAAAAGTAAGATCGAGAGAGAGCAAAAAAGTTTCATTTTTGAAAGGATTTACTTAGATTTTATTTGTCAATCATAAAAAAAATAAAAAAATAAAAAAAAAAATCAAGGTACATACCAAGGGATGAAGGTTGCCCTCCGTTAGGGTCTTTCTAACGGAATTTACACAACAAATTAACCTTATTTACACAAGGAAGTTTAAGATTCGAAGAAAACCGTGGAAAACTCCGAACGATTAGGCCGACGGTTGCGATTGGGTATAAACTCCGCACCTCCCATCTACCATCTAAAACCAAGAGAAAAAAGAAAAAAAAATAGATTAAAATTTCTGTAAAATTCACAATTTTAAAGAAACTATGTGTTTTAATCTCCTGCTATTCCAATTTCTGGAAATAATATTTTTATTAACTAAAATTAAATTTTATAGAGGATATCATCAGAAAAGTTTTGCATCATTCATTGTGTGTCAAAATATATAGTTCATAATCAATTTTATAACTACTGAACGATTTTAATGGATTTTAAGTATTAAAAGCTAAAAGGACATTTTTATCATTTAAAAATACAATTTTATTTAAAATTTTTAAATTTTGAAGACATTTATGTTATAACAAATAATTATTGACAATTTATTTAGAGTTATTAACTTAAATTTATTTCGAGTGTATGCAAAAGACTCAAAATATGAGGACATTTCCTAGTTTTAAGTTTCAAAAGCGGAGTAAAAATGCATCTATACCTTAGAAACCTTTATTCCTTACTGACCCGACAGCATAACGGTCAGAGCGCGCTTCCGGAATACCAAGGTACTCAGATTCAAATCCAGCCGGTAAAATAAAGGTAAGAAATTTGTTCCTGATAATCGCTGTATATGTAAATCCGTCTGAATAATAGAAAAAATAAAACATTCGCGTTTTCTCCTTAAAAAAAATTAAATTAAATCATAGCTTTATTTATTTTTTTGAACATATTAGTGACCTTGAAGTTTCCCAAAGTCCTCCTATATCACTTCCTCAAATCTTCCCCAGAACCTCCCGGGGAGGACCCTGAAGGAGGTCCTGGGGAGCGGGCCAGGATGCTGTAAAGCGGACATTTTTTATTCCTGAGGACCTCCTGGAGACAATTCTCTGCATCCTCAGGGATGCCTGGGGGATGAGGGTCCTGGGATGTGAATCCTCCCCAGGACATCCTGGGGAGGCAAGTGTGCTATATGGGGCATCTCATCCAAATTTTTGATTTATGCCGAATAGAAAATATTAAATTAAAATTACCTAAATGTATTTTTGCTCAAAAACAAATCAATTTTCTAGGGTATGAAATCCAAAATGGAACTTTAACTCCAGCTAATACTAATATAGAAACAATTAAAAAATTAAAACCTCCTACTAATACTAAAGAATTACAAAGATTTCTTGGTTCTATAAATGTGTATCATAAATTTATTGACAAATATGCTGAAATTAGACACTCTAGGGTGGACCTTAAATGCCATGATTTTTTTAAATTATTATTTTTACAAGTCTCACCCCCCTATTTTGTTCCTTTTGATACAAAAACATTCTGTAAAAAGTTTGAGCAATAAATTCAAATATTTAGAGGTAGCTCAACTGGCTTGAAATTTATAAAATTAGGAAAAAATTCAGAATATTAGCTACACAAATATGTAAGCACTTTAAATGTTTTAATTATTTAATTGTGACAATTTACTTAATTTACAGCACAATTATTAGGTTTTCTTCTTACATTAAAATTTTATTGCATTTGTGCAGGTTAAGAGAGACACATTTTTCTGCTATCTGGGTAAATTTTACGATGATCTTCAACAACTTGTAGTAAAAATTGTAATTGCATTTCATCATGAGTTATCAATCCATTGTATTCTTGAATAAGTACAACTGCACGTTCGTCATGGTCATTTACTACTTGTAGAGATTTGATTATTTCTTTTTGCCTGTTTATAGTCTTCTCTTAACTCCCACAATTCAGGATTTACTGCAAAAAATCCATCCGGAAGTTCCGACAATCGAAACAACATCATTGACTTATCTGTGACAAAATCTTCCAATCTTTTATTCTTGAATGAATGTAAAGCAACATTGACTCGTTTGGAATAAATTTGAGCTTGTTTTTTAGAATAAGTTTCATTCTGTAATGCAATAATCATGCGTCTTTTAGTTAATAAACTCACTCAGCTATCAAATAAAGCTAAACCAACAAGTCCTTCTGACAAATACCACAAGTGATTAGCAAATTTACGTGATGATGACTTGAAAACAGTTGAATGTATTGATGAGTAGTCAAGTAGTGATTTGAGCAACAACAGTCATTATATAGGGCACATGAAGCTTGAGGTGCAGTGATCCAAGCTTTCAAGTATATACAGACTGTAAAAACACACATGTCACGTATACCTTCTTCCTCTTTTACAGTCAATTTAAACTGAGCCTTGAACATCCAGATCTTGAGACAATATATTACTTTGGACATCCAACGGGCATGGTGCATTGCACCAGGTGACATAAATCTGATTCTCCTTTCTGAGACAGCACCTAGAAATATAATTAGAAGTTCTAAAAATTCCTTATAATCACCTCTTAGCTTTGTTTCTCTTTGCTCTTCTAGGTACTTCTTTCCATAGTTGATAGTCTCTTGCTTAATATCTTCTACTAGATTTGCAACATCATCAAATGAAATTCCAATTTCGTACTTGTCTTTATCAATTAAGCTCAAATATTCCTGAAAGCATTTAAATAATGCAATTTTAGGTGAAGATTTGACTCCCATGCATACATCAAATACAATACTAATTATCAGCTCCATAATGTGATGTCTGCAAGCAAAGGATAAGAGCTCTTTTTTCAATTTATCTTCTAAAAGAACACATGCACCAGAATTATAACCAGTGTTTGAGCTGGTAGTGTCAAAGCACTTTGCACGTATATTACCTGCTATACTCCAGTCTTCAATGGCTTCAAATACTGCTATTTGCTAAATGCAATTTATTGTTTTAAATATTATTGTGGATAGTACTGCCATCTATGAGTAAAAATGTAAAGCTAAATGCATTTTAAAATATTTTAGAAGATAGAATTTGTTTTCTATGACATAGCATGCGAGTACGCATATGCTTATCATTGCTCATACATTAGAAACTTCTACTTCATTGAGCTACCTCTAAATATTGTTCAATTGGGCTAATATTTTACCAGAATTATTTTTTCATAAAAAGGAACAAATTTAGAGGGTGAGAAGATTACATTTTGAAACTTGAAAAATAAGGTCCACCCTAAGACACCCCCTAAATAAATTACTTAAGAAAGATACTATTTGGGAATGGAATACTGAATGTCAAAACTCTTTTCAAAAATTAAAAGATGCCCTCATTGCTAAACCAATTTTAAAGATTTATGACCCAAAATTACCCCTAAACATGTTTGTTGACGCTTCTCAGGTGGCGGTAGGTGCAGTTCTTAAACAACTCGACCATAATAACTTTTTACATCCAATTGCTTATTTTTCTAGAGGATTGAGAAGTTATGAGAAAAATTATTTCATTACCGAACTAGAGTGTCTTGCTATCATTGATACTTTAGATAAAATTTATCATTACTTTCACGGTGTACAATTTACCATCCATACTGATCATGCATCTCTTGTTTGGTTAAAAAATGTCAAACATTTAAGAGGTCGATTATTTAGGTGGTCATTGAATTTAAGTATGTTCGATTACAAAATAGAGTACTTAAAGGGATCTACAAATGTCGAAGCCGACATGTTGTCCCGAAACCCTATTTCTCATTTTTGTAAACCCCTTACTTTTCTTCTTGACGTTAAAGAGATTATTGAGATGCAAGAAAAAGAAAATGTGTGTGGATCAAATTATATTAATGACAATGGACTGATTATAGTTAAAAGAAAAGGTTTTCGTAAAGCGGTAGTTCCCATGTCCCTAAGAAAAAAATTGCTTAGTGTTGCTCATGAACAGTTTGGTCACCCTGGTGTTCAAAAAATGCAAAATTTAATTTCTCCTAACTATTATTGGCCAGATATGACCCAAGACATTACTAACTTTGTTAAATACTGTGATATTTGCCAGAAAAATAAAAAACCTAGACAGAAAAAATTTGGCTTATTACAAGCTATGCCCACTACAGATCAAACTTTTGACTGTCTGTCTGTTGATACTGTAGGAGGGTTCAATTATTATAATTCTACAAAAAAATATCTCCATATTATAATAGACCATGCCACAAGATATGTTTGGGCATTTCCTTCCAAAAGTGTCACTACAGAAACTTATACAAATTGTCTGAAACAAATCTTCAATATCAAAATCCCTCAACAATTATTCTGTTTTAGTAAGATTTCAAGTGTACAGTCGCCTCAAAAAATACTAAGTGACAGGAATGCTGCTTTTACTTCTTCAAGATTCACAAAATTCCTGCGAAATCATAATATTAAACAACGTTTGACCACTGCCCATCATCCACAAACGAATGGGAAATGTGAAAGAGTAAATCAGACAATAGTAACTAGATTAAAATGTAAAGTAAACTCCACTACCTCTAAAATTCCCTGGACTAAGCTTTTAACTGAGGTAATTAATGAATATAATAATACACCTCATTCTATTACTAAATTTCCACCTGCTTACTTGCTTTTTGTCCAATTACCCTATGACTCCCCCTTACAACAAAATTATTATCCCCCTGTTCATGAAGCGCTTAAAATTGCTAAAGCAAGAACTGATGAATTTCATTTAAAAAATAAAAGATATTATGATAAAGATTATATCGAACCAAAATTTAAAATAGGAGATCTAGTTATCTATGAAGAATTTCAGTACGCTAATACTAGAAAGTTATCACAAGTATTTAGTGGCCCTTATAAAATTCCTAACAAATTATCCGAAGTAAATTTTGAAATTGATAGGCAAAACCAGTTCAAAAGTTCAGAAATAGTACATGTATCTATATTAAGGCCTTATTATTCCTCTGATAAATTTAAATTAAGTCATGAGCAACAACCCCCTAATCAACAACAACAAACTCAAGTAAAAACTGTAGCTTAGACTATATCTCTAGTTTATCATTTTATAATTTTTTTTCTCTTAAACAGTAAATTTCTTTCCATATTTTAATTCAGATAATATCCTGTAATTCTTACAGAATGACAATGATATCTGTTGACTGCAGCGTGAGTGTCACTTGTCTGGAAGTTTTTATATTTGTTTGTTTATGCCGGCGTAGACGAACAAAGTGGAAATTTCTTATTCTGTACTGAATTACTCTACTTAGAATAATATAATAACAAATAAATATTAAAAAAAAAATATTTTTTTTCAACTGAACCTATTTGTAATATTAAATTTAATCTATCAATTAATAAATTAATTATTTGCCAAGTAACAAAATTTTTATCATTTTATTTTAATTTTTCTCTCTCTCTCTTTGCTGCTACATTCCAGTCCAAGTACATGTCAATTAGAATTTAATTTTGTTTCTTTTTCTCTTTCCTACTTGCATCTTGCAATGTTTTATCACACCGAGAGAATATTTATTGCGTAATTATTTGACATGAATTGACATTAATAATCTTGTCTTTTATTTTTATTATTTATTAATATTTCTTTTTAAGAGTCTTAGTAGTTTGAAGGTCACGTGCATTCTCAAAAATGAAATGAATTTTTATTTATTTTTATTTTATATTTTTTATCATATTATATTTCAATTTTTTTTACATATTCCTACTTAATCCTGTACTCGATTTACAAGATTAAGTAAATGATTAAATAATTGATTATATTCTTTATTCTATTCCACTTTCCTCTATATTTTATCCCAAAAATACCTGAGATGAGATAAACGAAATTTAGTATATAATTTAGAATTTAAAGAATGTCTTTTGAAATATTTACTATTACTTACTGAAAGATTTATTATTACCCATTATGAGAGTAACTTATACTTATTATGATATTTATTATTAGTGATATTTTTTTTCTTTATTATGTTTCTTTATTATCTTGTTTGTTTATTACATTGTTAAAATTCATTATTACTATATTAATATACTATAAAATGTGTTACTATATTGAATTACAAGTATAAAGTATTTTCACAAAGATACCCAAATATGGAACTGTTATATAGGTGCAAGGACTCAGTCACATGAAAACTGAACTGTTGTTATTATATTAACTAATGAAAATTAGACAATTAATAAAGATATAATTAGACTCCTTGAAAAAATAGGTACGAACTATACCACTCTAATTCTGAGCCTTAGAGGAATTTTTGAAATGAACTCTCGAAATTTATGTCTAGAACTCTCCAGTGAATTTCTTCATATTTAGATTTGTCATTATCATGAATGCATTCAACGTTATTTTATTTTTATTTTTCATGTTAGCATATTAAGATTAGTTGTTTATATTTTCAACTTACTTTCTGTTATGTACTGCTAAACAAGATCATATCTTGTATTTTTATTGATGCCTACATTATTGTATGTTAATATAAAGTCATTCCACGCATCACCTTAGTGTTCCTAAATTTGAATTCTATATTTATAAAAAAAATTTAATTTAATTTTTCGTTTATTTAGTATCTAATTATTATTACTTATATCAACAACTTCGTGAACTAAGTCTGCATCATCTTCCTTTCTGTGAAATTGCAGGTCTCAGACCTACTTTTTCACCCGTCTTTCTGGGAGGGGGGATTTGTAATAAAATAAAAAAAAATTGCGCCATTTTTGTTCTCTCCTAGCTTCAATTCTAAATTTCTGGAACATATTTCAATCTTAGTTTCGTAACTTGTAACAGCTAAAATTCTTTTTCTTACTTTAGTTATTAATAAATTATTGCTTGCTTCTCAAAACGGCGGGAGGTATTTCGTAAGCTTTTTACTTTCTGGAATATTCCTGGGATTTTAATTTTATTTTTTATTTTAACATCGCGTGACAGGTGTTAATACGCGTTGCTAAAAGGCTTGTTCTTCCGAGGAAAAAATATAGTTCTTGCCAAGGACCACCTGCTACGACCAATTAGAATTGATCATTTTTGTCCGTTTGAGGCTCGAGTTCATCCTAATTGGATTTTTAAAATGATTGACGCGGAGTAGGAGGGAGCTAGTTTGTCGTGTAAATGTCCCATATTCATTTGGTCTTTTAGGAGGTTAGAATGGATTTGCCCTTTAAACTACCAAGCCGCGCATTTCATTTCTCCGCTGAATTAGAATATTTGATGATGTGGAGAGATAATGACAGTTGTAGTGTCGATGTGTACTAAGGTGATTGCGGGGAAGATTTTATCTATTTTATGAGTTCATCAATAAAGAACTTGAAGATTGGTGGTGTCTGTTTTTTAATGGGAAATACCCCAATGAAACTCTTCTACTGCTCGCCAACTGTCGGAGCGACTACTCTGCCCGTGCTGCTAAGAATATCTAGAATTTATGCAACATAGTTTATTTTCGTCGAGTTCAACATATATTTATTTATTACACACACACACACACACATATATATATATATATATATATATATATATATATATATATATATATATATATATATATATATATATATATATATATATTCACAATAAAAGACATTTAAACATATGAAATTGACAAAAAAATAGTTATTTACCATTTATAACAAAAGAAACAAAATGCTAGTATAATCATATAATACTTGAAAGGATCTGAAAATACAAATGAAAGATCAAGTTGTGGAAACAAAAGAAAGCTTAATTTATTTCTTCAGTGGCACATAAAGTACAAATAAATGCAAAAAATCAGTCGATTTGAGTAGAGATACAAGCTAAAAGCTGAAAAAATGTCGATGAACGTAATTGACTGCGAATCAATACATATAAAAACAACGTAGAGTATAAGAATCACATAGATTCAATCAACTAGAAATTTTATTTGATAAAGTTTGCTAAAAAAATTAAACTGAATCACAATTCATATGCCTCGGAAAAGAAATACAAGCAATGATGGCAGACTTTTTTTCGATATAAAAGTATATTTTTAATCTAGTCGTATTAAGATCTTCTGGTACAAAAATTTAAATTTTCGGATCAATTTATTGTATAACAATTTAAAATAAATATATATTCTTATTATAGAAAAAACAAATTGAAAACTGTAAAACTATTTAAGTACCATTAACTTTTTATTAAAATTCTTTATACACATTTAAAATCCTTTTCAGCATTACCTATTATAAAAGTCAAACATCGTTTATAACAAATTTAGGCAACATCGAACAAGTTTTGCTGGTCCAGTGAGGTTTTCTATAAGTGGGCTCAATTGTATATTGGTTAGATTTAAAATAATGTAATAAAATAAAAAAAAATATTTTTTTAAACTTAATGTTATATTTAAAATCTCTATAGTTTTTCAATAAATAATAAAACTATTTCAGAAATATGAATGTTTGTTTTTTCTTCATATATATATGTATATGTAGTGAAGAAGTTTACAATTCTCTATTTCTTACTGCGATTCATAAGTTTTATTTTTATCTTTAAAATATTTTATGTAAAAAATTCAAAATTCCGGAAAAAAACATATTTAAAATTCCGATACTTTGCAACATCTTGATAAAATACTTATCTTAAAATATTTTACTTCAAATATATTGAATATCGTGCATATTTGATAACACCCATTCAATCGATATGCAACCCTTTAGTGATTATGAATTCCTCTTCCGCAGAAAGGAAAATATTCACATACTGCCAATATATTGCATAACGAGGAAGTAAATCTCTTTGGTTTTATATCGAAATTTCATAAAATATGAGATAACAATTTTTCAGCATTTTATTGATTATATTTCAATTTCAGTTTAAAATGTATGCAGAAATTATTGGAAATACAGTGTCTAAAATTCCGGAATTTTATAAAATGTAGCTGCTGACAAACTTGTTATACTTAAAAACTTATTTCAGGGATATGAAGTATTTTTTTCTATTTGTTATAATTAAAAGAAATAATTTATAAATTTAAAATTCGCATATTTCTTAAAATTTTTGACAGCAGAAATAAAAGTAAGTGACAGATTTTTTTTCTCGCCCCACCTGTAATTCACAGGTTCTGCTCTCAAAACTGGCAGACGGGAGATTTTGGGTTTGAACCCACTTGCGCACGTCAGCATAACCGTTCGGGGTCGTGGTTTTCTTTGAACCTTGAGTAACCTCAAGTAAATACAGGTTAGGTTCCAATATAACCCCCCCCCCCCCAAAAAAAAATCTTCTAGTAATATAATGAAGATTTTCGGATCAATATATTGTGTAATTATCTAATATAAATTTGTAGGCTTATAACAGAAAAAATCAAATTGAAATCTGAAAAAATTATTATAGTACCATTTAAATATTTATTAAAAATTTTATACATATTTAAAAGAATTTACAGTATTATTTATTATAAAAAGTCGAACATCGTTTGTAAAAAACTTAGGCAACATCAAACCAGTTTTGTTGTTCCAGCGCAATTCTCTATAAGTGACCTCAACTGTATATTATTTAAATTTAAAATTGAAATCTTGTATTTCTGCATAGCAAAAAATAATACTTATTACGAAATTTAAAATTAATATAATTTGTTTGCATAAATAATAAAACCAGTTCAGAAATATGAACGCTTTTTTCTGCATGTCAATATATCGAAAGAAATTTAAAAATTTCTATTTCTTGCTTTACTTTATAACTTTTATTCTTATCTTTAAAATAATTTATGTGAATAATTCAAAATTCCAGAGAAAAAAAAAAGATACTTTGCAACATGTCGATAAAATACTTATCTAAAACTATTTTACTTCAACTAGTTTGAATATCGTGCATATTTGATAACACTCATTCAATCGATATGCAACACTCTAGTGATTAAGAATTCCTCTTTCGCAGACAAAAAAAATATTCACATACTGCCGATATATCACATAACAAGGAATTGAATCTTTATAGTTTTATATCAAAATTTCTAAAATATGAGATGACAATCTTTCAGCATTTTATTGATTATATTTCAATTTCAGTTTAAAATTTCAGGGATATGAAATATTTTTTTTCTATTCGTTATAGTTAAAAGAAACAATTTATAAATATAAAGTTCCTACATTTCTTAAAATTTGTTACAACAGAACTATAAGTGACAGATTTTTTGTTTCTCGTCCCACCTGTAACTCACAGGTTCAGGTCTCAAAATTGGAAGACGGAAAATGCTGGGTTTGAATCTACTTGTACCCGTCGGCATAACCGTTCGGAGTTTCTTGTGATTATCTTCTAACGTTAGGTAACATCAAGCAAATACAGGTTAGGCTTCCATATAACCCCCCCCCCTCCCGAAAAAAAATGCATTTCCCCTAGAGCCCATATCCCACGTGCTGTTATTCTGCAGTCATAAAAACACTATCAGCAGATTTTAAGCTATTGCATAGCTTTTATCGCGGGCTTCGAGCGCAGCGACCGAATCTAAAAAATTCCGTAACGAGAAAACCTAACACTTACGTAACGAAAAAAACCTAACACTTCGGCTAACGCCGTTTTAGTTCGGCAAACTTCGGCACGGTATCCTTCGGTAGACTTCGGCAGACATTGACGCGGTATTTTTCAGATATTAGGATATCAAGTCTCAAACTTATGTTTCTTATGATCTAATTTTCATAGCGCGGCCAAATATTGTTTGGTAATTTATTATGAGACATTGTTAATTTTTGGTGACAGGAGACCCCCACGGTGAGGATCGAAAAATTTAAAATGCTTATAACTCGCGATCTAATTTTCGTAGCGCGGCCAAATTTTGTTTGGTAATTTATTATGAGACAGTGTTAATTTTTGGTGACGGGAGACCCACCCCCCTCCCACCGTGAAAGTCGAAAAATTTAAAACGCTTATAACTCGCGATCTACTTTTCGTAGCGCGGCCATTTTTTTTTGGTAATTTATTATGAGACAGTGTTAATTTTTGATGAGAGGAGATCCCCCCCCCCCCCCCCACCGTGAGGGTCGAAAAATTTAAAATGCTTATAAATCGCGATCTAATTTTCGTAGCGCGGCCAAATTTTGTTTGCTAATTTATAATGAGGCACTGTTATTTTTTGGTGACGGGAACCCCCCCCCCCCTTCCCCACGGTGAGGGTAGAAAAATTAAAAATGCTTATAACTCACGATCTAATTTTCGTAGCCCGGCCAAATTTTGTTTGGTAATTTATTATGAGGCATTTTTAATTTTTGGTGACATGAGACCCCCACGGTGAGGGTCGAAAAATTTAAAATGCTTATAACTCGCGATCTACTTTTTGTAGCGCGGCCAAATTTTGTTTGGTAATTTATTATGAGACAGTGTTAATTTTTGGTGACAGGAGACCCCCGACCGTGAGGGGTCGAAAAATTTTAAATGCTTATAACTCGCGATCTAATTTTCGTAGCGCAACCAAATTTTTTTGGTAATTTATTAAGCTATTGCATAGCTTTTATCGCTGGCTTTGAGCGCGGCGACCGAATCTAGAAATTTCGTAACGAGAAAAAATCCTAACACTCCGGCTAACGTCGTTTCAGTTCGGCAGACTTCGGCATGGTATCCTTCGGTAGACTTCGGCAGACATTGACGCGGTATTTTTGCATATGTTGATAAAAAATGCTATGCAATAGCTTTATCGCGGCAGTCCCCGAGTGCCACACGTATTTTTTTTTCAAAATAATATTTATTTTATAATACATTCTTATAAGAATCTTCTAGTAGTATATTGAAAATTTTTGAATCAATTTATTGTGTAACGTTTTAATATAAATTTGTATGCTGATGGCAGGAAAAAAATAAATTGAAATCTGTAAAATTTATTTAAGTACCATTTAAACATTTATTAAAAACTTTATACATATTAAAAAGAATCTACAGTATTATTTATTATAAAAAGCCTAATATTGTTTATAAAAAACTTAGAAAACACCAAACCAGTTTTGTTGGTACTGCGCGGTTCTCTATAAGTGAACTCAACTGTATATTATTTAAATTCAAAACTGAAATTTTGTAATTCTGCATAGTAAAAAATAATACTGATTACGAAATTTAAAATCGATATAATTTGTTTGCATAAATAATAAAACTAGTTCAGAAATATGAACGCTTTTTTTTTGCATGTCAATATATCGAAAGAAATTTAAAAATTTCTACTCTTTGCTTTAATTTTTAACTTTTATTCTTATCTTTAAAATATTTTATGTGAATAATTCAAAATTCCAGGAAAAAAAATCGATACTTTGCAACATCTTAAAAATACTTATCTAAAAATATTTTACATCAACTATTTTGAATATTGTGCATATTTCATAACACTCATTCAATCAATATGCAAGCTTTTAGTGATTATGAATTCTTCTTCCGCAGATAGGAAAATATTCACATACTGCCAATAAATCCAATAACAAGGAAGTGAATCTTTGCAGTTTTATATAGAAATTTTATGAAATATGATATGACAATATCTCAACATTTTATTGATTATATTTCGATTTCAATTTAGCATTTCGTATACAGAAATTATTGGAGATATGTTTTCTAAAATTGCAAAATTTTATAAGATGTAATTGCTGGCACAAGTTTTTGTACTTGAAAAGAAATATTTCAAGAATATGGAATATATTTTCTATTTATTATAATTAAAAGAAATAATTTATGAATTTCAACTTCTAACATTTCTTCTAAAAAATGTTTGGTGCACTCGTAATTATATATAAATATGTAGCACCTATACACGTCGCGTCGTCGGATCCAGCCATCTCTCTGCCAGTCTTACTGCATATAATAAAACAAAAATTACCCAGTCGAATGATTTGAAATACTATATTTACAATATTAAATATATACTATATGTTTACAGGCAACTGGTCACTTGCGATTTTAGACGTTTTGTTAAATAAAAAAAATTACAAGGAATTATCTTGAAACTTAATATGTGTAAACAAAATACTATAGGTCATTTATATCCCCAAGGAATTTTTCTTGAAGCACCTTACGGAACCATCACCAAATTAAACAAGTTGGAAATTGCACGTGAAGCGTAGCAAATTAGGTGCGTTCGTACGATAACGAAGTTTTAAAAATATTACTTTCATATATCAATCTCATAAAATTGTAAATAGTGAATTACAATTAAAACGCTCATCCAACAATGTTCTCCCTATACCATTATGTAATGGAATACTTTTGTGTGGCCTTGTAAATCAATAAAAAATGTTCTTTGCACCACACATTATGTAAGATGTATATTATAATATGTACTTTATAGTTGCATATAAATTTTATTAAGTTCGCATGAGTGTAACACGATTAAAATGCATTTGAAAATTTTTTTCCCATTGACCGTAATGTAACTAAATACTTTTGATTGTCCCTGTAATTGATCTATGCATCCGATTTTCATAAAATTTGAAATAACTCGAAAAAATTATGTAATAATTATACATTTTAAATTTCAAACGTATAGAAAATTTGAACCTTTTTTCCCCATCGACCATAATGTAATTGAATACTTTTGATTGCCCCAGTAATTGATCTATGCACACGATTATCAAAAAATTTGAAATAACTCGACAGAATTATGTAATAATTGCGTATTTTAAATTTCAAACGATTCGGTTGGGTAGTTTTTGCGTTGTTATATGTGGACGGACAAACGGACGGACGGACTGAACGACCACTATAGGTGCTACGTATTATATAGTTACGACCGCACCTAAAAACAAACGCAGATTTTTGGATAACTCTGTGAAAACTAGTGTAGTAAAATGTAGTTCAAACTATTTCAGAAATATGAATGTTTCTTTTCTTTACACACAAACATACACACACACACACAGATATATATATATATTGAAAGAAATTTAAAATTTTCTATTTCTTGCTTTACTTTATAACTTAACATTTTTTTAAAAATATTTTATGCAAATAATTCCAAATTCCAGAAAAAAAAAATAATTCTAATTAATTTGCAACATATCGATAAAACATTTATCTAAAAATATTTTACTATTTTGAATATTGTGCATATTTTTTAACACTCATTCAATCGATGTGCAACCCTTTAGTGATTATGAATTCCTTTTCCACAGACAGGAAAATATTCACATACTGCCGATCTATCCCATAACAAGGAACTGAATCTTTATAGTTTTATATGGAAATTTTTTGAAATAAGAGATAATAATCTTTCAGCATTTTATTGATTATATTTGAACTTTGATTTAAATTTCCGTATACAGAAGTTATTGGATATACAGTATCTAAAATTCCAAAATTTAATAAGATGTGATTGCTGGCATAAAATTTTATACTCGAAAAATCATTTCAGGCACATGAAATATTTTTTCTATTTTTTATAGTTAATAGAAATAAATTGTAAATTTAAACTTCGGATGACTCTCCTTAAAAGCCTTTTAGGTTCATTTATAATTAAATAAATATGTTGCGCCTATACTCGTTGTCTGGTCCACCCATGTCTCTGTCTGTCTGCCCGCATATAACAACGCAAAAACTGCCCTAGTCTAATGGTTTCAAAATTAATATAAGGTACCTCTGCTTAATATGTCCCGGTTCCAAAATGGTATAGATCGTATAAATCATTTACTGTCTTTTGAATTCACTGGGCGACAGCACAAGTTTTAAGCCCAATTTAATGTATTTACAGCTCTACCTATCATAAAATGTCGAAAATCTTTTATAACGAACTAAAACCAGCAAAACTAAATCAGTTTTGTTGGTCCTGCGTGACTCTCTATAAATATACTCACCTGTATATTAATTTAATTTAAAATTGAAATCCTGTAATACTACATTGCAAAAAATAATACTTAATCTGAAATTTAAAATCGATATAATTTGTTTGCATAAATAATAAAACCAGTTCAGAAATATGAACGCTTCTTTTTTCTTCATATACCTTTATATATATATATATGTTGAAAGAAATTTAAAATTTTCTATTTCTTGCTTTACTTCAGAAATTTATTTTATCTTTAAAATATTTTACATGAATAATTCCAAATTCCGGAAAAAAATATATTAAATCTCCGATACTTTTTCAACATCTCGATAAAATACTTATCTAAAATTATTTTACTTCATCTATTTTGAATATTGTGCATATTTGATAATACTCATTCAATCGATATGAACCCTCTTGTGATTATGAATTTCTTTTCCACAGACAGGAAAATATTCACATACTGCCGATCTATCCCATAACAAGGAAGTGAATCTTTATTGTTTTATATTGAAATTTCATAAAATATGCTGTGACAATCTTTCAGCATTTTATTGATTATACTTGAATTTAAATTTAAATTTTCGTACAAAGAAATTATTAGAGAAACTGTATCTAAGATTTCGGAATTTTTTAAGATGTAAATGTTGGCATAAGTTGTTATACTTAAAAAATTATTTCAGGGATATGAAAAATGTTTTCTATTTGTTATAGTTAAAATATATATTTTATAAATTTAAACTGAGTACATTTCTTCTTTAAAAGTTTTTTGATGCAATAAATTATATAGATATGAAACAGTATATCCGTCATCTGGTTCATCCGTCTCTCTGTCCGACTGTTTGCATATAAGAACGCAAAAAGTATCCAACCGAGTGGGTTGAAATACAATATAAGGTACTTCGGCCTATTATGGACCAGTTCCCAAAATGATCCATGTCGCATTACTTTAGATTATTTTCGATTATCATTTATTTTCTTTTGAATTCAATAGATGGCAGTATATTTTTTAAGTACATTTTAAAGTATTTACAGCATTAACTATCACAAAAAGTCGAAAAAGTTTTATAACGAATTTAGGTAACACTGAACCAGTTTTATGGTCCAAGCGCGATTTTATATAAATAAACTCAACCGTATATTAATCTTGTAATAATTCGCAGCAAAAAATAATACTTATTGTGAAATTTAAAATCGATATAACTTGTTTCCATAAATAATAAAACTATTTCATAAATATGAAAGCTTGTGTTTTCGACATACACACACACATATATATACCGGGTGGTTATAAAATAAGTATTCCTATTTGGAGCTGCCTATAGCTTGAAGGGATAACCCGAATGAAGCCAAAATTTGTACAAATACTATTTGAGAAGGGGGAAGAAGACTGAAACTATATAAAAATAATAAGTGCAATAATCTCCGACAGATGGCGCTTTTGTGTTTGAAATGTAATGTACAATACAAGGACAAAGAATTAAAGCACAAAGCCCGTTGGCATACCTAGTTTATTGGAACTTTTCACAGTGAATGGGGTTAAGATTTTCCATGGCCTTGCCGATCAAGTTACGTTCCACATGACCATTGTGCTGCAACCTGGATTGCCACCACAATCCAGGCGGTGGCCAGGTGGTCCAAAACCACACAGTGAGTTTTGAAGAGTGGAGGGGTAATTCGTGAATAACAGTTCGTAGCTTCGAAGCCCATATTCTACAGTTCTGCGTAATGGACTGTCCCATTCATATGAAAATGGGCTTCACCCCCCCCCCCCCCATAAAATCTTCCATGGGAAGGCATCATCCACCTCCATTCGTGCTAAAAACGTTAAAGCAAAATCCACTCTCTGCTGCGCGTCACCTGGTAACAATTGTTGACGACAACTAATTTTATACAGATAAAACTGGATTACCTTTCGTAGAACTTTTCGAACAGTAGCATATGGAATATTCAAATTTCAGTCAACTCCACATGCACTAGGACCGGCTTCCGGAGTCCCTAATGGCTCCACAATCGCAGTAGCAATTTCTTCTCGAGTGCGGCGAGGTAATGGTTTCCTCCTTCTTCCACATTATACGGTAAACGAACCAGTCTCCTCGAATTTTTTTACCATTCTTCTCACTGCACACGGTGTCAAAGGACCTTTTCCTTTACGCATTGTTTTCACACGCCTAAATTCACGTAAAGCAGCTGCACTGTTTGAACTGTTAACATAGAATAGTTTTAAAATTGAAGCGCGAACTGGTAAACTGAGAGCCAAGAAGACAAGAAGACACCCCACCGGGACCCCAACCGTTAGGTTTATGGGTTTTTACGTCCCGAGGGAAAAGTCCCTACCGCCATCCAACGAACACAAAGGCAATATGCAACGCACAAACTGAAAAAAAATAGTAACAATAATAAAAATTACAACTAAAACAATAATCTGTTTTGGAAAAATTACAGATGCAGTAAACAGGCAACATCGCCAACTGCCAACCCGACAAATTATTTTATAATAATTAACTAAAATTAAACAGGTAACAAGGCATACAAACATTAATAATAGCAACAAATATTAATACAAACATTGTCAATACGCTACAATAAAAAAAATATAAAGAAAGACAAATTAAAAGTACAAATAAATAAAGAATTACAACAAGAATAATGATATTTACAGATGATAAAAACGGAATCCACTGAGTTTAAATTACAGATAAAGAAAGCTGACTATAAATTCATAGCATTGACATCAATACTAGGCTGACACATCAATACTTATAACGAATAATTGAATAGAGTCCATTCAAAATATTATAATTGTCCTTAAGTTTATGGTAATTTAAACAGTTCATAAGAGTCTTTTCATATTCTGCCTATAAGATAAATCTCTATCAAATTTAAAATGATGGATCATGAGTTTGCATTTACCGAAAATATAGTGTTTCACGTTTCCAATGGAGCCACAATCACAGCGATCCGAAGGTCTTTTACCTATATTAAATAAGTAGGATGGAAAGCTTCCGCGACCTGTAAGGTAAAATTGTACCACTTCTTTTGTGCAAAGAAAATCTAAGTCAACTTTATTAAGAACTGCATACGTATCTCTACCAACTGTAGCTGTCTGCCATTGATTTTGCCAGTCTGCAATGGATTTTTGTTTTAAATGTCGTTTCAAAAAAGAAATAGGATACGGAACTGAGGCATGTACGTTCGCTGACCCTTTTAAGATAACATTTTAGGCTATCTTGTCTGCACGTTCATTGCCCTCCAGACCTGCGTGTGCCTTTATCCAGCCGATGAAAATCTGTTTATGTCGATGAACAGTCTGTTTATGTAAACTGAGAGCCATGCCGTAAAACATTAATGGCAGAAATAACTACGTTTTGATTTTGCTAATGATTACAACGGCGTTTGCACCGACAGGACCCGTGACGCCATCTGTTCCATTCTTTTTCCCCCTTCTTGAATAGTATGTGTGTCGATTTTGGTTTCATTCGGGTTATTCCTTCAAGCTACAGACAGCTCCAAATAAGGATACTTATTTTATAATAACCCTGTACATATATTCAGTGAAAAATATATTTTTTAATTTTTTTTTTCTTTACTTTATAACTTTTATTCTTATCTTTGAAATATTTTATGTAAATAATTCAAAATTACAGAAAAAAAAATTAAATTCCGATACTTATCACCATCTTGACAAAATACTTATTTAGAAATATTTTACTTCAACTATATTGAAAAGCGTGCATATTTCATAGCACTCATTGATTCAATATGCAACCCTTTAGTGATTATGAATCCCTCTTCCGCAGACAGGAAAATATTCACATGCTGCATATTTCACATAACAAGGAAGTGAATCTTTATAGTTTTATATCAAAATTTTATGAAACATGAAACGACAATCTTTCAGAATTTTACTGATTATATTTTTATTTCAATTTCAATTTTTGTATGCAAAAATTTTTGGAGATACAATGTCTAAAATTCCAGAATTTTATAAGATATTGCTGGCATAAGTTATTAGACTTGAAAAAATATTTCAGATACATGAAATACATTTTATATTTGTTACAGTTAAAAGAAAAAATTTTTAAATTTAAACTTCGTACATTTCTTCTTAAAAACATTTTAGGTGCATTCATAATTATATAAATACGTACCACCTATACTAGTCACCATGTCCACTCGCTTCTCTGTTCGTTTTCCCGCATAAAACAAAGCAAAAACTACCCAATAAATCGGTTTTAAATTACATACATATATATATATATATTTTCTCTCTTTCTCTGTATACATATATATAGTGTTTATATATGCTATATACACTATATAGTCAAAATTAACTGGTCACTTGCGATTTTAAACGCTTTGTTAAGGGGGCTGAGGGGTTGAAAACTTTTCAAAAAATCGATTTTTTATGATCTAATTTGATTATTCATTGAATTCTTAACTCAATGCAAAAAAACGCATAAAAATATTTGCGTTTTTAACGGAGTTATAAGCATTTATGTATCAACACTTTCATAGCCGCATCCATATCATTTCAACTTTCAGTCGCGTTTTCTCAAAACTTGATTTTTGATGACTAACACCAAGATTTAAAAAAAACTATTTGATGGAATGGCTTAAGTTTTTTTTTGCATGCACATAACATCATTATCTAGATTATGAATTAATATATTTTAGATAGGTTAATATTTTGAGTATTTTTAATGGAAAAAAAGTTGTATTTTTTATAGTTTTTTAATATTTTCAACTTAGAGATTTTTTAGTAATTTTTTTTTAAGTGATAGTTATGTCCTTAATTAAAATTTTGGTAATGATGTTATATGCATGAAAAAAAAAAAAAAAAGCCATTTTATCAAATAGTTTTTTTTTATCTTGGTGTTAGTCGTCAAAAATCAAGTTTTGAGAAAACACGACTTAAAGTTGAAATTATATGGATGCGGCTATGTAAATATTGATACATAAATGCTTATAACTTCGTTAAAAGTGCTAATATTTTTATGCGTTTTTTTTGCATTGAGCTAAGAATTAATTGAATAATCAAACTAGATCATAAAAAAGTCGATTTTTTGAAAAGTTTTCAACCTCTGAGCCCCCTTAAAAATCTAAATAAATAAATAACACTAGGAATTATCCTGAAACTCAAGATGTGTAAACAAAATACTATAGGTCATCGCAAGAATTTTTTTTTCTTTTTTTGAAACACCAAAGTGAATCGTCACCCCATTGGAAAAGAACGAATATCTTTTGTATAACTCAATCAAAACTAATGTAGTAAAAGCGTTCAAACTATTTCAGAAATATGAATGCTTGTATTTTTTTTCATAGATATATATATGTGTGTGTGCAACTTCTTTTAATATATGTATATATATATATATATATATATATATATATATATATATATTAAATAAAATTTAAAAATTTCTATTTGTTACTTCATTTTATAATAATAATAAATATTTTATGAAATTAGTTCAAAATTCTAGAAAACAAAATGCGATATTTTGCAACATTTCGAATAAATACTTGTCTAAAAATATTTTTCTTCAACTATTTTGAATATCGTGCATATTTGATAACACTCATTCAATCGATATGCAACCCTTTAGTGATTAAGAATTCCTCTACCTCATACAGGAAAATATTCACATAATGTCGATCTATCCCATAACAAGGAATTGAATCCTTATAGTTTATATTAAAATTTCATGAAGTATGAGACGACAATCTTTTAGCCTTTTATTGATTATATTTCAATTTGAATTTCAAATTTTGCATGTAGAAATTATTGGAGATATGTTATATGAAATTTCAAAATTTTATAAGATGTAATTGCTGGCATATGTTGCTATACATGAAAAAAGTATTTCAGGAAAATGAAATATATTTTCTACAATAAAAAGAAATAATTTATAAATTTAGACTTTGTATATTTCTTCTTTAAAAAATTTTAGTCGAATTCATAATTATATAAATATGTAGCACCTATACTCGTCGTCTAAGCAACTCGTCTCTCTGTCCATCTGTCCGCATATAACAATGCAAAAACTACCCAATCGAATGGCTCGAAATTTATTATAAAGTATTCGACCCAATATGGCCCACGATAAATAATTCATTTACTTTTTTTTAATTCAATAGATGGCAGTATACGTTCGACCTCTTTGAGGCTCTAGAGATCCTCCATATAGAGATGGCGGATGTATGTGGAGGATCTCTATTCTCCATCCGATCCTCCATATAGATCCTCCATCTCTATATGGAGGATCTCTAGAGCCTCATGACGATACAAAGTTGAAGTCGTATCACTTGGGATACGCTAGCGTCAGATGAAGTGAAACTTTTGGTTAGAAAAATTGTGTTATTATTTTTGATTTGTAAGGAATATTACGTATTAATAATATTAGTTAGCATTTAATACAAAATAAAAATGAACATGACACCGTTAATGTACTTTAAAATACTATCAAAAGATTTCTCATTACTTATTATATCATTTTTTCGGGGGGGGGGGAATCAAATAAAAGAATGGCAAAGGTTTTCATTAAGAACAGGGAGAGGGGGGGGGGAGCATTTCAAATTTGATTTCCGATTTTAAAGTTGGTAGTGACTTCAAAGCGTATATACATTTTTTACGAACATACATTTGTTTAACTTCTGTTCTTTAATTAATATGTTCTTTTTTTATCATGGAAGGATACGGAATACCAATTTCTTTCGTATGCCAATTATTTCCTGTATTTTCTTTGCGTTACTTACATAGCGGACTGCTTATATAAGGATTAAGGAAAATAAATTGGGTCAGATTTTGGAGTTTTGAATTATCGGCCTTAAAAAACGAGTTAGAACATTGTGATGCTAATTGGTAATGAAACTAAAAGACCATGGTATTGGAAGATTTTTACGTAATACACTATATTGGATGTTAAGTATGCACTGTCTGGGGCATAATGCATACACACACACATACATATATGTGTGTGTGATTCTGTATTTATGCTTCAGTCTTTTTTCTGAAATTCTTTTTCAGTTGAATTTTTCTAAAATTGTGCTACTATAATTTTTTCTTTTACGATATCTAACATTTTATGTCTGAACCAAAAATTCTTTAAAAAAATGAAAAATAATTCCACCATAGATTGTACAGAATATATATTATAGTATACAGAATATATATTATAATATACATATTTCATAGATGCATATCAATTTTATTATACTAAAATAAGTGTATTATCATAAAAATTCACTTGCATTTTTTTCCTTTGACCGTAATGTATCGGAAAAATTGTATATGGCCGGAAAAAAATATCGGAAAAAATTTATATTTTATATATAAAAATTTTAAATTGAACTATACATCCGATTTTAAAAAAATTTGAAATATCTCGACAAAATTATGCAATACTTATATATTTTAAATTTCAAACGATTCGGTTGCGTAGTTTTTGCGTTGTTATATGCGGCCGGATGGAAAGGCGGACAGAGAGATGGATAGACGGACGGACTGAATGAACAATATAGGCGCTACGTATTTACATAATTACGAACGCACTTAAAAAGAAATGTTTCGGGCTGTTACATGCTATGTTCGTATTATACCGAAATCTAATTTCTTGCAATTTAAATGCATTAATCGCCACTATTTGTCGAAAATGGGCACCGATTTGTTCTCTTTACACCCCTCCCCTCCTTCTGAAAAAAAAAGTCCACTCCTGAGAATAATTTTGCCGCAAACCGCATTCGAATAAATCAGCTTTTCATATGAATTTTGAAATTATTAACGAATTTCTGGAACACACTGTGCTTTTTTCTATCCATAAAAGACATTTTATAAAATTATTTTAGTTTCATTACTTTTGTTGCTGTATCTATGTAAACAGAAATTTATACCCAATTCTTTTTGCTTGGTTAAAAATATATCAACTTACAAACATTTGAAATAAAACAATAAGCGACTATTTCAATCCTCTTGTGAACATGCACTGAAAGTAAAAAAAGAATTTTATGTATTTAATTACATTATTCTACGTATTTTAATACTTTATTTCGAGATTCTTTTAGTTCAAATTTTTGATTGCCTAAATGACAATTATATGAAAACTGAATATAATAAATAAAAATAGACAAAATATAGAGAGTCTACTTTGCATTATTTTCGCTCACGGGCAATTGAAAATGAATGGAAACAAATATGACACAGTTGTATTTTGAAAGATAAAAAAGCAGAACAAAAAATGCTGATTTCAATAAATCGCTGAGTAAAAATATATTTCGTCATTTTCTCGTAATCGCCTATGGCAACATAAGTATTAAATATTTGTGTTATTTTTTAGAAAATATGATTTCCTCTGAAACAAATTTAAAATATATGTGTTGAAGACGATGAACAAATTTAAATATTGTCTTTATTAATTTCCCATATTTGCGAAAACTCAATGTTATTATATGTATACAAAAATCATTGAAATTTATTTTAAGACATTATAATATGCGTTGTATTAAGAGAGAGATTAAATGACCCCGAATTCAATCGCATAGTTAACGCAATTCTAGGAGAATTTGATTTAAAATTTGATTTAAAAAATATTTTCAGAAATATTAATGTGTAGTATTTCAAAATATGTATAATAAATGCAGTTTTTAAGGCTATAAAAGCTGTTCCTCATTAGACGAAAGTAAAGATTGCATATATCATTTCGATGCTATTTTAAGAAATTATATAGGATGAATCAAATGTTTTGCCTTGATTACAATAATTCATTACAAATTAGTTTGTATAGTAATGTCACTTGTTGTATCACTGGATAAGTCAGTTTTAGTAATTTTTATGTGCGTTCCTAATTATGTAAATACGAATCACCTGTAGTTGTCTTTCAATACATCCGTCCATCCGCCTATCCGTCTATCTGTCAGTCTTTCTGTATGTCCGTATGTCCGTCCGCATACAACGCAGCAAAAATTGCCCAACAGAATCGTTTGAAATTTAAAATATATAATAATCGCATAATTTTATCGGGTCATTTCAAATTTTATGAAAATGGGATGTAGAGTTTAATTACAGGAAAAATCAAAGTATTTCGTTATATTTCTGCCAATGGGTTATTTTTCAAGGGCATTTTAATGATGCTACGCATTTCGAACATAATAAAATTGATATGCATCTATGAAGTACGTAATAAAATACGTACTTTCTGTACAATCTGTGATGCAACGAACATTTTTTTCTTAATTTACAGGGACACACAAAAGTAGCCCATTAGATATTGGTATATTGGAAAACACTGTTTTGGCACGTTGTAATTATATTAACGGTTTTATATTTTATGAAACAGTTATACGATTCAGAGGCTTACTGCAAGTTACTTCGTATATGATAGAAAGCAAATATTCTTTACAGGGATAAACAAAAGATTTAAACTTCTACACTGTGTCCGAAGTACTGTATATTATTACACAAAGATCTAAATATTTTAAAAACTTCGTTATAGTTCGTACGCACCACATTTGCTGCGTTTGACTAGCAATTTCCGACTTGTTTTTTTTGTACCATAGATGGCGTGATTGTTCCTTCAAGAGTGACTATGAGAAAGAAGATTTTGTAAGGAAAACACTTTTGGCCGGAATGGCATCAATTTAAGAGAAAGCTCAATGGGTGCTTTTGATTCAAGAAACGAAACCATCCATTAATGTTCTGCGAATATTTCTACGTTGTTATATACTCAACCTCTTAATTCAAAATCAATAAAGTGATGGTATGATAGGTTTAAAGAAGGAGGTAGCGTTGTTAATCTGCCTAGAAGTGGCATACCTAGATTAGGTGAAGCAACTTTTGTTTAACGCTTTTGGTAATCTTTTCAGCAAAGTCCTACTCAATCTACTCATAAATTTTGAATTTTGTTTCAAAACCTGCTGTGTGTACTGTAATTGAATACAGGTTAAGGGTGTTTTCGAAACGATATTTTACCACTCTCAACAACTCGAAATTTTCTGAGAAATCTTCAGACCCATTTTTAAAAGTAAAAACATGAAATTTGATGACGTGATTTTGAAGAGATGTATAAGAGGCCGTATGATTTCATTTTTATCTCAGTTAATTAGAGCTTGAATTATAAACAATTATTTTCTTATTATAAACATTTATTTCGTTCCCAGATATCCCGCTTTGAAAAATTCGGTTCAAAACGCCAATATTTTCTGCATTAAAAAAAATAGATAAGCACGGTAGTTTATGTAGTTTCTTACTAAGAGAATGTGTCAGTTAGATGCATTTTAGAGCAAAAATTAATCTAAAAATAAATTAGAAAATAAGCAGTTTGGATTCGAATACACCCATCAAAGCGGAAAATTGAATACCGCTTAGACTTGCTGCCAACTACCTAGGCTGCACTTGGTGAAATTTACTGAAGTATAAGGTCTGATGAAAAATTTACAAGAGTACTTATAATGTACCCAAACAAACATATGTCTAATAACAGTCTGAGCAAAATAAATATTTATAGTCAGGGCAAGATTTTTGATTCACCCTGTATAAGGATATGAGGGTCTTAAGGGGTAAGGTAACCTTTTATCTAATAAAATACATGAAAAGAATGACCTCTGTAAGAATTGCACTCACTCTATATCTAATCAATCACTAATTGACTTTTTATTATAGAATTGAAAACATACTTTAATAAAGGTTAATTTACCAATTAAAGTTGTTAAAAAAATACACACACATAAAAAGTTTTTAAATTTATTTTTAAAGATAGTATTCTTTCTACGAGTTTGCATACAAGAATAATTCTTTAGTTATTCTTACATGCATTGTGCGCGTTATTTTTAAAAGTTGAATGGCTAAAATAAACCAAGTTTTTTTTTTTTTTATGAGTACAGGTGTAATATGATTTCAAAATAACCTACAATAAAAACAAATAATAATTTTAGATCAAGAGGAAAAATTATTATTTTGATTCTATTTACTCGATTTATTCTATTTACGTATTATCTTGAAAAAAAAAAATATATTTAAATAAATTCAAAGGATCGGTATTTTTTTTTAATAAAAAATAGTCGTGAATTCTAAACTTTTATCTTGAGAAATATAATAATAGGATATTTTGTGCTTCTATACGTTTAATATATTCAGTAAAAATTTTGTGACGTTCTAGGCAACCGTTTTACAGAAATCGTGCGTGCAATAATAAAAATCACTGTTTTCAGAAAATCTATTTTAAATATCAAATCACCTATTGATCATGTAGGAAAAGCTCAAAGTATTTTAGACATAACTTCTCGTCTAATGCAAATTTTTTATATGCAGTTTGCTTTTAAATGTTTCTAAAGAATCATATTTAATTATAAGGTATTTTCTGAAAAATCGATTTTCGAATTCTTCAAAGGATACCTGACACTTAACCAAAACTTAAAAAAATAGTTATATTTATCAATCTTTTCTACTGGTAAACATGCACCAATAAAACACTACAGTTTGCAAAAAAACTTTTTCATCGTGTATTTTTGATGATGTAAAATCTTTGTATAAAATGTAAACCAATGAATGCTGTCAGAGGCTTTTCGAGATTTCCCAAAATTTGATTTTATGGATAAAGCTAATTTCAAAACTCACGTTATCATATAGAATTACTATAAAAGTGTTACATGCATGATAAATCACTGCATTATGTATATAAATATTATCATTAATTATATATATACATAATGTTATTATATTATAATTGCTCGACATCATCTTCGGAAAATGCATCTAAATCTGTAAATAATATTTTTCTTTTATAATGAACGAAAAATGTCATTCTAAAAATAACATAATTTTCATTTACTAAACTTTTGAATGAATTTGTTTTTTAATCCTGCTGTCATCCAGTCAATTCATCATATTACAACATGAGTACTATGTTCCTTAAAGCGTTTAATAATGTCGCGTTATAAAATTTTCGTTCAGGTATTTAACACATATTATGTAAATGTGTACAGTTTTATTGGGTTCTAATAAATAAAGTCACAGGATATCATGTATAAGTCATTTCCTTTCACATTTAAACTTACAAGTTTTGAGAGAGTTCTGTAACAATAAAAAATTAAATTTTAATTATATTTATTTAAATTATATTTTTACATGGTTTCTTAAAACATACAATTTGACCGTTTCCTGTTGAGACATACGTTTTAAATTTGAAATATATTTGGAAGTTTCTGATTATGCTACATGAACAGCTAGGATAGAGGATTGGTTTTTAAAAAAATCAGTCCCTAATAGTTCTTCGGGGACTCAATTTAAAATTAAAATAAATCACACTATTTCATAAACCAACAAAAATTAAATCTTGAAACTTAACATGGCTGTACTAGAACTACAATTTGTAAACATGAGTTTTTAGTTTTTCAAAATTTCACCCCTAAGTAAATAAATAAATAAATAAATAAATAAAACAGTTTTGCTGCCAAGCACTCTCCGATAACTGCCACGATATCTATCTGATTCTGGTATATGTAAAACATTTATGACAGTTTTTCAATATCTGGGAAGTCACACATCTTCATCCTTTTAAAATTAGTAAACACGACTTTTTTAGTTTTTTTCAAAATTCGATCCTAAGTAAAAAAAAAAAATAAATAAAAAAAAATAAAAAAAATAAATAAATTTTAAAAAATCAGTCTTGCTGCCAAGCACTCGCCGATAGCTGTCACGATATTTATCTGAATCTAGTACCCCACTAAAAATAATCTTAAGATTATCTGAAGAAATCGCCACACAATTCTACAGAAATTAAAAAAAAGTTTACAGACTTAGCTTTATCTTTAGAATATCTGCAGAATTTTTAAAGATATTCTTAAAAATATTTGCACAATGGATAAAATACCTACAGATTTCCCACAGATTTTGGGCCAAAAAGCTATAGATTTTCTACAGATTTTTTTTAGTGGGGTATATGTAAAACATTTATGAGAGATTTTCAATATCTGCGAAGGCACACATTTTCATCCTTTTGCACTTTTGGTTAATCCTTGTCATATTTCTTGTGGTATCTATTCATGTGGTATATATTCAGTGTAGTAGATAGTATCTTGCGAGACATGCTATATTTCGTAGCGAGATCTTCTTTCTTTAAAACTGATTTGTTTTCAATATCTTTTATCTAATTTATTATTTTTTTGTTTTAAAGTAAGAATTTCGAACTTCCGCTTAAGATACTTGAACACCTTTAAATGTAATTTTCTAATATATAATTGTTCTCTAAAACGTAATTTTTAATCAAAATATCAATTTTTCATTTGAGTAATCATATTAAAATCGATTGTTTTAACTGTCGAATTCTGCTTAAATTTTGCCTGTATATTAGTTATAAAAAAAGTTAAACCTCTTAAAATTACAGTTATTACAGCTTTTAAATTGTGCTTAAAAATTATTTTTA
Source organism: Maratus speculifer (assembly GCA_964019185.1). NCBI lineage: Eukaryota > Metazoa > Arthropoda > Arachnida > Araneae > Salticidae > Maratus > Maratus speculifer. Next base: position 132,453,993 of record OZ025297.1, on the reverse strand, counting down.
GCTTTTTCTCAAAAGGAAGTTTTTTAGATTTTTACTATATTCAAAACATCCTAAAATAAAAAATCATGCAATAAATATCACAAAATTTTCTGTATTTCTATTACATAGGTTTTTTGAGGGAATAGACTGCACTCATGGTAGTATATGAAGTTGTTTTGTATTTACGCTGGTATAAAATACAAACTCGAGACAAATTTTGTGAATTTGTGATTACGTTAGCTCTTCACTATCGTAGAGATGCGATGATAATGTATCTAGTCTACGTCATAGGGAAAGTTAGTCTGTTTATCGTGCAAATTACAAAGAGTGAGTACATTTTTTTTAACAATCACGTTTTGCGGAAATGTCAATTTTTTACATAATTTTCACTTATTTTCTCATAAAAATATTTCTGGGTAACTGTTAAAATGTTTATATTTTTTTCGGAGTTTTAATTAAATGTTATTATAAAAATGGATAATAAGAGAAAAATTAAAAAAATCGCTTCCGGAGGTGTTTGGATACCTTAAAAAACACAACTGAAAACGTACAACGATGTAAAAGCAATGCTAAAGTGACAAGCCTGAGCAAAGCCAAGAGTCCACATAAAAATTCAATAGAATAATTAAAAAAAAATCTTTTATAAATGCGTGGAAAATTTGACCATTTGAAATACACTTAGCCACCTGAACTGTTTTGAATTTTATCATATTCAGAAAAAGGTATACGTAGATGATAAGTGAATGAAGGAGAAGTTGAATGATTGCTGTCGAAATCACAAAATTGCAGAAGTTTCACTCTAATAAAATTGGCAAGTAAAAAAGGCCTTCAAAACAGGGAATGAGAGTAGAAAGTTTTATCTAACTGAAAGTAGTAGTATTTTCCAGGTGCGGCTGAAAAATTAAAAAAAAATAGTCCAAATTATATATATATATATAAAATTCTCCTAAAAAGTTTCCTGTTACTCTGTCAGAAAATATTGACTTAAAAGATGTGTACTTATAGAGAAAAATTAATTACAATATTTTATTGTAATAAAGGGGCAGGGACTTTGACATGTAAACTTCGACTTTAATAAATATTCGACTTATCGAAATTTCACGGCATATCGTTGTAGATTAATAAAAAACGTCTTTTTATTGTTGAATTTATAAATGTATTTAAAAGCGATTTTTTTTAGTATGATTGCATTTTCTTATAAACTGTACTCACGCTATTGATATACCATTTATAAAGCTGTTAAATTTTATCTATTTATTAATTAAATATTTAATTTTTTAATTAAAATTTTACAGTAAAAATATCCATATAATTTTGTAAAATATTTTTTTATAATAATAAAAAAAATACATTCATAGATTATATATATATATATATATATATATGTGTGTGTGTGCGTGTGTGTGTGTATTCATATGTTTGAGAGAGTTCGTTTAATTACATCATTGTTACTTCTTATATATATATATATATATATATATATATATATTCAAATATCTTTTTCCGTGAGAACTTTTAATTTAAAATTCAATATAATTAATAAAATAATGAAATATTTTCTACTTGCATTTTATGAAATTTCGATAAATCCAAAGATGTTTATTTCCTTGTTACATAGTGAATATCAAAATATCCGAAACAGTGCGTGAGTAATTTCCTGTGCTTGGAAATACGAACTTATAATCACTAAAGTGTTGAATATCGACTGATATTGAATACTAGGCATAAAATTTTCAAGTCATGCAAAATTGTTGAAGCGAATATTTTTAGACGAATGATTTTTTGAGATATTTCAAAGAATTGGAATTTAAAATAAGATTTTTTTTTAATTTAATTTCACGTGCATAGACTTATGCTCTTATTTCAGCATGATTTGCTGAGAAATAAATGAAACTGCTTGTCATAGGAATGCGCAGTGTACTTATCTTAATTTTTCTGCAGAAATTTGCGATTTTGAAGGTTTTAAAAACTGTTATGAATTTTAAACATCTATTGAAGTGCTTATATTTCAAATGCGATGAATGAATTCACAAGTAATTCGAAATGTTGTGTAATATTTTTATGAAATGCAATATTGCAAAATAAAAACATTTTAGTATATCCAAGTATGCAATATTTGTATTGACAAATAACCGATTTTAACCACCTTTTTTTAAAATTTAAAAGTTCAACTTAAGTATTTTTAAGTATTTTAATTTCTAATGTAATTAAAGAATTCAGCAGTAAATCAAAATCTTGTGTAATATTTTATGTAATGCGCAATATTGCGAAATAAAAACATTTTCATATATCCAAGTATGTAATATTTGTACTGACAAATGACAGATTTTAACCGCTTTTATAAATTAAAAACATGCATTCAAGTGTTTACGTTTCAAATGTGATGAATTAACTCACATGTAATTCAAAATAGTGTGCAATACTTTATAATAAAATGCACTATTGCGAAATAAAAATAAATTATATGTGCAGGTTTGTAATATTTGCGCTGACAAATGTTTATCGTTAAAAATGCAATAAATATACAAATTAAACTGCAAGTAATGTATCTTCTTTTTTTTCAAAACCTTTGGTTGTTACCAAATGTTAAATTTGAGATTATTTTTCGTTATCAATCTTATTTTATTCTTATATGTCTTACAAATAACATGTAAAAGCTTCAGAATATCATTTCATTAAAACCTTTTTCGCGGTTCTTTGAAACAACTGTTTATAAACTGTGAGGGAAATACGCTGTAGTTGCATCCAATAAAAAGTAGATAATGTTAATAAATTTTTGTTTGCACTGCGCCTCATTCCTGTGTTTATGATGGAGATGGGGTAGCTGCATATATATCTGGTACTGTAGTTATTATGAATGTTTCAAATGCTAGTATAGGTGAAGCTCGTGATTTAAAAGTGTTCGCGTACAAATAACAGACGCTCGACCGCTTAGACAATTTAATATTTGAACCATCAGATAACAAGAATTTACCACTCAACAGTGACAAGAGTAAATAGAGAACAAACGGATGGTATGGAAAAAAACAGCGATCTTAAAATTGCAAAGGGCAATTAGACTTGAACGAGCTTAGTAGGGCCTCAACCATTATGAACTAAGTCTGCAACAGTAATCATTAACTCAAAATATCCCGACTGAATCAGACAAATAGTGATACAGTTAGTAAACGAATCATGTGCAATGCTCGCCTTATCTTACGGATTTTAGAAGTCGTTGATACATTATATTACGACTGCTCGGTGCATGCAATCGACTTGTACGTCATGTCTGAGAAAGATAACACAGAGAATGTTCACTAAAGGACAGGAAACAGGTATCATCAGCTAACGAGTCTCGATATCGACTTCTTCAGTTTGTTGAGGTACGATAATATGGCATCATGCTTATGAAGGCATGGATTGTGCATAACAGGTTGCAAGTATCAAAAATCATGGCTGTACAGTCATGGTCTGAATTGTTTACTTTTGGGTTTTTTGCGATATTGGGCATTTAAATCAAACTCTGTGAATGCAACTCGATATGTAGATTTGATCGGTGATCACTTTTATTTATTTAAGTCTTCTGTATAAAAATGGAATATTTTAGCATGTTATCTGTTATTCTTACAGGTCGAGATTGAAAACACCCTGTTTAGATCAGCATTCCTCTCCCATTCCTCTCGTGTTTTGGCTACCAATTAGTCCTGACATAAATCCTATTTAGAAAAACTTGGATGCTTTAGAGAAAGGTGTGAAATCCCTTCACACAACACCAGTGACCTTTGTAGACTTATGGGCAGCTCTAGCAGACATTTGGTACGACGTGCCTGTAGAACATTTTTCAAAGAAGTTGAATCTATACGTAGGTGTGGGACATTCATTGTTAAGGCCGAAAAATAGGCAATTCGTTAGTAATTTGTTATCGATAATTCAGTGGAAAATCCGCATATCCCCTCTTTTAATTCAGATAATTGGGTTTTTCATGAAAGCAAATTTGATTTGCTTCAAATTTTATAGATGGGTTCATTCAGATAAAGAGTTTACCTGATTGGATTTGCGGATTCAGTGGTTGAGTATAAAGAGATATGATTAGTTAATTCCTCCCTTAATTTTAATAAATGTGATTTTCTAGCAAAATTATCCGATTTGCTTCAGAATTCGTAAACTGGTTTATTCTGATATATAGAGCTGCCCTGATTAAATTTGGAGGTTGATTGACTAAGCATACAGGGGGAAATGGGGAAGCAAACCTTCTTAATTTACTTTTTGAAGAGCATTAATCTTTAAAAAATAAGAATAAAATTTACAATGAATGTGAATAGCCTGTGAGCTCAATGCCAAAATTTTTAAATGGACAATTTTCTCTTTATTACTCGTTGTCACGCTATTTCTGCAGTATCTCTAATACATTATGATATAGCTCTAATACTTTCAATAGCAAAGTTTAAAAAAAATTAGGGTGTACAAACAACACTTTTTAGGTAAAAAGTAAGAAATCCAAATTTTGAGCTAGACAACATGTTGTCATACATTAACAATTGAGATAGGTTAAGTGTTTTCAGTAACTCAGTCAGTTTGTTTTGATCTCAAAAAACAATAATTTTCTGAAAGTGTAAAAGAATTTCAATAAGAAAAGTTTATTTTTCCGCATTCATTTTAAGGAATATATTTTTTACCCTCAACGAGAAATATTGGTTTTTGATATACTATCTATTTTCAAATATATATTCTCCTGTTACCTAAACATATTCACAGACAGATTATAAGACAAAGAGGTTCAATCAATAGCTTTATCAGAATGATTATTATTAATTTTTTTAGTTACAATTCCATGCACAAATTCTGTTATAATGGTGAAAATATTTCTTCTAGAATTACAAGCATCGGACAAAGAGATATTTTGTGATGAGAAAATCGTTACTTGACGGTTAAAAATATTTGTTACAATTTCTGAAAACTTCGGGCAGCAAAGAAACTTTTGTTAATGAAGTGTACCTTTAAATCTCTGAAAATATTGATTACTGGTATTTGGGAAAGTAAGGAAAAGCTTTTCAGAGTTGTGAGGAGATCATAATATTTCCAGTAATCATTATAATTTTGTTAATAATTTCGCAATCATTTATTCTTTTTAACACTTTATATCACAATTATATAGTGTTTGTGAATTCGCTTTGTCCGTTTAAATTCCATCTGTGTTCAACTACCGTAAATACAGCGCTTGGTATCAGTAACTTTATGTATGATATTTTGTTGCAGAGTTAGAAGTGGTATTAATTTTCCATGACCATATCTGTAATATTCACACTATGTTTTATCGTGAACAAATGTTTATTGTTATGCATATGTATGTATGGGGTTTAGCTCCTGAAAGCTACGCCCGCCAACCCTCATTCAGATTTTGAAACTTATTAAGTCATAATAATGTGCACTGTTTAAAAAAATATTACCAGGTTAAGGAAGATTGAATGGTATCAATATAATAGTGGCTATTTTCTGTATCGGATTGCCATGCCTTTCTGTTTGAAAGTGGCATTTTTCAGTTACATTGGCCTCATCCAATTCTGTTTAAACAGTTTTCGGTGGTTTCCATAATTAATAAGTAAGATTAGCACCACAATTCAAAATCAGCTTGTGTTACCTGGTTTGGTTAAAAAGTCGCTATATTTTTGCCGTTTAAGTACGCTATGGAAATTATTCTTCCTTAGGTTTCACGGCTAAAACAACTGTGTCTGAATGCGAATAGCTTTCAGAACCAAGTTACGTTTTCATTTTATGCTGTGATCAAATTTTAGATATTTTAAGGAAGAGGTATAACTCATTGATGAATTCTTTTCTCTATTTTAATGCACCATCATGCATATTTGCCAGTTCTTTTTACAATGTATATTTATCTTAATTAATATGAATATCATAATTTTCTAATATGTGCTTATCGAATTCGATTTCTACAACATAAATCGAATCTAATCAAATTCTAATAAATCGAAAGTATTTTGCGCTTACATTTACCCGTATTTATGATGCATCAAATGATGTAATATATAAAAAAATTCCTACTCTCATTACTTTTATATCATATCACGTAACATTTAAAATTTTCAAAAATAAAAATCGTTTTAATATTATTATTATTTTTAATATATGATGCAAGTTTCACTATTAAAATCATTTATCCTGTAATAACTATTTTTTTCCTTTTAATATTAACGGGTACATGTATTATTTAACTTTAAAAGTTTTGGGAATATTATTTTAGCTTTGCAAATCCGACCTAATATTCGCCAATTTAAGTTTTTATCGTGTAATAATTTAACTATTTCAGGCATTTTAAATATGAAGATATTTAATATTTATACATTTTACACAGGACTAATTTAACATATTTTTCTATTCGATTCGAGGCTATAAAATCGCCAAGCTACCAATTGTGTCGTCACACGAATACTTCTTATTGTATTTACCGCATGCAAATGACACACAAAAGAATCTAAGAATCCCTTTACTCTCTCCCCCTCTCCATAAAAATGAATTTTTTTTTATGTCACTGGAAATTATGTCAAGTTCTAAGATAACGAATGATCTTTGATTTTTAAAAGGAACTGATTCCTGCTGATATAATGTGAAAAAAGTTTTTATTTTCTGAAATTTTCCTGAAAAGCATAGTTTAATAATAATATTGTCTTCACTATCTATTGAAGTAACGGATAATTTCAATTTTACGTTGAAAAAAATGGAAAAACAAAAAATATAATAATCCCTACCTTTTTCCCAGTCGTCACTTTTTTCCACAAAAATTGAGGCATTGATTTTCCACCATTATAGAAAAAAAATAATAATAATAATAATAATATTCCGAAAACTAATTCAAATTTTTAATTTCTATTAACAGTTTTGATATGTGCGCATGAATACGGATTTTTTGTGTTAATTTCATCGCACAATATTACATGTTTTAGGAACAATTGCTGTAATATATATACATATATATATATAATATTTTGCTTTATAGTGTAGCTTTATTATGATATTTTATATCTATATTCATTTATTGGAACGGTAATTTCTGCTCCCTCCTTAGAATAATGATAATAATACGTATTTTTATCTTATATAAGAAATAGTGATGTTCTAAAATGCTGAGATTTATTGCGTAGTTTGAATAACCACATGCTTTCAGCTAATATAAATATACGTCATCTTTTATTGACAGTTTAGTTCAAGACATAAAAGATTCTAAGAAGAAAAATATCTCCTGCTTTAAAAATTTTGACACGCGCCAAACAACTGATAAAGAAAATCAATACAGAAATACATAAAAAATGTATCATGAAACGAAAAAAAATATCGAAACCAAACTTTCGAAAATATGTTGTCATGCAAAATATTCTTTATCTTGCATCAATCTAATACTATGCACACTAAGAAGAAATATTTCCCTTGAAAAGATATTTTAATTTGCATTTTGTTTTAGAAAACAAAAACTGATATTTTTACATGTGTATTTAGGAATGTAAATAAACAGATTATTAACAGAGATCAGACAAAATAAGTTTTAGTTTCCTTCTTTTTACTTTTTTCTTCCCTTTTTTCTTTCTTTCTTTCTTTTTTCGTAGTATATGACTATGTATAAATTCTTGACGGATGACCAGATTTTGGTTTAATTTGTAGCAAAGTGCATGTTTAGGTTGTAGCTTGTGGTTGTGGATAGCACTTTAACGATCATCGTGGTTGCAAAATTGTTTCTTTTCAGTCTGTCTGCATTGTTTCATGGAAATATTTTTTTAATCACTATATTTGACAAAAGATTGCTGTCAAATATGAATTTGTTGTTACATTACATATAGTTCTGCATTTATGTCTATGTATAATCAGAGCATATAATAAGTAATAAATTTATGTATACGTACATACATATATATATTTTTCTGATCATTATACTGCTATCCACAATCACATTCTACAATTTATTTATGCACTTTGTAACAAATAAAGTCAGAATCGGAGTATCCGTAGGATTTATGCATGGTCTTATGCTACAATAAAAATTAAAATAAAAATAACGTATATGTATATCCATATAGATTATAGGGAATTACCTAAAATGTTGTTTTCTGAGGTTACACACTTATTTTACTTTTTTATAGCAACGATGATATGACCGCCCACAGTTGCCAGATGATTTTATGTTAAGAAAAAATAATCCAAATCCTAAAATGAAATTTTTTACTTCGCGAAAAAGCTAAAAAGACTCGAAAAGACATGTGATTCTACAGATGCATACAGCATAAAGGGTGAGCAAAAACTCTGTAATAATTTTGAACATTCATAAAAACCTGAAAAATAACTGAAATAAAATAAGGTTTGCAGAATTATCATCTATAGGGGAAGATGGGGATACTTGAGCCATTTTTTGAATTTTATTTTTTTTAAATTTTTTATATTTTTTTAGAATAAAATAAAATATTGAAAATGAAAATTTGATATTTTTCCTTCAACTAAAAACCACTTTCAATAAATTTTGAACTATTTTTCTATGCATAATAAATGTTTATTTTTTGTTTTACATCATGGCTCAAGTATCCCCATGGCGGGGATACTTGAGCCATAGTGAAGGGATACTTGAGCCACTACGGAAAAATACCTACAAAAGTAATTTTTTTCGCTTTATTTTTGCACAAATATTTTACAGAATGATAAATTATGAAACGTAAAGTGTTTCAAAACCAATTAAGAAAACAAAGCTAGTAATACGATCATTTTTTGTCGTTAAAACTGGTTGTCGAAGGATAATTTGAACCTCAGTTATAACGACGGTAGAAACATCCTCAGTTCAGAGCCATTTAAATTTGGAATCTGCAATTCTTCTTGCAAATTTCATTTTCAAAATATTAAGCACTTATCCAACAAATATTTTTACAGTTTTCTTTCTGGCATATTTTATTAGTAACCAACCATCAATAGAAGGTTTTCTTTCACATCATCACCATCATTGACAGAATTTTCCTCTAATGATATTGTCGAACTCATGCTTTTAGTTTAGTAGCTGTCGGAATTGAAGCCAGATGTATCATTCTACTATTTCAAACACTTTTTTGATTTCACAGGAAAAGATTTTGTCTTCCTCTTTGGCTCCATGTAGGTAAGTTTGAACTGGGATTTTTGTTGCTTTTCTTGTTTTTGTGCGCTCTTTTTACCAATTTTTCTTCAATTTTCTTAGTTAAAAAAAAGTTACAGCAACAGAGGTTACGATTTCAATATAAAATACTAATCTTAATATGTTATATTAAAAAATAAATATTTTATTATGTTGGACCTAACTAATTAAAGTATTAGAGATTATAGCCTGTAAAACCGTTTTAAAAAGTTATTTTCATTTAATGAAAATTAAATTGAAAACTATGTTTACATTTATCTAGACAGACTATTTTGTTCGAATTTTGGTCGTTTGTCAAATCGAACAAATCGAAAAATAAAATAGACATTTTCATTTAAAAAATATGCATTTTTAAACATTTTTAGGTCTTTATTTTTTTAAGAAAAAAAATAAAATGAAAAATTATTCTCCCTTTTCTCCAGAAAAATATCTATTAGTGAATATAAGGATGGAATTTTATTTTTTGTTTGTTTCACCCATGTTTAATTTCTAGTGAGGATGGTTAAGACATGGCTCAAGTATCCCCACTCTCATTGGCTCAAGTATCCCCACTATCACTATTTTTGTTTCCCAGAGTTTTACTAAATAAAGCATGCAGCAATTAGAACTATTTTAGACTCAAAATACAATTGAAATTATGCTTATTGAATGTATGTATATAGTTGCAACTTTAAACAAAACTTTGATTACAAAAAAACAAAAAAACCATGCACCCAAATATTTTTTTCAGATAGGGAAAAGACAACTATTAATCACTATACTTTCAAAATGGTACCAAGATGTGTGATTTCTTTTTTACATGTTCAGAACTATAAATATGTTATCATATTGGCAGTTTTAGAAAGAAAAATTAATCAACTGTAGAGATAATAGGGGTGGCTCAAGTATCCCCTATGCTCAAGTATCCCCACTCTCCCCTAGATCAAAAGATTTTTTTCTAAGGCAGAAAAGAAAAAATAAATCATAAAACAGTCAGTAGGTGGCAGTGATGTACCAAAGCTAAAGAAAAGATGTGTACATAACGAACAGGAATGTCTTCAAAACGTTAATTGCAGCTTTGTTTGTTCCAAAAAATCACCATTAAAGGGATAACACTATGCAAGTCAGTCTCAAATCCACCAATGGTTTGGGCTGCAAGTCTGAATGTACTCATGACTTCTTTCTGTTCCAGATCAGATGGACCGGATGCCTGGGTCAAATCTAGAGATCCTGTACACAATCCTATTATGTTTCCAGACAATTATTAATGTCCAAGATTCATTTCGATTTTAGAAAAAGATCATCTCGCAAATGATTTTCTCTGCATTGTATCCAATAGTAAAAGTTCATGGCACAATTGTAATCTGTATGGACACATATCAAGTATTTTAACAAGAATATTGCGTACCGAGAATGGTGGTAAGCGAAATCGCCCGGCAGATTCAGATGTAGTGTTGGTTCATGCAGATGAATCGGACGTTCAACTTTTATTTCGGCAGCAATACGCAGTGAACATGCCTTAATTAAATGCAGTCGATGCAACTGACTTATTTTGGGGAAAAGAGTAATCCTTATTGGGGATTTCGGGTTGTCATCATCTTGTACCGTGGGAAAAACATCATGAATTTTGTGGATTCCAGCCTATGATGATGTAATAATAATCATTCGTCAAAAGCCAAGAAAATTTATAAATAAGATTTGTGCTCTATACTATTGTTAATGTTTGTCAGATTAAACTGTTGAATATCTAAAGCTCCTCTTCTTAAAGTAACTCTGAAAAATGTTTTAACCTTTTACTACAAAATGAAGATTATTACAGTCACCGCCAAAAAAATCTTGACACTTTCGATTTTTGATGTTTTGTTAAATATCTAGAAATATACAAAAGGAATCATTCTGAAACTACTGGTGTGTAAACAAAATAGTACACGTCATATATTCTCACAAAGATTTTTCCCCGAAATCTAACAGGGGACCGTCAATAAATTGAAAAAGAACGAAGATCTTTTGGATCACCCTGTTAAAACTAATGAAGCAAAACAGTTTAAACTGCAGATAATGATTAAGTGGCTTATTGTGATAAAGTGTGTCGATTTTTATGAATATAGCTTTAAAATTCGTAGAGAAATTAAAGTTTTTATAAAAACGGTCCAAAATTTTTCCAAGTTTTTTGCTTATAATTTTCAGAGCTCTTCATAAAACACAATAATCTTTTCAGAAAATATGACAAACAACATTGCACATAACACCCTGTAATCAGAATTAAAAAATAATAAAAAATGTATGAAAAATGAACGGGTTTACTAAATAATTTTTTACTGCGCATGCGTCAACGCTATTAAAATTTCATTTGCATATTATGTTAGTTAAATGTATAGAGCAACTTTTGTGAAAGTTTCAAAAACATAGCTTAAAAACTCTAAAAATTATCGTCAATAGAATATGGTCAAAATCCGTTATTTCCAAAACAAAGCAAAAAGATAAGGAGTTGTATCCAAATATAACGTACGTTGTACGTGCAATACTGTGTAGGTACTAATCAATGGAATATGGATACAGCCCCTCATCTTTTTGCTTCATTTTGGGAATAATGGATTTTGACAATATTCTATTAACGATAATTTTTAGAGTTTTTAAGCTATGTTTTTGAAACTTTCACAAAAGTTGCTCTATACATTTAACTAACATAATATGCAAATGAAATTTTAATAGCGTTGACGCATGCGCAGTAAAAAATTATTTAGTAAACCCGTTCATTTTTCATACATTTTTTATTATTTTTTAATTCTGATTACAGGGTGTTATGTGCAATGTCGTTTGTCATACTTTCTGAAAAGATTTTTGTGTTTTATGAAGAGCTCTGAAAATTATAAGCAAAAAACTTGGAAAAATTCTGGACCGTTTTTATGAAAACTTTAATTTCTCTACCAGTTTTCAAGCTATATTCATAAAAATCGACACAACTTATCACAATAAGCCACTTAATCATTATCTGCAGTTTAAACTGTTTTGCTTCATTAGTTTTGACAGGGTGATCCAAAAGATCTTCGTTCTTTTTCAATTTATTGACGGTCCCCTGTTAGATTTCGGGGAAAAATCCTTGTCAAAATAAATGACGTGTACTATTCTGTTTACACACCAGGAGTTTCAGAAAAATTCCTTGTGTATATTTCTAGATATTTAACAAAACATCAAAAATCGAAAGTGTCAAGATTTTTTTGGCGGTGACTGTACAATGGTAGTTGGGATCTTACATCATCCCCCAGATTTCAAGTTTGATCAAACTACCGAACAAGTATTATGAAGCCTGGTGCTGTTGAAAGCCGCTTCTAAACACAGAATTCATGCAAAGCAGTGGTCGCTGTTTTCTATATCAAGAAAACAATATCACCAATAAAGCTGGTCCTTCTCGCCCAGGATCCTTGTTTACGTAGACGGTTCAAAAATATGAACTACTTGTAAATTAGGAACGCAGATTTTTATAACCATCTCGTTTACACATTTCTACCGAAGTCTCTCCTACCAGCACTATTTAGCGGCTGTTTTTTTTTATTTAATTTTTTTCTGTATAAAAAAAATTCCCGTGACTTATAGATGCTACCTTTGGCTACATTTTACATTTTGTGAATTGAAATGAAGATTTCATAAAAGAAAATTGTGGTAGGGAATGATTTTATCCGTGATACTCATTTGTGCTGAGGCATTAATGAAAAAATTATGAATACAAAATTTATTAAGATATTTACATACTAAATTCAGTAATATGGAAATAATATAACGCCATCTTAAATAGATGTAATCACAATGGCAACATATAATCATTACCAATCACGGGATATCATTGAAATAATTTCGTACAATAAGCATTAACCCTTTCCGGCGCACTACTCTTTAAAGTTGGAATTTAAATTAAAAAAAAAAATAGGCCATCTATTTAGGCCTAGAGGACTACACAGGTATTGTTTTGTAAAGATTGCACTAACCATTTTAATTATACAGCTGTTGCCGAAGTAATCACCTCTCATAAGTAAAGCATTGATAAGCGCAGTGAGAAGAGCATTGCTGTGAAGCGCGTATTACAGTAAAACATTTTACCTATTATTTAAAAACAATAGAGTTTGATCTCTGTGGTGCTGCCATCTAGAACTCATAAGAAAGATTTAAAGTAGCCATTAGAGTAGTTTTTAAAATATTCACGGAGTTTTTGTGTCTCTAAACAGGGGGAACTTTAGGTGTTGCCGACCCGGCAACACTGCGCTTTAAGGGGTTAATATAATGAATAGCATGTTTATTAATATATTATTAAGTTTTGATTAAATTTTCATAAAATTTAAAAAAACTCGACAAAATTCTGCAACGATCATGTACTATTAGATTCCAAATCATTTGGTTGGGTAGTTTTTGTTCAATTATATGATGACGGACAGACAGATAGGTTGACAGACTATATGGTAGACGACAACTTTATGTATTAGGTATTTATATAATTAAATATCTAAAAACTAAATAAAATTTTAAATTCTTTTAAATCAATTTTCATGCATACACACACACAATATACATATTCTAATTTATTTTTTATTTCGTAAATGCATATCATTTTTTTAATGTTTGAAAGGTTATAACCTCTTTAAAATTTATTTGAAACGATTTTTTCGAAGTTGCCATAATGTAACATAAAACATTTGACAGTTCCTGTACATAAACTAAATGTAATCATGCTATAAACTTCTTTTGGAATATGGTTCATACTAGGGTAAATGTTAACGACATAAAAAAAAATTCAGTCCGAGTATATTGATGAGAGATAGAGCGCGAGCTGACTGACAGATAAAACGAAATCATAAAGACTTTTTAACTTTGTTGAAATGTATTTTTTTTTATAAAGAGTACATTGCGTCAACCACAACTTTAAATTATAGTTTTAACACCCACATACACACAGAGACAATGTATACATATACATGTATATACCGTGTGCCCTAAAATGAACTGACTTTTTCAGTTAATAATTTGTAAATGGAGCACGTATTTTGCATTAACGATGGTTAGTGTAAGACGTTGAGATCTTTTATACTGTTACTTCCTTTTAAGTTTTAAATAGCAGCAATAGATGTTTTTACAAACAAAAGGTATTCAATCGATAGCAAAAACCAAAATTACTTAGTATTGACGTGAAGAAAGTGGTACACTGTAAAAAAAAAGGGTCGATCTACTAAAAAAACTTTAGAGATCCTTGTAATTACTAAATAATTTTTAGTAATCTTAGTCGGTTACAAAAAAATCTGTAAGAATTACTAGAAAAAAGTTAGCAACGAATAGAGTTAATAGTTTTATATTTTTAATAGGTCTTACTAAAACTCAGTTGGTGTGGCCTTGATAGCATAGTGGTTATAGTTACGGACTCCAGGCTAAAAGGTCCCGGGTTCGAAACTTGCCACCGCCAAATACGCCCCGAATGTATGTAGTGTCTCGTTAATAAAGGGATTATGAAAATCCTGTCGGAGCAGGTAGGAAAGTTTGGTGTTGCCATCTATTGCGGTTTTGCCGAAAATCTTCCCTTCAGAAGTCAGGATGCAGCTCGAAGGAACCTCCTGCCCCTCGGGCGCACGTAATGGTTATTAAAAATAATTTTGGAGCTATTACTAAAATTTGCTTGGTGGCCCATACTAAAAATTTTTAAGTTAGTTATACAAAAAATTATTTTGTTAACTTTACAAAAGAAATGCTTGTTTCACTTGCAAAAAAAAAAGTTTGTAATGGTTACTAAAAAATTCTGTGGAATACAAATTTACTAACAAATTTTTAGTAACCTCTTGATTTTTTTTACAGTGTATGAACGTGTGGAACGGATCTAATTCTGCTTCAATTCAGAATCAAGCCCCAAGAGCAAGATTCCATGAAAGAATAAGACCCATTCAAAATATTTAATTTACTTCGTTCGCAAGTGTTGAGTAACTTCTGTTATGGAATTCGATTATGATGCAATTGCTTGTAACGCGATCTGTCGATCAAAAAGAAACCTGTTTTGATATATTGTATTATTTTACCCGTTCTGTGGGCCCGGTGAGTAGCAACGTTATCATATCTTACATCATCATACAAGATATTTTTAAATAGCTGTCACTTCTTGCAATTTATAAAATTTTAAAAACAATCATTCAATTTTAGAATACCTGGTATACACTATACATGCATGTATGCTCATTTACGAGTACTTCTAAATAAAATTGTGATATAAGTTATGTAAAAATATTCTGTTGTAATTTCTATTTTCTCATTTTTTATTCATAATTTGATTAATTTTATGCGATTAATTGTTAGATAATATGGATGCTTTGAAAATTTTGTAATTTTATTAATCGTTTTATTATTTAGTGTTATTTTTAATCTTTGTATGAAACAGCCTATAAATCTCTCAAGAAATTTCAGTGTATTTCAAAATTTTCCCGTTATTTTTCAAGAATAATAAAAGGCACTTCCTTTTTAACATGAATAAAACATGCACCTATATTTCAAAAACTTAACATTTAAAAAATACATGAATACAAAATGAATACATGATTTATTTTTTAATATAAAGCACACATTTTAGGTTTAATAAAACGGTGTCTATTGGATCATCTCCCGATCTATGGCAGGGCGAGAGAAAAGCTTGATAAATTATTGTTCGTATTCAACACAATTTGCAAAATGCGCGTATATAAATTAAAAAGACAGAAAAATAAAATGAATTTTTATAAAATCTTTCCGTAAAAAGTTACGTATATAATAAAATTTTAAGCATACATAATTAATTAGTGCTTATTAGAAATCATGATTTCACAAGCGAATTTCAGTTCCATTTTTTTTTCTTTGGAGAAACCTTAAGAATTGGTAAAAGTTTTTATTTTATCTCTTTCATATTTTATTTTTTAATATTAAATTAAAGTTTATTTAGTTGTGAATATTTTTGCACGTCATTTATACGCATAATCCAGTTATATTGCGAAATAGTGTAAATTTTGTTATTATACTCACCGCAATTACCCTTGCAAATTACCTTTTTTATCATATTCATAGTTTTGTCACATTCCTGTTTAAAAAATATTACGGCTTTTTTTTAGATACTTTGAATACTTTGATATTTAGAGCTTTCTTTTGCATATATCCTTTGTTATATATGTGATAAATCTGCATATTAATTTTGTTTTCAGTTTTTTTCTTTTGTTTATTCTATAAACATGTGTTAGATGTTGTCGGCTTTACCCGTATTTATAACAGTAAAAAAGGGTATTAAATGTAATATTAGATGTCTGTAAAAAATACAGTCATATTTGTGTGTAATACACATTTGAGAATATTAATAGATATTCAAAAACATCAACATTTAAACAAGTGGAGGGGATTTTAAAAAAATGAATACTTTTAAAATTTTATAAAAATTTTAATTCAATATGCAGTTATTTATTTTTCTTTCAAAATTATTTACTGTTAATTCAACATTGAAGTGTAGTTCGCCCTTTGAACAAAATTTTTAAATATAATTAATAAAAAGAATTGTTGAATAAATTGCGCAAATTTTACCAATATTTTGTCATTCAAATTAGTGGAGGGAGGGGGGCGGTAGGCTTATAAGTGAATATATACTGTGCATATTTTTTGCTATGGCCAATAAGTCGCAGTTTTACTGTGGGATATTCTTATGGAAAAGAGTAAAGTAATAGTGTTTTTGAGACTTTTTTTATTTATCGTGATTATGTTCCACACCAACATCCCGTGCAGCGAAGGATAGTTCGCATAAAGGTAACCCAACTATTTCTAAGCAGTTGACGTAAAATTCACTGAATGACGAAGAATATTATTTCATTGAAAAATATGTTCAAGCTCAAATCGCATTTAGTTCGACTGTTAAAATAAAGATTAAATTTAAGTTGAAAATTA
Organism: Maratus speculifer; assembly: GCA_964019185.1. NCBI lineage: Eukaryota > Metazoa > Arthropoda > Arachnida > Araneae > Salticidae > Maratus > Maratus speculifer. The sequence goes on along the minus strand of OZ025297.1, from coordinate 132,436,979 downwards.
AAATTGATTAAAATGAGTTTTTTTTCTTTCTGCTTACTTGTGCGGCAATGTAAAATTCACTACCTTACTTATTTATAAAATCAACAATTAAAACAATTACGCTTTTTGGTGTATTAACATGTATGAGATAGCAGAATGATTTTCGTACCTAGAGCATCCAATCAGTTTAATCTTTAAGATAATGTCGATTAAGAGAGGGAGGAGTACCGTGAAGTTACGATTATCGCAAGAAAATAATTAAGAAGGATTTTTTTCTTTGAATTTCTAAAACTTATCTATATAGTCAATATTCAGAATTCTACATTTCAGATTCTGCATTTTTTAACCTTTTGAAAGCCGCCATTGAAGTACTCTGAGATTGAATTGACAATCACTGGAACCTACCTCTTGAATGTCATAATTTGTGGTGTCAAATCTCCGACTCCGGAATGGTTTTATGAGTTCTGGGTGTATGAAAAACTGGCATGAGGCGAGATTGGTCGAATAGGTTGGTTGTAGCAGAATTAAATATCCACACGCTTAGATCCCTGAACTCGAGATGAGTGAGCAGGAGAAAATAAGAAATTTGGGAACCCAGCGTCCAGAAAACTTTGAATTATGCAGTTCTTATGAATAATTTTTCATACATTATTCTGCATACGATTAGTATCTTTCATGATTATTTTGAAGGTTACCCTTCTGTATAAAAGGATAAAGTCCCCCGCTTTTTCTCCGCAGCAGCATTGTCTTCGAGTAATAATCTTACATATCTTAGATTGTCTATGGGAGACATGTGTATAGTGTAAAAAATCCTTTTCCATCTACAAACAGTACCATGTGATAGACTATCCCGTCTATAATCAGCCAATATTTCATTCTGGATTTGACAGGCACTATAATATCTCACACCCATCATACTTTCTCCATATTGCAGAATACTTCAATTTTCAGATTTCTGAAAAAAAAAAAAAACCAACTTTAATAGTTGTAGTTTATTCTATAGACATACAAACAATTGATACAATAGACCCAATTGGAGTGAAAAATTAGCCAGAGCTAGGAATTGAAGCTAGGACCACAGCGTATCAAACTGTTGCTGTACCACAGAGACACTCCTGCCGATACCTGAGTCTACAATTTTTCACTCATAAACCAAGTTGGAGAAATTCATTAGCCATCTTTTACTCCTCCAAATGGATTTATTTGTGAAAAATTGACGACCCAGGTATCGGCCTGAGTATCTCTGTGGTAAAGCAATAGCTTGATACGCTGTGCCTCAGATTTCGATTACTGGCTCTGGCTAATTTTTTCACTACAGTTGGATTTATTGTATTTATTATATGTATAACTGTAGAATATATGTATATACTTTAATTGTTCAATGCAGATGTTATTTATATGTTTATTTGTGTTTTTATTAATAGTTGTAATTTATAACATTAGGTACACAATGATTAATTAATAGGCAGTGTTGAATGTTTATTTTAAAACAGTAATTTTTATAAACGATAAATGACTCCATAACTCAGAAGTGACATTAATGAAGAACAATTTAATATCATTGTTTATTAAAAAAAAGCATAAGTAAAAAATGATTGCACATGATTGCAAATTAACTTTGATTACTTCAAGGACATTTTATGTTTAATTTTTTACTGTTAGCGAACTTACGAGAGAGTTCAGTTTCTTTTAGAATTTGGAAAAGCACACATCGTTTTTTTTATTTTCTTCTATCGCACATTGTAGTTTATGTACGATATTTGTCATTCACATGAGTACAACACAGCAGGATAATGCAATCCTGTTTTGTTTGTTGGTGAATCTCTATCTCTGTGATTTAAGTTGTAATATATTTCATATATTAATTTGTGTGTCCAGTAATTTCTAATTAAAATACATGAACGAATTTCGTAGTGAGAAACAGACAGTTTGTTTATTTTAAAACAGTTATTTTTATAAACGATAAATGGTTCCATAACTCAGAAGTAACATTAATGAAGAACAATTTAATATCATTGTTTATAAAACAAAGCATCAGTAGAAAATGATTTCACATGATTGCGAAATAACTTTGATAACTTCAAGGACATTTTATTTTTATTTTTTACTGTTGGCGAACTTACGAGATAGTTCAGTTTCTTTTAGGATTTGGAAGAGCACACATCGTGTTTTTATTTTCTTTTATCGCACATTGTACTTTAGATACGATATTTGTCACTCACTTGAGTACAACGCAGCAGGAAAATGCAATCACGTTTTGTTTGTTTGTGATCTCTATCTCTGTGATTTAAGTTGTAGTAAAATTAATATATTAATTTGTGTGTCAATTTATTTCTAATTAAAATACATGAACGAAATTCGTAGTAAAAAATAGACAGGCAGGATAAAATTTTATCCAGATATCTTAATTATTCCCCATTGATAATTAAAACACTATTATAATCCTTGCATTTTAACAAAAGTTATTATTAAATTTAGAGATATGTGTGAAATATAGTTATGCATATTGGACGACTTAATTCTGCTTATCGTATTAAAGTATTGTTACGAATTTTGTAAATAGTTAGTGTTTGTACTGTAAAATAATGTAAATAATCTTATTAAGCTCCATTCCTTTACTTATATTAGTTTTTGTTACATTGTCTCTGTTATCAAGCAAATTTGTCCATTATTTTCAGTGTATGTCTACGGCAGATTGGCGAAATAATGAAGATATCGCCAAGTTGGCGTCACTTTTGGCGACTAATTTTGGTCGCCAAATTTGGCGATTGTTGGCGATGGTAACCCTTTCCTCTCTGGTAACCCCCCTTAGATATACTGATACATTGTTTGTTGTTCCGTGGATTTTTTCGAGTAGGTTCTAGAAATTTCTAGCACATGCTCCGAACCTATATAAGAAGAGAAGCGATGCGAGCTGTTGTTATTATTTACCAGTCAGTCATTGAGTGAGCTACTAGAGATTGTCCAAGCAAGTTTGCTTGATGTATTGAGTTTTATCTACGTTGTTTTGAATGTGATATAGTGTTGAGACATTGTATAAAGAGTCTCTGCGACCTATATTTGTATTTGTTCGATAGATTTAAACAGTTATTTTGGAATATCTTGTAATATTTGTGAGTTTCGAAGACTCTGTTGTTCTGAAGATCTGTAAATAAATTATTTTGTACTTTTCTAAGAGAAAAGAGTTTGAAGTTGTCTAACCATAAGATCGAAAGAACCCTATATACGCTGCAACATTTGGTGTCAGAAGTGGGATAGTGAGTAATTTATTAACTTCAGATATAAAATACTTTTATTTAAAAATATTAATTCTGTTCCATAAATAAAATGTTTGGAATAATATTAAAATGAAGTCCAGTACTCTACACCATAAAAATAGTCCCGTTAAAGAATTAAAATTTACTCTGATTTTCGAAAGAAGAATCTTTATGATGCATCTTTAACCAAAACCAATTCTATTTGCTCAAAATATAAACAAAAATGACTAACCCACATTACGTTACTTACTTCACAATACAGATTTTTGAAAGAAAATTGCAGTTAAATCATTAATTAAAGAAACAAGTGCAAAACAGTTCATTATGAAGATATATATATATATATATATTATTTTCTGCATGACTTATCAGAAAATGTCGTTTTAATTAAAGTGGATACTTTAAATTTATTTTACAGCTTAGAGATTAAATTATTACTGAGTTTTAAAATCTGTTTACCTAAAGCATTTAATTGGTATTAACAAAACATTAACCGAAATTTATGGTTAAAAGTAAGACTTTATGTAATTGTTAAAATATTTTGCTATTATCAAGGTATAAATTTGTTTTACTTGTTGCTAAAAAGACGGATATCTTATGCTATAGATACAAACAGACATTCCAACATCACAAAACTTATTTCAAGTTAATGAATGTATTTCGAATAATTTATGACACGATTTTACAATCGGTAAATTAATGATAAGCGATGAAAAATTTCTTTTTTTTTGTTGAGGTATTTGGAGGAAATAGTCCTCCAGTGTTCATGTCCGGAATGGCTCAGGTGAAAGGGCATTGTCGGCTTCAGCCAATACGTCCCTGGTTCGTATCCTGGCCCGGAATTTTTTCACCCCCCCCCCCTCCCCAAAAAAAGGAAAATTTACATCGCTTAGAATGTTTATTCGTTTTCGTTTATAAAACTGCCTTTATAACTAAACATATTTACGTTAAGGAAAAGAAAATATATTAATCAGGTAAATCAATATCGTCATCAAAAGATATGAAATTGAAAATCGAAACCTATTAAAAATTAACAAATATTTTTTTTTCAAAAGGTGGAAAAAAGTATTTAATTACAAACGTAAAATAAAATACAGAGTGGATATAAATGATTTTGGAAAAATAATGTTTTATTATACGCCGTTATATAGCTAGGTATAACAGATCACATTATTCTAAGACAGTGAAACACATAATCTTAATGTTTTATTCAAATTTAGACGCGTGTGCCCAACGTTACTCTGAAGTTTTATGAGTAAATCAATGGTTATAAAAGGCTTGTTATCATAATCAGTTCAATAAAATCATGTGCATTGTTGATTTGAGATTTTAAAATGATGGATGTTGGCAGTATCTGAATATAAAGTGACCTTAAAATAATTCAAAATAAGTTATACTAAATATAGGTTGAAGATCTGATGATCCCTGTGTCTAAGAAAGAAAACATCTGCAAACACTCCAAACTGAGAAATAAGTAGGGCAATTCCATGCAAAAATCAACTTTGGTCTTTTTTTCAATTTTTTCTGATAAATGTTATAAATGAAGATTTTAAATGTATGCCAAGTTTTCAAATTGATGTTTTAGGTTCAAACTTTTTACTTTCATTGTAACTGGAAATAGTCCAAATAAACAAAATGGCTGAAATGTAAAATGCTTGAAATTGTGTGTAAGTAGTACCCTTCAAGTATACTTGGAAAAAAAGATAATTGTTGTCTACTTCGCATTTATAAAAAAAATGCATATAATATAATATTTAATGATTTACAATAGCCTTAAAGCCATATTCTAAATACATGTAAAATAAAGTCTTGTGAATATTCGTATATAGTATATAATTGTGCTCGATATATTCTTGAAAAATCTGTCAAGTGTAAATAGTTCTTTAATGTAATTTAATATAATCATTCTGGATAATAAAGCAAATATTAAATTTATCTGTTTAGTTTTTGTTTTTAATAAATGTTTAAGAAACATTCAGTCATTTCGTCACCTCAAATAACAATTAATATCTTCAACCATAATATAGAGTGCTCTAAATTATAATTTTGTATTCTCTATTCATATTATTTAAAATACTGGGTGTCCAGCCTATAATATCCCGATTTCAAAATAAATTTTCTCAAAAACAAAGATCAATAGAATTATGCGGTAAACGGTTTGTTTATTGGATAAGCTGTAAAAATCTTATACAAAAGTTTCGGTGATCAAGCATTCGAATGAATGTTTGATTTGACATTTTTCTTGATTTAGATTGCTTGTAGAGAACGAATGTTTTGGCATACAGTGCCTTATTTTAACATTATTCCGAATTTTAATTTCTAAAATTTTGAAATTCCAAAAATTTCGTTCGAAAAAACATTAAAATATACCACTGAATGCGGAAAAACCTCGATCTCTGTGAGCAATCTAAAAAATGTCAAATCAAGCAGTCTTTGCAATCTGAACACATTTTTTTTTTAAATATTCACCGTTCGAAACTTCTGTATAAATTTTTTATATAAGTCCTACTAAACAAGCCGTTTACTGCAAAATTCTATCTATCTTTGTTTTTGAGAAATTATAGTTTGAAGTCGGGGTCTTATTTGCTAAACATCGTGTACGCTTTAGTCTAAAACCTGAATAGTTTCATAATCCTCTAAGTGAAATATACGGAAAATAATTTTCCGTACACTAAGCTCCAGGTTTCACTGCAATATAAGCAATATTTAAGGTAATATAATTCTATAAATTTAATGAATTTTCAATACATTTTAGAATGATTAGTACTCTCAAGAGTCACACTCATACTTGTAATTAAGTTTTTTTTTTGTATAATATTGAACTAATCATATTTTATTAGCATTTAAAATAAAATACAGAGAAAACAACCTTACAATTTTGCCCATTTTTAAGACGCTAATTCACGAAAATCTCCACTTTAAAAGTCACAGGTCAGAGTCATTGCTTACAAAATGTTCAATTCATTCAGTCACCCAAAAATAAATTACTTACAAATGCAAAAATAAAATATGTAAAAAAAGTTTAAGATTTTATTTTAAACTTTTAGTCAGTACAGTCTTTTTCAAACTTGAAAATCAATTTTTGTTAGAAAATAGCTTCTGGATAATTGCTTAAATGTAATCTACACCTAAAAATTTCATTCGGTAACATACGAAATTGCCCAGTAATGAATAAATTTAAATTCGCAAAAACACGATACATAGTTACTAGTTTGCCCATGAACTGATATTTTATAAGTCAAACTATCAAAACTATTCAGTAATAAAATTAACAATTACTTTGTGTCCAACGTGTGTAATTATAAACCAGAATACTACACGTCTTTTGAAAAGGAAATTGTGGTGAACTGTCTCATTAGAAAACCAAATACAAAGCAGTTTATTTGTAATATAGGCTTTTGGATTTTCGTCTGTGAAATAAATTAACAAAATATACTCTGTTATTCAATAAATAATTTTACAGAATGATTAAATTGTCACTCACTCGTTTTCATCATATTATTTATTTTGTAGCCTCAATACGATAACGCACTACAATACTCATGAATTCCAATCAGGGGCAGTTAGAGATAGAGTAGCTTCAATTACGTCAATATTTGTTGGTCACATACTAAAAGTATAATATGACACACGTTTCTATAAAAAAAAAATTATTAAGGAATAGAACTGTTATTTTTACTTTAAACAAAATATCATTTTATAACTGAAAAATGTAATTAATGAGAGCATATTTCTTTTCTTTTTTTAACATGAAATTTGGATCAGTGCGAATTAGCACTAACCTTCAATTGAAGTATTAAAATTTTTGAAAGAAATGTATAATTTAACATAATAATATATTTACTAAAATGATTTTTTGATAAAAGTAAGTATCTTAATTATATTCAACATTAAAAGTTATATAACTTCTCAGTATATTAACAACAACGATTTACACATTTCAAATTACTGTATCCTATATTGAAAGAAATAAATCAATATAATTGTAATTATTATTTATTTCTTAATTAGTACAGAATTAGGTTAAAACATCGCTTTAACATCTGTAAAAAAGAAAAATGTCTCCAGCAAAAAACGAAAAAACAAAAAGATTTATTCTAATAATTTTCATGTATTGAAAATAATCTTAAAATAAATAAGCAATTAAAAAAATATTCATTTTCAAAAGAATGTTCCTGACGGGACATCTTTAACTTAATCACACAAAGAAAAGCAGTTGAATACTAAAAGCAATGTGCAGACCAAGAGATAAGATATCCATTATATATTAAGGCACCTACTTAGTAAACTTAAACGCATTTCTTTCTGCTTGAAAACAAAAGAAAAACAGTTCTTTCATTAAGGCTATAGAAGTGAAATGTTTTAATTCACCTGCTTCATTACCTTGCCTGTCAGAATAATAATAATAAAAAAAAATGTTGATAAATTTTTAATTAAACACAAATGCAAAACAGTTTATTATCAGGATAGACTGATTGACTTTTTTCTCTGTAAGGCATTATCAGAAAAGACTGTTTTAATTAAAAACTGATAAGTATTTCCAGTCGACTGCCGATTAAATTCTAACTGCATTAAATAAAAAAAAACGTACAGTTCCGTTTTCAGTAAATCTAATGATTAATTATCTCGTTCATTCATTAATTCAATTTTCCTATTTGTGAAAACGTTTAAGGTTAATTTTTTTCTAATAATATTTTTAATATTTCATCTGAAATATGCTTTGGGAAATCGTATCTATATTGTACCTACATATCTATGATACTAATGTTTTTGGTTTTTAAATAAATCTTTATTTCATTTTACTTATGATAATTATTTCAAAAAACATAATTTATATAAAAGAATCACACTAAAGTATCGTCGTGGGAAAAAGAAAATAATCATCCTTTTCTAACTCATCAATAAATTCTCGTAGAAGAATGTTAATGGTACCGAATGATTGAAAATAAAGTCTACTTTTAAATAACCTATGTAAAATTTGCTTACGTGGCCATTTACATAATAAAACGAATCCAAAATTATTTTTTTAAAGCAAAAACCAATTTTAATATTCAGATAGATGTTTCAAATCTTCGGTTAAAACTATGCAAAGACACCAAATTTCAAGTTATTTAAATTATGTTTGAATTATATACATTCAAAATTTTCTAATGTTAAATTGCATTTTTATATTTTTATTTACAGCCAGCCCTTCAACACGTTTTAACAAAAAACATGGAATCCAAAAGTTTTGAGTAATTTAGGCGATTTGCAATTATCGTTAAAAGTGATACAATTGAAAAAAAAGTGGCGTAAAAAAGAATATTAGATTGATTGTAGTTCTTTTTCGGAAAGATTAGGGAGGGAGAGAATAAACATTTAAGTAGTCATTCAATATGCTTGACATCGCATTAACAATTTCAGGTATTATGCGTCTTTTCTCTTTATTTTGAGTATGATGTATTGCATTGGTACATGAAACTAGCTTTGTAACCTAAAACAATCAGTTTTTTCATGCGTTTTTAGTTAAAGCATTTTTGTGAATTAATCCATTCTCGAAATTTATTTACACACCCCCAGGACACCCACAACGTGCCGACAGTTGTACGCATACTTCAAGTTAGGAATCTTTGAACTAGAGATTTGTCGAGCGGCAGAGGGAGCTTATAATAACGTTTTCTAGAAAAAAAAAAAAAAAAAAAAAAACAATTTTTTATAATTTAACTGTATAAGCTACATAGTATTAGGACCATTGTTTTCAATGACTCTATGCATAATTTTCATTTTATTTGCTAATTTAATTCATAGGAAAACTGCTTCTGGGACACAGGAAGAAGGAAACAAACATTTTCATGCAATAGAAATCAAAAGTGACTCACACATTAGAAAAAAACCATACCAAGTTCAATGTGCAAATTCATTCTCATTTGTAAAACAGCCTTCCAAAGAGAAAATCTTCAAATTAGCCAACATAGAATATATATATATATATATATATATATACATGCGTGTATATATTGGGAAATAAAAAGAACAGTGCTAGAAGATTAGAAAAATATTTATTTCTAGATTTATAGAAATCCAAAGCATTTGATTCTACAAGAAGCAGAAAACAAAAAAAAGATCACTTAATCTATTACGAAATTAAAAGGAGATATATTACTTTTCCGGGTTTATTACTTTTCTTCTCGGTGAAAATTGTGGTTGAATCTTTAATTACGAAAAAAATGCATAACAGTTCATTTTCAAAATAGTCTCATTGGTTTTTGTTTACTTCAGTGACTTGTCAGATTTGTCTAACTAATTCAAAATCGTATAGTTATTTTATAGGGCCTGACGATAAAATGTTTATGTTGATTTATTTTTCAACTTAACTAAATTTTGAATTCTGCTGAGATATATATATCTTAATTGTTTTGAGATCTGCACAGATCGTTCATTATAGTAATAGTACTGTTTTGTTTTATCAACATTATCTATAATTAAAGTAATTAATATGTTTCCTTTTATTTCTATCTTTAAAAAAATGCGTTTTAACAGATTTCTTTTTCTTTTTGAAATATTATTAGAAGTTTTTAAGTCTAAAAAAATGCTGTAAAAGCGAATGTTATTGGCCACGGTTTTACCGCTAATATGATATCAAAGATATTCACAAACTTGTTTTCAATCATAATATAGATAGATGCTATTAACAAGAAATATTTAATGTGAAATCTGCATTTTAACAATATCATTTATAAAGAAATTGAGAGAAAAAAGGAAGTAGTTTCAATTTTTCTATTTATAGAGCCTAAAGGTAATTTGAAATAAACAGACAACCACATAAAACATGTTTGTTTTTTCAAAACAAAAAGCAAAAGTCTTTTTATATATAATAGCCCGAAGGAACAGTAATATTCAGGCTTGTTTTCAATTTTGCAGACATTCTTTTTAGAAGAATTTAAAATATTTATATCAATAATAATGTTTTTATTAGCTATGCATTTTTAAAATTAAATTTCTCATTCAGAATGATTTTTTTTAATTTTATATTTAAAGTTGACACTATGGTTCAGATTTATTAGATATAAAAATACATTATTTATATAAATATACATTTTTTCAATTATTACATTCTTCAGAGTAGATTTAAAACAAATAAGGATAGTTGAAGTTTTGTTCTATAGAACATATAGTGAAAATTAATATATAATCTATATAGTTTATATAGTTTATTAGTGCATGTATAAATAGCCTTAATTGGAGAAAATTTCATAATAGAGTTGAAGCTGTTGTGATAAGAAGTCCCAGAGACCTGAAGTGCAAAAATATGCCAAGCATCAACGCATGTTAGAAGTTCAAATCAAGATATTACAATATAGTATGTTTTATAACAAAGTACATTGTTTATTTGTTTATTTTTTTAATCGCCTGTTTTATATTCTTTAAGACAAACTCACCTTTATTCTCATACTGCCTTTGCAAAAGTCAGTAAAAATTCTTATTTAATTTCAATTTATCGCTATAGTATGCCGCATATTTTCTAAGGATAAATTGCACCTCATACATTTTGAAAATCTCATTAAGTATATATTTAAATGCATTTGAGAACTTTTTCTTAAAACTGCATCTTTGCCACAAAGGTTAATTTTTATTACATTTCAAAGGATGTACACTTTATTCAAACTGTAACCGTTGTTTTATATTAATGGAGCATCTCAAAGAGAACTAACTTAAAACAAATAGTAATACGACTATATGCTGACAATATAAACTATATATTTGAAGTCACATATAACTCTGTTTTCAATTGCTTAACTTAGCCACGATGCTGTTTTTATTGAATTACGTTCTATTTTTTACATCCTTTTTCAAAAATAAAAGGTGCGAGTCAGATTTTGAGAATTTTACTTTTTAACATTTTATTCACGAAATCATTGTAAACTTTATATAGATGTCGTCTTTACCACATCTGTGATCTTCGAAAATTTCACTAGTCCAGGTTGGCTCTTGATATGGTACTTTCCTGAAAATACTTATGAATTGTACCTGAAAATCGTTATGAATTGTATGGCTCAGTTAAAAACTTATACCTAGTCCTTATTTTTCTGCAGGGATGAGATTAGATTTATGCTATTTCACTCACACAATGTACAGTAAAGTGATAATGGAGCAGGTGATTGGCTGACGCACAAATGTGATAATGAAAACAGTACATTCACTCACAAAATTCAAAAATCAATTTGAGATAAGACTTCGCTCATAAATAATGTAACTAGACATTCATCCATAATTATTTGCCAATAAGGCAATCACTATGTGTGCAAACTCTGAGAAAAATTGGTTTGTTTGATAAACGATACCAATATACACTATATTGCCATTGATTATGGGACACTTGCGATTTTAGACATTTTACTAAATATCTAGAAAAATACACGAGGAATCATCTCGAAACTCTTAGTGTATAAATATAATAGTATACGTCATACATCTCCGTGAAGATTTTTTACCGAAACACTATAGGGGACCGTCAACAAATTAAAAAAGAATGAATATCTTTTGAATAACCCTGTCAAAACTAATGTAGCAAAAGCGCTCAAACTCTAGATTATGATTGAATGCCTTATTGTAATACACTGTGTTTATTTTTATGCAATTAGCATGCACACTCGCAGAGTAATTAAGGTTTTTATAAAAATGGTCCCAAATTTTTCCAAGTTTTTCCATTATAACTTTCAGAGTTCTTAATATAAAATAATATTTTTTTCAGAAAATATGACAAACAACATTGCACACAGTACCCTGTAATCAGAATTAAAAAATAATAAAAATTGTATGAAAAATGAGTAGGTTTACTATATAATTTTTTACTGCGCATGCGTCAAAGATATCAAAATTTCATTTGCATATTATGTTAGCTAAATGTATAGAGCAACTTTTGTAAAAGTCTCAAAATCATAGCTTGAAAATTCTGAAAGTAATCGTTTATAGAAAAAGGACAAAATCCGTTGTTTCCAAAATGAAGCAAAAAAATGAGGGATTTTATCCAAATGCAGTAGTACATCCCATATTGTGTATTCTATATTGACACTAATCAATGAATATATGGATACAACCCCTCTTGTTTTTGCTTCATTTTGAGAATAACGGATTTTCGACTTATTCAATTGACGATTATTGTCAGAATTTTCAAGTTATGATTTTGTGACTTTCACAAAAGTTGCTCTATACATTTAGCTAACATAATATGCAAATGAAATTTTGATATCGTTGACGCATGCGCAGTAAAAAATTATTTAGTAAACCAACTCATATTTTATACAATTTTCATTATTTTTTAATTCTGATTACAGGGTACTGTGTGCAATGTTGTTTGTCATATTTTCTGAAAAAAATAATATTTTATATTAAGAACTCTGAAAATTATAAGGAAAAAACTTGGAAAAATTTGGGATCATTTTTATAAAAACCTTAATTACTCTGCGAGTATGCATGCTATTTGCATAAAAATGAACAAGGCTTATTACAATAAGGTATTCAATTACAATCTAGAGTTTGAGCTCTTTTGCTACATTAGTTTTGACAGGGTTATTCAAAAGATATTCATTCTTTTTTAATTTGTTGACGGCCCCTTTTGGAGTTTCGGGAAAAAATCTTCATGGAGATGTATGACTTATACTATTATATTTATACACTAAGAGTTTCGAGATGATTCTTCATGTATTTTTCTAGATATTTAGTAAAATGTCTAAAATCGCAAGTGTCCCATAATCAATGGCAATATAGTGTATATATATATATATATATATATATTTAATTTTCAATGCAATAAGCGATATAGACATTACCATTACGGCGAAGAGATATCACAAAAAAACAGAAATATATGTAAAAAAATAACATTAAACACAGCAATAAAGTAAAGGATGATTGGCTTGTGAAACACATAAATTTAAGATGTTAAGATGTGTAAAGAATCTTTGACCTCCCAATAATAGGAGTAAATACGGCTTTTCGTGAGAGCAGAAAAATCGAGAGATGTTCTGCAGACATCGCCACGCCATTGCGATAGAGGGTACATTCAGGACTATCCATAATCTGGAATCAGAAAAGATGAGCAAATAAACAGACATGCTTAATCACCAGACGAAAGGCACCTACAGTTCTACAATCGGGGAGTTAAAGATAGTATTTCTCTACGAATTTTCTTTTATCACCTCTTTTAGTAGTGATGTATGTGTTGTCTTAAGTATTCGATTAACCACTGAAGAGGCAGAGTTACTTGCGTCCGCAGCATTCCTTAAGCTACACGTGCTTCCGAGGTGGTGCTAGTGGCTAAAAGGCTCTGCACCTGAAGCAGAGAGAGAGGAATAGAGAGAGGTGCTGAATTCGCTCCCAATCGCGCCCGTCGGCCTGATCGTTTCGGAGTTTTCCATGGTTTTCTCGGAACCTTGGATTTCCTTGCGTAAATACGGGTTAGGTTCCCTTAGAAAGTCCCCCTCCCACGGTGGGCATCCCCACTTTGGCCCTATATTTCTCTTTGATAATCGGCCATCATAAACAAAACGAAAACAAACCGTGGGTGGGGATAAATGAGTAACGTTTTTGCAACCGAAATCACCAATAAAAAAAGTAAAAGTATGTTTTTGTATCTGGAATCCGTCCCTGATGCATGTGTTGTAGAAAATAAGTGCATGTGAATATTACATTTTTATCTACTATCCATTTTTGGAAAAAAAAATCAATTTGTAAATAATGAAATTTAAATCAAAACCGTAAAAATTGCTTTTTTGCTTTCAGTGTGACAAAATAAATTGATATCTTGTAACTACATAACAATAACGTCGTCACCAAAAAAGAATAAGCCTAAATTTTTGAAACTAAGAAATTCTATAGATATTTGATTTTAATCAAAAAACGTAAAAGATCAAGATGTATTTCTTCTCGTACGAACTATTTGTATTTGTTCTCGTATGTATATATTCTATTATAATAATTCACATTAGTATTCAATGTGTAGACAACATTTGAGAAAATTTGATTAAATTGACAATGGCTAAAATTAGAGTGCAAATTTGGAATAGTTCGACTGATTAACAGAGAAATGAAACTAAATAAAAGCGCGCCATAAAGAAAAATTAAATTAATATTTTTCACATAATATATTTGCTATAAAAATTGTCACACTTTAATAAATTTAACGTTTCATAAATATTCAATGATATTAACATCATACATAAAAGCAGAATATTTCATTAAATTTATACATGTAATTTTGGAAAAAAAGCGTTTGCAAACACCCTTAATTTTAAATAAATATAAGTAATTTCATTTAAATAAATTCTCAAATAAAATGGGAAACGTTTATTATATACAAACATTTACTCAACGTTCGATTTTTGAAATAAAGAGAAAATAGATTAAAGAAATTATGTATGTAAACGTGGAATAATTTGAAAAAATTAAACTAATTTTAAATGTATAAGAATAGTAATATCGAACTTTCTCCTCAAGAAGAATGAACAAATATTTGAAATAAAAATATTTTTTGCAGTCGGAACTGTACAATTTATTTTGCTTTTCTTGTGAATAATTCGTAGAAAAATTGATTTATTTTTCATATTATTTTTTTATATTAATTTTAATTCTTAAAAATATTTAATTTATCGTTGCAGCTTTTTTTATTAACAATTTCCAACAAAGATGAAAAAGGTTTATGAATTCAAATTTTCTGTCTGTCTGTCTGTCGGATACGAAATCTGTTTTCTCGGATTGCCCAGACATTTTTGCGTGTTACTTATGTTTACCATAGCCAAATATCTATTTAAAATGTAGTGTGCAGCATATATATTTCATTTTCGGGGAACAGTAAAAAATATTCTGTTACATAACGACCAATAGAAAAAATTTGGCAATATCTTAGTATAGATGATTAAAATAGTTTTTCATATTTATGGATCATTGAAGGCCTATCACTCCCATAAATAGCGCAATTATATTTCAACAATAGCAAAATGTATCACTTTGTTTTGTATTTAGTATGTCATTACAGTGATCTGCCAATAAAAAATAATACCACAAAATCAACGTATAAAGATTAGCATGTGCACTTTAGCAAGTTGCGTACAATGTTTCACGGTAAATCAACATTTCTTACATATATCAGTACAGCATTTTTATTTGGGGTAAAGAGCGGACTAAAGCCGTAGAGATTGTGTCGCTGAAAGTAGCGCCCGCTAGAATAAGTTAAGATCTTCGTAGTGTTTTTCTGTGCTGCGTGTTGTGCTGTATATATATTTACCACTTCATTATCTGTAGTTACATATTTAGGCTAGTTTTCATGCTTCAAAACTAGATGCTATGTAGCTAAAATTATGCTTATAAAGTTTTATAACATATTTTTTAAATCAAATAAGCGGAGATTCCACCCCAAGAACAACTGCAACTGCGTAAATTAAACCGTCCTAGAGTATTGATATCTGTCACCGCAAGGTTGAAGGACAGATGTCGCATAGCATATTTTTATTTTTCAGTTCGATAAATTCATCACTACAATCATTGAAACTTCAGTGAGACTTACTTATAAGTGCGCTTATATTCAGAGCATTCTGCTACTTATTAAAATATTCTGAGCAACATTGTTGGTTCACAATATATAAATAAGGAAAACACAAAAGTTTTACAGTTGTCACAATCGAAGCTGTTGCACAACATTTCCCCTATTTCAATGGTCAAAAGACATCTACAACCAAGTAAAAGATATCAAAAATGCTGCACATAGTTTACAAACAACAAAAAAGAAGAGGGAATAAATAGAAAAAAAATGAGAAATCGTCAATGAACGAAAGCTTGACGGGAGTAAAATATGTTTAAAAAAAGAAGGGGAAGATAAACTTGAAAAACCTCACTAAACAAAGAAACTGAAGTATGAGTCATCTTCCGACGGTGACGAAAGAAGAAGTTTTTCATTATGGATTCTCATGACAGTACTAAATTGTAATTAATTGACCCTTAATATGCTGAGAGTCGTATTATGAAACAAAGTCTCTAGCGGATTGGATTCAGTGTAGTGGGATTGAGACTGGACATACAATATTCTCATTGTTTTAAATAGTTTAAGAAAATAAATGTATGATTTGCTTGAAAAAAATTCTAGTTTTTTTTTCCATGCCTTATCTGTTTCACACCCAATGCGGAATCTAATTCAGCAAATAAAAAAGATGTTAAAAAATGACGTTTGAAAAAATAATCATGACAATTTTAATAAAAGTATTTATTTCTTTAACATAACAATAACATTCTAAAGAGTTTGATTGGTGAATTTTTGTACGCAGTGTGTAACCTTTCGCTTTATCTTACATTTTACGGGTAAAAGGTAAAGCTGTGGCATCTAACCCCACTTTACCCTAAGTACAGTAGAACTCCCGCTAATTTGGACCCCGTTAATCCGGATTTCCGGATAATCCGGATAATCCGGATCGGTTTGGTTAACTGTTTTCCAAGTTTGAGAAGCAATTTGACTAATTTCCACGACATTTATTTGTTTCATCGTCGTATTCTGAATAAAAAAAAATTCTGAAATCTTTTAGGAAGAATAACTTAAGCTTTCTTGTTTAAAATTATGCTCAACTTGATGCGTGACCGTACGGCTCGCAAAAGGAATAAAAAACTAGCCAAGAAAAAAAAAACATTTTTATTACAAAGTAAACATTTTTACTGTCTGTAAATAATCAATATGTTAAACATAAAGGGGATTTTCTGTAAGTGTATTTTAATCTTTTTTTTCTAATTCTCCGGATTATCCGGATTGGGTCTAGTCCCAATTAATCCGAATTACCGGGGTTTTACTGTATATTGTTTACAAACAAGCAAACATTGCAGTTTGTTTTTAATATAAGTATAGTTCTATTCTGCTTAGGACTGCTTTAAACGTTTTATTTATTTATTTATTTATTTTTTACTTTCTTCTCTTTGTTTATTTTTTTTTTTAATTTCCATTCACCCACAATGATACTTCGCTTCCCGTTGCAATAATAAAGTAAACATGTTTTATTATTACATTTTTTTCCAAATTTCAGATGCGATTGTCAGTATTTTTGTTTCAATGTTATATTAAAAGAATAATCAACCCAAAGATGTGTAACTTTGATCACCTTCATTTAATCATTAGTTTATTATTCACATAATTTATACAATAATTATTTCTAATAACTTGTACAACATTAACTGAAAATTTTTCTTTTTAAGTTAGCCAAAAGAAGAGGAAAAAAGAACAAGTCATTTACCTCTATCACTTTGATATTGCTCAACATTACCCCGTAGGTATTGATCATTCCGTGCTGCGCCAGAAATATTTACATAAGTTTCTTTTATTCTTTTAAATCACAAAAGAAAAACTTAATACGAAAACACTCAGTTAAATAAGAATCGCACTGGATTGAACAACATGCTTTATTTTACGCACACATCACATACAACGCAGAACACTTACAATATTTTCATAACTATACTCTTTTACACGATATTACTAAGTTAACGTTCACATCTCACCATTTCATAATGGACAGCGCACACAATCATCTACTTAACACTTTTTATTCTCGAGTCTCCCCGAAAAATCTTTCTGGTCCAGATCGAAAAGTTCTGCTTTAGCGAGAACTTATTGTTTGGCGGATACCAATAACTGTGTTTTGCCGTTATTAAAGTTAATACAATCTTTATAACATCCACATAGATATTGTTGCGGAATCACCATTTTGATAAAATGTTTCATGCATCCTATTGCAAACTAAGGCATAGATATGAGACTATGAGACTGATAAGAGATTCATTGCGTCCTTTTACAAAAAATTTGCTTATGCGTAAGCAATTAAATCACGTGGTTGATACAATTTCCATATATGCCAAATATTTTATCAAAAAGAAACCCTTTGTGTCAATTTTTTATTTATTTATTTATTTTTGTTTTTGTTAGCTGTCCCTTATATAGAGATGCATTTTAAAACAAAATTTATGTGATGAATAGTCTCGATTATATAAATTTGATTGGATGAACTTTATATATCTACACTGTTTATTTGAAATCCGAAATATGTGCCTTTGGTTATAAGAAACTTCTCTCAATATACGTCAGAATGAGCACAAAATTGACATCCATAATATTCGGGTTAACGATGAGGGCATTTTTATGTTTAGAATCTCAAGAAAAATAATAAAGTGAAATTTAATATAAAAAAACAATAAAGCAAAATCAATTCTTTTCTTGTTGCAAAAAGCATCTCAAGTATCTCTATATTTTTCCTTTTGTATTAAATAAAAATATCCAAAACTTAAATTTTTATTTACTTTGTTTTTCTGTATGCCTTTTCCCCCAAAGTGTCCTTATGAGTCACTTTTATTATTTTATCTAAATATCATTTTTTGTTCCGAAAAATTGCACGTATTTTGAATAACATCTTTATCACAACTTTGTGTGTATAATTTGCCGGAATAGCAAATGTTACTTTATATAATACTTAGACATTACTTATAATACAGTAACAAAATATATAAAATATTTAAATAAATATAGAATAAATATTATAAATTTGGCCAAAAAGAACAAACATTTTATGTAATGCACAGGCATTCTACTCAATGCCTACATTTAATGTATTCCTGTATTAATATATCGTTCAAATATTTCTGAAAAAAATATTTTTAAAAAGTTTTTTTTAAGTGTTAAATTTTATAAATTTTTGTTAAAGAGTTAGAAGAATACAGATTATAAATAAAAGATATTTTCATATAAAAATAACATATCATACTAGAAAACTATGTTCACGCGCACAATTCCTGTTTTGAAAAAGCTCGATAGCATTTATTAACATTTGAAAGTTATTATTTTTAAAAGAAACAAAAAACTACTTATTAGAAGCTTTCGTAATTATATAAATATGCAGCACCTATTGTCGTTATCTCGTACGTTTGTCTGTCCGTCTGTCCGTCTATCTGTACGTCCTTATGTAACAGAGCAACCGAACCAACCGAGTACCCAACCGAATGCTTTAAAATTTTAAATATATAATTTTGGAGGATTTTGTCGTGAATTTTCAAATTTTGTGAAAATCAGATGAACAGTTTAATTACAGGTATATTCAAAAGTTTTCAGCTACATTAAAGGCATACAGAAATTTTTTTCAGGTGCACTCTACTGGTGTGACAGGCTTTCAAACAGGATGATATTGATATGCATTTATGAAGTGCTGTAAAATATAGGGCAGATTGGGTGAAGATTACATATTTTATAATTCATTGTTTTAAAAATTGCCTATTGTTTTTATTTGTGATTCATCGATTTCTTGTTAAAGTTTGTACCTTTATGTATTGTTTAAAAACATATTTCAGAGATGTAATAAAAAACTTTTTTTTTTTTTTGTAGACGTTTGCTTTTCGGTATTTTACCCCTAGCCTGGGGTAGATGATCAACTATCGGGGGTAAGATCCCATCTGGAATTCTTATGAGGCAGCATGCAAAGTTATAGAAAAAATGAAAGTCATTTCAATATTTTACACATAATAATGTTCTTAACTAATGTAGGAACAGATGTCATATACGCACCACATTTGCACGCGTTTTCTTGGCGTAGCTAGGTTTTTCGGCGCCGGGGCAGGAATGAATTTTGCGCCCCCCCCCCCCCCCAAAAAAAATGCCTTTTTGGCACAAGCACTCTAAGCTAAAATGCGTGGAAACTGAATATAAAAGATTTTTAGTTTTCGGCAATACTGAATTTGAATGGGAATTTCAAAAAGTTAGTGGAACGTTCACTGATATGACTATGTTGATTTAAGCGTATAAGAGCAGCAACGATGAAAATAATTTTTCAAAAAGCCACATTTGCTAAAACCACTAAATTACGCCGATTATGGAAATAAAATCTGTCTCAAAAAGGCAGCAACACCATAATTTGAAACTGATGTACTTATCCATTTTTATTCTCTTCTATCTTTACAAGATGAAAGTATTGGAATTGTGAAAAATGACTTTCGGTTTTTGATGGATTTATACGTTTTAGAAGGTACTAAACACGATTTGAGGTTTTTAAGAAAATGTCTGTGTGTCACACTGTGAGTTTGTATATAACAAAAATTTTGTGGGCGCTCTATCTCAAGAGCTAATGAACGGAATTTCACAAAGCTTTAGATTCTTTAGATAGAAACTGGAAATTTAACTTTTGGCGTATATGGCTCAACAGGTGGTGCTGCTATTCTGCATTAGTCGCCGAGACGATAA
Source organism: Maratus speculifer (assembly GCA_964019185.1). NCBI lineage: Eukaryota > Metazoa > Arthropoda > Arachnida > Araneae > Salticidae > Maratus > Maratus speculifer. The sequence goes on along the minus strand of OZ025297.1, from coordinate 132,416,510 downwards.
AAAGCCTGAAATTGTGAGGGCTAAAGTTATGAAAAAACTCCTAATTTGCGTGTGAGAAAAAACTTTGTTTTAAATAATTGGTAATAAATAGGAGAGAAAGGAAGTGGAAACGGCAAAAGTGAAACTGAATCAGAAGTTTAAGCTACAGAAATAAGTTATTTTATTACAAGAAACTTTTAAAAAGCCCGTAAACATTTACTATTAACTCAAGAATTGTTAAAGAAATAAGGTGCACATTTGCATCTTACCCTTTTTTTATTTATTTTACATTGATTTTGTCTCAGAAAATTAAAAAAAATATATATATTTACCTTTGAACAGACGACTTTTTGAAAAAAATAAGTAACATCATTTCAAAAATAACTACTGTTAATAATATAAAAATTAATATTTAAAAAATCCTAAAACAAAACTAAATTTATATTTTCCTTCTTTAATTTAATGAAAAAAAAATGAAATTCGAAGTATAATGTTTCCAGTTATTATAACAATTTTAAATTACTGCGCTTAAAAAAATACTAATGAGTTAATTTTTTTAATGAAAAATTTTAAGATATGATTTTTAAAAATTATATGGTTACCCATCACAAAAAAGAAAACAAAAATCAAAAATCTAATTCAATTGTTGAACATTGTTGAAATATTTTTTGAATGTTTCCTAGAACTCATAAAGTAACATGTTTGTTTAATTGCACGCATTTCAATTTGCTTCAAATCCCTTAAAACCCGACGAATTATTTAAACGGCCATAACTGTGAATTTTGTAGATTTGAAGATGAAATTTTTTGTGCTTTATTCAAGAACGGATGAAGAAAGTTTTTTTAATTGCAATTTTTACGCTACGGAGACTGTATAAAAATTTAATTTTCTATATTTTTCCAAATAGATCCACCATGGAGTTGCAACTTATGCCATCATATTTTGCTCCTTTTTTTACAACTAAAAGTATGGGTCTAGGAGCAATATTTAAGGATAGGCAATTGTTTAAATAAGTATGACTTACCCTGCATACAGAAAGGAATAAAAATTAAAATCCTCTTAAAATTAAAATTAAATATCAAAATTTTAATTAAAATCTTTAACTTATTTTTCTTAATGTTAAATCTTATACTCTACATTCCGTTTTTTCATTGTAACTTTGTTCCCAGCATAACACTTACTACGGCCATCAGTAAAATAACAGAACAATACCATGTTCAGATTATGTTAGATAAATCACTTAACTTGATTTTTATTTATTTATTTATTTTAACAGACGACTCGAAAATAAAATATTCGACTTGAACAAGTTGAAGAAACTCACGTAAATTTCGATACTCGCTTTACTATGAATTTAGTGAAACTCTAACTTTTGAATTCTTTTCTTATTTGAAACTGCTTATAAATTTAGAATTGAGTTCTATAAATAATTAATCAACTTTTTTAATGATCCTGTGAATCGTTTATTCCTTTAATGCACCATAAAGAATAAAAACAATAATAAGCTATGTATGGTCAGAATATAATGCTTATAATTTAACATAAGTCTCTTAAAATGTTTGTTAGTGTAAAAAGGTGTAGCCTAATCCGAGTTGTCCGGTTCAAAAAAGTTAAACTAAGTGATTCAACTTAGATAATTTGAACACTGTATAACTTAAGATAGAAAATTCTGACGTTTAGACAATTCTCCTTCGTTAGTGGTTAAAACCTTGTTCATCATAGAACTTGAGATCTCTGAGGTTCTTGACCTAACGCTAATCAAGAGCGAATTAACTAATTAAACTAAGTAGACTGGGAGGCGGCAGCACAGATAATCACCTCATCAAGTTCACGGCTGAAATTCCAGAACTAGTTAAAATTCGTTTTGCATATAAAAACGCAGTTGCTCTGCCGAGTCATTGCAAAACACCTGAACCCAATTTTAGCTCTTCACTCGTAGTTTTACTATTCTGTTTTCCTTTACCCAAAGATAAGAAAGCAGAAAAGATTGGGAGCAGGAAAACACGATTGTAAACCTACGAGTCAACCGCTAAATTCGAGTTTTCAGCTGTTTTCTACCAAGATATGACTTGGCAGGCCGATTGTGTCTTAATATGCGAATCAAGTTTTAATTAATTCTGGAATTTCAGCGGTGAACTCGATGAAGTGATTGGCTGTGCTGCCTCCTTCCGGTCTAAAATGTTCCTCCCAAATTTGATACATTCGTCCCCTGCTGGAAAATATTACAAGCTCCAGTATATTTACAAGAAAAAGATTATATTTTGCCCATTTGAGATGCTTGTACAACAACAACTTACAACTTTGTGGGTCTCGAAACTTAAGGAAATGGCTCGTGGGACCTCCAATCGAACTTAAGGAAATGGCTCGTGGGACCTCCAATCGAACTTGCGGAGATAAATCTTTTCTCCCACTATTTTCCAAGTAATTCCTTACATTGAAGCTATAGATATAATTTTCTCTAACGTATGTGCGCAAAACTAAAGCACATACAAAATATATTTAACTTTTAAAACGACGGAAACAGTCATTTGTACTGGTCATACAGGGAAGATTGAAAAGGCCTGTTTTGTTTTTTTATAAGATTTAAGAAAAGAGAAATTGGGGCTAGGTCGCCTACATCTTATTATTTGGATTTTCTCCACGTTGATTCGTCAGTAATAAATGGAATTTCAAATAAAGATGACTTATTGTTTTTTCAGCCAAAATCTTTTTGCATCGGATCACAAAAGCCCCAATTATTCGAAAATATTCATATGGAAGAACACAAGAAAAAACAATCTATGTGTGTGTGTAGGGGGGGAGCGGGGGCGGAATAATTAGAAATAGCTATTGCACATGCAAGTATGAACATTTGGGTGAGGGTAGTCAAAGACAGATACTGATGCACATGAAACACTGATTTTTTTTTTAATTTTATGGTAATTAATCGAGAATTTTCATTTAAAATTCATAAAAAAGATTTTTTTTCACAAAAACCAAGCACACATAATGAACCTGATTTCACAGCCGAAGTGAAAGAAATTAAGATTTTTCATTAATCAGCAAAAAAATATCGATTTGAAAATTTCAGAGGATATGTAGAAAAAAATTTTACTTATGTGTATAATATTTTTGAAAATCGGTCGGTAATTATTTTTAATTTTTTCCAAAAACTGACAGCAACAATACAGATGTTCGGAGAAACAACTACACAGGAACTTACATTCATTAAAAACTTCTTTTTTCTGCCGACACCTCCATCTAATTTCCAAAAATCGATAGATCAGAGATTATATGACAAATAGGCAATCGACTTAATTATTAAACGTTGCGCATACATACGGAAAAGATAAACAGTTATTATTTATTGCCAGAATATATGAAATAATTATGGTTTAAAGCTCCTCTCAATTTAATTCCCCCTTATTTAATCATTTCATTTGTAAAAATGAACGAGCGTGTGAGGCAGTATATAAATGAAACATGTTCTTTTGATACAAGAAATATGACTCCAAGTTGCCAACAAGCTTTTTGATTTATAAACTGGGGGATATAAACATAATTAAAAATTATTTTATCAATTTAATCGAAGATTATTAGTGTGTTCTATTCTATTAACGACTAATTTTATGAACGTTATCCAACATTAACAGCGCTTTCTTTTCTGAGATTTTGTGGGATAAATTTCAAGGAGAATTGCTTCATCATCTTAGCTTATGATTTTCTTCCAGTTTTTAGCTTCACATTCCTGAGCAGAAGGGGGGGGGGGCATTATCAGACCTATTTCAAATTGGTTTTCGATTGCCTTAAAATTTGTAGTTCTACCTGCACTGCCAGGGAGCATTTTTACCTGAAATTTCATGGGCCCGATTTATGCTAATTTTTTTCTCCATGATTTTTATCTTTCTACTCCTTTTTTACGATTCTCTTCCGATTTTCTGGAGCATGCGTAGCACACCTGCTTTATAGGGACGTAGACAAAGGGAACCTGTACAGGAGATTCAATTTGAAAGAGATAAACTTGTGTGGAGGCTTTTAGTGATTAGAAATTCGTGCCTAGCACGCCAGGTCTACACTGCCTGAAAACAGTGAGGCCCCATCCCATAAATTCAATTTTCAGAGATTCTTTTTGTTTGTTTTTTTACTTTTAGTATCAATAGAGATTTTAAAGATTTGAAAAAAAGAAAAAAACATCGGGTGGATCAGCTAGTGTACAAATGAAAAATGTTCTTTTGATACCAGAAATATGACTCCAAGCCACCAACAGGACTTTTTATTTATAAACTGGAGGCTAAAAAGTTAGAAACGTCCATTAGTAATTGACAACTATGGATCTCTCAATTCCCCCCTAAATTTACAGAATTTCTTCAAAACATCCACAAACACACAACAAAAGATAATCAAATATTATTTATTATCAAAATATATAATTTCAGTTTAAAGCTCCTCTCAATTTGGCGCCCCTTGTTTAATCATTTTGCGCCTTATTTCAGATGCATAAATATGTTAGATCCAAGTTTGCTGAGCCATTATAAAAATATTTACTGAAACTCTTTCTTTCTTCATTATTTGGTTAGAACAAAATATCTAATTAAAGAAAACATCCCCAGACAGGCACGCAAATAAATATGAAAACAAAAATTTTTATTTATTGTTAAAATATGTGAAAGTATTTCGGTTCAAACCTATCTCAATTTGGCGCCCTTCGGCTTCGGAGCCCGCGGCGAGCGCCCCCCTTGCCCCCCCCCCCTTAGCTACGCCACTGCGCGTTTTTTCCCCTGCTAATTTGGCTAAAATTTTGTTCTTGAATATATGTTGGAAATTGCATGAAACAACAGCATGTGATTTTGATTGCAATTTAAAAATAAAATAAAGGGAAAAAATGAAAAAGCTTCTAGTATTTTAAAAAGGAAATAAATTACAGTTTCCTATAAATAATTATTCTTCTACTTTATAATAAGAATAATTTAAAGAATAAAATAAAAATAACACTAACTAAACATGAATTCAATAAAAAAGAAAACGGTAAATAAACAGTTAAAAATAAGAAACTTAATAAGTAACAAAACAGTAAATATAATTTTCAAAATGAATTGAAATATTAATACTTATAGCCATATTGAATGTATGCAGTTGCATCATTTTATCAGCACATTTAACTGAAATCTTTAATTTTTCCCATTTTATTTCGCTAACAATTTTTTAAACTTATAGCTAACGGATCTTCTCCTTGGCACAGATGTGCTATGCCAAATTGGCAGAGGAAAAATGTGGTGCGTATATGACACCTGTGCCTTAATTTATATTACGATATTATAAAGATATGAATGCAATAAACGTTGGCGATTTAATAAAACATAAACTATTATTTGAAAAAAAAGGTTCAAATACGGTAAAGCCATTGTGAAAAGTGCTTTAGAATACTTATATGTCCCTTTGTTCTTTTCAGCAACATTTAAGACTCTCTACAAACTATACAATGTTTCTAGAGACTTCAAGTTAGGTAAAGGTTTACTGAATGCACTTGATCCAATCATATATTTCCAGGGATTTATTGCATTTGCTGTTAGAAAATATGACTAATTCTCAGTCACTTCAATTCATGTTCGAGTGAAACTCATTCTCCTTCACTCAATAAAATCCTCAATTTTCCCAATTCCCACTCCTCACTATATGACTATTCAAAAACGTCCTCAAAAGTTTATCCTTTTTTGAGGAAAAACTGTGATCGGGATGTGATTTATTCCAGCGCTTACGCTTATTGGTTAAATTGAATCCATATATATATATTACGATAACGTTTGTGGCACAAAAATCACGATTATTTGTTAATTGTTTAATGGCAACATCCAAATGAAACACATCTTATGGGTTACTGTGCAAAAGTTCTTTGGTAAGATTTCGGCTGAGGTAAATTGGCTTTATTCATATTTTGTACCTTATCTGCAATTATGGAGCTTCAATACATCATTGTTTTTATTTTTTTCTGGTTGTTTTTTGCTCCATAATAATAATAATAATAATAATAACAATAATAATAACAACAACAACAATAATAATAATAATAATAATAATAATAATAATAATAATAATAATAATAATAATAATAATAATAATAATAATAATAATAAAAGTCGTGAATTTTAAACTTTTCAGTTTCAAATTAAAGTTATGTTTTATAAATAAAAAAGTGGAAGGATTATATTATTATATTTTAAATAATTAATAAAATACGAAAAAATATCATGGGTACAATATTTGGCGATTTATTATCTACTTCGGGCTAGCATAAAAATACAGAGTTCTTGATTTTTCAGTCCAGATGTCATATATGTATCACATCGGCGCGTTATTTTTCTGACGTCAGTTTGGTGAAAACTTCGTTTTCAAATAACAGTTACATACATATTTTTTAACTAATTTCTATTTTTTTAAAAGAAAATAATAATTTAAAAAAAAGTTTATTTAATAATTATAAAATAAAACAATTTATATGTCTTGGAATGTTGGATAACTTGGAAGAGATGACTGTAAATTTTTGTTGAAGGTTATTTTATATTTTACTAGATTAAGAACTATTTGACTTTTTTGCAGTATTATTGTGTACTTCAATAGCCGCAATAGTCAATTTTCATAATTTCTGAATAATGTGGGCATTTAAATAATTAAAATAGTTTAGTAAAGGCATTTCATAATCTTTTGCAAAGAAATCATATTCATAAAATCAGAATTTCCGCTAAAACAAAAAATTGTAACAGTTGATGGATATTTAAATACAGTAAGATACTCTGATGTTTATCCTTCACAGAAGAAAATAAGTCCTAAAACAGGTACAAAACACCCGAATTGGGTAGAAAGATTCTTAGGTATGAGATTAACCAATTTGGGTTCATATGCTTGTTTATGCTTGTTACCACTGTACGTATATTCATTTTGGGGACTGTTAAACACCCCTTTTGAATAAATGCATAAACATCCTAAATGAATAATAATAGTGCCCAAAGTGAATACACAATGGTAACCAAACAGGTATATAAACCCAAACTGAATAACTACGTACAAGAATCTTTCTATCCAATCCGGGTATTTTTCTTCCCATTTTATGTCATATTTTTTTTCTGTGGTCCTACAAAATTATTTTAATCTGAAATGTATGATAACATTATTTATTATTTGGGTGTTAGTCTATTTTTAATATGCTATTATAGTATAAGCAAGGAACGGGAATTTATAACAATATAATGGTGGCATTCCATAACAACACTGTATGAGTATAAGATATTTTAATTTAATCTAATTTCTCCATACGAAATGATTTATTCACAGTGTTTCTCCCGAATTATTCTGCTATTTCGATTTGTTATCATGGCTCAGCTAGTATGAATACTCATTAGATACGGCCCAAGTAATTTTTAGTGCATACATTTCGAATGTCTTGCAAGTAACTGCATCGAGTTTACGATACTGTAAACATAAAGTTAATTGGGATCTTGCCGATAATTTCTCAATTACCTGTACACCACTGAATTATTTTAATGATAATTTCAATTTTGATTTAACATTTATCTTCTGGACAGTAAATTTATAACAAATAGCATTTATAAAAATTGCGCAATGCAATGTAAATTTTTCATACTCATAACTTGCATTTATTTTTCATGTATCTAATTAATAATTATAATGCATTGGTACATTATCATATGAAATGTATCAAATAAATAATATACTTAGTGATTTTTTTTGCGAAAAAAATACTTTTTTTCAATTTAATCATAGCCTTAATGTAACCAAGTATGTTTTGTAATATTCTACTACCTAGAAATTATATAAAATAGCAAAAATATTAAAGTTGTAACCTAATGATGTTTTTCGGATGCTAACGTAACTCTTTAATTTCTATTTTTTTAAAGGATAATTTTAAAATGTTTTTCGCCTTCCATTTCTTATATAAATTATGATAATAATAACTTAAAAAATAATACATTGTTTTACATATGGTTTATGGGTAAAATAGTAAATTGTTGCCATTCATCAGCATTGTATGAAAAATGCGATGTTCACGAGCACTCTGGTATCTAGGGTAACCGCCATGGTTTTCCTTCAAGGTTAAATTAACTTCTATTACCACTAATTTTTTTTTTTAATTTGATTTCAATATATTCGAAAATAAAACGGGATAATATATTTTTGCATTATATATTCGACGATATATACCTAAATTTAATATCTAAAATTGGAGGAAATGTATTTTGAGTTCGGCGTTAAGAAAACTTTTACACAATACCCCATACGTTTATTTATTTATTTATTTCAAGTAACGTAGTTAATCTCTTTACATTTTCCCAATGTATATTTCTGAATGGTTAGTAATATATAGATATGTGAACCAGTAGCTTTTATTACATAAGCTATTTTGAACTTTTTACGTTTTAAACTTTACTAGTAAAATGGTATGATAAAAAGACCCCTACAAGAGAGACCTCATAATGGTTCCGTTTCTGATTTTTAATAATGCAACCTTGAAAAATGCAAGAATCAGACTGCTGAATATTAAAAATTTATGCAATTTCAAATAAATAGTTTTACAAATTGCTGTTATAGCAGACTAAGATACAACAATATTCATTTATTTAAATTCTTGTGTATCTCAAAAATCCAAACGGGATAAATGATGATTTTCAATAATGCAATTAAATTACGTCAAAATGAATCGAACTATTAAGCGAAATAATAATTTCTAACGATTTATATGTCAATCACGAATAGTATAAAATCGGTTCATGTGCTATCATACATATCTCGAAAGTCAAGCTGTGATATGTACTGATGACACGCAGATTTGATTTTATGCTTGATAATGATGTTACAGATGAACATGAAACGGGCTGTTGAGCGAGAATACGATTAAAAGATTACAGGTGAATCTATTTGGCGTTTAATTTAGGTTATTGTTTATCGAACTCATGATATATCTTCACTGCATTGTCTGTATAAATTAGGAAAGTTTAATAATTAATTCGGAATTGAAATGCAATACAAATTATGGCCTCTAAACTAAGTAGTTATAAATACATTTAAAAAAACCTGTTTATTGAAATATATTTAGAAACTATTTTTGAAATTAAAAAACCTCTATTATTTACTATTTGATTGGATATAATGAATACATATATATTTACAACTGGTATATAGCACTTAAAAATTAATACTATCTCAAATTGCTAATAGGATTTTGTGAAATAATAAGCTTCATTTCTATAAAATAAAATTAATGAAAAGTAATTTTTTATTTAAAAAAATTTATTGTAGCGATTTTTTCTAAATTTAAGTGATGGATGTTACATTTTTTAAATAGAATTCTATCTTTACATATACACTGCTCAAAACAATTAAAGGATATTGCAGTTTTGGGTGGATTTTGTATCTGGGAAACTTTTTAGCTGATTGATATATGGTCGACAGACATAGTAGGTTATATAAGAATAAATTACACATGTTTGGCAGAAAAAAATGCATTTTATTGCGCATTTGTGTACAAAAGGAAAAAAACACAATTTGTGCATATGAGAAAAAAGAATAAGAAAAGGTGTTTTCTTCAAAGAAAATCATTTTCAGTAGGGGGTATGGTTTCCACGGGCGGCCAGGAACGTTCAACACCATTGAGGCATGGACTCAATGAGGCTATTAATGACGAGTTGGGGTATTCAGCCCCACTCTTCCAGAAGAGCTCTTTTCAGTTCTTGGAGAGTTTGTGGGGGTTGTTGGCGGCCAGAAACTCGTCTTCCTAGAGCGTCCCAAACATGCTCGATTGGATTCATGTCTGGAGAACACGCTGGTCATTCCATTCGAACGATTCCTTCTTCGAAAAGGAAATCCTCCACCAGCACGATGTGGTCTGCAGTTATCGTCCCTTAAAATGAAGTTATCTCCGATTGCTGCAGCGTAAGGGACTACAATAGGTCTGAGGATCTCATCCCTATATCGGCGACCAGTCAGAGCTCCATCTCGAATGATGTAGAGGTCAGTGCGCCCGTCAATGGAGATGCCATCATACACCAACACTCCTCCCTCGCCATATCTGACATTTTCGTTCACGAACGTAGGATTATTCCTACTGCCACGGTCCCTCCCGATGAAAATACGCCTATTATCCGGATGCACAGAAAAACGGGACTCGTCAGAAAACAGAATATTGCTCCATTCATTTCTCCTCCAGTTGACATGCTCGGTTGCCCACTCCCTGCGGTCGCGACGATGCCTTGATGTTAATCTAACACATACCATCGGTCGGCGAGCATACAGACCTACAGCATGGAGCCGGTTTCGGACAGTCTGAGTTGAAATCGTGGTGCCTGTAGCCGAGCGAAGGTGTTGTTGGAGAAGAGTAGCATTCATGTTTCGGTGTCTCCGAGCTGTTAACGCTAAATACCGATCTTCATTGGGCGTTGTTGCCCGTCTATGACCTTGCTCTGGTATTCGGCCTGCACATCCACTCTCCAAAAAACGGTTCCAGATCCTGGAAATGACACTTTGTGACACTCCAATGGCTTTCGCTTCTTCGGCTTGAGTTTGGCTCCCTTCTAACATACCAACAATTCTCCAAGTTTCTGAATCTGTCAAATGACTTCGCTGAGACAGCGTACTCATCGAAACAAAGCAATCACTGAATGCCGATCATCCTTGTCTTCATTCTCTTTTATCCAGTTGAAAGTCAAATTTCATTCGTTGTCGCTGAAGCGACGTTTTTGACGTCGAACTCAAAATTTGCATACTCCACAGTTTGAAAGCCAAAAAAATTTGCATTTGTGATTCTCTTCTTCTATTTTCGGCAAAAAAAATTTCGTTTATATCTTTATTTTACATAAAACTTCAAATATCCTTTAATTGTTTTGAGCAGCGTATAACACTTCTGTGCGTCACTGAACTCCTCCTCAACGACTGGACCGATTTTTATGAAATTTTTTGTGTGTTCCAGTGGATTCTAGAATGGTTTAGATTCACATTTAATCGAAATTGATTCAGTACTTTTTTATTAATTAGGCAAAAACTAATAAAGTTAGTGATTTTTCGCTAATTAAAAGTGTTGAATAAGTTCGCTGAATATATTGCGGTCAGAATGGCTGAGTGGTCAAAGGCGCCAGATTTAAGCTCTGGTTTTCGAAGAAAGAAATAGTGTGTTCGAACCCCACTCCTGACATATGTCCGTTTATGATTTACAATAATTTTTCCTGCATTATAATTTTAATTAACCGACTTCATAAAATCGTTAACTTTTAACTAAAATGAGAAAAATAAACTTTTCTATCAAAAACTGAACCGACTTCAAAAACTGCTGCAAAGTGAAAAATAATTTTCCTTACATAAATGTTATAAGAAATTAAGTTAAGATCGAAGAATTTATCATGCGTATTATTATATTTATGTACATTTATTTGATTTTTTGGAGTCGGTGCCAGGACAACGTCCGTCGGATCCGCTAGTAATATATATATATATATATATATATATTTATATATATATATATAATGGGTCATCAAATCCCATAGAATTATGGCCCGTTTTTCTATACTGAAAAAAAATAATGGGAATAAAGGCGACAGTTTAAAACCTTTTAATTTACAAAAATAATGTGTAGTTTTTGGATTAAACAGTTTATTTCTGTCAAAAATACAGAGATTTTCTTTATAAATTATGAAATTCACTTTTTTTTGACAAAAATTAACACTTTATCTTAAAACAGTTTTTATCTGTAAAAATTACCATTTTATCTGGAAAAATTACAGATTTTTTTAATGTATAATTTTTTAGTTTAACCATAAGCTATCGAAATATCTATAGAGTTTCTATAAAAATTAAAATTTATTTCTAATCGAAATATTCGATTACATTCGGACTTCGCCAACACGCAATTGACCCTCCAATGTCCGGACCGCGTTCGATTCTGCTTGGGCTTTGAGGTCAAGCGAATTTCGGGTCTTCAGCGAATTCTATGACTGTTCACAATTCGTCAGCTCTTATTTGATATTTTCAGCTTATTTTATTTTATTTTATTATTTTATTATTTATTTTTTATTTTTTTGTGATTCTTGTTTCCAATCTTTAAACCTGGACAGAAAACATGCATTTTATGTAATTATTATCAAATGTGTAAATTTTTAAAACTGAAGTCATTTGTAACTTAGAAAATCAGATTTAAGAAGGAAAAAAGTCCGTTATAATAAAGAAGTTATTTATTTATTGATTTAATTTTTTTATTGCTTGTAGTGGTAGTATATTATCTACATTAAAATGAGCTGCACAGAATAAATCCAGTTTAAATACGCACATTAGATTTCTGTCTAAATTCATTAATCTGACAGCGTCGTACGCGGAACTCTATTTTAATACAGTGTTTAAAAAATGTAAAAGTCTCATGCAATTTTTTTGTTAAACTTAAAACATAATTATTAATATTTTTTTGTCTTCAAAATAAAATTTTTCAATAAAAATTACAATTAATTGGCAAACTTTATCAAATTCGATAAATGCTTTTATAAAATTAATAGAAATTTTTAAATGATTATAAAATTAACAACAAATTAATGAATCAGAACAAACAAAATAATTAACTATCATTAAAATGGTGTAATTTGTTTATAATATAATAATAATTAAATCACAATATATAATAATTATGAATTAAATTATAATCATATTAAATCTGTTGATTACTAATATAATAAAACTTATGCACTACAATTTTTTAATGTGTAGATGTGAAAAAATTATACACATAAATCTTTAAAAAACAAAAAATAAAAAAATAAATAAATAAAAATAGAATCAAAATTTCAAATCAAAGTTTTGTAAAAAATCATCCTTTAGAAAAAAAAAATTCTAAATAAAAAAAATTATAGAAACATTTTACTTTATTTAAATAAAGGGAAAATGATTCTATATATTTTTTTAGAATTTTAAAATAAGATACTTCAGATGCCACGATTAGAAAAAAAAAAGATATTAAAATTGAAAAAAAAAATTCTCTAATGTACAACAAAGTTTTGTAGTACTTTATAGAAAATCTTTTATTAATATATATATATACCGGGTGTCCCAAAAATGACTGATGGATTTTAAAATTCAATAACTTGCAAACGGTGACAGCTATTTAAAAAATTTTTGCAGAAGGGCTATGTATAATGTCAGGAGTTTTTTTACCGCAATTCCTGATTTTAGTTCGAATTTCAAACAATAGATGGCGCTGATGGCGGTTGGCAGCCAGTCGACGCCGAGACTTACTTCATTCAGCTTTGACGCAAAAGAAGGAGATTAAGGCTATGGAGTACGTCTCATTCTACAGTACAGTCTTGCTCTCAGGCACCGATTCTGGACACATTCAATATGATTTCAATGGAATGCGTTGTTGCCATGGAAATAACAGATTTTTCGATAGTAGAATACAGCGTTCAGAAGTGGGCATAAATTTCGCAAGCAGTATTTGAGTTTGCAGAAGATTTTCGTTTAGGAAGTTTTATTTTCCCGAATTAAATTACTTTTTTATGGCACGATTTAAAGAATATTTTATGCATCATATTTTAAAACTAGATAAAGAGATTTTTTCAAATTGATGATTTTTGTTATATTCTTAAGAAATTTTAGATCTTTTAAGAAAATTCGTCAGTAGATTTTTATGAATCTTCAAAAAATAATCATGAAAACTGTTGATAGTACATTATTGTGTAAAATAACTACCAAAAACAAATATGATAAGTTGCCTTGTTTAGCCCTTTTCAATAGGATTAGTCTATCGTTGCATTAAAATAGAAAAAAATAAAATAAATGTGAGTTAATTAAAATTTATTTTCCCGGATTAAATTACTTTTTATGGCATGATTTAAGGAATATTTTAGGCGCCGTATTTCAAAACTACACTGTTAAAAATTTGAAACCTTTGCTGCATCGTCACTCCTCCACTTTTATAGAAAGAGATTATTTCACTGCATTATGGAGCATTCTCATTGGTCAAAATAGAGATATTCTATAATAGCAGTGGAGTGACGATGCAGCAAAAGTTTCCAATTTTTAACAGTGTAGGTGAAGATATCTTGCTACAATCTTGCTCTTACACTATAAAAATCTGCTGCATTTTGTTGTATACGCACACCGCTTGTATAGAAACGGTTACTTGGTAGTATTATGAAGCATTGTTATTGGTCGGAAAAGAGATATTATATACAAGCGGCGGAGTGCGTATGAAGCAAAATGCAGCAGATTTTTAACACTGTGGGGCCCGATTCTGAATTCATTCTATATGATTTCAAAGGAATGTGTTGTTGTCATGGAAATAACAAATTCTTCTATAGAAAAATACAATATTCAAAACTGAGCATGAATATAACAATCTAAATCGATCTAAAATTTCTTAGAATATAACAAAAATTATCAAATTAAAGAAATCTCTTTATCTAGTTTTAAAATATGATGCATAAAATATTCTTTAAATCGTGCCATAAAAAGTAATTTAATACGGGAAAATAAAACTTCCTAAACGAAAATCTTCTGCGAAATTTATGCCTACTTCTTAACGCTGTATTCCACTATCGAACAAACTGTTATTTCCATGGAAACAACGCATTCCATTGAAATCATATCGAATGAGTTCAGAATCGGGCCCCACAGTGTTAAAAATCTTCTGCATTTTGCTTCATACGCACTCCGCCGCTTGTATATAACATCTCTTTTCCGACCAATAACAATGCTTCATAATACAATCAAGTAACCGTTTCTATACAAGCGGAGTGCGTATACAACAAAATGCAGCAGATTTTTACAGTGTAAGAGCAAGATATTTTCATCTACACTGTTAAAAATTGGAAACTTTTGCTGCATCGTCACTCCACTGCTATTATAGAATATCCCCTATTTTGACAAATGAGAATGCTCCATAATACAGTGAAGTAATCTCTTTCTATAAAAGTGGAGAAGTGACGATGCAGCAAAGGTTTCAAATTTATAACAGTGTAGTTTTAAAATATGGTGCCTAAAATATTCCTTAAATCATGCCATAAAAAATAACTTAATCCGGGAAAATAAATTTTAAATAACTCACATTTATTTTATTTTTTCCTATTGTAATGCAACGATAGACTAATCCTATTGAAAAGGGCTAAACAAGGCAACTTATAATATTTGTTTTTGGTAGTTATTTTACACAATAATTACTATCAACAGTTTTCATGAAAATTTTTTGAACATTCATAAAAATCTACTGACGAATTTTCTTAAAAGATCTAAAATTTCTTAAGAATATAACAAAAATCATCAAATTGAAAAAATCTCTTTATCTAGTTTTAAAAAATGATGCATAAAATATTAAATCGTGCCATAAAAAAGCAATTTAATCCGGGAAAATAAAACTTCCTAAACGAAAATCTTCTGCAAACTCAAAAACCGCTTGCGAAATGTATGCCCACTTCTGAACGCTGTATTCCACTATCGAACAATCTGATATTTCCATGGCAACAACGCAGTCCATTGAAATCATATCGAATGAGTCCAGAATTGGTGCCTGAGAGCAAGACTGTACTGTAGAATGAGACGTACTCCATAGCCTTAATCTCCTTCTTTTGCATCAAAGCTGAATGAAGTAAGTCTCGGCGTCGACTGGCCGCCAACCGCCATCAGCGCCATCTGTTGTTTGAAATTCGAACTAAAATCAAGAATTGCGGTAAAAAAACTCCTGACATTATACATAGCCCTCCTGCAAAAAATTTTTTAATAGCTGTCACCGTTTGCAAGTTATTGAATTTTAAAATCCATCAGTCATTTTTGGGACACCCGGTATATATATATGTATTAGGGTGGACCTTAAAAATGAACTTTTAAATTTTGCATGGGGCATATCTTTATTTTGTTCTATGTATAAAAAAAGACCTCCACAAAAATTTCAGAATTTGAAAACAAGTTTTAAGGGTCGCTACCGAGGTTTGAATGTTTGAAAAATTAGAAATTTTGACATATTTTTAGTCTAATTTTTAAGTTATTAATACATATCCATAGTCATCACGAAATTAAGACATAGTATGACATTAGACTGTCGAATGTTTCAATTGTTTTTCGAAATTCATGCTTAGTTTTTAAAATTTTAAGCGATTTTTAAACATATTCGTGTTTTGTGCGTTTTTTTAACGGGCCAGAACAGCGACGGGTCAGCTAATTTAACATAAAATAGTGCTTAAATCAATTTAAAAATCAATAAAAACAAAGAAAAAATAATAATTCAGCGTTAATTTTAATAAATTATTGTGCAATAAAATACCTTTCTTAAGCACTAAATAAATATTTATTTTTAAAATTACTGATTTTTTGTGCGCAACATTTTTTTTTCGCCAAAGTGTTTTTCTTGTGTATTAGTAGCCCATAATCCTCTACTCCTAGTGTAACCCTTGGTTTCTATGGCAACAGCTGCAATTCGGCTAATGATTAGACAAAAGTAATGTTTTTGTATAATTTTATGCGAAATGCAGACAATATTCTTTCGTATGCCCCTTTCTATGTGTGTTGCTAGCTAGTGAATTGAGTAGATGCATAGTGTTACTCTGCAACTTGAACTATTTTTATCTGAATAAAAATGAAATTTTAAAAATGTTTGAATTAATGCCATTTAGGCTTATTTTTTGTCCCTAAGTAAATGTAGTGTTTAATAAGTTGATTTTTTATCTAAAATAGGACCGTATTCAAAGAAAACATTTTTTTTTGTATGTTTGATGAATCTTGATTTTGTATAGAAATATTTTAATTTGATAGATGAAACAGCATGGCAGCTAACACTAAAGTATCATTCGTAACAAAAAAATCTACATATATCTGGATTGTTGGTCAAATTTCTTCATCGTTAAGCCAAACAAAGCTGCCAAGTAAAAGAGATGTGCTAAGTTTTTTTCTATTACAAAAATGAACTTAAGTTAAACATTAGAAATTCAGCGCACTTTGCTGCAAGTGACGTCCTTACAATTTGAGAAAAAGCTAACATCCCTACTAGATTGAAAAAACATGTAGTTGGTAAAATTGAAGGACTATTTAAAGAATGGCAAAAGCTTAAAAAAACAAAGAAAACAAATCAAAACACTCAGAAGGTTTAAAAAAACAAAAAGGATTGAAAGATGGCTTTGAACGATCTTTTCGATATTGCACACGCGAATGCCCTTAATCTAATAAAACAGAAGAGGATAAGGAATTTTCACTTGCTCAGAGACAAAAAGGAAGACCTGGTAAA
This sequence comes from Maratus speculifer, assembly GCA_964019185.1. Classification (NCBI taxonomy): domain Eukaryota; kingdom Metazoa; phylum Arthropoda; class Arachnida; order Araneae; family Salticidae; genus Maratus; species Maratus speculifer. Next base: position 132,399,298 of record OZ025297.1, on the reverse strand, counting down.
ATAGGAAGTCATGATAAACGTTTAGCAAAAAACAACGGAATCAATCAAGAAAAAAGAAAGCTTTGAACAAACGAGAAAGCGTGAAGAAATAAAAAAACATTGCTTTTTGAACAAGCATCAATTCCTTCAGACATATTTGAAGAAGAACCAAGCTAAAATGATAATGAAACTTGTTCCAATCAGGAAGAAATAGCTTCAGGCTCTCACAGTGATTCATCTCCTCAAAAAAGAGGTAGAATGAACATTTTGGACAATAGCGTAGCTGCAAGCCTTGATACAGCAAAGTTAAGTGAGAAAGGCAGCTATTGTTTTGACTACAACGCTAAAACGTGTGGGTTGTGATCCTGTCAAATATAATGTTAACAAATCCTCTATTCGGCGCCTTAGAATCAAAAGCCGAACAAGCAGATCCTAAAAAAAAGAGTTTTCGGCAAGTGTTCCGTTGACTGTTCACTGGGATGACAAAATTTTAGAAGATATTTCTGGATCTCAAACTATCGATAGATTAGCAATTATTATTTCTGGTAAAAATATTGACCAATTACTTGCAGTTCCAATACTTCAATCAGGGACAGGTGAAGCAATATATTTTTCTGTTAACAAAACATTGGAGTCATGGGGAATTGCAGAGCAAGTAAAATTTATGTTTTTTGATACAACCTATCTAAATCCTGGGTTATCAAGAGGAGCTTGTGTTCTTTTGCAGCAGAAAAGGAATAAAGAAATGCTTTGGTTGGCTTGCCGTCGCCACATCCTGGAGATTATGTGGGAAGCAGTTGTTATTAAATCACTCGGAGTTTCAAACGGACCAGGCATACTCTTATTTAAACGATTTAACCCTTTCATTCCCATGGTAAAATACGTTCTAGAAAATCCATAGTTCAAAGAATCTGAATTTACACCAGAAAAATTCAATGATAAATTTCTCTTTATTTAATTATGGAATTTTTGCTATTACATAAAACAAGTATTTCTATTTTAATTTTCTGGTATAAATTCGAAATATCCGAATTAAATATAGAAATAAAATAAATAATGTCATGATGCCATTTGGACTCACTGGGAATGAAAGGGTTAAAATTTCGTGGAAGTCTATTGATCATGACATATTTCAGACTTCCGTAACTGATAACACAGGACAACAAAAAAAAATTTTTTTTAATGGTCTGACATGTTTTAATGAATTTAAGATATTTCAACCTCCAGGAACCCGAATGGCATCCGTTTCCGTACATCAGGTAAGGTTTTGTTGTGAAGTTGAATTGAAAAAAACAAATATATACTACAGAAGTGTAATTAACTGAACCGAAAAAAATGTACGTATGTTAACAGAAAACATGTTTAGTTAATTACATAGTTAATTAACAACTAATAGACAGGAAACAATCGGTTAGTTCACTGTTTCGTCATTGTGCAACGTTTATGGTAGGAATTTCCTCTTCGTTGAGGTCCGAGCATGGACGGCAGCAGGAATGTCTCTATGGAGATTCCAACAGTAATCCGCCATCATTACTGCATCCCAGCGACCTTGATATCTGTTCTCCATCTCCTTGATTTCCTGATGAAAATGCTCTCCCTGTTCATCACTCATGGAGCCCAGGTTGTTAGGAAAGCGATTTAAATGCGAGAATAGGTAATGCATTTTGATGCTCATGTTACATCCGAGGTTTCTGAATGCTGAGTTATCATATTGTTCACCAGCTCAACGTAGTTAGTGGCCTTCGTGTTGCCGAGAAAGTTTTTCACAACTAGAACAAAAGCCTTCCATGCTTCCAGTTCCACTTCACTCATATGTGTTTCGAATTGTGTATCTCTCATTAGCTGACGGATCTGTGGACCATCAAAGATGCCAGCTTTCAGCTTCTCAATGCTCAATCTGGAAAAAACCTGCCACAAGTACATGAAGCAGTCACCATTTTTGTCGAGAGCTTTGGTGAATTGTTTCATCAACCCCAGCTTAATGTGCAATGGAGGAAATATGATCTTCTCTCTGTTCACAAGAGGAGTGTTGATGATGTTCGCTCTGCTGGGAACCAGGCCCTCCCTAAGAGGCCAGTCCTTGATTGTGTAATGATGAGCTCTGTTCCTACTGTCCCTCATGCAGATGAAACAGGGGTACTTTGTAAACCCTGATTGTTGTCCCAACAAGATGGTCATCATTTTCAAATCCGCACAAATGTACCACTGATGGTCATCATAATGAATTTTCTCCAGAGCATACTTCACTGATTCATACTTCTCCTTCAATGTAGTTGATTGAGCTAGTGGTACAGAGGCAAACTGTTTGCCATTGTGTAGCAAAACACATTTTAGTGAGCGCTTACTGCTGTCGATAAACAGCCGCCAATGTTCGGGGTCGATTTTTGCCACTCTCAGCGTGTACAGCAGCCGTGCGGTATCATTACAGTACACCAGGTCGAGCTCTTCACAGAAATATTGTAGGAAGTCTTGATGTCTGTTGCGGTAGAAGGTGATGCGAACACTCTCAGTGAGACAGCTTTTTTCCTTTAATCTGGATGCCAATAGTTCGGCAGATGACTTGGAGAGGTTAAGATCGCGAACGAGATCATTTAGCTCCATTTGTGTGAACGGAACTGGAATACTACATTTTGGAAACACATAGTCGTCGTCATCATCAGCAGCAACCCTGATGGGGGAGGATGATTCTTCGTCAATGTCCGGAAGTTCTTTAAACACGGGAACAGGAATGGCTTCAGAATGGGCTACAGGACGACATGCAGACTGCAGATCTGGATATACCAGGCTACTCCGGTTGTTTCTGCTTATACCAGTCAGATCTACAGCGCAGAAATAACAATCTGGACATGGTTGGTAGGCTCCCTCCAGACCATAGAAATTCCAAATTTCAGATCCGTCTTCTGGCCTTTGGCCCACGCACGAAGATACTCGGTGCATTTCTTGCATACTATATGTGGTACCCAACCTTTATCTTGGTCACCTAGTGCCATTTTGAAGTAAGCAAGGTAGGTGCGCTTTATAAAACTGGTGATTGGCTTCTTGTTTGGTACAAGGGTGTATTCACCACAGATATAGCAAAATACATCCGGCTTATTCCTACATGATCTTTTTGAAGACGCCATTTACTTCACATAGATCCTGTAATGAAAGAAAATCTATCATTAGTAATCCAGGGCAACGAAATACGACTTCTCGGAATGCAACACACACAATTACTGCAATGAAGTATAGGCATTTATGCCGGAAATCACTTAGCCTAAAATGGACATTTGCACCAAAAATTGACCTGATAGAGCGAAACCGTTTTGGGTTTTGGATTCAGGATATGAAAATGAACATATATCAGCTGGAAAAAATTAGACCATTTTTTGGCTGTTGACCAGTGTAATTTTATCAATGAATCAACAACAGAAAATGCATCAGAAATCATAGAGTTTGCACAAAATCAACTTAATGATTTTCAACCAACGAACGACTATAAAGAGCTGCAAAGCTTGCCATCATTTTTCTTGGAGAACTTTACCCGAAAGAGGTGTTCGCTTTAGAGCTCCTGGTAGCTTGCATCGAGCACGATGGATGGCAAAGGCCATATACTGGCTCAAGATTTAATTATTTAGAGATCAATTCAAACTCTCTAAGCACGAAGAATCTGGAGTCCGTCAAGTTTGCTCGTTTGTGGTAAAAATCTACATTCAAAGTCGGTATCAAGCACCATCTGCTTGTTCTGCGCCGAGAAATGATTTATTGCTGCTTAAAAACTTGAAAGAGTACAAAAATGTAAATAAAGACATTTGTTTGTGTGCTATGAAGAAATTTCTAGGACATTTGTGATACTTGTAAGAAGAATTAGCTGCTTTTGCATCTTTCGATGACAATATCTCATTTAAAATTAAAAGAAAAATAATGCGTGCCGTGAAAAATGAGAAACCATTGAAACGTGCACGGGTTGATCCTGATGACATCCTCAAAAAGAACTTGCAAGATTTGTCAACATGTAACACTCTGAGGTTTTTTAAAATTATGGAATTACCTTCAGACTTTTTTGAAACAGATGTGACAAATTGGAATAAAAATGAATATTACAAAACTTGTAAGGATTTTGCGGCTTCAGTCAAAGTTATAAATGAGGTAGCCAAACGTGGGGTAGCACTTATTGAGGAATACAATAAACTTCATACAAAATATGAAGAACAAAAACAGTACTTATTTTTATTAGTCAAGCAGTTTCGAAGCAAATATCCAGACTCTAAAAAATCTACATTGATGGCTTAAAAAAGATAAATTTAACGATTTTATAATAATGATAGCTTTTTTTCATCTTCTTTAAATGTATATAACAATGTAGTTGCTGTAGAATTTACAAAAATATTTAATGAAAATATGTTTACTTGTTATTAAGAATAATTATGTATTTTCCTTTAATATTCTTGAATAAGTCTAAACTTTAAATAGTGGTAGCGACCCCTAAAATCATGTTAAAAATTTTGAAAAAATACTGTAATTCTTTTTTAATGTGTAGAACAAAATGGCAGGGTGCCCCAGTATAAATTGCGATTTTTTTAACCAACTTTTAAGGACCACCCTAACATATATATATATATATATATATATATATATATATATATATATATATATATAATTCTACAGAAACATTTTTCTTTTAGTAAAGTAAAAGGAAAATGTTTCTATAAATTTTCTTAGAATTTTAAAAAAAGGTACTTCTGAAGACACGATTAAGAAAAAGGTTTTAAAAACTCCAACATTTCTATAAAGAACTACAAAGTTTTGTGCTACACTGTTAAAAATAAATCTGTGAACTCACGGTTAAACTACTGGCAGCAAAATAGCCGAAATTTTACCGTTCCGTTAGTAGATTTTCCGTTGTGGGAAATACAAAAAAGGAAAACTCCGTTTGAAGAAGCACACTCTAAAAAATAAAAGTGTAAATTTGCACACAAAAATGTGTAAATCGATGATACAAAAACGATTTGTTTGTATGTGTAAATTTGTGTGTAAATTGCCAAAATACACACCTAATGTGTAAATTTCAAAATACACATTTCAGTGTGTAATTTGATAATAACACTAAGTGGGTAAAAGTTATAATAATCACTCATGAAATACCCACATTAACGTGTAAATTGCGCAAGAATACACATATATCTGTGTAATATTCTGACTCATTTATCTGTGTAATCTTCTGTGATTACACTGTTAAATGTGTATTGCGCAAAAACACACATTATTGTGTTATTGTAATTTACACAGTTCTTTGCGTAATATGCAAAATACGCATATTCGAGGAGGTTCAATAACTATTGTGTCTAGTGTATATGAAATATCTGTACTGCAATGGGTTGATGTAGAATATCGATATAATTATGCTTAGTTTTAGAACCGTAGCTGCAATATTCATACAGTTTTGTAAGGAGGAGTAAAATGGGGGGGAGGTGTAGTTGAAAATTTGATTTTTAGCTTATGGGGCTAGATATGTGACAGTGGATTCGATAAAAGTACTGTTGTTTGGACTCGGGATCATAGAGATGTACACACTTCTCATCCACTATCACAAGTGTAGCATCATAAGCTCCAAATCAGCCTATCACACTCACTCCCCTCTTCTTAAAAACTCTTTATAAATAGGTTTTTAGAACTTTACCCCTCCCTTTAAAACTATGCTACTATAGTAGCTACGGATCTAAAATTCAGCATATAGCCATTTAAGACATTAGTTTTTGATATTCCTCATCAACCATCATAGTACAAATATTACTTCTCTGTTAGTGGGGAAGTATGGGACACATTGTAAAATTTTCAATTTCTTTAATTATAAAATTGATTTTTCAAATTATGTTTCTATATTGCTCAAGGACATTAGAAAGTGTTTCATTTTGTATTCTATAAATCTAAGTTTTTGTATTTGTGTCAAGTAAAGTTGATTTTATTATTTTTGTAAAAAGTGTCCCATTCCTCCCCACTCTCCTCTAAATGTACACATAAAAACTGCTATTTTATTTTCTATATTCTTCCTTGCTTTTTAATTTTATATTTTCTCCTCATTTATATATTATTCAGAACATGCAACAAAAAATTAAGATAAAGAAAAATAAATAATTAATTAATGATAGATTTTAGACTAATCAGATGGAATAATCATAGTTGGTAAACTTTCAATCTCCACACTTTTTATTTTCAGAGTTCAGACTCAATTTTTCATTTTTTTTTTCAGACTCAAGATACAAAGTCAATTATATTGAAGGTACTGTGTTACATACAGTTATAAAAGTAAAATTTAAAATACTATAAAAAATAGAAAAAGGTATGTAAACTTCATCTCACATACACACACACATATTACCTGCAAATATTTTAGCTGATTTGTTTATATATACATAAATCACCTATATTACATGTTGAATTGTTTTCTTTTCATAAATATTCATCATTACAAAGAATTTGCCATATAAAATATTATCAGGACTATCAAAAATGCTGTTGAATCATTAAAGTAATATCTTTTGCATTACATTTATATTTATAAATTCGTGTCTTAAAAAAAGAAAAAAAAATACAAATATATTTTAACATTAATAAAATTAATCCTATCTTCATAAATGAAATTTTCAGATATTCTAATTAAAATTTTAGATATCAAACTAATGTGTATTTTTATTTATTAGCTATAGTAAAAAATAAAACGAGAAATACTGTGTCTATATCCAAATATCAATTGACTCTTATAAAGTTTTGAAATTAATGCTCGTAGAATTTATTTGATAATTACATTTGTGTCTTAAGTGTATAAAACACACCTGACGGGGAATATTTATGTAGAGGGGGGGGGGGGGGAGAGAATGATAAGTTCGATTTTGAATATTCAATATGATGCAACTGTTATATTTTTTTTATATACATACAATCATCTGTTTTATGTCATATAAATTCTGTAATAATAGGCAAAATTGAAATGGAAAAATGCATATTTGAAGAAAAAGCAATTACTTTAATCTAAATTTTCTTCAGAATTTTTGATCTGGAGTTATTTTAAATCAACGTATTTGCGCCCTTTTGCAATTTACTTCTGTGTATTTTTATTAAATCTATAATTAACAAAAAAAAAAAAAAAAAAAAAAAAAAAAAAAAAAAAATGTGTTCTTTACTATGACTATTTTAGTGGAACATAGTTCTTCCGATGTAATATTTTCAAATTAAAACACAGCTGAAAATTTAATGTAATTAATATAAAAAATTTAAAAAAATTAATTTCTCAAAATTAGGAAATGTAACGTAGAAACTCAAAAGCAACGCTATAGTTTTAATCGATGATAAACTTAGTTAACATTATAAGTTTCATAATTTAAAAAAAAAAATCAATAAATAAATAAAACTCAGATGAACTGTTTAACTTATAAATCAGAATATATAATTTATAGATATGGTATACATTTGTATAATAGTTTATAAATAAACTATAATATCTTCCACACAACCGAACCAAAATTTAACACCTCCCCCCCCCTCCCGAAAAAAAAAGGATGTTAATGTTTATTTTGCTACTGTTAACATACGTTCATAAATTCTTTTTAAGATGAAAATTTTTCAAGAAATTAATGACTTAAGTACAACAGTTGTTATTTTAATAGACATTTATCAGGAGTTATGTAATGTTGACATTTTTTAAGGCAAGTAAATTATACGTGTAAAAAATTCTTATGCGTAAAAAACAATCCAACATGTATCATATACATTTATACATAAATGTAAACAAATCAGATAAAAAGAATTGGAGGTAATACGGACGTATGACATTACATACCTTATATTTTATAAGAGAATAACTTATTATATACTATATTTTTCTGAACGAGAGCGCTTGCAATCAGCTGGACCCACCATTAATTTTCAACTAAACATGATGAAGCCAAGTCAACGAAGATTACGATTTTAGTTTTATATGCTAGATTCGCGTCTAAATCGGGGTTGAAGTAGTTCCTGAATACAACCATCAATTGCGCTGCGAACTGAAGTTAAACTTAAATTACAAGTTAAACTTTGAAATGGATAAAAGTTTACAAGCTACCAGACGACTCAAATAATTTAGGGTAAAATCAAGCATACTTATATTTGATGTGCAAAATGTATAAATAACTCAGGATACGAATTTAGAATTATCTTAATTACATGAATTATATTTTATATTACATATTAAATGAATTCGAAATAGATTTTAGATTTTAGTGAAGATTAAACTACTATCCTTTTAATTAAGGGGGGGGGGCAGCAAAAAAGAATACCAACAGTACAAAAAATATAATTTAATTTTATGAATAAGCATAAAGTGGGATTATATCTCTATTATAATGCCTCGTTATGAAGTCTTCCTAATGTTGCTTTAAAATTGAAATCTAGCACTATTACTGAAAATTACAAGTAAAATTGTGAAAAAGAGCAGTCTGTGCGATGGCTGAAAGAAATTACGATTTAATCAAAACCTAGAATTATACAATGAAGAATTCTTATATTTGATGAACAAATTTTAAAAGGGAATTCGGAAAACGAAATTAAAATTTACTAATTGAATGAATAAAATTTTACGTTATATGTAACAAAATATTTGTTACATTTGTTACATGTGTCGAGATTAAATTTTTTAAACTTCTTTTAAATGTTCACCTGCTCCTGAAACGGGGAGAGTGAAAGAGGTGGTCAGAGTATCTTATAAAAATAAATAAATACATTAATTTATTACTTAAAAATACTGTTACAGCTATGCAATGACACCATGTTATTTATGGATTGGGTTTACTAAAATATCAAGTGTAGCTCTGAATAATATGTAAGCCTCCTATCCCTTTCGTAACGTCTACTTTAAAATTCACGCATTTATAATTTTTTCAACACAATAATTAATGTAATTTCAGGAGTAATCTATATTTACACATTTTTATGAGTTTATGCACTGATAACAAACTTACAAACTTAATGCCATAAACTAAACACACATTAAAATAGGTATTTTTTATGACAAGTGGGTGACTTTAGAAATTTACACTCTTACCTATGTGTATATCATTACTTGTAAATTACAATAACGTACCAATTTGTGTAAATTCAGACATTTTTCAGCATTTACACATTTATTTATATATTTTATGTAATAACAAAATACACACTTAGTTTGTTTAGCTAAAATGCACATAAAAACAGGTAAAACATTGCGAAAAGTGGGTAATTTTCATGTCAGGTGTGTAATTTTAGGAATTTACACACATATACAGGGTGATTCATAAAAGATGGGCAGAACTTTAAGGGGTTATAGTACACTTAAAGACAAATAATATTAAATAGGAGACTAAGGGTCCCAGACGTATTCCCAAGGAGATAGGGGGCATTAAAGTTTAGGGTCCGAAATTTCAAATGATTATAAAAAATGGAAAAATTGGTCGATTCGTTTGCAGTTTTTGCAAAAAATTTTCTTTATGCCAGTATTTTCTTGAAATAAAATTTTAAAGTTCAATTTCAAAAAATGACGATAGGGGGCGCTTCAGACTTTGGAGTAACAAACAATTATTTTTTAACGTTATTTTTTGTATTTCTTTAAATGATTTCGAAAGCTTAGACTTAAACTTAAATTTTGATCTAAAAATCTGAATCCTAACGAGTAGTTACGTAGCGTAAACAGAAATTTGAAATTTGAAACCCTTCTCCCCCCAGAACAAAAATCAGTTATTCCCGATCTTTGTGTCGTAGATTAGGCTCTAACTACTGCCGCGTTTTGCTAAAATTATTCTTTATGTCAGTATTTTCTTGAAAATAAATTTTAAAGAAAATTTTCAAAAAATTCCGATAGAGGGCGCTTTAGACTTTGGAGTAACGAACAACTATTTTATACCGTTATTTTTTGTGTCTCATTAAATGCTTTCTAAAGCTTAGACTTAAACTTAAATTTTCAGCTCAAAATCTGAATCGCTGAGCGTGGTTCAGTAGCGACGGGAGGGGGTTCAAATTTCAACTTTTGAACATAGTTCAGTTTGCACTACTTAACCATGCCCAACGATTCTGTGCTGTGATACGAGGCAAAAATACAACTTTCGTCAAGGACTGCATAGTCGGAATTCACTCATAAAGGCACTGGCACAGTTGGAAACGTCGCTCATGCAAACGTTAAATCTCCATTCCTGACGCTAGTCACCGGGTGAAGAAGGAGACAGAAAGTATGCAAATGTCAAATGGGGAAGAAGAAAAACACGTATGCAAAATTTCGACACGATTCAGGCATAAAAACCACTGAACGGTGAGTCAAGTGTAAGTCGCTGTAGTAATGAATCGGAAGATGGTGCCCTTCACGAATAAGGAAAAGGCTGAGATGCATTTAATTTACGGAGCGGCAGATGGAAATGGTGCAGAGGCACAACGAATGTACGGAGAGCGATTTCCCAACAGGCGGTTGCCTAACCGCAAAACTTTCGAGCGCTTGCACAGACAGTTGTGTGAGACGGGATCATTTCTCGCTTCCCGGTCGAATGCAGGTCGTGCAAAAAAGGACGAATCAGTAGTTGTTGCAGAAGCCATTCTGGATGTAGTAGCGGCGCAGCCAAGTACAAGTACACGAACAGTGGCTAGGCAGGTGGATACCTCACAGTCCATGACTTGGAGGGTACTGAAGGATGAACATTTGCTTCCGTTTCATGTGCAACGAGTCCAGAAACTGTCTCCAGGGGATTATCCAAATCGTATTAAATTCGCCCGCTGGTTTCTGCAGCAGAACGCGCTAAATCCACATTTTGGACGAACTGTGCTTTTCACCGATGAATGTACCTTCACACGTGAAGGTACATTTAACACACACAATGCACATGTATGGGCGGATGTCAATCCACATGCTACGTATCCACATGCTCATCAGAGACGCTTTTCCATCAATGTTTGGGCAGGAATCCTCGGAGACCACCTAATCGGACCGTACCTTCTTCCTGAACGTCTCAACGGTAAAACATACCTCACATTTCTGCAACATGTGCTGCCAGACCTGTTAAACGTTGTTCCTCCACGCATCCGGCGAGTCATGTGGTTCCAGCACGATGGAGCGCCAGCCCATTACGTACGAGACGTCCGCAACTATCTGGACATAACATTTCCGAACAGATGGATTGGTCGAGGTGGTCCTGTTGCTTGGCCTGCTCGCTCGCCAGATCTTTCACCCCTCGATTTCTTTTTTTGGGGACAATTGAAGGCTCTTATGTATGAGACACCCATTGAATCCACCGAGGAACTGGTCGCCAGACTTTCCGCCGCTGTAGGGGAAGTGCTCGAAAAGCCTGATGTTTTCGCGAATGTTCGCCGTTCCATTCTTCGCCGTTGCTCTGCGTGCATAACCTCTGGTGGTCACAATTTTGAACATTTATTGTAATTACATGTTAATAAATATGCTTTGGTAACATAATCCTAATTTGTGTCTTTTTACCTCGTATCACAGCACACAATGTGTGGACATGGTAAACTGAACTGTGCTCAGGAGTAAAAATTTCAAACCCCTCTCCCCAGAAACTTAACCACGTCTAACGATTCAGATTTTGGGCTGAAAATTTAAGTCTAAGCTTTAGAAAGCATTTAATGAGACACAAAAAAATAACGGTATAAAATAGTTGTTCGTTACTCCAAAGTCTAAAGCGCCCTCTATCGGAATTTTTTGAAAATTTTCTTTAAAATTTATTTTCAAGAAAATACTGACATAAAGAATAATTTTAGCAAAACGCGGCAGTAGTTAGAGCCTAATCAACGACACAAAGATCGGGAATAACTGATTTTTGTTCTGGGGGGAGAAGGGTTTCAAATTTCAAATTTCAGTTTACGCTACTGAACTACTCGTTAGGACTCAGATTTTTAGATCAAAATTTAAGTTTAAGTCTAAGCTTTCTAAATCATTTAAAGAAATACAAAAAATAACGTTAAAAAATAGTTGTTTGTTACTCCAAAGTCTAAAGCGCCCCCTATCGGCATTTTTTGAAATTGAACTTTAAAATTTTATTTCAAAAAAATACTGGCATAAAGAAAATTTTTTGCAAAAACCGCAAACGAATCGACCAATTTTTCCATTTTTTATAATCATTTGAAATTTCGGACCCTAAACTTTAATGCCCCCTATCTCCTTGGGATTACGTCTAGGACCCTTAGTCTCCTATTTAATATTATTTGTCTTTAAGTGTACTATAACCCCTTAAAGTTCTGCCCATCTTTTATGAATCACCCTGTATATATGTAAATTTGTCTAATTTACACTTTTATTTTTTAGAGTGCAGTAACTTTCTGTTACAAAGTTTGTAATGATAATAATTTAATATAATTTTTTTAATTAATGAATCGTCAAAGAGTTCGAAATACCGAGTGATTTTAAGTTGCTATATTATTTTACTAAATTATTATTTTGTATAATTTACTTCACGCCGTCCAAAGGATTGAACTTGTGTCCTTTTTGATAGTAGAAAAAATCCTAACTGACTGAGCCAAAGCTGCTGATGCCGGAATGTACAAAGTATGTCTTTTATGAGTTAGTGGGAAAATCTGTCGTGCTTTTTAAAGATTTCCTTTCATATATTTTCTTTAGAATATTTGTAAACGGTTTATTTTATTTTATTTTAGACTGGTGCAAGATACTTATTATTTTTTAAATCAATTTAATTTTTTTAAATAGTTTAAATTTAAAAAAATCACTGTTTAAAACCAATGTTTTTTTCTTCCTTTTTATCTTCTTTTTAAATAAATGGGTGAAAAACACTATTTATTCATTTTTTTACAAAAATAATGTTATAGACAATTCTTTGAAATTGTCGTACACTATTTTTTGGATAATTAAAGGATTTTTTTAAATAAGAAATAAGAGAAAAATAAACAGAAAAAATGTAATTTAAAAGGGATTTTTTATGCTTTCATTAGTTCATGGGACCAGTGGGATCCGAACCCACAATCAGTGCTCGCAGTTGATTAGCGGTGTGTGCCTTGACCACACGGCCATGGAGCCCCCCACACAATGGAGTGTCTCCGTTTTTTGTTTCTATTTCCAACCGTTTCATTATTTTCAGAAAATATGGTAGAATTTTTTGATTTTTAACGGAAAATGCCCTTTTGTTGTGAAAAGGGACTTTTTCTGCGAAATTCAGGAAAAAAATATTCGTGAATTTCAGAATTCTTTTAACAGTGTACTCTATAGAAAATCTTTTCCTAGAAAAAAAAATTCTATAGAAACATTTTTTTTTATTAAATTAAAGGGAAGATATTTCTATAATTTTTTTTAGAAATTTAAAATTAGATACTTTATAGGCTATGATTAAAAAAACTATATATGTATATAAATTACAAAATAATAATAATAATACTGATAGTAATATCTTAAAATTAATTTGAGATGCAATTTTTAAACAATTGCATTTCAAAGTACTTTTTACCTTTACAATGGTGTAAAAATTAAAACTGTGCGATATTTAGAAATTTAAAAATTTTGCATTAGCAAAAATCGCAAACTTGAAATTTCATTCAAAATTCAAAGTGTCGCCATTCTCAGAATGACGTCAGTTTTACTCACATATATGTTTCTCCTTTATAATATAGATCTTTAACATGAAAATAAATTTTTACATGCCTTCAATGTATTAATTTTATATATAAGTAATAAATAAATGAAAACATATACAATCCTGCGATTAAAAACATTTTACGTAAAGAACTAACATACATTCGACGTATTACGTTGAGTAAAAAATTTTCCGCGACAAAATATTTCATTATAAAATGATAAATAAGTACGAAACCATCAAAGCTAATGAGGATTGTAATCTCCATTCAATTCTACTATCACTTATGGCAACTTTTGGCAACTTTTGAAGCTGTTTTGTAAAAGTTGTAGCATGTGTGAGTCCAGAAAGAGATCGACCTCATTCATGACTTCCTCATTTGAATTGAACATTGCGCCATCAAGATCCAGCTGTAGATAGAAAAAGAGATATAAATCTGGAATGGCCATAGCAATGCTATATGGTGGAAGTTGTATCAAATCCTATTCCAGCTTGAAGAACATCCAGCCGGTCATCGCATTAACGTATGGCTGGGTATTATCTTGATGAAAGAGAACCACCTTCCTTCTGAAATCGTTTCTTCATTTTTTTTGCGAATGAAATAGCGATCTTTGATAAGCATGATGTTGTGTCTTGTACAGTGGATATTTTGTCCGCTTTTCAGGTACTCTTTGAACAGAATTCCACGAAAATGCAACTAAATACAGAGAAGCACTTTCTTGTTAGTTAGGGCACGTCTTGCTACCTAGCCTGATGATTTCCCAAACGTTTAACACCCGCTTTTAAGGCGTACATTGTTGTAGTTAATCAATTTTCCATCACCGGTAACAATCAAGAACGGTCTCTTTGGAGCTCTTGAGCGCCGTTGTGGCCCCGATCAGCTGATAGACGGCCAAAGTGAGGCTCTTGAGCGCCGTGGCGGCCCCGATCAGATCACGGTGTGATGACCGGTATTGGTCGCGTACACCTATCCAATTACTTATTTGATCTCTGACCAGAGAAAAACAATAATTTTTTCTCTTGCACTTCTCTTCAGTAGTCAATTAGTGAGGCACCAAACGGTTGAACTTAAATGTGAGATTTTGCGTTTGAGAGCGCTAAATATTGTTTTTTTTTTTTTTTTTTTTTTTTTTTTCAAACGTTAAGTTCTAACGCTATCGTTTGCGATGAAACATTTCTGTCTTGATCAACAATTTGTTTTAACTGTTCGCAATCAACTTTGATACAGCGGCCTTACCGTGATTCATCTTCGATGTTGGAATTTCCAGCTATAAGAGGTTATTCGAGTCACTTAAAAAGACTTGGATGATAATGTTAAGTGTATGGGAACGTTATTTTCAAATATCTGCTCAAATTTTGATATTTTTATGGGATTTTTTTTTGCATAGGATAGCTGAGGACAATCTACAATCGGGTTAGTTTTCACTTTTTCGATTTTGGTTATGCTTACTTTATATTATGATAGTTTCAATTTCAGAATCGTTTCCAACTGGTTCCGAAACTTAAAGTAATTTTCAAGAAAAATCTTAAAACCTAAATCGAAAAAGTAAAAACTAGCCCTGTTATAGATCTTCCTCAGCTATACTATGCAAAAAAATTACGTAAAAAAAATAACATTTGAGCGAGGTAGTCGAAAGTAACGTCCTTATAGATTTAACATTATCATTCGAGTCTTTTTGAGTGACTCGATTGGCGTTTTAAACTTCCGTCACCAAACTTTGACTATATCATATGAAATAGTATTGAACCTACAATTTCACACATTTGCCTGTGACATTCAGTCGCACTGAGTTAGGCAACACATAGTACATAATCTTTCTGATCTGCTGACGTGATAATTTTATTTTAAGACTTTTTTAAAACACAAGATAAATTTTTTTAAACAATAAATTGTGTACTTATGTAGTTCCTATGCTCGAACGGCTCCAACAGTGGTCGAGATGTTCTGTCATCAAAACTGGTAGGTGGAGGTGCTGAGTTCGAATCCAATCGTGCCCGTCGTCATAATCGTTCGAAGTTTTCCGTGGTTTTCTTCGAACCTCGTATTTCCTTGCACGAATATGGGTTAGATTCCCTCAGAAAGGCTCCCACGGAGAGCACTCGTGCAGATTAGTCAGCCGTTACAAAACCACAGCCTAGTCTCGAACGGAAAAATCGGTTTGTGGAAAAGCTAACAATCCAAAAAATAACAGCTGTATGCATGAAGGTATCTTTCCTTCCATGAAAACTTTTATCCAACATAAGATTTACATGCTTTATATAAAACTACAAGAACAACAAAGAATAAATAAATGAGATTTTAATAATATTATATAAATAAATTATAGAAAAAAATATTATAATGTTTAAGCGTACTTGAGTGCTTTTAGAATTAAAGTAATTCTTAATTTTTGAATGTTTAACAAATTCATTTTAATTTCAGAAAATCCTTATTTATAAGAATATACAAATATTCCAGACAATATTTTACATTCGATTTGACGCAATTTTGTTTACAAACATTATATTGCATGATATCAGCCCAAGATAAATGAGATTATTTTATAAAGATATATAAGAATATTTATTGTATATTAATATAACTCATAAACTCAGAAATCAAATTTTTGTTCAGCCTTCAATAATTTTATTTTATGCATCATTAATGATAAAATGATAAATTTATACAAAGCTGCGACTAAAAAAACTTTAGTTAAAGAAATTAATTGAATTATGAACGCTTCGACCTTTGCATTTTCTATAATAAAAAACGACAAAAAATGAAAATCGTGATTGCGTTACTTTTTAATAAAAAATGTAGAAATGCATTAAAAATTATTTACCGTGAGAATAAATCTTTTAAGTATTACGTAAGATATTTAACTTGAAAAATAAAATGCTATCATAGTAAGGCTTTAATTAAATTAAGCAATAATTTCTCTTACACAAACAATTTATTTCTTTTTAGTATTTTACGTTTTAAAGAAATTTTTAAAAGTTTCTTTTAACTTTTTTTTTAGTGTTGATAAATTCTCCATCTTAGTCTAGAAGCAAATAACTAATTAAAAGATAACAAAATATATGTATTTAACAATTTTTTCCCATACAAAATGATAAAATATTTTTAATTGAATAAACCCCACTGTTTATTTTTTTTATAATTTATTTTTATTATTTCTTACTCTGAACAATATATATCTTATTTATTTATAATGTAGAAAATGTTAAATGTACTTTATTACATAGAATTACATTTTATTTACTTATAATTAAGCTAAAATTATTCTAATTATATTTTGATGATAGTTTATATTTTCGATTATTAAATATACTTCTTTATCATATTTTTTTACAAAAACGAAGCTTCTAAGAATTTCTAATATCCCTGTTTAGGGTATCATACTTAAAAACTAAAAACAGAAAACCATAATGAGATCACTCGTGTATCTGTCACAGCCCTTTTTCAGTAAACTATGAAATGTAGAAATTTTAAATTTAATAGAAATAATAAAGGCTGTGGACCAACATATTTACAGATTACACTAATTTACAAAATTAAAATTTTTGTCTGTTGCCGTGAATTCTGTGATTGATAATGTTCAATTATGACTTGTTTTTGTCAAATCTAAACAGAAGTTTTTTTGAGCAGCTCGAGTTACATTGTTTTCTATTTTTATCTTTTAAGCATATATATTAATCGATAACAAGTGTATTTTATTCTGTTAAGATTAGTTTCTTAAGTTTTTGCATCATGAGTAGTTCAAGGAGACGTTGTTTAAACAATCCAGATCATTTGTGCTATGTATGCGGAGAATATGTGTTTAATAATTGTAGAAAAGTTATATCAGAGTTGGTGAAAAATACCTATTTTGAGTATTTTGGGAATGCTCATGGATAAAAATTAGAAGTCTTGGGCCACCAATTGTGTTTGTAAACCGTATGTGGAATATTTAAGATTATGGAAAAATGGCAAAAGAAGTGCCTTTAAATTTGCAACACCGACTATTTGGCGAAAACCACGAAATCATCTCGAAGACTTATTTTTTGTAGCGTGAACGTAAGCGGTTTAAACACTAAAAATTGAGCAAAATGGCAGTACCAAATACTAGTTATGTTCAGCATCCAATGCAGCGTTCACCTGATTCTTCAGAGCCTAAAAATATATCTGAACCAAGACATTGAAGGTCGAAGCTCATCACAAAATGATGCTGATTTTTAAGGTATGTCAAATTAGCGAAAATGATTTTCCTAAAATGAGTTAGATGATCTTGTAAAAGATTTAAATTTTTCTAAACAAGCTTAAGAATTGTTAGCATCAAGACTAAAAGAAAAAAAATTGCTTTCCTCAGATACTAAAGTAAGTTTTTATTGTGAAAGAGATACAGAATTTCGGCGTTAAATCTGAAAATTATATTGATCTTGTCGAAGAACTTCTGCTACAATTTAAAAATATGGGGTAATGTAGTAATAAACTCCACTTCCTCCATAGTCACCTGGACATGTTTCCGGAAAATTTAGGAGATATGAGCGAAGAGCAGGGAGAGCGTATGCATCAGGGTTTCTGGGATGCGAATATGATGTCTGACTATTGTTTGTCTCTTATACGTCATTTTCCAAAGTCTACACATCGGAGAAGAGCTTTAAAACGAAGTTTTTTAGAACTCAATGATCATTTTTTTTTAGTAAAGTTTTCTTTGTAAAAGCATGTTTTTTTTTCTGTTTAATACTTACAGTGCTGAAACTCAGAAACTAGAGCTGATTAAAATATTCTAATTATATTTTTGAAAATAGCATATCATATGTAGTCAGCAACAGCTAAAACTTTTTCGGCAACAGATGTACTGTAAACTAGTGTTATAAACCATTCATAAATATATTTAGGGAAATGTACAAGGGCTAAAATAACTACTTAAAAACTTATTATTATTATTATTATTATTATTATTATTATTATTATTATAGCATGAAAAACTTTTGCAATGCCGAAATCAAAAATGTACTTCTTTTAATTTAAGGTAATAAAATCGAGATATTGTCTAAAATGCATTGAAAAAATATCCCCACTCTCCTCTGTCTTTTATAAATACTGCAAATTTATAAATTCCAAAACTATAAACTCACTTTCTTAATTTTACCTATTTCACAAAAGTTCGAGTTTTAACATCCGTTAAAGTATTATAATTTCCTCTCTGCATAAAATACTTTTACCTTCCTTACTTTTCATACTTGAAAAAAAAAGAAGAAACTCTTTGACATTCTTGCATTAGGACAAAATTGTAATATTGTTTTATCTATATTTTGTTTTAAATGCTAGAAACAATAAAAAAAAATGATTCCTTCGATATTATTTTTAAAAACTTGGTAAAAATATTAACGTACATCTTGTGAGTAGTAATCATTGTAGAGGGCATTAAAATACAGTAAATAATTAGATATAAATTACTATAAATATTGCTTATATTCCAGTGAAACATGAAGCTTGATGAACGTAATAACACTTCCGTGTCGTGAGAGGGCTTTAAAGCCTAGGTAAAAACTTTAATGATTTATTTCATTAATCCAATGCAGGAGTACTAATTAAATATTTATTATACGAAATTTGCAGTGCGTTAGTAATATTAGCACTTGACTAGTATTTTTTCCGGTAATATATACAGTTTTAACATACTAAATTTATACTTTTATGCAGGGCGTGCGAAGCAAAAACTGCATCCTTTGCAAAGTTCCAATTTGGCACCCCCTCAACCAATTTTTTCTTGTAATAGGCCAAAAATGATGTTGTTAGTATAAATTTGTCGCCCGCAAAATTTCTGCGCTCTGGGAGACCGCCCACTTTGCCCCCACCCCTTTCCTACGGTGATGCTTTGATGTCTTTAAATGAACAGTTTGTCTTGAAAATACTACTTGATTTGAGGTTTCGAATCGAGACTTAATTTAGCTAATTTGTCGAACCATCTGAGCTCAGGTAATCGATTAATATGGGGCATTGTCTTATTGTTCAAACATGCGATTGTAATCGTCGATAATGATTAATCGTCAGTCATTTATAACTATTGAAGCATAATCGAGAAAATTATATCTTTCTTCTTACTTGCTCGATCTCACCATTAAGAAAAAACTACTGCATCAAAATAAAAAAAAAACGACGGGGTAATCATTTTACTCATCCCCATGCATCATTCTCGCACATTGTATATTATCTCACATAACGCTCCTCCATCAAAAGTTTAAACAAGTTAGCCTGGAAAACACCCGGATCAGCACACATGCGACTTTTTTGGTGCAGCAAGAGAGTGTAATGCTTCTTCTATACTGTTCTGTTGTTCGTGGCTACATTTTTACATTTCATTTTCAAGTTGCTACGCCATATTCCCCAGACCATCTTGTAAAGGCACTTTTCACTATATCTAATTGCCTCTTGCTGTTAATCAAGAGGCCTCTTGATCTGCCTCTTGCTGTTGCTATATCTATATCTATATCTATATCTATATCTATCTCTCTCTATACATATAAACTTTTTTACTGGTGGTACTTTTGTGCTCTAGTTGTAACGATCGGCGTAGATCTGCAAAAAGTTTCAGAAATTAGAACATAGGAGCGACCGCAATAGCTTGAATTTCATATGAAATCTACCTGAAAGAAATTACAGTTTTTGCAAGTTATAAACATAAAAAAGTTTTAAATTCAATATATTTTAAATAAAATAAGACAATTAAAATGTAAATATCTTCATTTTTTAAAACTATTGTAATTCATAAATATGGATTTATCTTTAAGATCTATGGCATTTCTTAAACAAACTGTAATACTATTTAATATCTCTATACTGTCAATTTTATGTATGGCAAAAAAGATCTATTAGTACCTTATGCTGAAATTAATTACTACATTAATAATAATAACAAAAAACATACGTTGAAAAAATTTATCTTTTTCATGTATTAAAGTTTCATTATTAAATATTTTAGATATATATTTTCTTTCAATGTTTTTAAAATTATTTTTCAGATAATTGATTCTCTGAAAATGTACTTAGGTGAAATGATTATTACTCATATAAAGAACTTCATTTATGCTTCTCAGGAAACAATGCATTCGATTAGCATTAACAATAAATGTTTAACATTTCAAATGTATAAATAAATTTCAGAAACTTTATTGTTCATAAATGAAGAAATTTAACTGAAAAAATGATTTAATTGATTTAATGATTTCCATTTTAAGAAATGAATGTATTGCATTTGGTATAGTTAAAAATATATAAATGAATTTATTCAAATCCCACTATTTCAATTTACGAAATTGTTTTTCTTTCAAATTTTATTTTACTTTACATAGAATAAGCATTAAGATACATAAATAAGCATTTTGTCTTTATATGTATCATTTCTATAGTGTCTCTTTTATTTTCACATTTTGTTATTGGACTTCTTCAAACTTCTCTTTTGCATTTAGAACGAACACTTAAAGAACACAGTTTTCCGCGTATTTATTTTTCAGTACACTGTAAAAAAAATTCTGTAAAGTTACTAAACTTTTTCTAGGAAACTGGGATTCCGAGAACTTTTCCTGTATCGGTAACAGCAAAAATTCAAGTTTCAGTGTCGGTTACATGAAATTTTCATGTTACCGTAACATGAAAATTTCTTGGAATCCCAGTTTCCTAGAAAAAGTTTAGTAACTTTACAGAATTTTTTTTACAGTGTATGATAAAGATAATAAAAAGTATGAAGGATGTATACAAAAATATCCTTTTTGAAAGCATATTTATTAGAAAAAATTAAAGTGACAGTAGAATTTCAAATTCTTTACTGTGAAAATAAAATAGTCTGTCATCAGTTGTTTTCTTGTTTAGGAAAAATAGCAGGAATTTTCAATAATTTTATTCACTTGTAAAAACTGCTTTATATTGAAGTAACTATGAAATATAAAAGAAAAGCTTATCTTAAGAGCGTTTTGAAGGTATATGTTTGAGAACACGGGTCAGTGCTTAAATATTTTTTTGAAATAATAGTCTAAGAGCTAGCAACGTTTTCGTCACCTGATTTTATCAAGGCTCATTTTTTAATATGTATTTCCATTTTATGATAGAATACGTTTGCTAGCGGTCTGGCAGTCGGGAGACGTTGCGTTTACCTGTGGCAGAAGGGGTTATGCAGATCAAAAAACTTCAAAATCACGTCATTTTATCAAGGCTCATTTTTTAATATGTTTTTCCCTTTTATGGTAGAATACGTTTGCAAGCGGTCTGGCAGTCGGGAGACGTTGCGTTTACCTGTGGCAAAAGGGGTTGTGCAGGTCAAAAAGCTTCAAAATCACGTCATTTTATCAAGGCCCATTTTTTAATATGTTTTTCCCTTTTATGGTAGAATACGTTTGCAAGCGGTCTGGCAGTCGGTTGACGTTGCGTTTACCTGTGGCAGAAGGGGTTATGCAGGTCAAAAAACTTCAAAAATCCGCCATTTTATAAAGGCTCATTTTCTTATATGTTTTTATCAAACTTAAAAATTACAAGATATTACTCTTTGGACAGCAGACAACCTATAATTAATTTTCTAGACACAAATTCGGTTGCAAAGTTAATGCCAGACGGCTTTAAATATGGCAACGAAAGTGCCTGTTCCTGGAGTAGTTTATAATCTAAAAATTATAAGACCTCTTTCCGTCATTTTATCAAGCTTAAAAATTACAAGATATTACTCTTTGTATAGCAGACAACCTATAATTAATTTGCCAGACACAAATTCGGTTGCAAAGTTAATGCCAGACGGCTTTAAATGTGGCAACGAAAGTGCCTGTTCCAAGAGTTGTTTATATTTCAAAAATTATAAGACCTCTTTACGTCATTTTATCAAGCTTAAAAATTATAAGATATTACTTTTTGGATAGCAAACAACCTATAATTAATTTGCCAGATACAAATTCGGTTGCCAAGTTAATGCCAGATGGCTTTAAATATGGCAACGAAAGTGCCTGTTCCAAGAGTTGTTTATAATTTAAAAATTATAAGACCTCCTTACGTCATTTTATCAAGCTTAAAAATTACAAGATATTACTCTTTGGATAATCAGACAACCTATAATTAATTTGCCAGACACAAATTCGGTTGCAAAGTTAATGCCAGACGGCTTTAAATATGGCAACGAAAGTGCCTGTTCCAAGAGTTGTTTATATTTCAAAAATTATAAGACCTCTTTACGTCATTTTATCAAGCTTAAAAATTATAAGATATTACTTTTTGGATAGCAAACAACCTATAATTAATTTGCCAGATACAAATTCGGTTGCCAAGTTAATGCCAGACGGCTTTAAATATGGCAAAGAAAGTGCCTGTTCCTGGAGTAGTTTATAATCTAAAAATTATAAGACCTCTTTCCGTCATTTTATCAAGATTAAAAATTACAAGATATTACTCTTTGGATAACAGACAACCTATAATTAATTTGCCAGACACAAATTCGGTTGAAAAGTTAATGCCAGATGGCTTTAAATATGGCAACGAAAGTGCCTGTTCCAAGAGTTGTTTATAATTTAAAAATTATAAGACCTCCTTACGTCATTTTATCAAGCTTAAAAATTACAAGATATTACTCTTTGGATAATCAGACAACCTATAATTAATTTGCCAGACACAAATTCGGTTGCATTCGGCAAATTCGGCAATTTTGTTTTTCAATATAAAGTTTACTTGTAAAAAGCTCTTGTTTATCAAAGTATAAGTTTCTTTTATTAAATATTAGGGTGGATGCCCCGGTTTTGGCCACACTGGCATTTATTTGTTTAATATTCAAGCTGTGAGTTGATGTTAACAAATTATATGAATTCTTACACTTTAACCTTTCTCCGGGTGCACAAATTTTCATCACATGAAAAGGCTTGTCGGTAAGACTTAAAAAAAATGCAACTTTCGTCAATCAAGCACAAAGTATCACAAATTTACACAATCAGGGTCTGAAAAAGTGTCGTGCAAAAAATCAGGAGCAGAAAAATAGTGAATTTAATCAATAAGACTCGGAAAAATCCAGAGTTGCAAATTCGGTACAATGACGTAAAGAGGTCTTATAATTTGTTGAATTATAAACCGCTCTTGGAACAGGCACTTTCGTTGCCATATTTAAAGCAGTCTAGCATTAACTTTGCAACCAAATTTGTGTCTGGCAAATTAATTATAGGTTGTCTGCTATCCAATGTGTAATATCTTGCAATTTTTAAGCTTGATAAAATGACGTAAAGAGGTCTTATAAAATTTAAATTGTAAACCACTCGTGGAACAGCCACTTTCGTTGCCATATTTAAAGCCGTCTGGCATTAACTTTGCAACCGAATTTGTGTCTGGCAAATTAATTATAGGTTGTCTGCTATCCAAAGAGTAATATCTTGCAATTTTTAAGCTTGATAAAATGACGTAAAGAGGTCTTATAATTTTTTGAAATATAAACAACTCTTGGAACAGGCACTTTCTTTGAAATATTTAAAGCCGTCTGGCATTAACTTTACAACCGAATTTGTATCTGGCAAATTAATTATAGGCTCTCTGCTATCCAAAGAGTAATATCTTGCAATTTTTAAGCTTGATAAAATGACGTAAAGAGGTCTTATAATTTTTTTGAAATATAAACAACTCTTGGAACAGGCACTTTCTTTGAAATATTTAAAGCCGTCTGGCATTAACTTTGCAACCAAATTTGTGTCTGGCAAATTAATTATAGGTTGTCTGCTATCCAATGTGTAATATCTTGCAATTTTTAAGCTTGATAAAATGACGTAAAGAGGTTTTATAATTTTTTGAAATATAAACAACTCTTGGAACAGGCACTTTCGTTGCCATATTTAAAGCCACCTGGCATTAACTTTGCAACCGAGTTTGTGTCTGGCAAATTAATTATAGGTGGTCTGCTATCCAATGAGTAATATCTTTAAATTTTTAAGCTTCATAAAATGCCGTAAAGAGGTCTTATAAAATTTAAATTATAAACCACTCTTGGAACAGACACTTTTGTTGCCATATTTAAAGCCGTCTGGCATTAACTTTGCAACCGAATTTGTGTCTGGAAAATTAATTATAGGTTGTCTGCTGTCCAAAGTGTAATATCTTGTAATTTTTAAGCTTGATAAAAACATATAAGAAAATGACTCTTTATAAAATGGCGGATTTTTGAAGTTTTTTGACCTGCACAACTCCTTCTGCCACAGGTAAACGCAACGTCTCCCGACTGCCAGACAACTTGCAAACGTATTCTACCATAAAAGGGAAAAACATATTAAAAAATGGGCCTTGATAAAATGACGTGATTTTGAAGTTTTTTGATCTGCATAACCCCTTCTGCCACAGGTAAACGCAACGTCTCCCGACTGCCAGACCGCTTGCAAACGTATTCTACCATAAAAGGGAAAAACATATTAAAAAATGAGCCTTGATAAAATGACGTGATTTTTGACGTTGCTAGCTCTTAGACTATAACAAATATTAAAATAAGAAAATATTTATTTTTAGTACATTATTAAGAAATAAACATTCAAACCCTGTTTTCTCAAAAAAGTTAGTTTTATGAGTTTTCTGGTAAATGGCATTTGAATAAACATTAATATCTACAAAAGCCATTTTTTTCCGATGTAAACCAATGAAAAAAAGGGTAAACAAACAATAGTTCTAACAGCCAGTGATTTTTGCGGTCCACCAATCAAATATTTTCTAATTGGTCACGGGATTCTTTCTTATCATCAACTGTTTAGTTTGCCATGGATTATTTTACTTACAATATAACGCGTTTTATTTGTTTATTATTATTATTATTATTTTGTATTTAATGAAATAATCCGTAATTTTAATGTAGAAAAAGAGTTGAGTATTAGAAGAGTAATCAGAAATTCGGTTGGCAAAGGCAGCATTGAAATTTCATTCTGCGTTACATTATCACTTAAGCAAAAAGGACATTGGATATAAATACAAAAAAAAAAAAAAAAATAAGGCCTTTTAACCATTGATGGCTACATTCCACGAAATATAAATAACACTGGTATTAAATGTTAAAGCATGTGAATGCTTTAATATGTTCTTTTACATATCGTAATCAAGCATTGGAAAAATACTATTCTACTTTTCATTTAGAGGACGCAGTTTCCTTCTGTTAAGTCGTGTGTTTTGTTGTATCAAGGAGATCTTCATGAAAAATACAATAATCATAGCAAAAGAACAATAATATGAAATAAAATATTTTGATATTATGAAAATTTTTGGAACTTTTAAATACTAAATCACCTTGAAACCTGAAATATGTACTACAGATAAAACGGAATGTTTTAGAGAGAAGTAAGAGAACTATTCAAATTAAGGGCTTCTAGAATTACAGTGAAGAATCTGGACGAAAACTTCTTAAAATAAAGAATTGATGTTTACACTGTTAAAAAAAGAGGTTGTTTCAGAATATTTTCCTCTTAGCCACGCCTTATCAGTTGAAAAAGAAATATGTGCACAAAATTTTGAAGGTAATGTATAGTGAAAATTAGAAAATTGTATGAGATGTTGTTTTAACCACTTAACCGGCGATGGGTATGGGGAAACAGTGCTTTAACCCCCGACTTATCTCGGGGCAGCCGGTGAAGTGGAAATGATGTAACAGCATTATCATGGTTTACCAGGCATTACTGAAGAAAAGGAATATGTATGTGACTGCCTCCATGATGATATTGGTAAATGTATAACAAAACAACGCCTTGATTTAATGCATTGTTTCTAATTGCTAAAAAGGTATAAAGAATATTTTTAAAATAGAAAAACGTTTTATTTACCAATTGACATGTTTCAACTCATCACAGAATTATTTTTAAAACAATAAACAAAATATACTCAAAAATTGCACTTCCTATGGTGATTGAACTGAAATGCTATCATCTCGTTTTGCATGTGACGCAGGTCATTTTATATTTTACTTGTTTTTTTTTAAATATTGAGCAACTCGTGCCACAGTTTTGATAGATTGAATGGTTTTGTACTGTTACATATCATTTTCACTAAGATTGATCCTACTAATTCCAAGAATTATTCAGGAGTTTATGAAATAACCTTGTTAGATCAGATCAATCAAACTGTTACGAAATTATTCTATTCTATTAATTATTCTCGATCAACAGTTCTAATATTGTGGTTCAGTGTAATTTAAATCTAGATCATTCACAAATCTTGGACGAAACAAAACATTTAATTACGAAAAAACATAAAATAAAAGTTTGAGAAATATTTGACATTCTATTACATCTAAGAATCTAATATCAACAACAAGATTATTTCATTTCAGTTTATAAAAGAATCTATACTTTAAAGAACGTCCAAGCTGGCTAAATACGATGCTCGCTAATTAGCCGGAACATCCCGCCCGGCGTTGGACGACTGTCCAACATCATCATAAATAGGCAATGGAACAACTCCTGTGATGTTCCTACGAAGTATACCTGTGGAGGTCTTGAGATCAACGACGCGGACATGTCCATCGTCTCCTTTGTAGGTCTTCAAAACTCTTCCTAACCTCCAGTTGTTGAACTCTTCGTTTCTATCTTTCAGTAACACGAGTTGACCATCTTGAAGATTTTGCGAGGTCTTTTTCCATTTACTTCGAACTTGCAACTCATTTAAGTATTCTCGGTTCCAGCGTCTCCAGAACTGCTCTTTTATTCGTTGAACTAAGGTCCATCTAGAAGAAAAAGGCAAAGAATCTAAAACCTCATTATTATCAGGAATATTTAGAAGAGGACCTCCAGTAAGGAAGTGACCAGGTGTCAATGGCTCTAAATCGTTAATATCTGTAGATAATGAAGTTAATGGTCTTGAGTTCATGACGGCTTCAATTTGGGTTACAAGTGTTGTCAACTCTTCAAAATTTAAGACAGAGGATTTAGTAATTTTCAAGAGTATTCTTTTCATAGCTTTAATATTCGATTCCCATAGTCCACCGAAATGTGGAGATGCAGGTGGTATGAAGTTCCATTTTATTCCCTCATCTGCACTAAATCTCTGAATTTCTTCCGAAGCACAAATTTGGTAGAAGGATTTTAAAAGAGCATAAGTACCCTTAAAATTGGTGGCATTATCACTCCATATAACAGAGGGTTTCGATCGTCGAGAAACAAATCTTCTTAAACAGGCTAAAAATGCTTCTGTGGTCAATTCTGAAACAATTTCCAGGTGTACTGCTTTAGTAGAAAAACATATGAATATAGCAATGTATGATTTTATTTTAATCTTTGATCGCTTCAAGTTAGGTTTTGTTATAATAGGACCAGCTAGATCTACACCTGTCTTCTCAAATGGTCTAGATGGTACAATTCTATCACGAGGTAAATTACCCATAATTTGTTGAATAGTTTGATGCTTGGACCGAATACATGTTATACACCTACTTATAATTTTTTTTACTTGGCTTTGACCAGATGGTATCCAATAAAACTGTCGTAATAATGATAGGGTTGTCTGAGTACCCGAATGCAGGAATTTTCTATGAAAATGTTGAATCAAGAGTTCAGTGAAATAATGAGACTTTGGTAAAATTAACTGATGTTTCTGTGATTCCGCTAAATTCGAAAATTTCAATCTTCCGCCGACCCTCAACAGCTCATCAGCATCTAGAAATACGTTTAAACTTAAGAGTTTACTGTTGTTTGGGAGAGGACGTTTTCCCTTTAAACACTGGATTTCAGTTTGAAATGCAGAATTTTGCACAATCTTTATCAGTCTCTTGGTTGCATTTTGTAACTCAGAAGTATCTAAATAATCATATTTTCTACTTCCTGTTTCTAATTTACAGTTATTCAAAAATCTTAAACAATATGCAGTAACTCTTATTAATTTCATAAAAGACGAGTATCGATAAATTAAATCAATGTTTGCTTGATTTTTATCAACAAGTGTTGATTTTACAGTAGCATTTTTCTTTAGTTCTAACTCATCTTTAGTTTCAGCAATGTCTAATGTATCAAATGAACTAGCCAATTTTGGCCAAAGAGATCTGTCTTGCTTTAACCATTGGGGACCTTCCCACCAAAGATGGCTATTTTTCAACTCTGGAACTTTCAAGCCTCTAGTAACAAAATCGGCAGGATTATCTTGTCCAGAACAGTGAAACCAATTTGATGAATCACTAAGATTTCTGATTTCTTTTACTCTGTTTCTAACAAACATTTTGAATCTTTCTGACTCTCCCTTAATCCAATACAATGTAATAGTTGAGTCAGTCCAAAAGTAGCAACTTACGGGAAAAACTAATTCTTTAGCAATTTTATGACAAAGTCTAGTAGACAAAAGGGCTCCTAAAAGTTCAAGACGAGGTATAGAAACAGTTTTTAAAGGGGCAACTCTACTTTTTGCTGCTACAAAACTGGTAACTATGCTCTTGTTCTTTAAAACTGCTCTAAGATATACTACTGTACCATATGCCTTTTTTGAGGCATCTGAAAAACTATGTAATTCAAAACAATCAACTTCATCAGGAGCTATATCAGACAAATAATATCTGGGGATGCTAATACTATTCAGTTCCTTTATTTCTTCAAACCATGCATTCCATAAATTGTCCAAATGCTTTGGTAAATTCTCATCCCAATCGAGGCCTAAACACCATACTTCTTGAATTAAACATTTGATTCTAATGGTATAGGGGCTAAGAAAGCCAATTGGGTCGAAAATACGACCAACAGTTTGCAATAAATAGCGTTTAGTATTAAGTCTCTTCGAGAGGAAATTTTCCATATTATGAATTTTAAATGACAATGTATCATTATCTGTGTCCCAAGAAACCCCTAAAACTTTTGAATTCACCAAGTGCTGATTACTAAGATTAAAATTATCAGTTGCGTCATCAGTATGCAAACCATATTGTTCCCATTTTTGACGTAATTCATACGAATTAGTTTTCCATTTTCTAAATATCATTGAAGCTTCTTGGAAGATTTCATAAGCTTCCTTACTAATTTTAAAAGCTGATTCAACATTTGGTTGACTGCTGATAAAGTCATCAACATATAAGGATGAATTTAAAATATCAAAAGATTCAGGAAATGCTTCTACATACTTTCGTAGGTGATGCTTGATAGTAGCTGCAAGAAGGAAGGGGCTTGACTTCACACCGAAAAGTACTCTCTTGAGTCTAAATATTTTAAATTCCTTACCTGGATCTTCAACCCATGGCTCATCATCCCAAAAAAATCTTGTGAAGTCCCTGTCTGCTTCATCAATTTCGATCTGCAAAAAAGCTTTCTGAATGTCTGCGGTAACTGCTATTGGAAAGTTTCTAAATTTGATTAAAAGACTGAACAGATCGGGGATAAGATTTAAACCAGTATATAAACAGTCATTTAGTGATAATTCACTTTTAGAATGGGCGCTTGCATCAAACACAATTCTAAGTTTAGTTGTGGACTTATCTTCTCGAATCACTGCTCTATGGGGCAAGTAAAATGTATTTATATCAGATGAGTTTTCAACAGGTTCGATGATATTCTCTGCTAAATAACTGTCTAGAATAGAATTATATTCTGCGAATAACGAAGGATCGTTTCTAAAGTTTGTTCTCAACTTCAAAAATCGTCGATGCGCCACTTCGCGATTGTTAGTAAGGGACATTTTTAAATTTTTCTTCCATGGAAATTTTACCTTGTACCGATTATCTTTAAAAACAATACTAGACTCGAAGTCAGATATGAAGTCATTATCTACATTAGAAATAGCTTGAGTTTCGGATTCAATTCCTAAGCTTTCCAGTTGCCAAAATTCTCTAATTTGTTCAGATAAATACTTTTCTTCAACTATAATTTTCATGCTAAATAATTCATTGGCTGACCCCATATAACCCTGCAAACACCAGCCAAAAAGAGTTTCAGTAGCTACGAGATTATCCTTTAGTCGTTTAATTCTACCAGTTACAACATTATAATAATTATCGGTACCTATTAAAACTGCAATTTGTTGATTACTATATTCATAACTGTCAGCTAGTTGTAGACCTTTCAATTTATTATATGATTTTCGAACGTATTTATCTGGAGTGGGTAAGCAAGCAGCTGAAATCTGATCTGTTTCAAGGGCTTCGATTTCAATGTTCAAAGAGGGTTGATCCCTATTTTCTAGTTTTACTTTTACAACATTATATGTTTTCTCAGTCGCCTTTTCGGCTCCAAAAGCATAAACTGATAAGGTTTCCTTTCTAATAACTGGCAATTTTAGCTTTTGTGAAATATCGCGAATTATAAATGTTCTCATACTGCCGTTATCTAATAAAATACGAACTGGTTCATTTTTATCAGTTTTCAAATCTTTTATTATTACTGAACAAGTTTGTAAAAATATATTGCAATGGGTGTTTTCGTCTGGTACCTTACTAGTGGAAGTGTTATCACAATGAGAAATGGATACGACACTTTTATCAACATTTACATTTGAATGATTTTCTAATTGGAAACAAATAGCCCTACTATGTTTTTTACCGCAACTATCACACATTTTGGTTTCTCCACAGTCCTTGATTCTATGTTTACATTTTAAACACAAAAAGCATCTTCCTTGCTTTTTTAGTAATTCTTTTTTCTCAGCCAAGGATAATGATTCACAGAATTCGCTATTATGCTCAACACTATTACAAAATATACATGAATTCTTGTTTACAGAAGCCATTAATTCAGCTGAAACATTATTTTGTTTATAACCTTTCGTAGTATATTGATATTTCGACTTAAATTTTGATTGTTTATCTGAAAATTTGGGTTTGTATTCATTCTTGTTATCATTAGAAAATGATTTTTTAGAATCTAAATCATGGATAGTTAATACCCTTTCTCTACTTTCAATTTCATTTTTAAGATAACTCATAAGATTATCTATATTCCACATTTCACCATTCTTTAGATGTCTATTAAATTCTAATGTTAAATCTGGAGGTATTAACTTCAATAATATTGGGCAAAGCAACCCACTGTATGTATCAGATTTTACACCCAACGACTCTAAATTTCGAATTTGTACTAGACATTTATCATACAAACATCTTAAACCATAAGTGTCAGAACTTTTCAAACATTTCATATTTAATAAATTATTTAAATGAGCGTGTACGAGCATATCATGTCTACCAAACCTTTCTTTCAAGAGCGATACAGCCGCCGCATAATTATTTTCTGTCAAACTAAATCCACTGATTGTGTTTGCAGCCGATCCTGCTACCAAACTTTTCAAATAGCTAAATTTCTCAACATCGGTAAGACTTGGATTTTTGTGTATAGCTGTTTCAAATTCATTCCAAAATTCCAGGAATTTATCTGGTTCACCAAAAAATCGACTTATTTGTAGTTTAGGCAGCTTTATTTTCTTGAATTCGGTAGAAACAGGACATGCCCGTACTGAATCAATATTATTAGCATTAACAACATTTGCATTTGTACTCAAACTTTTAATCTTGAAGTTTAATTTACATCTATACGATATCACTTTCTGATCGTATTCATCAATATTTAAAATTTCATTTTCAACATTTTTAGCATTTAATAAACTTAAAATGTTATTATCTAGCTGTTTAATAACACTAAATCTTGTATTTAATTTATCAAGTAATTCCTCAAAATATGTCACAGAATGTTCTGATTTCGAAAAATAATCATCAATATCTTCTATTAACTTATTTAAAAGATTTCGATGCGTGTCACGCATCTTTCTTTCCTTATTTTCATTCATTGTATAAAATAAAATACAACAAAAAGTCAACTCACCAATCTGTCATCAAAACGAAAGCATTTTTCTAATTGCGCAATAGCTTGAAATCCCGAATTCTTGCCGGTCCGATGCAACAATGTTACGAAATTATTCTATTCTATTAATTTTTCTCGATCAACAGTTCTAATATTGTGGTTCAGTGTAATTTAAATCTAGATCATTCACAAATCTTGGACGAAACAAAACATTTAATTACGAAAAAACATAAAATAAAAGTTTGAGAAATATTTGACATTCTATTACATCTAAGAATCTAATATCAACAACAAGATTATTTCATTTCAGTTTATAAAAGAATCTATACTTTAAAGAACGTCCAAGCTGGCTAAATACGATGCTCGCTAATTAGCCGGAACACAAACAATTACTATATTAAAATGACAAGCAGGAAATTTAAATCGAAAAAGAAGGAGTATGTCGCTGATATTAAATAAAATAGAAAAACAACAGCCCAAGCAAAATTACATCAAAAATGTATGCATATAAACTTCAACGAAAGCAAAATAATTTTTCCCTACAAACAAAATTATCCATCCATTATAAGAGAAACAATAGCGATTCTAACGCGTAAAAAATCATACGTTATGATATAAAATCATTCAACCTGCCAAAACTATGGTAGAAATTCCTGAATAGTTTCAAAAATTAGAAATAAAAATCCAAGTGAAACAAAGAATAACGTGCGTCATATGTAAAACTGAATGATGACGTTTCAGATCAACCCAGCAGAGACCATGCAATTTTGGAATATCGTTTTTAATTATTTTGAATCTGAATTGGTGATGAGTGAAACAAGTCAATTGTTGAATAAAATATTTTTCTATTTTCAAAATATTTCTTACATATTTTTAGCAATTAGAAAGAATAAAGATTTTGGTTTTAAAATTTTAATTTGTATACATGGGAAACAAGCTTTTTCTTTGTAAATTTTTAATGAATACTACTAGGTCCATTTGTGCGGCATTTTATTTGATTGAAAATTAATTTAGGTTGAACATTTGCTCAAATTAATTAATGGTTTTGGCTATTTCCATGCAAATTTGTTTGTCTGTTACACAGCTAAAACTTGATATGCTTGTTGGCCACTGTTATTTTCGAAAAGTTGTATCGTTTTATTCAATTGATGAGATATCTTCGACAAAATAAGTCAAATTTTTCCGATATAAAATTCTGGTAGCCAAAAATCGTAGTACATAACAGACAAACAAATTCGCATGGAAATAGCCTTTTGTATTATTTGGAAGTTATGACTTAAGTATTCCAGAAAGTGTGTCAACCACTTATCAAATGTTTATTGCAATTGTGTTTCTTCCTCTGAATTCGGTCAAAACTTGATTTCGCTAATCTTTAAATGCATTTTTCTGATTGGCTTTAGGTTTAATATCTTACATAGTCTTACAATAATTTTTAATAACGAGTAACAAAGATACACAAATAAGAATTGTTATTAAATACGGGTTATGTATTAACTTATTAGTTTTTGTTGTTCCTAAAAATTTGCATCCAAAGGTAAAATCATGGTTTGAATGTTTATTCCTCAAATATTAACAATGGTATTGTGTTATATAGTTATTAATGTGCCTAAAAATGAACGGGTATCTTTTGTTTCTATAAGTTAATGTTTTCCTTAATTTAAAATATTAGAGAATGATTCAGTGAATTTATTTCATATTATATTTTTTCCTCGTTGCATTGATATATATAAAATTACAAAAAAAAAAAAAAAAAAAAGAATAAAAAACAGAATAAAAAAATAACATTACTAGTTAAAAGATGCAATGATATATATATATATATATATATATATATATATATATATATATATATGTTTCAAAAGTTTTAAAGTGTTAAATACAAAACTGTGCATATAAATAATATATTAAATGTACTTTTTATAATGCAAAATATATAAAGATTTGGAAATATTAAGGACGAATAAAAGTTAAAATATACAATGCATATATATTCTCATTATCAGCCTGAATATATAAATTAAATTTCAGAGTATTACGAACGAACGGTAATAGGATATTGTATTTTTTACTATAGCTACTTACATTATATTTAAATAAATCGACTTTTGTCAAAAAATTTAAAACTGCTTATTTCTAAAGGTTCACGAAGAGAGAAACCGCTATACCAGATGTTACAAAAAAAAATTACTTTAAAGGCTATTATTAAAAAAAAAAAGAGCGAAACAGAAAATTTAAAATTACGAAAAGCCATACAATTTCTTTATTTTGAAATCTTTTCAACGCAAATATTTATTTAGTATTATTAGTAGCATATTAATCCTCAAAGAACTGAAATAACGTACCGTTATTGTAAATACAATAACAGAAAGAGTGAAAAAATATCGAACTATATTATAAACTACCGTAAATCGCGGTTTTACCCGCGTAATAGTTGAAATATGAGAAATGATATTTATATGTCTAATTTTTATTAGAAAAATTATACTTTATTAGAAAAAATCATACTCAAAAATATTGTTAATACGTAATTACATATCAAAATTAATCATCATATCAAATTCCAAGCGCACTGTTTTGCGGTTTATAATTTTTCTATTGGTACTGGCACCAACATAAAATGCTTATGTTGACACAAGGGCTTTCATCATTCATTTATTAATTTTCAAATTTGTTTGATATTTCCTAATATTCCATAGAACACTTAATTTAGAATGTTTCTAAAGTCTTTTATAAAAAGTTTGTTGTTCATGTCAGTCTGAGGTGATAGTGAAATTGACGTAAAATATATCATTTGTAGGATCAAGTGTTATCGATATAGATTCGAACCGTTACTTTTGGAATCAATTCATAATTTTCTGAGATTGCATTGAAATCGTATCAGAGTTTTTAAAACATTTTTCACTCCTTCACATCTTTTATTTAAATTTCGAATATTTTATCGATTGGTCTTAAAGAGCATTTATATTTTATAAATAATTACTATGTCATATTTAAATTTTCTAGCTTCTTCAGTAATACAGAAATCGTATTTTAGAACTTTTTTTTCTTGCAATCTTCTAGTGGCAGTGGCACCATCATAAAATATCAGTTATGTTTTAGCAGGTTCTATCACAAGTATTTTTCAAATACTATTTTAAATGGTAGCGTTTTAATTAAGATTGCATAAAAATCATAATTTAGAACGCTTTTGGCTCATTTCATCCCAAGCAACAAAAAATCGTATCGACTTCCGGTCTTCCGGATAACGTTATTCGGTTCATAATTTAAAATATTTAAGCAACATTTCTCCACTTGACCTCCTTAAAATATTTGATTTCCCCCTCTCTCTTGGTTAAAGGTTTTCCACTCTTACCCCCATCCCTACCCCCCCCCCCAAAAAAAAAAAAAAAAAGGAAATTTTTAGTTTTGGGGGACCTATCAGGATTTCATTCATAGTGCCAAAACGAAGTGATTCCCAAATTTTTCTGAATGGCCTCCAGTTGTTACAAAAAATCCTATTTTACCTCTAATATAATGATAGAAGTGGAAGTTTGATGTTTATAATTCTTTCTGTTTCGAGTGCATGAATAAAACGATCATTCTACTTGGCCATTACTTTATAAAATTTTACCTCATTGCTGTAAAAGCGCTAAGTTTGGCGTCTATATAGCATTGTGAAAGGAGTCGAAATATAAAATTCTCCGTTTCGCATTGTTATAATTTTTTTGCATTTCAAAAGGGAGAAGCATTTTCGAATTGTTTTAACTTCTGCAAAATACAATTACGCTCCATAAATAAATATATTGCAAATTGTCTGGTATTTTTTTAATTGGTGTCTCATTTAGTTCATTGTCGTAAAGGCACAAAGCTTGGCGCCTACAAATGATTACGAAAAAAATCAAAACATAAAATTCTCCGTTTTGCCTTATTGTAAATTTGTGAATTTTGAAAGTGTGTAGCATTCGTAATTAACTTCTGCAAAACACGACTGCGGTCTATATATAAACGTTTTGAAAATATTCTAGTGCCTCTTTTACATCATTTATGATTCGTTTTAGACTATTTTTTTTAACGAGCCATTAAAGAAAAAATATTTTTTATGCATAATAGTATTTTTATATTTTACCTTGGTTAAAAAATAGCAATAATGGAATTAATTAAACAGATTAAATATGTTACAAATATCATTTCTAAGCATTGATATTGATCGTACCATATAATAATTGATTAATCGACAGATCTCTACTATAAAACAACATAAAAATGCGCAAAGAAAATGTTAAATATCTTTAATTCCTTCATGACGAGAGTTTCTTGTTTAAGTTTTATGTTATGTCACCGATACAGAAGAGATTTACAGAAAGATACAGTACCAATACAGTAGAGATTTACAAAAATTATTCTGTAATTGAATTGCGAATGTGCTCTGATTAAATAAGGTAAACTTTACAACAAAATGTAATTGGTGACAATAATGTAGGATTCTGAACTCCTTAAGTGGCACCTACACCAATTTCTCATCCCAAAGGGATTAACACCTATCAGGGAAAAGCAAAATGATTTAATAAAAGTATTTGATAACAAGAACATAATTCAATTAGAACATAGTTTAATTCCAAAAATAAAGCATCATAAAAAACACAATAATGATGAACAAAAGTGCGATTATTTTAAGAATTTTATTCAAACAACTTAACCCCTTCGCGACGGAAGCCTTTTACGAAATTTTTAATGTTTTGTCACCGGTTTTTAAAATCAGAAATTTGTGCCTTATTGAATCAAGAAAATGCTCCGATTAAATAAAGCAAATTTTACTGGTCGGGATAAACAAGGTTTCTTAAGCAATTTTGCGGCACGTATACGTGTCGCTCTTCCACAAAGGGTTAAGTTATTATTCATCTAGTTTCAACACAATGGACATAAAATGTATTAAGTTGCACATCAAGATTTATTAAAGGATTTTACAGGAGAATATGATCATTTGTAACATCCTTATAATTATGATACCAATAGTTAATATACGATGCAATATATTTAACAGCGTTTTCATTTATCTTCAGATGATTTATGATTAGAGAAAATCTCAAAAGCTCAAGAAATTATGAACGTAATGCTTTTGAAAGCTATTTCATAAATCTTTAGATACATATGAAATGATAGTTTTGAATTAGAACATGCCAAATCTGTAATTCATAACCATCGAATATTTTATTTCTTTAGTGCTGGCTGATTTAGTGATCTTTATATACAGAATTTCAATTAAATATTATTAATTACGCATTAAGAATTGTTAAATAAATAATTCAGAATTTTAATTTCATGTTGGAAAACTTTAAAATAACTTGTTCTTTAAAGCAAAATGCACAGGTAAGAGAATATTTTTCTAAATATTCACATTGCTTCACGTTTTAATAATCTTAAGGCAGTTTTTTAATTTGAGATATGGATATATATATTTTTTTGTATATATTCTTTTCATAAAATCTGCATATGGAATTAATATTCAGGTATTTTGTTATTAAAAAAAACTACGCTGTGATGTGTTAGATTTTATCATTTTATAGTTCATATATCAGTAAAAATTTCTAACAAATGCAACATTAGAGCATCTAAAAATCTATAAATAGTCTTGTATAATACACATTTGAAAATTTTTTAAAAAATTAGGTAAAAATATAAATAGTTTAAAACGTTGTAGAAGTTTTTAAAAGCTATGTTTTTAACTTCCTTTCTATTTTTTAATAATGTTTATAATTTTACAGTTTTTTTCAAAAAATTTTGAACTTTTTAAAAGTGTTAATTAATTTTGCAGTTGTTCTTTTCTTTTCTTTTTTTTAAATGTTGATTAATTTTTCTGTTATTTTGTTTTTCTTTCCAAAATGTACTTTTATTTGGAAGTTTAAAGGCAGTAATTTCATCAATTGAATCATATTTTTTAAAATAAACAAAATTGTTAAAAAAGTAACTTGTCTGTTTAATTGTAGGTCATAATTCATTATATTTTGAATTTTAAAATATTAATAATTTTGCAACTGAAAATAACGTTTTCAAATAGAAAAAAATAGCATTTTTCACCTAGTGTTTTCATCAGACATTCTCAACGAATTTAACTTAAATGGCTTACAATTAAATGAAAAAAAAAAGAGTTCTAGAAATTGTCCTGATAAATTATTCGATTTAAGATTACAAATTATTCAAGATTTAAGAAACATTCCATAGTTATATATTTTTTGTTTCACAAAAATATATCTCTACCATTGTTTATTAAATGCTTGAAATCTTAATGTGCTTATATTGGAAGAAAATAACTAAAAAGAAAATAGAAAATAAAGAATAAATAACCCAAATTAGATATTTCCGTTTTTCTGCTTGGAATTTGAAACAATGAAAATCATATTTACAAATAAATGTAAACTTTAGAAAATACTTTAAAAGCAAGTTAAAATAATTAATAATAAAAAAAGCCAATTTGTTCAAAATATTATATAAATTGTGATCTCATAAATAATATTTCTTTATAAATTAAAACAGTTGTATAAAGTGTCTTGAAACAACGTAGTTTCTGTTAAATTTAAAAATAAAACAAATCAAAATCTGTAATAAAAGTAACGATCTGGCCGAAATTTTAAAGGAGGAACAATTCTTTGTTGCTAATCCTTAAATGAACCTCTTTGATACTTTTTTTTTCTACTAACATTCTTAATGATACTCAGCTCAAAGAATATTGAGAAATAAAGGAGGAGAAATACATTCTAGATGTTCTTCCAGATAACGATAAATTATTGATTAAACGAAAGTTATGTAGGGAGACGGAACATCTATGTTTCATTAAGATAAAGTGTTGTGTAAATAAAAATAGCATAAAAAATTAAGGTGTATAAGAAAATTAAGTTAAAGATTTGTAAAAGGCATTTAGATGTACTTGATTTTATAATTGAAATAATATAATAGATATTTTTCATACTTTTCAACTATTTTTCTTAAGGCTTGAATACAGAAAGTTCTTAAATATTTTAGTTTTGTTTATTACAAAAGTACTACCGTAGTTTTTTTTAATGAATTTACTTTCAATAAAGAGTATTCGATTTTACTGAATGTTAACAAGTAGATTTGGAACAAATTCTTTGATTTTTAAGCTGCCTTTTTAGGGTTTTGTTCATCTTACGAAACCTTATTCGTCTCTGTCTTCTGTCTATCTATTCATCACAGAGTCCGTACGCAAAAATTGTATAAGTCAGACACTTAGAATTTTGTGAAAATACAGCTGAATACCTTGTGTCGTACGATAAATCACAAAATTTAGAAAAGTTTATTTTATTTTAATTAAATCAATTTTAGCAATGTTATCCGTTCATTTTCACCATTTAAATTTTAAAAGAAAACTTAATTTCAACGTTTTATGTGTATTCATCATAATGTGCAGGTAAAGCATTTCACTATTAAACAGAAGGTTCTTAGCTCGAACCCCGAAGATGGATTTGAATTCCAAAAAATAAGAAAATTGAATTCCAAAAAATACTATGCACTGGCATGCATAATACTTTTTGGAATTTAATTTTCTTCCTAATTTAAAACCTATTGTGTTACATTAATAAGTCAACATTTTACATTTCATCTAAACATTTTTTTTCTTTTTAGGTAAATTTAAAATTTATTTATATCTCCCTTTTTTTTTTTTTTTTTTTTTTTTTGTATTTTCAAAACATATTTGGAATTTTGGATTTTATTGAAGTAATTCGATGTGAACATTTTAATTAGATTAAAATAAATAATTTCCAATCATTATTATTGGAAAATAAATTTATTGGTACTACCATTTTGTAACAATTTAATAATAATAAATTAACAATTTGAATTTATTAATTAAAGAATAGATTGTTTTGAAAGTGTATCAAACTAAACCCTATGTGCTGTCTGTAATCATACTTACCCACTTTTTTTTCTTTTTTCTTTTCTTTCCTTTTTTTTTTTTTTTTTTTTAACTTTTTTGTGGTTTTTTAAGAAGTGCTATAACATGATTAAAAAATAAAAATTAAAAATGACAGTTTATGGAAACCCTTATCATTTAGATATTTTCAGAGAACAATTAAAAATCAACAACCTCTATCGCCGATATCTTTATATTTGACTGGTTATTTTTGTATGAGTTGCTCCATATAATTCACTATAAGTCATGAAAAAAACTACGATATCGTTTGCATATGCGGAGATATAAAATATTTTATACCACATTTCATATTTAATAAAATATTTGTTAATATATTTTTATTCCAGTTGCATATTTCTAGTGCTTTTCGCCAAATGTTAAGAAGCATACATTAATTTTGGTTGAAAACACTGCAAAATTTAAGCAACAAATAAACAAGTTATTTTTGTTTGTTTGTTTTTTCTCGCTAAACATAATGTGCTATTATTACACAATTGACTACACATATTGTACAATATCCACAAATTTGTATGCTCTAACAATAAATTATTTCGAGCATTTCATTTTATAGGGTGATCTTCATATATAATATATTATTTTCAATATGGTAAGAATCTCTTATGTATTTATTTAATAATTTCACTTATGGTTTGTAATTACAACTGTCCAGATCCGATAGCACAAAAATATAAGGTATCGAACACAATGAAATAATCTTTTTTTTATGGAAGAGTAGTAAAAGGGGAATCTAATGATCCATATCTGCCGGAAGCGAAGTGGTGCATAATCTAAATATTAATAACACTAGTGGTTTATTCGTAGGTTTATCACTGTGGTTGCCATACAATTGATGGTATGAAATGATTTCGTGGAAAACACAATTAAAAGCCTACGAATAAACCACTAGTGTTATTAATTTTTGGCTTATGCACCACTTTGCTTCCGGCAGATATGGATCATTAGATGCCCCTATTACTACTCTTCCATAAAGTAAAAGGTTTTTTTCTTGTGCTGGAAACTTTAGGTTTTTCTGCTGTCAGCTCTTAGACAAAATGTAAGGAATTATTTCGCTGACAAACAATAGATAAGTAGAAAGAAACAAGCGTTTTTTTAACTCCGTGTTTTCGCAAAATTGCCGGGAAATATTGCAAATTCGGCAGCAAACTTTAGAAATTCCCAAAGATAAAAAACGACTGAATAATAAAATACTAGAGTCAAGTTTGAATTATATGTCTAGTTAATTAATCATTAACTAAATAGCAAAAGCAGGGAGCCACGTGCTCGCTTCTATCGAGGACCTAAACAATATTAACCCTTTGCTTACGGGGTTGGGATATATGTCGTCCCAGAGACTATTTCTTTATTGTTTTCGCACCAATTTTTGAGAACTAGTCCCTATCATAAACTAATACTAGTGTAATTTCACGAGATAGCTAATACGAATAATTTTTCTTCTAAATTGTGGTACGAATGAATATAAAAATAGTTGCCAGTTCTACTCCGTAATCTAAAGGTTAAGCCGAGTGACGCTCAGAGCAAGCAACGGTAGAAAGCCTTTATCAAGCAAGAAGCTCTCTCGCGCGCATTTTGAAGCGATCAAGGATCTCAATGGAAGGAGTCTTGGCAGGAAATATGCACAGGTAAGTATAATTTAATTAAAACAACATCTTCTTTTGTGTATCTATATTATAAAGGCCAAATGTATCTGTGCGTAACGCATACGTCATTTTGCGAATGGCAACACTTTCCCCTCCAATTTCGGTTTTGCAATTTTCGGTTGTGCAACTTTTGTACTTCTAAACATCGGATGTTTTTAATTTTTACACCATCGTATAGAGAAAAATATGTACTTTTAAATGCAATTTGTTTGAAAGCTGTATCTCAGTTTATTTTTGACATATTAATATTTTTATTATTTTCAGTACTGATTTTGTAATTGTGGCTACATAAATACGCCATTTTCTCTTAAAATTGTTAAAAACCGAATTGTGCGCATGTAAATTTTGAGAAAATAAAAATTATGACGGGTTTAGATTTCACGTAAAACTCTAAAATCGTGTCAATTTGATATTTTTTCATGCGCATTTATAACAAACATAAAAGCCTCAATTGATAACTTCATCTCAATAACTGATCTTTATTATGCTGAACTGACCATGATATATGCTGCTGATCTGACTATATAACTGATTTTATTTTGCTTTATTATTTTATTTTTACATTTGCAATTAAAGTTTAATTTTAATAATTTGGAGAAATGAGCTTTATAGAAATAGTATTTCTTTTCTTAATTTTAGCTTTAAATAATATTAGTTTGAGAGTTACACTGACTATTGTAAGATGCATTTTTTACTGTAGCGAATTTTGTAGGTTTATTTATAAATCAATGAAACAGTTTCTTCTTAAACATTTTCTTTCGTCGAAATTCGACGGGTTCCACCTTGTTTAGATAATATCCAAATAATAGCCAAAAGGGTATCTTATAGTTGAGCTCTGCCACACCCTCCTCATACAGCAGGTGCTCACTAAACTTAGTTCAGCATTCTTAACTAACAAGGAAGGTCTCCCTACTGGGCATACGCAGAAACTTTTGAAAAAATTCTAATTAAACTATTTATGTATGTAATAAAGGATCCGTCAAA
Organism: Maratus speculifer; assembly: GCA_964019185.1. Lineage (NCBI taxonomy): Eukaryota > Metazoa > Arthropoda > Arachnida > Araneae > Salticidae > Maratus > Maratus speculifer. The sequence goes on along the minus strand of OZ025297.1, from coordinate 132,356,498 downwards.
ATTAGTGGCGGAAACACATTAGAAATTACATAAAAAAATAAAACACTTTCCAATATTTGGCGTGAATATCGCGCGATTTGGCGAGTAGCATTTTTCCTCACCAAAAGCAAATTATTCAACGAAACTCAAAACTGCTAGATTTTTAGAATGCGTGTAAACAGTACTTAATGAATTTAAACATAAACAATGGAAAAGTTTAATGTATTGTATACATGTATATATATATATGCACATATATATCTTGTATTGCGTATATATACGTATTGTTTGTTGCTATAGCTTTTAATTTATCACTGGAAAAATCCTTTCATACACAAAAAATCCATATTGAAAAAAATATTTTCATACATTTAAAGGTATCCAAATTAAAAGTCAGTTGTTTCCATGGCAACGAAATTGACTTGGTAATGCTCAATTGGACTTTGAGCTTGAAACAATTTTAATGAATTTTAATTGTGAATTTCGTTTTAAACAGCAAATTTTATGGTTAAATATGAATATAAACACACATAAATATCGATATAACAAAATTATACTTAAAACACACTAAGTCTGGCAAAATTAAAGTTATTTAAATTATATTTACCTAAACAATTTCAACACTAAACTTTTTGTCCTTAAAGCGTATTTGACATAAAAAGCATTTATTCAAACTGTATTCTATCGCCAACCTATGATAAATCGCAAATAACGAAATTTTCAGTATTTTTTTACGGACGCTGTATGGAGGTTCCGCCAATTTTTTTACAAACGTATATATCCTCATGAGAAGAACATTCTGTAATTTTTCAGATTTTTCGGAGTATGCACGCATGGAGACCTTCCTTGTAAGTAATTTTGATCCAACGTTATTCGCTCTTGCTTAATTCTCCCCTCTGACTTTAATCTTTCAGCTAGTTTACTCCCTCCCCCCATCAATTCAACCAAATCTTCACAAGCTAGACCTTTCAAATTTATGTCAGTGTTTTTTAATTATCATTAATATACTATTTTATTAAGGTGTAAAGTGTTCAAATTTTCAGTCAAGGTAATGAATAAGAAGCCAATTTTAAAATCTGGTGTCTAAATTAATTAATATTTCTTGAATAAGTATTTAATTAGAGCAATACTCAGTTATGCTACTGTTATTCTGTCTTCTCTCCCCGTTGGGAATTAAATAAATTTCAACAAAAAACAAAGTAATTAATTAAAACAAAACAAAACATGGGGCAGAGTCAGAGATAATCAGTTTATCTCTAAGTCTGTTTTCTTACGGACACGTGTTGGTTCAGCTGATGACGAGTTGTTATTGTTGTAGCTCGAAACGCCGCCTTATTTGTTATTTTCATTTAATGGTGATTTATACAAAGTGTATTATTGTAATGTAATGGCATATTTTTGTGTGGCCCTGTAAATTAATACATAATAATGCAATAATGCATATCAAATCTGTTATGTTCGAAAGAGTATAACATAATTAAAAATAACAACAGCTACTTTGAAATAAAATTAATAAATAATATTATACTAGTATATAAAAAAAGGCCAGAAAATCTCATATAAAGAATAACAGTAATACTTCAAAATATCTTCTACCTTGTTTTTCATTTCGAAAAATCAAGCACATTATGGATATTAGAAAAAAAAAATTGTTACAATAGGTAAAGAATGTTTTAAAAATAAATACTACTGAGACAAAATATGTTAAACATTTAAAATAAATCACATTGCGTATAATATTTGTGCATGAATTTCAAACAGAAAAAGAAAAATAATGATTTAGTATAACAAGTTATTTATCTTTTGAAAGTTGCATATATAACACAAAATCGCATATTGATAATATTAATAAGAAAACTGCTACTAAAAATAAGACAAAAGTTTAGAGAAGAGAGTAATTTCTCTTGATTTAGCTTCGACAAAATCACACATTATCATGTCAAAATCACTATTATAAAATGAAAAAATATGCATAAATAAATAAATTTAGCGCAAACTTCGCAATATATTATTGATATTAAATAGAAAAATGATAATAGACAGAGAAAATTACCTAATAATTTCAAATGAAACACTAACAATTAAAACATTAAAAATATTATTTTCAAGCACAGAACTATCAATAATGAAATATTTAATTCAATAATAAATTCACCTCGATTCTTTTTTTTTCTTTGTGAAAATCGTTTGCTATATCACGCTTATCAATATAGAAAACAATTAGATTTTCATTTACTAAAATAATTTAATCACAGCTAACCTGATGGGCGCTGCGTTTCCGGGCACCTAAAAAAATTGCACAAAATGCAAAATCGCAAGAGAAATAGCAAAATATTAAAAAAAAAAAATCTATCCATAAGTTCTTATTAAACGTTATAGAAAAGAGAACAAAATGTACTATATTTGATTGGAAGATTGAAACTGAATTTCTTTTACTAATGCTAAAAAATCACGGCGAATCGCGAAAGAAAATAAAAGGGGAGGGGGCACTAAAAATAGTATATAAAGAATTGTTAAAATTTCAAAAATTGCAGACAGTAAAATTTATTTAAGATTAAAAAAGAATTTCTTTTGTAAAGTCAAAAAACTGCCACAAAGCCCCCACCCCCCCTAAAAAAAAAAAAAAAAAAAAAAAAAATCACAAAAATTTGAAATTTGAAATTTGCTCAGCGAATTCCGATTAAATTTAGCTGAAACGAGGACAAATTTTAGTACATTAGATTAAGAGATTATAACCGGATTCTTTTTTAATAACGTTAAAAAATTGCTTCAAAACTAAAAAAAAAAAAAAAAAAAAAAAAAAAAAAATTGGTTGCTAAAGATTAAAAAATTGCAGAAAAACAAAATTTATTACAGTGCTTTAACCTATTCTAAAAGGAATTTTTTCACAAATAAATTCACAGTTGAAGTTAATAACAAAATTCCTGTTACGAATGTCAAAAACTCATGTTGAAAATTGCATTAAATCTCGCGAAAAAATCAAAAATTGCGGATAAAGCAATGTAATGTATTACGCTGAAAATCGATACAAAGTTTTATAAAATTTACAACAAAATTTCCTATAATTAGGCTAAATTTTTTTTAAAAAAGCTTGTCTAACGAATGTCAAAAACTTGCAGCAGAACGCAAAAGAAAAATATAAATAACAATCGTTACAATCGTATGGAAAATGTCATTTAAAATAACTAAATATTCAAAAATCGCGGAGGATAAATTTTAATACATTTAGCTAAATTTTTTAACGTATAATTCCTTTCAAAAAAGTTAAACAAGCAAGTAAATGTGATATCAGATCGCACTGGGGGTTTCGTTTAATATCTCTTTCAAAAAACTTTATCCTTATTCTTACTATGTGTTATAAAGTTTAAAGCGATTGATCTTTAGGTTTCCCAAACTTAATAAAATTTAGAAAATAACTCCTAGTCGGACGACCTTCTCCTCCCCCTGAATTTTTCCAGCAAAAGGAAAAAACATCCGCATGCGGAAGTACCACTGTATTTGTAAAATCAATAATTTAAAAAAATTGTACTGCGATTATCAAATCATAATAATAATATTAAAATATATATATATATATCTCTTTTTATTTCCGCCTCACGTGGTTTACCATTCCAAAAAATTCAATTCTGTATTTGGTTTGAAGGAGGATTTCTTTTGAGACTTATAGCAACTGAGCTGTTGTCTCGAATGATCCAAAACTTGAGCAAAGACAAATATGATTCAGAATGAAGATAAGACAATTCTGGAATTAATTACCAAAATAAAAACTAATACACGTTTATTACGTGATTTATTTAATCCATTAATTTATGCTAGATACATAATAAATACATAATAATTTTTATATCTATTTAAACTTTGGCAACAATTAGAAGACAAATAAATAAATAAATAAATAAAAATAAAAGAGATTATATTAAAATAAATATTTTAATTAAAATAATAGTCTTTTTCAAACTTTTATGATTTGTTGTGTTACAAGAGGTATTCAGCGATAAGTATACAAAATTTGAATGCTCTGACTCGTATAGAATTTTTGTACGGACTCTGTGACAGTCAGACAGAGGACAAGGACGAATAGGGTTTCGTCAAATGAGCGAAACCCTAACAATCGCCGCAAAACTCGGAAAAACGATAAAGATCATTTAAAAATAGTTTTAAAAAATACAGAACAAGATTGAATATATTTTCCTAGAAGACAGTAACCGCATTTTTTCCTCAAATGTAAGAAAAAAAACCCGCTAAAAAATAAAACAAAATAATAAATTGTTTAAATAGCAGCTGATAAAATTCACTATATTAGGGTAAAAGTTTGAAACCGAACTAATCTTAGAAACGAAAGAAAGAAAAAAGCGAAATGACATAAAAATTCTAAAAATTGTTCTATGGAATTAAACTTTATTAAAATTTTTTTTTTATTAATCTTAAACGTTAGAATACATTTCCTTTTACTAATGACGAAAAATCAAGAAAGGAAATAAAAATAACCTTTCAAAAATCCCAGTGGATAAAATTTATTACAATGAGAAGTATAGCATTCTAACAAAAATTCACTGCCGAATGTGTATACATATATACATGTATGTAAAATCGGCACAAAAAACGAAATTATGCAAAATTTTGCTTTGAAAACCGCGGAGACAAAATTTAATATGTTAGTCTGAAACAGAATCCCCTTGTGAATGTCCAAATATCACCACAAAATACAAAAAAAAGGACAAAAAAACTGCAAAAATTTCTAAAATCGTGATGTACAAAATGTACTATATTCGACTAAAAGTGTAAAACGCTTCTTTCCGATATTAAAAACTGCAGCAGAATGGAAAAAATCCACTAAAAATGGTATCAAAAATCTCACTAAAAATCGTTTAAAATTAAAAAGTCGAGGACATTTTTTACTACACCAATTTAAAAGTTTAAAACCTAATCAAGAAGGAATTATATGTTCAGTATATATTACAAGTATTTTTTTTTTTCTGTTAACCAACTGATAATTAGACCAGTTACCAACATTTAAAAAGAACTTTATTTGGAAACTAGAAATGAAATTACAAGAAATCCCCCCTAATAAAGTTTATCATATTTCAAGAAGAAAAAGGAGGATTTTTTTAACCTTGGGAGGAGGGAAATAAACATTTTGTCAAATGGTGTATCGTTTCATGTGGATTTTTTTTTCTTCTAAATCGAATAACACCATCTTCAAGTCGATACGATCAATTTTTTTAAAGTTACGGCACGTTTGATGAATAAAATGGCAAAAATTATATTTATTCCCTCCACATACGCAGAAAACAAACTATATCAGAAAAAATATGATTAAAATTTTATTACAACCTGGGTTCGAGGGCCCGACTTAGATTGTGAGGGGAACTGGGGTAAACGTAATTCGGGGAGGTCCCCTTTCTACCTTTTGGAATTTTCTTTTTTTATTTAAAAGAAGTATCTAAAACTAAACTTTATACTAATTGTCTGTATATGTAAATTTCGTACCAAGTACTATTCGCATTTGTATACAGAATAGCACAAAAGAGATAACTTTAAGAAACTATTGAATACACTTTTCTATCGGTTATGGAAATATAAGAATAAGTGTGAATCATTAAAATGTAAATACATTTGTCATGTAACTGTTACATTGAGGGGAGAAGGGGGAGGGCATGAGGTTCGAAAGCTGAGGAGATATGAGAAAAGAGCCACATAAAGTTTAAAATAAACAGATAAATAAGAATTTTGGTGACTTTTGGACCTTTTTTATTAGTTAGGCATAACAAAAAAATTATATTTGCCCTAGGGGGGGGGCCTCAATCGGAAGACCCGACGTCCAATGCAGTTGCCCTGCATGGGCCTTACTTAGTCAGGCCCTAATTATAACAATATAGTATCCTATAACTTTTTAAAGAAATTTTTTATTAATGTTTCCTCCTAAGGTGATAAGTTAAAATCATCAATTATGACCAATTTTGAGCCTTCTTTTTTGTCATCTTGTAATGTACGTAGGTAAGCAAAGTAAAAATTTGCAAAGAAATATTTATGTCAACCAATTTATAATTTTTTCTATAATTATCAAATTAATATTCTTAATTAAAGTTGTGACCAAATTTTTGGTATCTCTAATATATAGATGTGAGCCATATCGAGTACCAAAATTTATACCTGCATACAATATGTTTTATTATATAGCACTCTTGAAAGAAAAAAAAACAGGTTGCAGTTTTAGAGGTATAGACAAACCAAAAATATGTGCTTAAAAGCTAAAAGCTTCTTCTAATTAATTATGTAATTTGTTTTAAAAAGCCAGAATTTTAAACCTTTCTAATGTACCAGTAATCACAGAGACGATATATTTTCTCCACTAAAAGAAACTAAGCGTCCGTGTTTTAATACAATCTTTTTAGAGCATCCCAATAGATCAGATCTAATCATCTACAAAATTTTTTAAAACTTCTGACAGTAGAAATCAGGGGGCACGGCAGTGCCCCCCGCCAAGTCGAGCGGGAAGCAAACACTGCCGTACCATCCTTTACTGGAACCATTTCGCCGCATTTTTAGGCCCTTATTTGAGAACCTCTGGATAAGACCAGAACGCTGAAATTTTCGTCAACCAGTAAGCTATAATCACATACTTAAAATCCAAAATTTCAAGTCTATAGGTCATGTAGTTCCGAAGTTAAGCGAAAGCAAAGTTTCGCATTTATGACACTCACTCACTCACTCACTCATGATCATCAGAATAGAACTAATACTTCCCATAAACTCAGAGAGCTGAAATTTGGTACAGAGTTAGGGATTTATGGCGACATAAAGGGAAAACTATAAAAACTAAGATAATCGAAGATCTGGAGTACCTGGTGACCCTGATTAGAAAACACAAGAGCCCAACCAAACTATTAGAGATCGACATACCGCCTTTACAAAAAATATTCAACTTGGTGGGCCTCTTCATTTGATGTCAAAAATTGAAGGTCTGAAATATCTAATGAAGAGCCCTCAGCTGGTCTTAGCTGTATTAGCAGTGGTGCAGCCAAGGGGGTGGTTTTGGGGTTAAAACCCCTCCCAGAGCTAAGAAAGATCGCTACAATTGCCGCTTATATGAATCAAAATCATACTTAATATTTAAACGTTTTGGCGTACATCAGATTCCGCCACTTTATTGAAGCAGATTTCATTTAATAAATGGATTCAATAAAATGGAAAAAATTCTACTTAAAACTGTGAAAGTGCATATTACATTGATTAGTTAAGTAAAAATTGGTTATTTGAACTAAATCAATTTTCTGAGCCGTATTGAGCCTCAATCGGACAGAGATATACTGTCTAACCGATTGATACTTCTGCTTTCGCATCCCAATGAAGGAAGGTTAATGGAAATAGCACAATGTTTGAGGGACTTACCAGAAGATACTGTTTGTTTAATACCGACTAGAAATATGTGTATGCAGTTAGATAATGTTAAGAGGGAGCTAAAGTAATGCTTAGGATAAACATTGATGTTAGTTTAGGTTTAGTGAATGGGTCTATAGGCGTTGTACAGATAGTGAGGTGGGACCCGGAAGATCAAACAAAGCCTAAACAATTGGTAGTAAAATTCGCTAACAATTTGATTCACGAATTATTACCTATTAAGTCAAAATTTGAGATCATACTCCGGGCATACGTGTACAGAGAACAATTCCCAATCTGTGTGGCGTATGCCCTAACAATTCACAAGAGCCAAGGTCTAAGTCTAAAAAATGCCCTCATGGACATTGGCACCTCCATATTCTCTTGTGGCCAAGCCTACGTGACGCTTTCCCGAGTAACCAATCTTCATGGAGTGCACCTCATAAATGTTGACTTCAAGAGTATAAAAGCTCAAGCTTCAGCGATCACAGAATACAACCCGCTTAAGCGTAAAAACCGCGCCGATCTTTCAGAAATTAAACCGTCTAAAAGAATAAATAATGAACGCGAATGGGCAATACGAAAAACTGTTGCTACTGCACAAGAGTCAGAACCGGAAAAAAAGAAAAGAAAGATTTGTAATAATAAAAAAACTACTCCTAAAAAGAAAAAAAAAGTGTCAAATAAAAAAATCTAATAAAATAAATCAATATGCCCACGTTTCTACAAAAAGAAGTGAAATCCCACCAAAAACATTCTGTAAAAAACTAGCCAAGTCTCGATGGAGCTGCTTGTTTATCTCTAAAAAGTAATGAAATCTAGACAAAGTCGTGCCAAGTCTAAGGTTCCTTACTGCGATTTCTTTATTATTATAGTTAATGTTGTGTGACTTGGCCGTTGAAGGGTACACAAGGGTACAAAACCAGGTGCTCCACGACACCATTGCACCAATTTGTCGTCAGAACCGCTACCCATTGACGATGACCCATTGACGTGTACCCTTCAACGGCCAAGTCACACAACATTAACTATAATAATAAAGAAATCGCAGTAAGGAACCTTAGACTTGGCACGACTTTGTCTAGATTTCATTACTTTTTAGAGATAAACAAGCATCTCCATCGAGACTTGGCTAGTTTTTTACAGAATGTTTTTGGTGGGATATTTTTTACAAAATTAAATTATGAAAATTTCGACAAAATCTGTAATAGATTGAATGTTTCGCCGCGCTTTCGCCCTTCTATAGCGCACTTTTAAAGTTTCCAAGAAGCCAAAAGTATGTTCTTACAGATGAATCTTCTAATCTATAGCTTATCTAGTTGTAAAGTGTATGAATTTTGCGATAATTCTTTTAAAATACACTGGCGAATGCAAGTCATTTCGCGCCGAACAGGAACAACATATCCTGCGTTGAAAGTAACTAAAGTCCGCAGTCTAACAAAATAAAACGTTAAGATATGTATTTTTTACAAAATGAAATATGGACTATTTTGACAAAATCGGTAAAATTCTGAGTGTTTTTTCGCGGTTTCATTCATTTTTGGTATGCAAGGACTCTTACAATCAAATTAAGCAGAAAATAAAATGCAAAATAGCAGACACTTTCAATTTAATACTTTTTTCACTTAAAAATATAAATTTAGATAGAATGGAGACTTAAGACACAAAATTCTATAAATTTTAGTTCAATTTAAAGGTTATTCATAACGCGCTCTTCTTAATAACTGGGAAAATGTAAAAACAACATCAAATATTTTGCGGCCCCAAATTTTCGCGGCTCTGGGCAAATGTCCGGCTCGCCCCCCCCCCCTAAGCACGGCCCTGTTCAGAACTTTTTTCTATGCAATAGCATAAGAAAATGACCATCTAGCACATTCCAAAGTAGAAAATTTCCTTTGCACATTCTTATCTCTCTTGAACGGTATCCAGCTGACGTCACACGGGGCTTTCTGCTTTGAAGGGGTGAGTTCAGAGTGGCGAGGGAAGTCTCCCCCTGGATTGGGAAGCATAAAGGGGAGCATCTCTATTCCTCTCTTGCAAAAAGTGCAATTATGGGGTTGCTGGAATAAACAACCTTTTCCTTCATTTCTTTCACGGTTTGTACAAATAAAAAAGCTTTTTTTTGAAAAACAAAAGGACTTTTTGAACAAAATTTTATGTAATAAGGTATAAAATCTATCCCTTATTGAATTTATTAGAAAAGTAATGATAACATATAAAAAATGAAACATAAAAACGATAAAAACAATCCTCTTTTAATCCATACGTACAACGAGTAGAACCCGTATCTCCACCTGTTGGTGTCTATTGAAAACAAGGGGAAATTTTTTAATTAAAATTTTTAAAAAAATGGTGATATATTTCATCGAAAAAACTATACCACTTTTAAGATACGAGTCTCATCTTTCGCCAAAAAAATTTTTAAATCAATCACTGCAATAGCAAATGCGTTATAGTGGTTTTTAGAATGTATCATAAGCAGTATATGAGAAGATAATACTGACGGTTACCCTTAAACTGGTGTATGGAAAAGAAATTCCTTGATAGACTTTTATCGTCTTGCTAAATGAAAATGTGTCATTTTTAGGTATGTATAAATATTATTTTTTTTGTTCCTAGCGTTTCTTGACAGGTGCTTAATATTATTGTTTCCCTTTGACTTTCTGTTGGGCCCCTAATTATTAATTATTCTCCTTCTGAAATTGACGTTGATAAAAATGATATAATATATTATATCTTATCTTTGTAATCCACTGTATATATATATATATACATATATAAAATCTGTAATGTTAATGAATTTTTCTAGAAAACAGGGATTCTAAACTTCAACTTTTCATGTAAAGGTAACAGCAAAAGCTCATGTAACCGATTCAGTTACAATAATATTCGTTGTTACTTTCACATAAAAAGTCATAGAAATCCTAGTTTCCTAGAAAAAAATTCAATAACTTTACAGATTTAGTTTCATAGTGTACAAAGTAATAGAAGAATCCAAGAAGTATATAATTAAATATTCGACAAAAAGCCAAAAATTGAAAGTGTTCGGTTTTATAATTTTGTGTCTTACTTTAATTGATAGCTGTATACACTGTTAAAAATTTTGCTTTTGTTTGAACGAAATCTTTGTGCTCAGTAGCTGCTACTGCAGGCTGGTGAAATCTTAAACCAGTATTCAGAGTTCCTGTTAACCCTTTACGGCGCGGACAAATTCTGTTAGTAAAATGAGAAATTATCGACTAATACCGAAATTTATAAACGATTTTTTTAAGAAATCAAAAAGTCCTTAATTTTAGCTTTTATGTAAAAGCAAGATTTTATTAAAATATTACAGTAAAACCTCCAAATAACGGACACCTCGGGAGTGAGGAAACTGTCCGCTATTCGGAGGTGTACGCTATTGGGAAAAATCTCGGAGATTCAAAAATTGGTAAGAAATGCTTAAAGTTTCATTAATTGACTTTTATATGTCCTAAAATTCTAATATATGATTAATCAAAAATTAAAATTATTTTTTAAGCAATAAAATTGAAATAAAATGATACATTGCTTTATGCACTGTTTGTTGCATTCATACGAAAAAATGTATTTATAAAGTTTCCTTTAGCATTTAAAAATTAGAATGTATTTTTTTTTTCTATGTGAATTTTTTACCATGTCAATAGTTTTAATTTTTCTGAATCATCTTTAAAATAAAATGTGTTACTGCTGACTGCATTTTGCCATTTCTTAAAAACATAAAATCTCAAATCTTCCGGAGGAGTGCGGGGGGGGGGGGGGGGCATTGTGATGCTCTGGCAAGTAATGTCCCTCGGACCATCCCCTGAATTTAATACTGTATGTAGCATGAAAAGCCTGGGTGGGATGCGGCCCATTCTCTACATTTATCTGTGATCACAAAATTTCCTGGTAAATTTAAGAGATTTTTTTACTTTTTTTCTTCGTTAAAAAACAATTTCTCATACTTTATCACAAAAATTACTGTCCGCTATTCGGAATGTCCGTTATTCAGGGGTTAAATATACAAAAATTTAGATTTTGGGAGTGGGGATCGGTAAACTGTCCATTAAATAGAGGTGTCCGGTATTTGGGAGTGTCCGTTATCGAGGTTTTACTGTATTGGTGCCAATTGCAAGTTTGGAATTAAAATTTGGTGTGTCCAGGCTGGACACACTGCGCCGGAAAGGGTTAAAGCATAGTTCCAATAGTTGGAATGAGGTTGAGTTAGGTAACTCAAGATGTTGGTATGAGATTTCACTATCTTATAGTGGCAACTACTGAACACCAAAATTTCGTTCAAACTAGAGCAAAATTTTTAACAATGTAGCGCATATATTACACTCCGAAACCAAACTACAAAAATAGATTTACTATATCAGGAGAACAGATATTATTTCAAACAAATTATTGCCCCACCAGTAGCCGAGAGGTTCGGACCTCTCAACTGGTAGACGGCAGGTGCTGGGTTCGAACCCAATCGCGGCTGTCGGCCTAACCGTTCGGAGTTTTCGTGGTTTTCTTCGAACCTTGCGTAAATACGGGTTAGGTTCCCTTAGAAAGACCCCCACGAAGGGCACTCCCCCCTGGTCCTATATCCCTAGCGTAGATAATCGGACGTCAAAAATCAACCAACCAACCAAACAAATTATTCTTTCAGTATTATGATATTTCGTATAAATGTAATAAGTTACAACAATACGTAATTATATAAAATAAAAGAAACAAATTTGAATCTTTTATTACAATTTTCTCCTTACAAATATCGTTTCTTGAATTTTTAAAATTTAGTTACAATTATTTAATTTCAAAATAATTAACCAATTAAATAATGATTAACTATAGGATATATTTAGAAACAGTTACATGAACTGTGACTTTATATAGGAAGATTTTAGAAGGAAAAGAAACTTCGTAAAAAGTTTCTAGAAACAACAGAATTCTTGAAATTTCTAAAATACAAAAGCCTAAAAGAATTTCTCTGTAATAAAAATAACGATTTTACCGAAACTTTGAAAAGCAAAAATTTCTTTTTCTCAAACCGTAAACGAATTTTCTTGGAGAATTTTTGATACTTCGTTTGTTGTTCAATAGTTTATTTTTATTATTTTCTTTTTTATCAAACATTCCTAATGATGTGGAACTCAAAGGACATAGAAAAAAGAAATAAACAATATATTTTGAAGATTCAACCAAGGAGTTATAAACTATTGATTTCGGCAACGCTATATTGATAAGTATATTCCGTTCACCATAGATAAAATATCCTGTTCTTAAGAAAAAGTGTTAAATATTTTGCCATATAATAGGAATTTCAATTGAAAATTATTTTATATTTAAAGTAGTCAGGAGAATTTTTTAATAAATATTCATCAATATCTTCTTTGGTTAAAGTAAATAAATTATTTTTAATGCTGCCATAGTGGAACATAATGCAATGTAAAAAATAAATAAATAAATAAATAAAAAATAAATTCTCATATATATATATGTATATATATATATATATATATATATATATATATATATATTTAAAATTATTTAATATTTTAAATTCTTAATTCGTATGACATCTTCAGGTCTGTACGAATAATGCACATTAGTTTTAAGAAAAATCGCCAGTATTTTCGGAGGGGTAGCTATAAAATAGAAAAATAATAATAGATTCTAACATAATAAGATACATTTCCAACTGGATTGTAACTAATCTTTATATTTCAGTGTTTAAAATATATTCTATCAACATCTAATAAAATCAAAATTTCAGCTTAGATTCTATTGCGTGTGAAATATAGTAAAATATGCAGGGAGAAAACTCTATCTATTGATACCTAACCAGTAACTAAAAATTCAACAAAAATCGAACTCAAACAATCATTTTCTTGGAAAATTCTTCCAATTAATGGCATTTAATGGCAACATATTTTTCTTAATAGTTATAACTTACTTCTGAGTTATTGATTTTCAAAATATGAATGATGTGAGGTACTGTAATTATTGATCACATTTATGAAAAAAAAAATTATATTTTTTAAAACTTTTTCATGAAAATTTTTAATTTGCCTCTACCATATAAAACAGCACATAAAACAATGCGATAAACAAAATATAATCTTTATCAATATAAAATACAATGGAAGCGTTTCGATCCGGAAGTTTTAACAGATTGTCATCTGCCGAAATAAATACCTGTCTGTGAGGGACAAATTAATATGGGAACTGAAAAGTAAAGAATAGTGTTTAAAAAGAATGCGACAGATGGTTGTGACTAAAAGGAGCACTATTAACCCTGTTCCCTGATGGACACATGCTTACTTCGGCTGATCACGTGCTGTTAATATTTCCATCCTGAAACGCGTCTAGTGTATTTAATATTCATGGTTATTTTTACAATTTTTGTACAATTTATTTATTATCTCTACTGTACTTTCAAAAATTAAAGTACGAGAGATAGATTCAAAGCGTTGTAATAGTGATTTGAACCAATAGGAGGCAGTTAATTTGATTTTAACCTTATATCATTTTGCTAACATACACCCTATAGACCATGTTTATCTTTATATACTGCACATTTTAAAATTTTACATACATGGTATAATTCCTTTATATTTATCCATTTAGTGGTGCATAAGATACTAAATAAATTTAGCAGAATGTTACAAGTAAGAAAATTCATGCGTTAAACATAGATTATGAAGCACTTTCAATACTTCTTGAAATCTTTAGCAAACTTCGTTATCCAGGAAAAAAAACGTATCATTGTCCATATCCAAATATGTATTCCAATACTTTTGAAAAGCCCTGTATTTGATCTGTCGGCCAATATATAGACTATATAATGGTAAAATTTAGTTTAGCAAGAAAACGCCTAAGTGTTTGAAATTTTAAATTCATCAATTTATACTAATAGATGGAAACATACTTGAATACTTTTGTTTACCCCTGTAAAATACATAGTACCATTAATGCACGAAAGTATTTTGCTAAAGTTTAATTTAAAAAAATTCTCTTTAAAGTATTTAAATCAAATTTCCAGAAATTATCGTTCAGAGGCGACCATTTATCCAGTACTTTGTGTGATTCTTTATATCATTTTATCTATATTCTACAAACATTTCTTAGTAAACTAAATGCAGTACAACGTAAAAAGGCTTAACATAGTTAAAACTAGTCGTTGGGGGCCCCCGTAATACTTACCCATCATGGATATGTATATGAAAATAAAACATGTGAAACTATTTATACAATGCATTGCAATTCATAAACAAAATTTAAATATTGTTAATATACATAGTAATGCTATATTAAGGAACTGCTGATGTACGAATTTCGACAAATTATATAAAACGCCAAACTACTCAAGTAGTACCGAACTGCGTAAAAGAAACATCCTTATAACTCCAAAAATATTAATTCTATTAACTAACAATTAACTGCGTCGAATTAAGCGTCTCATTTCCAATTAAAGTATACTTCTGAATTGAAATTTGAATGAAATACAGGGTCATGAAAAATCGAAGAATGTGGAAAACAAGATTCCAAATATCTCGGCAACTAATAATCCGATGGACTTCGTTCTATATGCAAAATGTGTGTTATTTTATTGACTTTTACGTTCATTCCTTCGAACAAAAAAAATTCGAAAATTTTTATATACCTTTCATCAGAACGAATTTTTCGAGAGTCCGAAAAAATAGTTCCGGATAATCGAGGTTGCTGATATTAAATAGGGTTAGTCCCATTCTTACATACTAACTACATACAAAATTTCAAGTCTCTATCTCAATTTGTTCGGGAGATAGAGCATTTAAAGACAGACAGACAGACAGACAGACGGACGGAAATTTTTTTTTCTAAAAATATGTTTTTAGGAATCTCTACTATCTAAAACGTGTAGAAAATTTTTTTTCGATTTTCAAAACGATTGCAAGACTTACCCTATACTACGTATGATGGGTAAGTAAAATAAATCACGCTCATATTCAGTAACCTTTCCGAGATCTTTTACGTAACCCTGTATATCTAAATTGTGTAACAATTAGTATTTATATAAATCATATAATATGCATTCATCTAATGAAACTTAAAAGTGTGTATCATAATTAAAATAATGCATTTCATGATCTAACAGCATCCATAATATTCAAGATTTCGGATGGATTATACTATTTAAATTTTTTGTGTATCCCTGTAAATGCTATGCACTACGTATTACGCATGAAATAACTCATATATTCCTCAGCAACGTATAATATTTTGATTATATATGAAATTATTTACCACAATTAAAATATGTTGCAAACAATTCTACCCTTTATTATCATGTATTGGAATTCTTTTGTGTGGCCCTGTAAATGAATAATAACTTTTCTTTTCGCTGAATAGTTTACAAAATACATATTTTAGTGCACTTCGGAGGAGCATATAAATTTGAAGATTTTTGACAGGGTGTAACACCTATAAAATTCATTTGAAACGATTTTTCCCCATATGCCGTAATTTAAAGGAAACATTTTGATTGTCCCTGTAAAAAAAACTAATCGTGGCAGAAACTTCATTTTCAATAGGGTTCTTGCTCAGGTAAACGTTATTCACGTCCAAAAATTTCATGACAACACTAGTATATCTGCGAGAGTTAGAGCGCGGACAGACGGACAGAAGCCCAGACAAACCGAATGCATAAGCCTTTTCAACTTTGTTGGAAAGTGCTAAAAAACAGAGCTGCCAAGATATATGAACATTGGGAGAATTTGCATATTTTTTAAGTTTCACACCATTCACATACGGTATTGTAATAAAATTTAATAAATGAGCAGTGCAACAATGCAACAATTTATCTATGAGTAATTGCTATTATTGACAGTTTCATTGAAAACTATAGTTACGCGCTTTCTTTGTTCGTATAAACCTTGATTTCGAAACTAAAAAACAAAATGTATTTAAAAGTTTCAGAAATTCTATTCTCTTTTAAAAATCTTTTGGTTGGTCACCCATAACAACAAACTCACTTAAATAAGAAATCTAGTTACAATAAATGGAGTGTCCCTAAACCCCATACTCTAAAAAACACAATGCGGTTCATGAAAAATCTGAAACCTGTGATAACGAATTTACTGCGATTTGAAAGACATCGAGTTAAATTGTTTTTTTTAAAAGTTTTTTTAATAAGTTGAAGATAATAAAAATTAAATTAAGACAAAGGACACAAAATAAAGGAAATGAGAAAATAAAGAGCAGCTTCTAGAATTAATCAATTATCTTTTTGTAATGAAAAGAAATGTCACCAAGGAATAAATGTTAATTAAAAAAAGTCTCCTGTGGAAATGAAGGTATTTTTAAAGTGCTTTATTCTTCTTTTTATTTTTACTGCTATCGCTGTTTTTATAAATTTGGATTGTTTGATTATGTTATTTAGTTCATCTTTTCAATGTTTCTCGAATTCACTCATAAATAACTTTTCTGAAAATAGTTATTTTTATATTAAGTAATGCAACTTTTATGCTATGTTAATGCTCTAACTAATTCAGGTACATTATTTCATTCTAAATAAAATATTAATATGCTTAAAAGTTACAATATTTTTTCCATCTCTTTTACGCATTAGGAATTCCAGACTAATAGCTCTACGGAAAAACACATATTTTGAAATTCCAATTTAAATTATTTTAAAAGAATATAATGTAGATAATTTTATCGCATGTTTAATGAATTGGAATTCCGAAAATAAAAATTATCAGTTCAAATTCAGTGTTGCGATAAATACACTCATTTATAATAATTAAATATAAGAGAACGAACGTTTTCAATTCCAAATTTTCATGAATTTATCGATCAGTAATTATCATTAATGACAGTTTCACTAAAAATTATTGTTAATCTCTTTCTTTGTTTTCATAAACCATGATTTCGACACTAAACAAAGAATACCATTTAAAAGTTTCAGAAATTCTCTTGTTCTTTAAAAATCTTTTCTTGGATCATCCAAAAACACAACAAAGTAACTCAAATAAGAAATCTAGGCACAAAAAAGGAATTGTCCCTAAACCCCATACCAGAAAAAGCACAATGCAATTCATGAAAATTCTGAAACCTGAGATAACGAATTTACTGCAATTTGAAAGACATCGAGTTTAGTTGTTGTTTTTCTGAAGTTTTCTTAATCAGTTGCAGATAATAAAAATTGAATTAAGACGAAGGACACAAAATAAAGGAAATTAGAAAATAAAGACCAGCTTCTAGAATTAATCAATTATCTTTTTGTAATGAAAAGTAATGTCACCAAGGAATAAAAGTAAAGTCAAAAAAGTCTGATTTGGAAATAAAAGTATTTTTAAAGTGTTTTAATCTTCTTTTTCTTTTTACTGGTTTTATTGTCTTTATAAGTTTTGAATGTTTTTTATATTAGTTAGTTTTTTTTTATATGTTTCCCGAATTCACCCACAATTAACTTTTCAGAAAATACTTATTTTTATATTAAATAATGCAACTTCTATACTGTTACATTATTTTGTACTATATAAAATATTCGTATGCTTAAAAGTTATGTATATTTTTTAATCTCTTTTTACAATATGATATCAAAATTAATAAGTTTCTTGCATTAGGGGAGATTGGGGATACTTGAGCCACCCCTAATATCTCTACAATTGGTAAATATTTCTTTCTAAAACTGGCAATATGTAACATATTTAAAGTTCTGAACATATAAAAAAGAAATCAAATATTTTAGTACCATTTTGAAGTATGGTGATTAATAATTGTTTTTTCCCTATCTGAAATAAATATTTCGGTGCATGTTTTTTTTTCTAAATCAAAGTTTTGTTTAAAGTTACAACAATATAGATAAATTTAATAAGTATAATTCAATTGTATTTTGAATCGAAAATAGTTCAAATAACTGCATGCTTTACTTAGTAAAACTCTGATAAACAAAAACTGTGGTAATGGGGATACTTGAGCCAGTGTGTTTGGGGATACTTGAGCCATGGCTCAGCCATCCCCACTAGTAAATTAGACATGGGGGAAACAAACAAAAAATAAAATAACGTCCCTATATTTACTAAATTTTTTTCTGGATAAAAGGGAGAATAATTTTTTATATATTTTTTCTTAAAGAAATAATGACTTAGAAAAAAATCATTAAAAATGTATAGTTTTAAATGAAAATATCCATTTTATTTTTCATTTTGACTAACAAAATAACCTGTCTAGATAAATGTAATCATAGTGTACAATTTAACTCTTATTACATTAAAATAACTTTTTTCAACTGTTTTGCAGGTCATAATCTCTAATACTTTAATTAGTTAAGTACAACATATTAAAATATTTATTTTTTAATAGAATATATTAAGATTAATATTTTATATTGAAATTGTAACTATTGCAAATATTAAAATTAATAAAAAAAACTATTTTGATGTGCCAATTCCAAACTATCCCTCTATCTCAAACATCTTAATATTTCAAAGAGTAGTACACATGTCAATATTTCAATATTATTAGTTAAATAATTTATCACCTTTGATTTCTATCTGAAATTTCTATTTCAGTCAACAGATGGAAGTAAAAACGAGGTAATTTGAATCATGGTATTTATTAAAATCAACTTTTTCTTATTATGTTGCATTGAGCTGTTTTCAAATAGCCCGATTAACACGAATCGAATTCTCGTCGCTGCACGAGCCGCTCATGGACAATAGAACAACGAAATAAGAAAAAATTACACAGAAATCGCTATGATAGTGTCACCTCCCTAAGGAATATTTTTAAATTCAGAGTTGACCTGCTAGTGACCTTCCTGATGTGCTGTCCAACGCCAATAATATGCCAAAAAATTGGTTCTATTCTATGCATATCTTTATACAGTTTTCCGTAGTCTAATAATGAAAAAAGCACATAAATCGATATTAAAATCCCCCCTCCCCCTTTCGGATTTTTTTTTCTTTTTTTAGTTTAGGGAGGAATTGCTGGCCAAGGCCAAACACGTACCAATTTTGTTTTACTATTCCATACCAAAATTAATATACTTTTCGACGATATTTGAAATGGTAAAAAAATTACAGGGCCTTCGACCTGCAGAATATTTCTAAATGGTTAGAGAACCTGTTTGCCGCAGCCGAAAACATATACAAAAATTTTAGTTCAATACTGTGCATAACTTCATTTACTTTAGGATTGTAAAATAAAGAAAATGGTACATACAATGCAATTATAGCGCTCCCTTCGGTCGGATTTTTTTTTTCAATTTCAAGGAGGATTCAACAGGGAGAATGACAAGAGTAAAAAATATATTTTAAAAAAACATTCTTTTGATTCCAAGCTTAACTTCAAACAGTTGTCGATGGTATAATATTGGAAACGAAACAGAAATCGATATTACAGCACCTGCTTCCGGTTGAATATTTCAAAACTGAAGGAATACCAGCTTGCTATTGCCAAAACAAGCACAAACTAGTCGGATATGGCAATCCCACAATTTTCTTCTATCTCATGCATTCTAATATTTCAAATTCGTCACCACATTTTAAAAATCCAATGACAATCTATGCTCACAATGAGGATTCTAAGAGCATGAAATTCCGTTCTTTAGCTCTTGAAATAGGACTATTGTGAATGTCCTGAAAAAATGCAATATAAAAGTTCCACCTCTTGGGCGATTTATACCAAAACATAAACAGCAATAATATTTAACAAGCTATAAGTGCCATTGTGTTTTTTTCTCTGTATTTTTCATCATTTCCCTTTTTTAGACAGTAGCTTTGTCTTGCCCTGGTATGTTTTCTTTAAACTTGTACGGTTTTCACTTAATTAAACTCATATTTAAACAGTAAGTACTACTTCAGTTACTTAGTAGTTTTTATAACTGCTATTATACTTTTACATACAGAATTACTTTATTCTTACTCTTAAATGTAACTTTTTCATCTTATCCTTTACTTGAATTCCATTTATTTTTTCTTAAATTATATAATTTAAAATTTCATCTATTTTTAACAGTTTTTTCTTAATTCTTGTTTTCTTTTAAATATTTCCACCTGAAGATATATATACTACATTCTAACTTATACCTCACACAATAGCAAGACATTTTATGTGTACAGTGTGCGTGAAGTTGACTGCGGCGTAGAAGATCCAAAAAGATAATTACTTGTTCAGTATTTCTGTTAATGCGGCTGTAGACTCAATGATTTTTCTAGATCGAATCCATGAAATTTTTTCTGTGAATTTGAATTGAAAAAAAAAATGATGCATCCATAACGAGGAGAATACATTTAGTATGAAGCATCCATCTCACGAACAATTAAATTTTATCTTTAACTAAAACAGCTATTTATGTATGCAGAAAAATTAGGTTTTCAAAAATTCTGTTTACTAAGTTTTAAGTAAAACATAAATAGCTCTCAAGAAACTGTCTCTGGTTAGATATGCATTTCTGTTATTTTATTCTCCTAAGAATTCGAAATTTTTTAATCATGTGAATTACACTGCAATAGCGTTATTAGGAGAAATGCAAAGCTAAAAATAAAATGAATAATTTAAAATTATGATTCATGTTTATGCAACATCATTTAAAAAACACGAGATTCAAATAAGTATAATAAAAAATAAAATTTTCTATACATAAGCTAGTATTTTTAAATTATGTGAATACATTTTTACTACGTTTTTTACTCCATATATTTAACAAATTACCATAATAAAGCTCGTATACATGAAAAATGAATGGTGAAGAAATGTTTAAAATGTTGTATGTTTAATATAATTTGTAAGACATTTCTAGCAATATCTCTGTTATTCTTCAAGTTAAATAATTATATATATTAAAACGATAAGCTTTTGGTTTTCATTATAGCTAAAAACGGTCTCTGCGCATGCGCGAGCAAGTCTCCGTGTCGTCCATGTAATTCATTGACGAGAACGTTTCACCTTAGAGAGAGATAAACATGATCACATCATCGCACGAAGTAACAACCTTTACTCCATGTATCATCGTCTGAGCGCATGTCGCACATCGTCAGAGCGCTGTGCTCCAATGAGAGTTCAGTGTGTACAGACGACATTGGGTGCCTAAAAACAGATAAATGTAGATTGATTTTTAGTTAGGAGTTACGATCTCCCACGCTATATGCTTCTCTTACGCTTTTGCTACCTGTCCTGTAATAGTAAGTTATTTATCATATTTATCCTTATTTATTTATTTTCTGTGTGCATTTTAGTTATGGATCTAGCGTCTTACAATTTTCGTGAAATTGAACCGGATGGTAATCGCTGGTTCAGAGCGTTGTCTGTGTTCCTGTATGATACAGAAGATCATCACCCTCTCGTTCGCCACGCCATTGTAAAACACGTTGTTGACAATTGGGATGTTTATCATCCGTTTATTGTTGGTGATTTTTCTTACGGCGTTCCTAATAATCATGTTGATGATTATATTAGGATTATGCCAAAAAACCGTACGTATGGTGGACACTTAGAATTACATGCCGCAACAGCACTTTTTAATATTTTTGTCACACATTTTAATGCACAAAACGGTAATGTCATAAATTTGGGTGTAAATGCTAGAGGTAAAATAGAAGTAAATTTATTCTATGATGGAAATGGACATGAAGGTCACTTTACAGTATTACTAAAAAAAGACAAAAAACGGAACCTGGTTGAATCATCTCCATCCAAAAAACAAGAAAGGAAGGAGCAAAATAAAAAATATTATGCTAATAGAAAAAAGGTATAGGCAGATAGAAAAAAGTTACAGTCAGATAGAAAAAAGTTACAGTCAGATAGAAAAAAGGTAGAGTCAGACAGAAAAAAGGTAGAGTCAGACAGAAAAAAGGTAGAGTCAGTTTTAAAGCCATATAAAATTCAGAATAGGTGTGCTGTTTCTGACAACATTTCAAATTTATCTCCGTCCAACTTAGGTAAGTTAGACAACGCATGTGCTTATTGTAATTCATTGTATTTTTCATAAGAAAAGAATTCAAATGGCTCATTTAATTTGTATTGTTCTAACAAAAAGTTCAAACTGCCCAAATTTCAAATTATTGATGACATAAAAGATCTATTCACCGAAAATAGTGATCTGTCGAAAAACGTTAGGCAAAATATTGGGCAATATAATAATGCTTTATCCTTTGTCTGATTTGGTGCCAATATAAAATTACCTCCTGGTTACAGTCCTTATTGCTTCAAAATTCTAGGTGGTAACACCACAAAATTTCCCCTTTGTATCCAGAGAATTCGACCGATGCTTCTTATGGTCAATTGTACATGTTAGACTTTTCTGAAGCAAACGAAATTAGATTAGAAGAGGCTGAGAATAGTTCTATTAGAAAGGACATTCTTCAGATAATAAACCTTAAATTAATTAAGTGTAATCCATATGTTAAGTGCTATAAAATGATGCATCAAAAAACATCTGAGGAACGTGAGCTAGCTTTAAAAGAAAACAGAGTGCCAGTTGATTTTATTATGCGCTTTTATCATGAACCGCTATCAGATCCTCGCCGTTACAACGAACCAACATGCTCAGAGGTTGCAGCTGTTTTTGAATCTAATGATGATATTCCACCATCTCATAGGTACATAAATGTTTGTTCTAAGAATGGTGGACTGAAAATTCTACTTTTGATAGTATGCATTGTGATCCAATGTCATATGTACTGATTTGGCCATGCGGTGAACCAGGTTGGCCTATTTCAATGTCAGCGGGGGGAGAGAGGAAAAACTAGTGGTCGTCAAAATATTTTTATGAGAGAATATGTGTCTTATAGACTTAGGGTTCGAGGATGTCCTCCTAAGTGAAATTTCAATCCGATAATTAATGCTGGCAAATTAACTCAGCAATTGATAGTTGATTATTACTGTCACATTGAAGGTGACAGATTAAAATTTATCAGTAGTCAACAGACAAAATTGAGAGTAGACACATACGGTGGAGTTGCAGATGCTCTGTTTGCACGTGCTGATAAAGAAATCTTACGGGCGGGGCGGATTGTTATTTTACCTTCTTCTTTTACTGGTAGTCCACGAAATATGATTCAAAACTATCAGGATGCCATGGCAATGGTCATAAAATTTGGCAAGACTGATATTTTCTTAACGCTTACATTCAACCCTTTATGGCCAGAAATAACTAACAACATACATCCTTTTGAAACTGTTAATAACAGACCAGTTTTTACAGTTTGTGTTTTTCATTCAAAAATTAAAGAACTTTTGCATTTGATAAATGAAAAAAAATATTTGCCAAAGTACAAACATACTTATATACGGTTGAATTTCAAAAGAGAGGTTTGCCCCATGTGCATTTATTATTACCTCTTAAAGATAATTGTAACTTTAGAGAAATAGCAGATATAGATAAGGTTATTTCTGCAAAAATTACCGACCCTAATGATTCAGTTTTATATAACTTAGTTAAATGGTGCATGGTACATGGTCCTTGCGGTAGTCTTAATCCAAACTCGATTTGCATGACTGATGGTAAATGTAAACAAGTTGGAAATTGCACGTGAAGCGTAGCAAATTAGGTGCGTTCGTACGATAACGAAGTTTTAAAAATATTACTTTCATATGTCAATCTCATAAAATTGTAAATAGTGAATTACAATTAAAACGCTCATCAAACAATGTTCTTCCTATACCATTATATAATGTAATACTTTTGTGTGGCCTTGTAAATCAATAACAAATGTTCTTTGCACCACAAATTATGTATGATGTATATTATAATATGTACTTTATAGTTGCATATAAATTTTATTAAGTTCGTATGAGTGTAACACGATTAAAATGCATTTGAAACATTTTTCCCATTGACCGTAATGTAACGGAATACTTTTGAGTGTCCCTATAATTGATCTATAAATCCGATTTTCATAAAATTTGAAATAACTCGACAAAATTATGTAATAATTATGTAGTTTAAATTTCAAACGTATAGAATATATTTGAAACTTTTTCCTAATTGACCATAATGTAACTGAATAATTTTGATTGCGCCTGTAATTGATCTATGCACACGATTATCAAAATATTTGAAATAACTCGAGAGAATTATGTAATAATTGCGTATTATAAATTTCAAACGATTAAAATGCATTTGAAACTTTTTTCCCCATTGACCGTAATGTAATGGAATACTTTTGATTTCCCCTGTAATTGATCTATGCATCCGATTTTCATATAATTTGAAATAACTCGACAAAATTATGTAATAATTATGTATTTTAAATTTCAAACGTATAGAATATATTTGAAACTTTTTCCTAATTGACCATAATGTAATTGAATACTTTTGATTGCCCCTGTAATTGATCTATGCACACGATTATCAAAATATTTGAAATAACTCGACAGAATTATGTAATAATTGCGTATTATAAATTTCAAACGATTAAAATGCATTTGAAACTTTTTTCCCCATTGACCGTAATGTAATGGAATACTTTTGATTGCCCCTGTAATTGATCTATGCATCCGATTTTCATATAATTTGAAATAACTCGACAAAATTATGTAATAATTATGTATTTTAAATTTCAAACGTATAGAATATATTTGAAACTTTTTCCTAATTGACCATAATGTAATTGAATACTTTTGATTGCCCCTGTAATTGATCTATGCACACGATTATCAAAATATTTGAAATAACTCGACAGAATTATGTAATAATTGCGTATTTTAAATTTCAAACGATTAAAATGCATTTGAAACTTTTTTCCCCATTGACCGTAATGTAATGGAATACTTTTGATTGCCCCTGTAATTGATCTATGCATCCGATTTTCATAAAATTTGAAATGACTCGACAAAATTATGTAATAATTATGTATTTTAAATTTCAAACGATTCGGTTGGGGAGTTTTTGCGTTGTTATATGCGGACGGACAGACGGACGGACAGACGGACGGACTGAACGACAACTATAGGTGCTACGTATTATATAATTACGAACGCACCTAAAAAGAATTTCCAAAAGAACTTGTTCATGAAACTAATGAAAATGTTAATGGTTATCCCCTTTATAAAAGGAGAAATAATAAAAGAACTATTTCTAAATACGAGGGCTGTAACTTAAGTAATGGCAACATAGGTATAAATCAATTTTTAATGAACTTACAAGTACAACTGCATTATATTCCTTGTATGTAATCACCAGCAAAGTTTACAACCTTTTGCCAAATGTCGGGAAGTCGTTGTAGACCAGTGGTAAGGTCTTGATTGTTGATGTGAGCGACCGAGTGCCCTACAGACGAAGAGTACAGACGAAATGTCATGACTCAGACCAACCTCTCGGGATAATTCTCGAACAAACCATTGATGGTATATGGTAAAGAGACCCCTCAAGATGTCAATCTGCTCTTGAGAAATGGAGAGCCGACCTGTGCGTTGCAAATCCACAGTCGCATTCCGATCCGAACGAAATGCTTGAATCCATCCGGCTACTGTCCTATACGGTAAAGCATTTGTGCCACAGGCTTCCACTAATCCTCGATAGTATTCTGTTGCATTTTTGCCACGGATAACTTTAATTTTACGCCACAACCACTGATCACCTTTTGAAAACATGCTTTAGAGTGATGGAAACAAAATTCCTCCCTCTAACGCTACACAACAACTACCATTCTAAGCAGATCGGCTTTTTTTGCACTCTACATATCGACAACAGCACCATCTCACTGCTTCCATATCCTATTTGCGTATGACCGCCCTTCTGTGAGTTTCAAGGTTAAGTTGCCGCTATTTAATTTACAGCCCTCGTATATTAAAGGTAAAAATATTGAGGTTGACAACCGTTACATAAATCCTTATAATCCCTTTCTCTTACTTTATTTTCAAGCCCATATTAACGTTGAAATTTGTGCGAGTGTTCACAGCATAAAATATATACATAAGTATGTTTACAAAGACGATGACAGCGCTAATGTGCAGGTAACTGCTGAAGGTGGCGTGCTTCATCATGATGAAGTTACTGCTTTCCTAAACACTCGATATGTCAGTCCATGTGAAGGTGCATACAGAATTTTTTCTTATCCAATGAATGAACAATCTCACACAATCATTCGCTTGCCTGTGCATTCGCCAGAAGAACAAGTATATTTTCAGGATGATAAAGCCGCGGAAGCTTTACGTAGGTCAGAATTAAAAATCACACAACTTATTCCATGGTCTAATTTAAAAAAGGATCCAGAAACACCTTTTCATTATACTTGAGATAAAACTAAGTGTATTTGGATAAAACGCTCTCACTTTCGTAAAGTAATTGGCAGAATGTATAATGTTTCTCCTTCTGAATCCGAGCGTTATCATCTTAGATTACTATTATTCCATGTAGTTGGGGCTACAAGTTATGAAGATATAAGGACTGTTCATGATGCTGTTTTTTCTTCTTTCAAAGAAGCTGCTATGCAACGTGGATTACTTCAGGACGATATTGAGTGGATGCGTTGTTTGCATGAAGCACCAGTTCTTCAAATGCCATTTCAATTAAGGCAGTTATTTTCTTTCATTGCTTTTTTCAGCAACCGTCAAACGCTACTCAATTATGGGAAACTTTTAAAGATTATCTTAGTGAAGATTATTTGCAGTTTCATGAGCCGAATAAAGCTTATCATTTTAGTCTCAGGGATATTAATGAAACACTTAAATTACATGGTTTTTCTCTTTCAACTTTCAACTTGCCAGTTATTTACGATTTCTTAACAATTGATCACAACATCAATTTCTCTAAAAATCTAAATCTTAACTATAATTTAATGATTCAGCAAGCTAATGATGAACAACTTTTAATCATTAATGAAATCTCTAAAATAATCCAAGAGAATAATACAAATAAAAGCAAAGCATATTTCATAGATGGTCCAGGTGATACTGAGAAGACATTTGTATACCAGTGACGCTATTCTCTTGCCAAATGGTCGCACAGTGCATAGTAAATTTTAGTTACCTTTGATTCTGCGTGAAACTTCAGTATCGTCTTTAAAAATTAATAGCAAAGCTGCTTCCGATATTAAGGCAGCAAGATTGATAGTTTGGGATGAAGCACCTATGGCAAATGTTTATGCATTAATGACTGTTAAAAGACTTCTGCAAGATATAATGTCCAATAATACTGTTTTTGGTGGGAAGATAATCGTTTTGGAGGGGATTTTAGACAGATTTTAGCCAGTAGTTCCACATGCCTCAGAACAAACAATAACTAAAAATTGCATCAAATTTTCATCTCTTTGGTCATATTTAAAAAAATTTTGGTTATTTAAAAACATGCGAGCTAGGTCAGATGAATTAGAGTTTTCAAAGTTTTTGCTTGAAATTGGTGATGGAAGTTATCCATCAGTCAATGATGAACCATCATATGGTTCTTCTGTTATTGGTTTACCATTAGAAATTATTGCAAAATCGTACCTGAAATTTTTGGCAAACATTTTGCTTCGCATGATCATGTTGTTAATTTTTCTAAACTTGCTATTTTTGCCCCCAAAAATGAGCATTGTAATAAAATAAATTCTAAAGTTCTAAATCTTATACCTGGCACAGAGAGAACATACGCTAGCGTAAATAATCTGATAACTGATGATGAAAGCCAAATTCTTCAATTTCCTGCAGAATATCTAAATAGTTTAGAGTTAAGTGGTTTGCCTCCACATAATTTCACATTAAAAGTCGGTGCAATTTTAATGCTGTTAAGAAACCTAAAACGCTACCCAAGGTCTTATAAATGGGACATGATTAATTGTGAGGCATATGTATGACAATTGTTTAGATTTAGAAATTATCACTGGCGAAAGAAAAGGTCAAAGAGCTTTGCTTAATATAATCGACCTATCATCATCAGACACATCACACCCTTTCTCTTTTAAAAGACGTCAATTTCCCTTACGCCTGGCTTTTTGTATGACTATCAACAAAGCACAGGGACAAACTTTAGATTGTATTGGTATTTATTTACCCCAGCCTGTTTTTAACGATGGTCAGTTATATGTAGCTATGTCTCAGGTGCGTTCATTTAAGAACTTAAAGATTCAAATACTACCAAATGGCAATAGGACACTGAATATAGTATACAAGGAGGTCCTATAATAAACAACTATTACATGCTTGCTTTATACCGGGTGTCCCAAAAATTGACTGATGGATTTTAAAATTCAATAACTTGCAAACGGTGACAGCTATTTAAAAATTTTTTGCAGGAGGGTTATGTATAATGTCAGGAGTTTTTTAACGTAACGTCTTATTTTAGTTCGAATTTCAAACAACAGGTGGCGCTGACGGCGATTGAAGGCCAGGTGATCAGTGCTGAGTGAAGCGTCGACCTGGCCTTCAATCGCCGTCAGCGCCACCTATTGTTTGAAATTCGAACTAAAATAAAAAGTTACGGTAAAAAAACTCCTGACATTATACATAACCCTCCTGCAAAAAATTTTTAAATAGCTGTCACCGTTTGCAAGTTATTGAATTTTAAAATCCATCAGTCATTTTTGGGACACCCGGTACATGCAACTTATTACGTGCATCAGTGCATTGGCTTGATGCATGTTTGTGTGTACTCAATTTAAAGGTTCAAATAGATCGCTGGGTTTTCATGCGTCCAGTGCGTTTTCCCTTACGCATGTCTGCCTATGCTTCAATTATAGAAATGTGCAAGGAATTTGGGGGCTTATGTTGTGCAAGAGTTTTCATGCGTAAAGTGCGTTTATACATGCAACTTATTACGTGCATCATATAGGTGTAAATTAACGGTCGCCACTCGCCACGTGGCGATTAAAGTTGTAGAAGTCGCGATTAAAATTCGGCCATCGATCGTCACCTTAGTCTCCACTTGGCGATTAAAAAAAATTATTAATTTGCTTTGTGAAATACAGTTTTTTTTATGGATATATGCATATTTACTTTGTTTACATCTAATTAGTGGATTAGTTAATTCTTTCTTTCTAAAAATCGGCCATCGATCGCCACCCTAGTCGTCAATTAGCGATTAAAAAATCTTATTAATTTGCTTTGTGAAATACAGCTTTTTTAATGGATAGATGCATCTTTACTTTGTTTACATCTAATTAGTGGATTAGTTAATTCTTTCTTTCTAAAAATCGGTCATCGATAGCCACCCTAGTCGCCAATTGGCGATTAAAAAATCTTATTAATTTGCTTTGTAAAATTCAGCTTTTTTATGGATGTATGCATCTTTACTTTGTTTACATCTAATTAGTAGATTAGTTAATTCTTTATTTTTATCGGATAAAAGCAGATTTAGCAACTTTGTTGTATTTTCTATATTTTAGCTTTTTACCATGAACTTTTTACTTGGATTATGCTTTCAAGAAATAGTTTTTTCCTACATAATATAGCCATCAATTTTAACTCCACATACATTTCAATTAAATTAATATTTTTACCTCTGGATGCAAGGAGACTCTAAGGACATTGCTCTATCTTATATCTTTCACTCTTACCATATGCTTATTAATTGTACTAATTGTGTTAGTAATACTTGGCTGGTACAATTTTTTTAATGTATTTATGATTAAAGTTTATGTAGGTGTCAAGAAAGATTGAAACATTATAGCCAGTTACTTTAAAAATATAGGACAAAATTAGCACTTGGCACTAGGCGAGTATTACTGCAAATTTAGCATCTGACTTTACTGCCACCAAGTAGACTTCCTCCTCCTCATCAACACATTGGCACTCTCTGATTGCCTTAATAAAACATCTGGAGTTTTGAAATCTCAGCCAAAGCAAAGAATATTTATGTTTATCAGTACACTCGCCAAACTTAATAATCACCACTTGCCAATCTTGATAATATTAGATCCTCATCAATGCATGAATATATATTTAAATATAGTTTATTCCTTATAATTTCATCTGCAGTATTGATTACTAATTCATGTTTTTTCATTCAGTGGAGTGCCAGTTTTATTTTTAACCAAATATTTGTAACTTTGTTACTCACTAGCCGCTAAATAAAGGAAAGAAAATCATTTTGACCTATATTTAAAAAATGGCTACTAAATCTTAAAAAGTGGCCACTAATGAAAGTGGGTCTACCGGCCACTGGCTACTAATTGAATTTCCCAGTTTTCCCCTATAGTGCATCAGTGCATTGGCTTGATGCATGTTTGTGTGTATTCAATTCAGAGGTTAAAATAAATCGAAGTGTTTTAAGAGATTCAATGTTGTCTACAATAAAGTAATTTTAGTAATCCATTTTCATTGATACATGTCTTGCTTTTTCGCATGTCTGTTTGTAAATATGTGTGACAAAAATTTTAAAGTTCCCAACAAATCTTATACAGGGATTATTGCTGATGTACTGCATAAATTCCATTTTTTTTCATAACATCGAAATGGACACAGAAATACCTGAGTATATATGTATTGTGTATATGTTTCTTTTATTTAGTTTTTTTCTTTTTCATTAAGTACTCAAAAAAAGAGAAATTTGTTGTTTTTTCGCTATTTTTACGAAATTTACCTTTTTGTGATTATTTGACGAAATGTGCCTTTTTTCCATCCTTTGACGAAATTTGTTGTTTACTCACAATCATTTGACAAAATTTGTTGTTTTCTCACAATATTTTGAATTTTTTTCACAATATGTTTACAAATTTGCCAATTTTTAGGGATTTTTTCATGAAAATTGCCATTTTTCGAGACTTTTGACAAAATTTTGATTTTTTTGCAATATTTTGACCAAATTTGTTTTATTTGAAATACCTAGACAAAATTTGTGTTTTTTTTGCAGTCGCAACAAATTTTACATTTTTTTTATCGATCTTTTGAAGAAATTTGTTGTTTTTTGGAATTTGTTGACGAAATTTCTTTCTTCCATCTATTTACAAAATTTCCGGGTGTTTTTTTTTGGGGGGGGAAGGGGGTATTTTGATAAAATTTGATATTTTTTTCAATCTTTGTGATTATTTGCATATATTTGATTATTTTTTTAAAATTGACATCTTTAAACAAGCATGCCTGCTGAAAAATTAAAAGTGTTAGTGAGAATGGTACTCGACCTCCTGGGTATACATGGAACAACAGTGCAACAGTGATAGAATTTTTTTTTTAAATTTATTTTATGAATTTGATTTTTTCATTTGAAAAAAAATAAATATTATATTGTACATGTTTGTCATTATTTCACATTAGTGCACTAATCTTTAAAAATTTCCTTTTTTTCTTTAGAGTTTTCATATTGTTGCCGTCAAGTTTTGACCGGTTCCACCTAATAATTAAATATTAAAAATAAATAAATAAACAAAAATAGCAGTTGAAGCTGAAATGTATTACAACTTAAGCAAATAATTACGTTTTTAATCAGATCATAATGATTATCTTTAAGAATGTCATATTACTAATTTACAATTAGCAATTTATTAGGTAAATAATATTGCAAAAGCGTTGTTTTTGAACGTAATTATTTTTTCTGCTATCTTTACAAGAAGAAAATACTAGATTAGTGAAAAATTTGTGAAGGGAGAATATTTAAATTTGAGAGAATATTTTTATAATAATATTCTTTGAGGAAGAACCTGATTAAGGCTTGAAACTACTATGATATTTAAACTACTATGATATTTAAAATAAAATTAACCATTAACATCTATATTTAATTGTTTTAATTGCCTTTTTAGTAAAATTGTACATTTTAAAGTTCATATTATTTTTTGTGTTTAAAACAGGGTGAGAATTACGTTCCTTAATTTGTTTTTTATGTAAGCTTGCTATTTATCGTTAGTGAGCTGCGCCCATATTTGAAAATATACATACATAAGCATTATTTAAAAAATATATTTGTCACTCGATATGAAATGTTGAATGAAATTGCATTTTTACGCTTACATTGTTTTATTCATTTGTGTAAATATTCGGCTTATGCAAATGTAAGAAATTAAAAAAGAAAAAAGAAAAGCAAAATCGAAACGAATGGTTATGCCATTGCCAATGTCAATATGGCTTCACTGCACGTTACTACGGCACTTACCTTCAAAAATACTTTTTCTGGCAGTTTGAATCATTTAAAAGAACAAAAGTTGCTACATAAACATTTAAATAAAAACAATAATAATAATAATAATAATAATAATAATAATAATAAGGTTTCCAGCGAAGTTGGCTCCAAATTTTTAACAACAAAATTTAATCTGAGAAAGAAAAAATATATACGTTAGACTCTTTGACTTACTAAAATATTGTATATCTATAAAAATATTGATTGCAAATATTCAGTATTTTTAGATACAATATTACATTTGTCACCAAAATATAATAGAATTTTAGTGCTATTAATACAGATGTCACAACTTTTCTTCCTTATAATAAAAACTTTTCATATCGGGACAGTGACGATATTCTTTTTTCTGAAAAAAATACATTTTTGGTTAAAGTAATGCATAAATTGATATTCGAGAACGTAAAGGAAGAAGAAAAATTGCGTTATCGTATTTTGGAGGATGCACAGCTGTGATGGAAAAACTGATGTTATGAAAAAAAAATTGAAAAATGAAACGCATTCCAATGATCGAAGTTCTGTTTTTTTAACACATTTGTAAAATGAAAACTTTCTTCCTACACATACTGCATTAAGCCGTGTTCATATTTTCGAATGCCCGCAAGAAATGATTCAAATGAAGTATTTCTTTGTTATAAAAATAAAGAAAAATAAAGAAAAAAAGAAAAATTAAGACTTTATTTCATCTCGTTTTCTTTAATCTTTCTTTTTCTTACATTTTTTATTACTTTAAGAACAAAATTTGTCACACGAACTAAAATTACAACATCTTAGCATACATAGTGTGCCAAGATTGAAGGTACAAATTTTCATAGGCGATACTTAATATTTTCATAAGTTGTTTTTGCTAACAAAACCAACGGTGAAATTTTCTTTATCAATGGGGGGAAAAGACCTTTCAGACACTTTGGTTCCAAATTTGCAACAACAAATTCAACTTTACAAAAAATGATATACCTTAAATTCTTTGACCCACTAAAATATCGTATCTTTATAAAAATTACCGTTACGCATATTCAGTATTTTTAGATTTAAAAAGAATTATATTTTGCACTAAAATAGAATGTTGGCGCTATTAAGATATTTTTCACAACTTTTGATATCGGCCTGGACATTGACATTATTTAGTTCGCTGATAAAAAATTATTTTTGGTTAAAAGAATGTTTAAATCGATATTCAAGAAAATAAAAATAAATATGATGATATAAGGATACTACTAATAATAATAATAAGAAGAAACCTTGCGAAATCGTATTGTGTAGGATGCACAGCAATGAAGGAAAAACTCGTGTTATTAAAAACTGGTACTTACGTATCAACGCCATCGCAGCAGAAGTTGCGCTAATGCGCCTATAAAGAACAATCCTTGTTGCCTTATTGTTTGCTGATTTTGACGCTATTTTTTAAGCTTTTTTTTATTTCTTTTTAGTAAGCAGCGGTTAAAATCAAAGAGTAAAAATGAATATATCTTTCCATGTTTTAAGAATAATTTTTTTTATATATATACTACTACTATAATATAAAAATTAGAAATAAGATAAGCATAAATTGAAATCTTTTAAAATTGTAATTTTAGAACGTTAGAACAAGTTTTATAATTGGCGGAACTTATTCTTTATTTTTTTCGGGCTTATTATTAATACTACTGATATTATTATTATTACTTTATTATACTGGACTTCATCTTATTTTTGAATTAAACTGCAAAAAAACATAAATGTAACTGATTACTTTGCTTTAAATTATCTGTGAAAATATTCAAAAATGAAATAATTTTCATTTCAACATAAAATCATTGACGCTAATAAGATAGCATAAAATTTAAGCTAGCGGATAAAAATTTTCAAGAGTAGAAATTTCCACCAGGATAAGTGTTAAGTCCAGAAAATTGGCACTGAAATCACATAATCCATATAAATGCATGGAGTGTTTCTGTTCAAGCCTAACTCACATTTAAATTAAAATAATTTTAAATAAATAATAAATTTAAATGGGAGTTAAATTCCCAAATTTTTAAATTGTTAATCTCTAAATTTTTTTAGATAAAAAAATGACACATTTGTAATTTAACAAATTACAACGACTATTTGGAAAATGATATTTCAAAGACAAAAAATTTAAAGACATTATAAATAAATTCTATGTTTAAATTAACATTGATAATAAACATCATTTTTACGAGGATCATAATTAGTCATCATATATTACTTACGCCATGCAGTAAATATTAACATTCCTAGATCAATGATAAAAAAAAAACAGCAGTTAACAGATATACAACATTAACTGTTTAAAATGTGCATTTTCATTTGATAGAGTTAATCAGGCTGACTTCTGAACGCCTCATATTGCATACAACATGGATTAAAAATTAATATTCCTGGATTCATCCTAAACAAAATTTAAATGAAATTTCAGTTTTACAATTATCTGAACTGTAAATAACTTCTAAAGATCGCACATTTTCAATTTTTATATCGTTGCGTTGAGAAAAAAAATGCACTTTTAAATGGCATTTCTTTGAAATCTTTATCACGATTTGTTTTCAAATTATTAGATTTTTTAAAGTATTATTACTTTTTGAGTCATCGTGGCAACAATCAGAGAACGAAAAATAAGTTGAGGAAGTCAACCAATAAAAAGATTCTAATATGTTTCAGATTTCCCAGTTCTCTACCAAGGACAAGAACTATTTTCCAAGAAGTTAAAAAAAACTACTATATTATTTCGCCAATTAAATAAGAAAACGATAGGAAAAGAATATCGAATTCAAGGGATGAATTTTTACGTTAGTAATTTCGTAGAAATCCTGTTTTGTCATCTATATTGTTGGAGCAGAGTTATACCAACCCATGCATAAATATGCTTTTTGAAGACAATCAGACTCGGAAAAGGCACATTTCAATGGACCAGTCAAATTTAATTTTTATTATGTAAAATACTCAGATATAAACATTTCTTAACGCTATTGCGGCCATAAAAACGAAAAAAAAAAAAAAAAAAAAAAAAAAAAAAAAAACTAATGCGACACACAACAAAGTATATACTGCCAGATATAGCCAGATTACTTGATCTCATCCCCAATCATTTTAATTATTTTTGTTATTATTATTGTCACTGGATAAATGATAAAATATTAAAATGTCTCAGGTTACTGTGCAAAGCAAAGCTATAGATTATGCAATGACTATTTTTAAAGTATAATGTGCCGTGCTATCTATCTATATATTTAAAAAACTAGGCTTTTTTTAGTTATCAACCCGGAGCTTCTTACACAACCGATTTTGATAATTATTTTTAAGTGAAAACTGTTTACTTGTAGATGTGCCCGTTCTAGCTATTTCTAGCTTAACTGTAATAAATTTATTGAGTGGAATTATGTAGTAATCGTCGAAGAACATATTATTTATTGAGAAATAATACTAAGTAATCTATGTAAATAGTAGAATAGAAAATAATCTATGATTAAAAAATAATGTCTGAAACAAAAAATATACGATGAGGAAAACGACGTCATTCAGAAATCAGATAAATTTGCTACATAAATATAATATGTGTTGCGATAACTGTGTCAATGATGATGTCTTATTTAAATTTTATTCCTGCATCAGAATAGACTGCCATATGTTTAAAAATACTTGGTATTCAAACGAAAAAATATTTCTTAAAATTTCATCATTTGCATTTATTTATTTCAAATATTTAATGTAAGTAAAGAACTTTTTAATAACTGCATAAATCAAGCTATAATGAATTCTGATGGTGTAATCATATTGCAAAGAAAGCATTGAAACCAATAAATAAATTTATTGCAAGTGAACAGCATTATAAATGTATTGGTAGGTCGTTCATGTAGTTTAATTATTTTATGTTGCCATTAAAATAAAAATGTTTTGTTGATATGGTAAGTATGATGCAGTTAATAGCGATGAAATTATGAAATTTGCAAATATTTTTGAATTCACTTTCTGTAGTATCAATAACTTAATGAACCAACTTGACATTAAGGATAACGCATTAAAAAAAGATTTTTTGCTAAATATTGAAGGATGGTTGCTCACAAAGTTGACGTTGCGATATCAAATCAAAAAATTTATTTGCTAATTTATTTGTGAAATTTTCCTTTCGCTTTGTAACTTAATTATAGAATGTTCCCTGAAAGAATCAACAGGTGATTTATTCGCACTGCTTTAAGCAGAAATGCTGCTTAAACTTTCATAATTATATTTGACATAAAAGTAAAAATATTGAAATACAGCATGTAATAAAAAATATTTAAAAAAAAACAAAAAATATTGCTTGAAATTTATCAGCAAAATAAAATAAATAAATAAATAAATAAAAATAAATAAATAATACTTCAATAAACTGAGACACAGTTTCGAAACAATTTAAAGGAACATTTTACTCAACGGCAGATAAAAATGGCCGTTTTGTCATGTTTCGAAATTATGAAATCGCTCATAAATTAAAATGTATTAGTCAACTGTTGCCACCGTTTATATGACGTAAAAGAATCTCAAGGATTCTTTTTCTTTCCAGTGTAGATCAAGTATAATCTGTGGAAAATATCATACTGAGTAGAAAAAAAAAAACGCTATTTCATAAATACCAACAACAAATTTGCTCTTTGAATAATATTTTAAATTTTGCTTACACAAAGTAAATCTACATCACTTAAAAAAAAGAAACGTTTTTTCCTACATAGTAATAACTTTACCAATATCGCACAATCTCTTAATATTAATCTTCCCAATGTACCTCCTTCAGTTTTGAAGAGGAGGAAAAGGTGAGAGACGAAAAATAATGTCTGATGAAATGAGAGCGAAACACAGGAGAACTTGATTAAAAATAACAATTCGTGGCGTGGATACGGAAAAAAAAAATTAAACTTGAGCTTTTTTCTAAGTTGAAATCCACTTTCAATCTGCAATCGTGTATTCCTCGTGTATTCCTCCGCACGTGAAGCCGTTAAATTGAATTTAAAATCTTTTATTTGGTGTCGAGCACTTTATGTTTGAAGTTATCAAGATAGAATAATAATACATATAATTAAAATGAAAATCGCGGGATGTGGAATGCATTAAAAGATACCCCATAATAATTAAACAAATACATGCACATTGTATTTTTTTTAAGATTACGTATATGGACCATTTTCAAATTTCGCTTGCATATGCTGTCGCAGAGTAAAAAGAAGAAAATTCAAACATAAATTAATATTTAAAGTTTCATTTGAGCTATGCATGAGCTAAAAAAGATTATATCGAACATTTCTAACATGAAAAATTTAAAAAACACAATAATAATTTTCGATATGTAAATCTTTAAAATTTTTATTCTAAACCAAAATACCTGTCCCATTCCAAGTTTTATGTTTTTAACTGTGTTTTTTTTAATTTGAGCTAACTCTTTAAAATAAAAATATTTAATTATTTTAAATATGAACTGTTAGTGTTCTATGTTAATGAAAAAAAAATATTACAAAAGATATTTTCTTAAAAAAATTAGCAGAAATCTTTTGTCCCTCACTTTTTGTCAAGTCTTTTGTCAAGTCTCACTTTTTGCCTTGTGATTATTTTAGTCAAAATAGGTTTCGAATGCTACTTAAACATAGCAGCAAATATTCGGAGATATAGTTAAACTATTCACGCAACTACTACTTGCTATTTTTTACTCTTTAATTGTAAAGCAATGTAATAGTGGCAAGAATAAGCTTTTATCAAGGTTGGTATTTTTTTTTCACAGTCAAGTCTGTTACCGTAAATTTTAACATTAAATTGCACTTTTGTAATTAAATATTGTTTACTAAATAGTTTCAGAAGGTATGTGTATTATTATCGATGTTAGAAATTATACAAGCTAGTTCATTTCTAATAGTTTTATTTGAAATGTCAAGTCCGTTGCTTTCCAAGTCCGTTACCATGAAATGGAAGCGATGAAATGTAAACTGCTAAGTAAGTTTATTAAATAGTTTTAGCAGGTAGGAAATTATTATCTAAGTTAGAAAATATACAAGCTAGTTCATTTTAATGGATTTTTTTTAGTTTTTTTTTAAAATGTCAAATTCGTTACTTGTCAAGCCCGTTACCATGAAATTTAAGCGAAGGGTGAAAATGGCCCATATATGAAGATGGATTTATCTGTAATTTTTCTAAATGTAAACGTAAATTATATTAAAATTAATTAAAGGACAATTAATAGGATATGATTTATTTAAAATTTATGCTGGTAATAATAATTATTTTTAGGATTAATAAATTCCACTTTTAAATAAAATTAAAGCGGGGATTTTTTGATTCATAAAGTAAATTATGAGAAAGATTCATACAGAAATAATGATAATAAACTTATAATTGTAACGGCACAATTTTATCTATAACAGTTTTTAATGCACGTTGAATTAATATATACAATTTTAAATTTTGCTGAAAATTAAAGAATAATTGCTTGCAGAGCCGACGTAGGGATGTCTAATCTGAAACATTTTTAGTTTACTTTTTGTTAAGTTTATATTCCGCTTTATAATATAGTTAATAGAATCCCCATGGAAACAATCAACGAGAGTGTTATTTGCATTGTTTTAAGCGCAAACTCTGGTTAAACTTCGGTAATTGAATTTGCTATAAAAGTCAAAATATTGAATTTGATTGAAAAAAAAAATAATATAAAAAAACGTTTAAAAATTATTGCTTGAAATGTATCTAAAAATAAAAATTTAATAAACTGAGATATAGTTTAGAAAATAATTGTTTCTGAAAGCGCATTCTTCTTGACGAAAAATAAAAATTGCAGGTTTGCCATGTTCCGAAATTATGAAATTGCACTTACAGCGAATTTTATTAGTCAACTGTTGCCACCTTTAATATGACGTAAAAGCTTCACATGGAGGATTTTTTCTTTGTAGTGTAGACTAAGTTTAATCTGTGGAAATTATCATCCTATTTAGGAAAAATTGCAATTTCATCAATACCAAAAACAAGTTTCCTTTTGGAATAACATTTTTAATTTTCCCTACAGAAAATAGATCTCCATCACATAAAAAAAAGAAACGTTCTTTCCTATATTATATTTAAATCCACCGATGTTTCTCCTTCTCATAATATTAATGTTTCCAATATACCTCTTCTAATTTTAAAGAGGAGGAAAAGGGGAGAGAAGAAAATAATGTCTTATGAATTGAGAGTGAAATATAGGAAAAATAAATTAAGAATGGAAAAAAAAAATTAAAGTTGAGTTTTTTTTTCGAAATTGAAATACACTTTCAGTTTGCAGTTGTGTATTCCTCTGAGAAAATTGTACGTCATGCGGTTAAATTGTTTTTAAATCTATTACATGGCGTCGAGAGCGTAAATTGCGTAAAAGTTTTAGGGATGTTTTGAGCTGAATTTATTTAGGGGAAAAAACATTTACGTTTAAAATGTCTAAGATGAATAATTTAAATGCATATCGCGTAACGGGCAATGCATTAAAAGATACTTCATAATATGTATATTTTAAATGTGCATGGTACTTCATTAAGAGTACACAAGTCTCATGATGGATTTATCTGTGCGTAAAATCCTCTGATAGAGATTTTTTCTTTCTAGTGTAGACTAAGTTTAATATGTGGAAAATATCACGCTATTTACAAAAATAAGCAATTTCATAAATATCAAGAACAATATCATCTTGGAATAACATTTGAAAATTTTCTTACACAAAATAAATCTGCATAACACACAAAAAAATAACATTCTTTCTTACATAATAATAACTCTACCGATGTCGCACCTACTCTTAATTTTAATGTTTCCAATGTTCCCCTTTGAATTTTAAAGAGGAGGAAAAGGGGAGGGAAGAAAAATAATATTTGATGAAATGAGAATGAAACAGAGGAAAACTAAATTAAGAATAACAATTCGTACCGATGATATAGAAGAAAATTGTGACTCGAGTTTTTTTTTTTTTTTTTTTTTTTTTTTTTTTTTTTTTTATTGAAATCCATTTTCAGTCTGCAGTCGTGAATTCCTTCGAGAGAATTCCACGTGATGTCGTTAAATTGAACTTAAATCTATTCTTTGGCATCGAGTGAATAAATATTATAAAGGTTTTACGGTTGTTCTGGGTTGAATTTATTTAGGGAAAATAAGCATCTATCAATAAAGCGTTCAAAATGAATAAATAATATAATTAAAATGCAAATCGCGAGATGTGGAATGCATTAAAAAGTACCTGAAAAATAATATGTACAAGGTACCGTTTTAAGATTGCGCATGTCTCATGATGGATTTACCTATCGTCACACATGACAAGCTGAATATAGTATTGTAAACTGATAATGATAAACGAGGAAAAATTTCTCTCTCAATATTCCTGCACATTTTCTTAACGCTTCATCTAGGAAGCACCCATAATTAGATGGATACACCACACATAAAGCAGTTTAATTACAGTTATTTACTCTAAAGCCTATAATCTAAATCAATAATTTTACTTTTTTACAAAGGGTAACACTTGATAAAGTGTTGGAAAAAGGTACAATAATTCAACACAAAATGATTTATATGAAGATATCCGAACATCCCTTTACAATATTATAAGTACTTATCTTATTTAAAGAAATCCATTCATTACTATGTATTTAGTTAACAAAAAATCTCTGATGGAGTATCTTTAAAATATTCATTAAATGGGATGTTACTCAAGTGATAAATTATTTTTGTAAAATAAAATAACATAGAAGCACTCCCTGTTCTTTTTTTATCTTATGACTGAGTAACAAAGGACAGCTTTTATTTTCCTATTTTGAATCTTGTTTGATATGCCATTTCAAGATATATTTATTTCCATATCTAGAAAACAAATCATGCAAAAGTTCTTATGTATAATTGAATAACGCTTTATGATATTATTTTTTTTTGTGTGTTTTAGGGTTTCTTTCATCTGACGAAACCATATTCATCCCTATTCTCTGTTTGTCCTCCCGTTTCAAAGGTAAAAACACCAAAACTGTATAATATAGAAACTTAAAATTTTGTGTATTTACAGTTGAATACTTATTATCGTGTTATATGAGAAATCAAAGTATTTCGAAAAAGCATTTCAATTAAGTTAATTTTTTTCATCCGTTCACTTTTGCGATTTAAATTTCAAAAGAAAGCCCCATTTTATACGTTGATATATTGATACGAAAAGTTTATGAACATTTAAGTGTTATGAACAAATCTTCAGTGAAGGACAATCTTGTTCACATTTTAGAGAGTAGCCTGGAAATCTTGAATTTTATCATTCAGTCTTTAATTTTCATCAAACATGACAACTGAATACAGTATTGTAAACTGATACTGATAAACAGAGTTTCCTTTAAGCGTTCATGTTACGTTTCACATCTTTCTTCAACTGTCATCAAGGAAGCACGCATGGTTAACTGAATATTATAAAAGAAGCAATATATAAAAGAGCTGGTGCCTCCATCCAAATGACATTTATCTTTTGCAGTTCTAGAGTTACAAATATTTAAAATCCAAGAAATTGCGAAAAGACCCATAATGAAGAAAAACGCGGTTTCACAGAAAGTAATTCTCATGCCAATCATTGTCTGAAAGCTAGATTTTAAAAACTAACGGAAACAAAAAATATAACAGTACACCTTCTAACTAACATAGAAGCATGGATGAAATGTCATTTTAAGCATTAAAAAAACAGAAAAAATTTAATGCTATATATTTTTTTTTCTACAGAAATTTTTTTTTGTCCCGGTCCCCCCCCCCCCATTAATTCATATTTGTGCTCTAAAGACATTACTATTGAACTTTTACAGAAACTTCTATAGCTTTTAAAGTAGTTTATAGAAAAACGGGTCATAATTCTGGAGGAATCTTGAAATGTTTATGAAAACTTCAATGTTATGAACAAAATTTACAGTGAAAGACTATTTTGTTCACATTTTGGAGTGTAGACCAAGAAATCCTGCATTCAGCCACCATTCAGCCATTAATTTTTGTCACACATGACAAGATGAATATAGTATAGTAAACTGATAATTATAAACGAAGAAAAATTTCTCTTTCAGCGTTCATGTTACGTTTCATTTCTTTTTTAAATTACCATCTAGGAAGCATACATAACTAATTGGATCCACAATATATAAAACAGTTTAATAGCTGTTATTTACTCAAAAGCCTTGAATTAAAGCAATTATTTTACTTTTTTGCATAGGATAACACTTTAACAAGTTTGAAAACGGTGCAGTAAGTCAACGCAAGATGATTCATTTGAAGATGTGCGAACATTTCTTTACCGTTTTATAATTACTCATCTTATTTAAAGAAATACTCTCTTTAGTACGTACTTATTTTACCAAACAAAAAATCTTTAACAGAGTATTTTTAAAATATTTATTAAATAAGAT
This sequence comes from Maratus speculifer, assembly GCA_964019185.1. NCBI lineage: Eukaryota > Metazoa > Arthropoda > Arachnida > Araneae > Salticidae > Maratus > Maratus speculifer. The sequence goes on along the minus strand of OZ025297.1, from coordinate 132,313,733 downwards.
GTTACTCAAGTGATAAATTACTTACTGCAAAGAAAGATTGTTCAGAAGCAATCACAGTTCTTTTTTTATATTCTAATAAAGAAACAAGGAACAGCTTTTCAATTCCTATGGTTTATATTGTTTGATATGCCTTAAGTTGAAAAGTAATCGTGCAAAAGTTTTTATTTATAAATGAATAATACTGTATGATATATTTAATTCGTTCTTTAGGATTTAGTTCATCTGAACAAACCCTATTCGCCTCTGTTAACTATTTGTCCATCCGCCACAGAGAAGTACAGAAAAACTGTAAAACTCACATACTTCAAATTTTGTATACTTACAGTTGAATACCTCATGTCACACAATAATTCATAAAGTTTTGAAATGGAATATATTTATAATGTGATAAATAGTTGTAATATATATTAATTTTATAACATATTGATATAAAATGTTTAGGTAAATTTTCAGTGTTACAATCAAATCTTCAGTGAGGTACTATCTTGTTCACGTTTTTGAATGTAGCCCGAAAATCCTGCAATCTATCATTCAGCCATTAATTTTCGTTACACATGACAAGCTGAATACAGTATTGTAAACTTATAATAATGAACGAAAAAAGTGTTTTCTTTCAGCGTTCATCTTACATTTCTCTTATTTCTTAAAATACCACCTAGGAAGAACGTATAATTAATTGGATCCCCGATACATAAATCATTTTAATTACAGTTAGTTACTCTAAAGCCTTGAATCAAAGCATTGTTCTTACTCAGGATAACACTGTAAAAAGTCAACTAAGTCCACTAATTCAACACAAGACGATTGATTTGAAGATGTCCAAGCATTCCTCTACCGGATTCTAATTACTCATCTTATTTAACGAAGCTCATTCTTTACTAAGTATTCATTTAACGAAACAAAAATTATTTGAAGGAGTATCTTTAAAATATTCATTAAATAGGATTTTACTCCAGTGATAAATTACATAAAATGTATATATATATATTAGAAACAATCCCTGTGCTTTTGGGGGGACTGATGCAATAAGTAGCTTTTTACTTTTTGTAATGAAAGTTACGTAAATGTTTCCACAATTTTGGCCGTCACTGTATATCCGAACAAAAATGTCTTTCAGGATTCTACAAAATAATTTTATGGAATCCTATAGCATTATAGCCCGTTTTTCTATAAATTAGTTTTAGTAGTATTAGTTTTATTAGTATAGAAATACCTGTAGAAGGTTAAAAGAAATATCTGTAAAGAGAAATTTTTTAATAGAATTTTAGTAGAATTTACTGCTCTACAGAAATTTTTATTGAATTTTTACAGAGACTTCTATAGATCTTAAACTAACTCATAGAAAAAAAACAGACCATAATTTTATAGTATTTTTGAAATCTTTATGAAAATTTCAATGTTATGACCAAATCTTTAGTGTAGGACTATAGTGTTCACGTTTTGGAGTGTAGCCGAAAAATCCTGTATTCTATCATTCAGCCATTAATTTTGCCACATATGACAAGCCGAATATAGTATTGTAAACCGATAATGATTTCTAGCGTATATTGCATTTCAAGTATTATCTAGGAAGCACGCATGATTTACCCGGGAGAACTCGCAAATGAGAATTTCTCTCACGGTGCCCAATTGCTTTTCTTTTCTTTTATACTAACTTGATATCAACTTTTTTGTTTGGCTTAGTATTTTTATTCCCAAAAGAGGCAAAGTAAACGAAATCACAATTTGAAATTTTATTAAAATGAAAAATGTTTTAAATAAGAGTCTTAAAGAAGGTACGATTGAGAAAGAAAATCTCATGCAGCGAGTTCTCCCGTTTTAATTGAATATTACGACTATAAGAGAAGCAACATATAAGAAGCTGTTGCCACCATCCAAATGACATTTATCTTTAACAGTTCTTCAGTTATTAATATTTAAATCCAAGAAATTGCGAAAAGATCCATAATGACGAAAAACGCGGTTTCACAAGAAGCAATTCCCTTGACAACCATTGCTTAAAAGTTAGATTTTAAAAATTAACCAAAACAAACAAACAAAGAAAAATAAAATTGGCTCTTCTAATTAAGATAGAAGGATGAATGAAATGCCATTTACAGCATAAATAAGCAGAAAAAAATTAATGATATTTATACATTTTTTTTATTTGAAAATTTTTGAGTTCCGGATCCCCTTAATAGAAATTTCTGCTCTACAGATATTTCTATTCAATTTTACAGAAATTTCTATAGCTTTTTAAATAGCTTATGGGAAAACGGACCATAATTCAATAGGCTTTTTGAAATGCTTCTTAAAATTTCAGTATTACGAACAAATCTTCAGTGAAAGACTGTCTGGTTAACGTTTTGGACTGTAGCCCAAAGTCCTGTATTCTATCATTCCGCCATTAATATTTGTCACACATGACAAGCTGAATACAGTATTGTAAACTAATAATGATAAACGAAGATAAACTTTTCTTTGAGCGTTCATATCACGTTTCACTTCTTTCTTAAATTATCATCTAGGAAGCACACGTAACTAATTGGATCCGCAATATGTAAAACAGTTTAATTACAGTTATTTACTCAAAAGCCTTGAATTAAAGCAACAATTTTTCTTTTTTACATAGGATAACACTATAACAAGTTTGAAAATGGTACACTAAGTCAACGCAAGATTGATCTGAAGATGTACGAACATTCTTTACCGTTTTATAATTACTCATCTTGTTTAAAGAAATTCCCTCTTTACTAAGTATTTATTTTACAAAGGAAATTTTTTTTTCGTAGGTTATCTTTAAAATATATTCATTAAATAGGATGATACTCAAGTGATATATTGCTTACAGCAAAAGAATGTAGTTCAGAAGAAAGCCCTGTTCCTTTTTTATTATCTTTTAAAGGTGTAACAAAGAACAACTTTTCATTTTCTATGGTGTACATCATTTTATTTGTCATTTAAAGATATACTGATATGTTTACCTTGGAAATTAATCATACTGAAGTTCTTAGATATAAATAAATAACGCTGTACGATACTTTTTCTTCATTGTTTAGGATTTAGTTCATTTGATGAAAGCCTATTCGTCTCTATCTTTTGTTTGTCCGCCCGTTACAGAGAACTATACAAAAACTGCATAAGTCAGAGGTTTAAAATTTTTATATTAAATTATTTATTTTAACTTTAAAATGATTTGGTAGGTTAGCTTTTGCTTTCTTATATGCGAACAGACGAACAGACTGAACGACGACTATAGCTTTCACGTATTTACATAGTTACGCCTCAAAAAGGAGATCATGTATTGTAAAATAACCAACTTATAGGACGACTTTATAGTTTAATGCTATGTTAAATGCACATTAAAGACAATTATATAGCTATAATAGACATATAATGACATATAATAGAAAGACATTATATGTGGGTAATTGTTGTGTTCGATTGATATGAATAGCCTTTATAAAAGTACGGAATATATTGTTTTTTTTTATTTAAACATTTTATATAAGCTGATATTCAAATGTGTAATTGATCTTCTTAATGCATCTAAAACACAGACGTCAGCTATCGCAACACCAAAGGATGCTACCTTTGTAACTGAAAAATTGCGTAGTAAATTAAGCTCGGAAATTAAGAAAATTAAGCTCGTCTATAGAAAATCAACACTGGAATTGAAAATATAATATAAAGAGCTAAGATGATAAAAATGGTAAGTGACACATCTCCATTTTGAGAAATTTGTCTGTAAAGTGCCACATTTTTCTTTACGTTTATTCCTAAGTTCTTCCTTTATTTGTTGAAATAACCCTGGTGGTCTGTTAAAATCACTCTCAGAAAATAAAATAATAATAATAATTCATTACACTTTTGCAATAAATATTTATTTTTTAGTTTTAACTTTTTGAAAAATAAAACTTTTAAAGAAAAACGTAATTAAGTTATAAATAAAATGAAAACAGGTGTTTTTTTAGATATTTTTAAAACAGAGAAATGTCATACCTTTTTTGTGATATTTTGAATAAAATATATGTATCTCTAATGAATTTTTTTAAAGATTTTTATTAAAAAATGTAAGAAAAAAAGTTTTACCATAACGTTTAAAAACAGAGAATCAGTGTTTATTTTAGGAATAAAATCGGATTCAGACAAAAGCGGCTCATACAGAAAATGGCAATTTTTTTTAAATTTAAGAAAATTTAAAATTTAATTTTAAGAAAATTTAGATTATTGCTTAAAATGTATTATTTTCACATTATGCATAAGCAAAAATTTAATACTTCAAGAAAAAAAAACCTTCTTAAAAACAAAGAACTACAAAAAATACAATATTTTAAAGCGACTTACTATACGTTAAAAAATGAAACCTTTTTTTTAACATTTTGAATTTTGCTAAAAAAAATATTCATATTTTTCATATATATCATTCATATGTTTAAAAAATTGCTTTCTTAGATAAGTTTCATGATAGAAATTGACATGCCGATTATGTTTCAAGACCCTTTTTTTTTTTTTTTTTTTTTTTTTTTTTTTTTTTTTTTTTTTTTTTTTAATTACGAAAAAAGTTAATATAGAAAAAAATATCAAAATCATTAAATACATTTTGCAGTCAATAAATCGTATCTGTAATTTTTGTAATCGTATCTGATTAAGTTTACTTGAAAATGTAAACTGAGCTGTCTGTAACTGAAATAAAAATATACTTTTACACTACGATAAAAAAAATGTAACTGTAGAAATTAGTCATATATGGTAATGTACATATGCAGTCTTTTTAAATTACTACGAATAAAAAAATAAAACAAACCTCTGTACTTAAAACTCACTGTTGGCTTGGCCTATAACCGGAGGTAGATTTCGAAGAGTATTCATTTCAACAACAAAAAGTAAAAAAAGGAATAGAGATAAATGCAGTTTAAAAACTTTATTTGGCTAATTTTGTAAAAAAATTAATCTCAATTTTCTGTAAGAACTAGTTTTATGAGAATCACCTTAAGCGAAATTCGGATCAAATGTCCATTTTGACAGCATATTTTGGAATTTATTCTGGCTTTATTATAAAATTGGCCAATATGGCACATTATATAGTTTCTAAACAAGAAAAAACTGTGAACTGAATGCATTTTGAATTGCAGTAAGCAAAACTGAATTTAAAAATGAGTAATAAATTCAGCAATTTTTTATTTGAATACATCAACAATTCTTGAATCACGATGGTTACGGTGTGAAGTGCCCACTTTGACAACTCTTAAAAAAATATATTTTGCCTTTATCAAAACACTGACCAATACGACACATTATATAGTTCCTAAATAAGAGAACCTGTCAGTTAGATGCTTTTGAGAGCAAAAATGGATTTAAAAATAAGTCAGGAAAAACGTGATTTGTTACATGAATATTTCTTCAATTTTTCCAGTCACGATCACTTCGGAAAATTCTGTTCAAAATTTTCATTTTGGAAGCATTTTTTTTAAATAAATTCTGCCTTTATCAAATAATAGGCAATACATCACATTACATAATTTCTAAATAAGAAGGCCTGCCATTTGGATGCGTTAAAAAAATGAGTCAGAATACAAGCAGTTTGGATTTGAGGTTTTTTCTTTAACTCCTATTATTATTTAATTTATTTTTGCTATAAGAATTGGTCGTATGAAAAACTTGTCAATATAAAAGTTGTAGATATTATTCAGAAGATGTAAAATAAATTTAATTGGGTTTGATAGTTCAAAAATTGACAAAGTTATGATTTTTTTTTCTTTTTTCAACCCCCGCACCCTCTTTTCATTTTCGTTTTTATTTATTTTTTCCGGTAAGAGTTAGTATCAAATACTTGTAAACATAAAAGTTTTTTTACAAGATAATTTTGAGAACTTTTATAAAAAATTAGTTGGATTTGTTATGTTGAAAATTGACAAAGTTATGATTTTTTTTCGCCCCAAAACCCTATTTTTTCGCCCCTTGAGCCCATTTTTAGGTGCGTTCGTAATTATGTAAATACGTAGCACCTATAGTTGTCGTTCAGTCCATCTGTCTGTCCGTCCGCATATAACAACGCAAAAACTACCATGCCGAATTGTTTGAAATTTAAAATACATAATTATTATATAATTTTGTCGAGTCATTTCAAATTTTATGAAAATTGGATGGATAGATCAATTACAGGGACAATCAAAAGTATTCCGTTACATTACGGTCTATGGGAAAAAAGTTTCAAATGCATTTTAATCGTTTGAAATTTAAAACATATAATTATTATATAATTTTGTCGAGTCATTTCAAATTTTATGAAAATTGGATGCTTAGATCAATTACAGGGACAATCAAAAGTATTCCGTTACATTACGGTCAATGGGAAAAAACGTTTCATATATATTTTGATGTGGTTACACTCATTCGAACAAAATAGAATTGACATGAATCCATGAAGTATATACTAAAGTATACATTCTGTGCAATCTGTGATTTAGAATATTTATTATTAAATTACAGTGCCACACAAAATATTCCACTACATAATGCTATACGGGGAAACATTGTTTGGGGCGTGTTTTAATTATATCAAACTATTTCACATTTTATGAATATGATATACGTTGCTGAGGTGTAATAAAAGTTACTTCCTCTATATTTACAGGAACACAGAAAAGATTTCGACCACTATACTGTATGCGGAATACTATCTACTATAACAGCAAAATCTGGATATTTTAAAAACTATATTATCGTACGAACGCACCTCATTTGCTACGCTTCACGTGATATTCCCAACTTGTTAACTTTATAAAAAAATCTGTTATGCATAAACGTTTAGCCCATTATTTAGAAGTAGTCTTTAAACTGATTGGATATCTATTTTCATTAAAAAATTATGGGTTTTTTTCTATTTTTACAAAAACGCCTGTATTTCGACCCCCTTGGTCTGATTTTGCCAATTAACGAACTTGGCCTTGCATATATATATATATAAGCTTTTTCACTAATGGTAGTTTTGAGGTCTAGGGGTCATGATCGGCGTAGTTCTGCAAATGTTTTTTAAGAAATTCCAACATAGGAACGACAGCAATAGGTGGTATTTCATACGGAATCTACCTAAAAACCCTCTCTACTTTGAAAATGATAACATGATAATTTTTTGAAAAATTATTCTTCAAGTAATTTTTAAGTGAAATGCTTGGTATCTTTTATACTTATTGTTATTTTGCTGTTCTGCGTAAATTTAACCAACCCATTAAAGCATAAATTATTGTTCATTATTCACAAGAAATCTTTTAACTGTGATAAATGAGAACCCATTAAAAATTAACTTTATTACAGTGAAGTATGCTAGCTTCGACAAATCAAATCACCATAAATAAATGCTGATTTTCTTTTCGCTATAAGGCAATTCTGATGTCTTTATATGCGGCCCGTATAAATGAGATGGTTAATTTGACTTCTGTTTGAAAATTAACATTTTTTATAAAACCAATGCCATTTCACAAATAATGCATATGTTGTAAATTCGTGAACCACTTTTTTAACACTAAATGAACATAAATATTAACGTTTCTATCTTAAATTGTTTTTTATTGTCTTGTGAATCCGTTGCCAATGTGTTGTGCCAACAAAAAGATTGTGCAAAAATGTGTCTATTTATTTAATAAATAGATAGAGAAAACATTTCACTATATACAACGCGTAGTACCTAATGAAACAATTTTGATTTTCTATTTACTTTACTTCCACATTGTGCCCCATGCATGTGCACAAATGTACACATAGTGAGGCACACGTGAAATTTTTTTAATTAAAAAAAACTATTAAGAAGTAAGGAGAACGATAAAGGTAATTTAATAAAATTACCATGTGTATAAAAAAGTTCGGTTTTCTATATACAGTTTTTTTTTAATAGAAAATAACCTAGTTATGAGAAAAAGCTACATTTAAGTGAACTATTCACATGCGTCCCAGTCTCTCCTATATCTTTGAAGGCATACGTCTTGATTGCAGCTGAATAAGTGTAAAATAATTGCGATCACTATGAACAAATAATTCACTAAATCCGTAATCATGCAGGTGTTTCGCAGTTTAAGATTTTCCTTGATTTATTTGATTCAATCCAAGTGTTAAGATACGCATTCGTCAATCATTAAATTAGAAAAATCCGTAAGTGTTTGTGCTTCCATTCTTCGCCAAACAACTCGCCGTATCTTCTAGTTTTTAGACTATACCAACATTTTGAATTGACTGGGTGCGTTGACTATGTTCATTATTTTTTTTAAGCGATCTTATCATTATTTAGGTACGTGTTCGAAAAGCATCACATATGTCACAGATAATGCGCACAAAGCTACCTTTAGGACTCCAAAGATCCACCAGACAGATGTTATTAATCTCGACCTCTTCGCTTTTTCAGAAGTATGCTGATTTTTATTTTGGAAAAAAAAGTGGCATATTGGAATGAGACTTATATTTTTAAATAATTTCATACTGCCCTAATATCCACGATCCATGATCAAAACGTTGGATTTAAGTCAGTTCCTAAAACTGGAATACTTAGCAGAGATCACCGAAATCAGTATATAATGAATTTTTCAGATTAATTCAGATAAATAATTATTTTTTTTTCATCAGTGTAGTACGATTCTTAAAATTTCCAAAATTTTCCCAACGTACAAACAAAAATGCCAGCTATTACAACAGACCTGTGCTTATTCAGGCTGTATGTCTTATGCTAAAGTAGGTAAGTGTCGTTTTTCTTGATATATACAGGGTGTATCTAAACTACTGGGCAAATCTTTAAAGGCTGATAGTACAGATCAAGACAAATAATATTAAATGGGAAACTAAGGGTCCCAAATGTCTTCCGAAGGAGATAGGCCCCATCAAAGTTTAGGGTCCAAAATTTGAAATGATTATAAAAAATGGAAAAATTGTTCGATTCGTTTGCGGTTTTCACGAAAACTATTCTTTATCTCAGTATTGTCTTGAAAATAAATTATAAAGATAAATTTCAAAAAATGTCGATAAAAGGTGCTTTAGACTTTGGAGTAACGAAAAACGGTTTTTTATCGTTATTTTTTGCATCTCATTAAATTTTTTTAGACTTTTAGACATAAACTTAAATATTGAGCTCAAAATCTGTGGTTAAATAGCGCAAACTGAACTGTTTTCAATTGGAGTGGGTGGGTTCAAATTTCAAATGATTATAAAAAACAGAAAAATTTGTCAATTGATTTGCGGTTTTCACTAAAATTATTCTTTAGGTCAGTATTGACTTGAAAATAAATTATACAGATAAATTTCAAAAAACGTCGATAGAGGGCGCTTTAGACTTTGGAGTAACATACAATTATTTTTTACCGTTATTTTTTGCATCTCATTAAATTTTTTAGAAGTTTAAACATAAACTTAAATTTTGAGCTGAAAATCTGAATCGTTGAGAGTGGTTAAGTAACACAAACTGAACAGTGTTCGATTTGGGTGGGGAGGTTCAAATTTCAAATGATTATAATAAACGAAAAAATTGGTCGATTCATTTGCGGTTTTCTCTAAAACTATTCTTTATGTCAGTATTTCCTTAAAAATAAATTTTAAAGATAAATTTCAAAAAATTCCGTTAGAGGGCGCCTTAAATTTTAGAGTAACCAACAACTATTTTTAACTGTTATTTATTTATTTATTTTTAATCTAAATAAATGTTTCAAAAGATTAGACTTAAATTTTGAGCTCAAAATCTGAATCATTGTGAGTAATTAAGTAGCGAAAATTTGAACTGTGTTCGTAGGGTAGGCAGGGTAACATTTTAACTCCTGAGCACCGTTCAGTTTGCGCTTCTTAACCCTTCCCAACGATTCAGAATTTGAGCTCAAAATTTAAGTCTAAGCTTTTGCAAGCATTTAATAGATACATAAAATAACAGTTAAAAATTCTTGTTGGTTGAATTTTAAGGCTAATTCCTTATAATGGAATTTTTTGAAATTTATCTTTAAAATTTATTTTCAAGGAAATACTGACATAAAGAATGATTTTAGAGAAAACCGCAAACGAATCGACCAATTTTTCCGTTTTGTATAATCATTTGAAATTTGAACCTTCCCATCCCCATTGAACACAGTTCACTTAGCTCTATTTAACCACTCTCAACGATTCAGATTTTCAGCACAAAATTTAAATTTATGTGTAAGCTTCAAAAAAATTTAATGAGATGCAAAAAATAACAGTAAAAAATAGTTGTACGTTACTCCAAAGTCTAAAGCGCCTCTATCGACATTTTTTGAAAGTTATGTTATTAGATTATTTTCAAGACAAAACTGACATAAAGAAAAGTTTTAGTGAAAACCGCAAATCAATTGACCAATTATTCTTTTTTTTTATAATTATTTGAAATTTGAACCTACCCACTCCCACTGAACACAGTTCAATTTGCGCTACTTAACCATGGATTTTGAGCTCAAAATTTAATTTTATGTCTAAACTTCTAAACAAATTTAATGAGATGCAAAAAATAACGGTAAAAAATAGTTGTTCAATACTCCAAAGTCTAAAGCGCCCTCTATCGGCATTTTTTGAAAATTATCATTATAATTTATTTTCAAGACAATACTGACATAAAGAATAGTTTTCGTGACAACCACAAAGGAATCGACCAATTTTTCAGTTTTTTATAATCGTCTCAAATTTTGGAACCTAAACTTTGATGGCGCCTATCTCCTTCGGAAGACGTTTCTGAACCTTAGTTTCCCATTTAATATTATTTGTCTTGATGTGTACTATCACCCCTTAAAGTTTTTCCCAGTAGTTTAGATACACCCTGTATATCTATAGCGGGGTGAAAAATGACAAGAACGATACAAAAATCAAGAAATTACTTTGCGATTGCTATGGAAATGCATAAATCTTCGTTTCAAAATTAAATATGTGGTATTCTGATTCCTATTAAAATAATCGTTTACAAAAATTGTATATATATTTTTAATAATTTTTAAAATATCTAAAAAATTTTAAAATATCTTTATGCAGAAGCAAAATGATAAGAACAAAGTCAATATTTCTAAAACGTGGGACGTGAATGGTGGATATTATCGCATATCATTTAAAAACGCATTTAAAAGAGTTTCTGATCACATTCGTTTAGTTCGCAAAACTTTTGGATTACGGAGTGAATTAAAATGCTTTGTGACTTCGAAAAAAGGCAAGTTCTGGCTTAACAACATCCATATGTAATTTCAAATAATTGGCTGGTGAAATTAAACTTTCAAAGACTGTCATTTTTAATTTCTTTTAGAACCCAACTATTTATGTAACTACAAAATCTACATTGAGGTAAAATATTCTTACAAAATGATCCGAAAGTTTGATTATTCGAACGGTTTCAAGTAAAAAAATAACAGAAAAATAATTTGAAAGCCAGATAAAAACATCAGTATCAGCATCGACCTTACAAAAACAAATAAAATATCGGGAGTACTTTAAACTGTAAAATCACAATCGATGTTCGCGTTTAATGTCTGAAAGTAAAAATGCCCACTTTCTATTTGCAGAGAAAAACCTGAAGAAACAAACAAATTGGTTTAAAATTATCGTCAGTGCGGAAAAAAAGTTTATTTTCGATTTTCTAGATTCATCCATATTTTCACGGTTTTCAAAAGTAACAACACATATTTCCCATGCGTCAATTAGATGGAAGCTCCCTAATGGTTTGGTCTATTTTTTTCCTCGGTTGGTAAGCTTATCATTTCTTTTGTAGATGGATAAACAAAATTTACCTACCTATGTTAGAATGCTATTTATTGAATCTGAGTAAAACAATTACCGACTTTCATGACAATTTCATCAAGGCAATGCCTAAATACATGCAGGACACAAAAGACACAAAAAAGTAGTTTGAAGATAAAGAAGACTCTCAAACTTTATTTGTCAGCTAGTGGTTTTAATCTAAATCTCGTGAACAATGATTGGGGCAAAATTATATAATGGAAAATGGTCAAATCGCGCAGTAAAACTCGGAAGCAGAATTAAAATCCGAAATTTGGAAAATATGACGTGTTTTGTCACCTTAAGAAATTTAAAATGATGTAAAATCTACGCTGCAATGTTGCATTAAAAATATTAAATACGAAAGAAGCCCAATCAACACGTAATAATTCTATAATTTAGAAAAAATCTGTTTCGTTCTTATCATTTTGCATAATATGTGCATATCGAGTAAAAATGCAACAATTATATTATACGAGGATTGCTATTTATATTTCTGGCCTAGTAATGTAAAAAAAAATATTTATGATAAACATTGTATTTATTGTTTTTCAATGTATTATCCATGAAAATTAATACACTTCTGCATGTGTTTGAATCAATTTTCGAAGCACTGTTTCCAATCCGAATTGACGAAACTCAACCACTTCTTCGGGTATCAAAAATCGTTGTCCACATAATTTATTTTTGATGTGTGGTGATAAAATAAGTCATTCTTATGATGGTATATATTTTTAGCATCCATTTAATTTTGGTAATGTGCAAATGAATTTACAATTTGTAACATGTATGTTATAGAAGAAAGTTTTAGAATTTTGCACATTTTACTAGATTCAAGTGGTTATTGAATGTTTTAACTTTAAACTATGTTTGAATTATTTTCTTTTGAAAAATTTCAACATTTTAGAAAATAATTTATAAATTATCTTTGTAGATACTTAGATCGTGCTGTCCATTTTTAGTCACTCTCCTCATAGACAAACGGTGCGACGCACACTCATTAATGAATTCGATTGCTTTATAATTGGTGACATTTCATGGCATTACTCCAGGATGTTTTACTATCAGACCAACATATTTCCAGGAAGTGTTAGGGATACAAAGACGACTGGGAATCACATAGGAATATAATGCTGGAAATGTCTTTTATGCAAATTACGGTTAAAGGAAGCAGAGAAAAAAGTAACAGAAACAGCAGAGAAAGAGAGACACGTTAATGTGACAGAAATCAGTTTATTTAAAGGTTTTACTAGAAAATGTGTACGAAATTACGACCAGAAGTAGTCCGGAAAGTTTGACAGCGACGGCATATGGCGCTGCAGTTTTCTTGCGTAGATGGCGCTAAACGGTAATGCGCCTGAGCAGCGATCACTTTGAAATGGTCATTCGCGAACCCCTTCCAAATGTAGCAAAATGAAGTATTTAAACGATGAACAGCACGACAGGGCTCCTCCACATTTTACCAAAGACGTTTGCCGACACTTCAAAGTAACATATGGACAGTGGTGGATAAATCGTGGTGGCCCGGTTCATTGACCTGCCAGATAGTATGACCTATCATGTATGGACTCCTTCTGTTGGAAAAAAATGAAAAATTGGGTGTATGAGACTCCCGTACCATCAGTTGAATACCTCGCATCTGGTATTTCTGTAGCTGCCAGAGATGCCAGGAATCTTTCAAAGCGTGGGGAATTCCACGCGACGCCGCTCTCAAGAATTCCAGACTACTTCTGGTCGTAATTTCGAACACCTTTTCTAGTAAAACCTTTAAATAATCTGATTTCTGTCACATTAACGTGTTGCTCTTCCTCTGCTGCTTCTGTTATATTTTTCTCTGCTTCCTTTAACCGCAACTTGACATTTCCAACATTACATTCCTATGTGATTCCGAGTCGTCTTTGTATCTCTAACACTTCCTGGAAGTATGTTGGTCTGGTAATAAAATACCCAGGAGTAATGTCATTGAAATGTCAGAGATGTGTCGGAAGCGCCCTCTATCAAAAAATGGGGACACGAAAGCTGTACGTTATTTTGAATAAAATAATTACCAAGGGAGTGGCTTACGTTCAAACCGCGACAAAATCGAATTGCTTCTCCAATATTTATGAGCATTTAAAATCGTCCCCTCTGTTCGCAGTCCAATTTCCGCTAGTTACCCGATCCCAATGTTTCAGAATTTGGGCTTAAAATTTAAGTTAAAGTCTAAACTTTAGAATAATTTCAACCCCATGCACAAAATAACGGTTAGAAGTAGTTGTTCGTTACTCTAAATTCTAAAGCGCCCTCTATCGACAATTTTTGAACGTCACCTTTAAAATTTTTTTCTAAAAAAATCATGATATAAAGAATGATTTTAGTGAAAATCGCAAACGAATCGACCCTTTTTTCCGTTTTTTATCATCGTTTGAAATTTTGGACCTTACACTTTAATGGCCCCTAGCTCCTACAGAAGACGTTTGCGCTCCATGGTTTCCAATTTAATAATGTTTCTTTTCATGTCTACTATTATTTCTCAAAGTTTGTCGGTCTGGTAGCGAAACACCCTGTATAAGCAATTTTGATTTGAGTTTTTTCTTCAACTCCTAATTTTGTTTAATTTATTTCAGCTATAAGGATTGGTCCCATAAAAAATTGTTAATATAAAAGCTATAGATATTATTGAGAAGATGTAAAATAAATTTAATTGGATATGATGTCTTAAGAATTGACGAAGTTGTGGATTTTTTTGCTTTTTCACCCCCCCCCCCCACCTTTTTTGTTTTCGTTATTATTATTATTATTATTATTTTAACAAAGAGTTGGCTCTATCAAAAACTTGTCAATAAAAATTTTTATATAATATTAAGAGCATTTGTAAAAAAAAAATTATTTGAATTTGATATCGTGAGAATTGACGAAGTTATGACTTTTTTTCTCCCCAAAACTTCATATTTTTCGTCCCTTGAGCCCATTTTTAGTTCTAGAAAATATCGATCCTACATAAACTTTTTGGCCATTTCTTAGAAATAATATAAACTTTAAACTGATCCAATATCTATTTTCATTACAAAGTTATGGGGTATTTCTGTTTCACAAAAACACTCCATATTTCCACCCCCTTTTTCCGATTTTGCCCATTAACGAGTTTGATCGAGATATTATACCCCTTGATTTTATCTAAAAGTTTGAAGGAGTTTGAAGTTTTGTATTCAAATGTGTTATGCATTCCATAAATTGTTTACTTTCGTTATAGTCTTTCTTTTCTTTTAAACGTTGAAGTTTTATAACAATTTTCTATATGTGTTAGAAAACGTTTTTTCATCTATGCTCGATATATCATATTTTTACCTTGCATCAATTTTTTCTGACAAATAAATTAATAAATATATAATATTAATAATAACAACGAAAAGCATATGTAAGCAAAGTATTTGAGTACACGCCTTTTTTTTAGTTTATTCTAAATATTTGTAGACTAATATTTGAAGCTCAACCCAGTTCACTGTTACTCTTGTTATCATTAAAAACAATTTTTTCTAAATAATTGTAATAGTTTATTTTTAAAATAAAAGAAACATACAAATTTATATAAGTATTTAAATGGCATTGTGGTCCACTCTCATAAAATATATCTAATTTGTAACAAAATGTAATTTTCGTTTCTATAAAATAATTAAATTTTCTTATTCTTGTAAATTATGTGTCACAAGAGTAACAAAATGTTGATTTAACATATAGACAAATAGAAGACTTTTTGTTAAAAATTCAAAGTATGGATATTTCTTAATGGAACACTGTGGTATATTAGGGTCATTCCACACCAAATGAGCAAATCAGGTGTGGCTGACATGTCACAGATTTTATTGAAAATCATCATATAATTAGATCACAATCATTTACGAGGAAACGCAAAGTAGTAGAGTTCAGACTAGTTTATTTCAGTATAAAAAATTACATTAAAGTTGAGCCGAAATCGAGGTCTTGTGTACATGTTTGAAATTTCAAGTTTGATTATTTGCCGTAGGAATGGAAAGATTGTAATAAAAATTATTTACACTTAAGAATGAACTATAAGTAACAGATTAGCATAATTTAGTAATTGTATTTTTATTTTATAATTTAAAAATAAATAAATAATAAAAAAAATCGTGGAAAAAATTAAATATTTCAATTATATGTTTTAAAATGAAGGACACTTATTCCAAATTCAATTTTTTTTTTGCCATTATAGCTAATTGAATATATTTAATACATCTATAATTTAATTCATGCCTTTTTCATTCCTTTATGAGAAAAAAAATAAATAGTAAAAACTGCTGATTAAAAAGTCAACACTTTTTTCATTTTTTTGGAGACGAATAAAAGCTTTTAAAAGTTTTAAACTCTTTGATATTACAGATAAAAGTGTATATTTTAAGTATACGTAGTTTTATTCTTGCTTTCAGTTTATTTTTGCCTCAAGAATATTTTTAATTTGTGTAGAAGAAAAGTATTTTTTTCTTAAAATAACTGTATTTTAATCTTAAAGTCAATTATCAAACATAGATGGCAGCACACGTCTATTTTTAGCCAGAAATTTCCAAAAAAGCGCGTGTTTTCAAAGAAAGATTGTCTTTAGAATGTCTCAAATATTAGTTTTTTGAACCCATTTTTGTTATGTTAGAAATTAAAAAGGCAGTATTGAAACTTTTTTAGTGTGTCATGGACTTATTAATTCTTATGTACGTGTAATATTGTTGATGTAGAAGTTGTCCTTTAATTGTTTTTTGAGGTAACATAAGAGGAATAATTATGATTTTGTCATTTTTTTAAAAGTTTCTAATTTTTTTTGAAGATGAAGGAAATAAATAACAACTTTGAAACTTTGAGAATTCGATCTTCATACATAGTACTACATCTTGCATCAATTTCAGAGATGTTTTTTAAATCCTTTGATTTTTATAACATTTCAAAATTTTTAAAAAATTACAAAATTTCAATATTTACAACCAATTTTTGATTAATTATGATAATACCAAATTATTGTTACTCGATAAATATAAAGATTGATATCCAGAGATTTCAATATCATAAAAAAACTTCATTTTTGTTAAATAGTTTTCAAAATATAGAACTTGAAACTTGCAACTTTCGACGATTATCCGCAAGCCATTCTATATCGCAAGTTTTTTAAATGTCCAAAATTGATAAAATAATTATTTTTTTCTGAAAATATTGTGCACACATACATTTGAATATGAAATGAACACGTATCTCAAATTTTATTAAAATCGGATTCTATGCAGCCACGGCTTTTTTTTCCATTTTTGCTCATTTGACGTGGAATGACCCATTACTGATTATATCAATTTTTATCTCCATTATATTTCTTAATAAAATATTTTCTTTATCAAGTATTATTTATAAAAAATTTCTCAAATTGTAATGAAATTTCTCAATGGACGTTTCCACATGTAAAAATAAAAAAAGCAAACACAGACTGTAAAAATAGGCAGGTTATTTATTTATTTACTTATTTTCCCTTAAAGAAGTTAGTTATTACTTTTTTTTTTCAATATTCCCTTTTTTTTCCTCTCTCGGTACTTCAATTATCCTTCTTTAATATACTCTTATTCAATTACTTTTCGCAATATCTAGGAAAACACCAAGGTAATTAACTCGGTTTGTTTATAGGAAGTAGAGCACTTCTGCGTGCTGTTAGTGGCATATTGATTAACTTAAAATTAAAATCAGTTTCATTCTAAAACGGATATTAATTTTCTGGTGAAAGGCCAATGCTCTTTCATTTCGGTTTTTATGCACTTTTAGTATATTTTAACTACTTTATAAACTAGTTTCTACCCCCCCCCCATATGGTAAAAGCAAGCATTTAAACTACTTTACATCAAAACTTTGTTTGTGGTTTTATATAAAGTTTTAAATTATTATTTAAATTTTTAGCTTTTATAAAACTGATATTGCATTAATGCACAACAATTCCTTTATGAGAAAAATAGAAATATGTCAATGTATAAGAAATCAGTGGAAAGACTAATAAAAAGACAAATGTTCATTTAAACTGATAGTATGAAATTCATTGGAAAGTCGCACTAATTGTTTATTATACCCGTATGTCAATGAATAATGGCCCTCGAAAAATAAAGAAATTGACAAAAGAAAGAAAAACATTTAGAGCGAAATTATCTCCCCCATTTTCTCCTTTTGTACTTAAATTTTTTACTTCAGTCGAACTTCCAAATCCAATCAGGGTATCACATTATCTGAATGCACTAAATTGGAAACAAATCGGAAACTTCTCCATGAAAAATACAGGTATATTAATTAGGGGACGGGTTAGACTCTCTGTTTCCCCCCGTTATACTTAATCAATGAATCTCCAAAACTTATCCGAGAACTGCCTTCTGGCAATAAACCTAGTTACAAAATTTGAAGTAAATCGGATTATTTTTATCAAAGTTTATCTCGTTACGCACATATACACGTAAGTGCATATAGAATTGTGTGGTACAATAGCTCTCGGGGATTGATAAATTGTGAGCTAAAAATCGTGTTTCCTTTTGTAAAGTTTCTCTGCAAGACGCTGTGTTTCTGGTTTCATATACATGGTGTTCAAATGCATCTCTATACTAATATTATAAAGAAGTAAAGTTTGATTCTTTATTTCTTTGTTTGAGGCAATCTCTAAAAAAATCGAACCTATTTCAAAAATAATAGTATCAAAATCATGGTATTATTCCTTGTTCCAACATTAAGGTACATCTTATGTCCTTGCTACTATTTCAAAGTGGGTGCAGAAGAAAAAAACAACAAAAAAAAATGCGATTATTGCATTACTGATCAAACTAGAGACAGGAAATTTGAAGAAGTAGTTGCTCTTAAGATATAAATCATCTAAGAAATTTCTTAAAAAAATGGAAATTTAAAAGGGCTGAAATTGCGCAAGAAGTGTTCTAAGATTCATTTTAAATGTTGATTTCTACGCAAACTAGAAGTACCGAACCTATTTGATCAAATCGGATGTAGCAATTCCAAAACTTTCTTCTATCTCATACTCTCTTATAACGAAAAAGCTGAAATAACTCAAGTTGAGCTGAAATCCACTCTTTTCCCATGTTGAAAGGAACCTTCTCAAGAAGAGCTGAAACAACTCAAGTGAATGAGTTGTTTTTAATCAACTCATGATTGAGTGATCTCCATTTTACTCATACTTGAGTGAAATCAAATCAATAAAGGTTAAATCCAGTAGTACTTGAGTGATTTGTAATCAAGTCATACTTGAGTGAAATGAAGTCATTTAAGACTGAATCTCGTAGCACTTGAGCGATTTGTAACCAAATCATACTTGAGTGAAATGAAGTCTTTAGGATTAAATCGAGTAGCACTTGAGTTAGCTTCAGCCAACTCGTATTTGAGTGAAGTGAACTAATTTAAGGCAAATCCAGTAGCACTTGAGAGATTTGTTATCACTTCAAGTTGGAGTGAAATGTTGTCATTTTTGATTTAATCCAGTAGCACTTAGGCGATTTGTAACCAATTCATACATGAATGAAATCAACTCATTTAAGAGTTAATCCAAAACTCCTTGAATTTGTAGAATTGAATAAAGTCACTCTTAAGAAAAGCAAAATTGCTTAAAATTACAAAAATCTCGTGATTTCTAAATCGTTTAAATAAAATCACATCATTTAAAACTAAATTCAGTAATCCTCGATTAATTTTTATCAATGAAATTCAATATAACATGGAATTATTGCCATATTTTCAGTGTTGCAATTAAATTCTCATTTCGGATTTAAATTTCTGTTTATTGACGTTACAAGGGTATATATATATATATATATATATGTATATATATAGAGAGAGAGATTGGAAAACTAACATGGATTCTCCAATATTTCTTACAAGTCTTTAATTAACAAGACTTAAAACATTCTAATTTACATGACTGAAAGTTCTCTAATGAATCATAAAAACATTTTTTTTCTTTCTAATTCAATGAAACTGTTTCCTATGTCAATTTAGGGGAAAAGGCAATTGAATCGTTATACAAAATTAAATAGAGCTTACATGAATTTGTTATTATTCTGTCAAATCAGAAATTTTTAACATCAGTACTTTCTTTTGTTAAATTTAAAAGTACATATATTCATTAAATTAAAAATACTGGTGATCACAAAATTGTAAATTTGAAAACACTTATTCATGCAAACTGCCTAAATTTGCATAACTGTACAACAGCACCCGAACAACATTAAACAGAATATCAGCTTCTGATGCTGTGGTGCTAATGGGATTTTTCCTTTCCTTTCTTGGGCAATATCAAGTTTACATATTTTCCAATGATACTTATAGCTTCAGATATGCTTATATACAGTTTTAATTTTTTCATTAGCTTCTGATTTATTTGTAAATAACTATTTTTTTATTAAAAAGTTATGATTTCAATCAAATAAACCAATCTTAGGCATCTTACTAAAAAAAATATTGAAAAAATATACTTGATATCAGCCCAACGACTCAACTTCAGCACCACAATGTCAGAAGCTGATTGTTCCCCTTAAGAGTTTAGATAATCCTATGCAGAAGTTATTTTCAATAATCTTGCTTGGATTTTAAAATGTTTACTTTTTTTTTGGGGGGGGGGGGTCATAGAATATTTGAGGATGATCTGTAAGTGGGTTAGTTTTCATTTTTACAATTTTGGTTAGTTTTTTTTTTTAATATTAATATGAGTTTCAGAACCAGTTTTGAAAAAGAAAGTATTAAAAAACATAAAACCTAAATTTAAAAAAGTATCCCCCCCCACACACATGGCCAGCGCAGGGTTTAAATAAATGAAATTGAAAATATTTTAAATGGATAAACATCAACCCATGATACCTTGTAATTATTCCTAGATTTAAATCTCAATCAAAATCTCAATCAAAATCTTATATTTCTTAAACTGACTAAATTTTAAAAAAATATTTTAATTGTTTAGTTTAAAATCTGAAATGGCTTTGAAATCTTAGATAAAATAATTGTTACCCATAGCATTTATATAAGCACATTGCAATTGGGAAATGTGGAGGAATGCCATTAAAAAACTTGTATAGCTAAAATTTTGATTATGGACAATTATTTTATTGTATGAAAAACCTTCCACTAAATATTGTAGTACAAAAGTTAAATGCAGAAATAACTGAGAAATGGATTTATTGACCATGTGCAATTATTCTTTATATCATTTAAAACATTTGTTAAAACTTGAATTTATATTCAAGAATAACTTATTTCTTCTTAATTAATCTTTTAATTTTTGATTTTATTCAATGTTTCTTAAATCAACTAACTTTTAAATAAATACAAAAGCATAAGACTGCAGCATTTTGTGTCAAAAGTTAGAGCCAAATGTGCAATTTAGAATGTTGCAAGAAAGAAAAAAAACTAATTTTATTTAACAACAAAAACATTTTATTTAGCAAGAACAAAATAAACCTAACATTAATTGATAACAATTCTTTCTAACATCAGATAAACAAGCTTCAATAACATCTTTAACAGGACCTTTATAAATATAACAGTCCATTTGCATTAAACATTAAATACATAAAGAGCATATTGTAATCTGTCCACTGGTTTGTCCAACTTTTAAAATCTTAGGCAAAATAGACACTTTGTTGAGGATCCTTGAGATTAAATAAGATTGTTGAATTTGACTCCTCACAGTAGAATTTTACTCCTCCATGAAATCACCATCTTCCTGTGTTAAAAGAAAATATTGAAATTAAGTTAAATAGCAATAAATATAATGTTAAGGAATGATTATGAACATATTAAAATATTTTGCAGCTTTCAGATTAAATGCTTTATAAAATTTCCCATCCATAGTCTAAACAAAAAATGAACCATACACTAAAAATTTTAGCTTTATAAATGTTACACTACTGAAAATTCAGCCAATCATGAATAAATAAATCCTGTGCGATTACACTTATCCGCTTGTTTAAATCATGGTGTTACTTCTGATACAATCTTAAAATAAATCACCATTTTAAAAACAAATTTAAAATGAAAGTTCTTAAAGCAACATTATAAAATATTGTTGAAAATTCACCTTTGTTGTTACTTTCAAAATTTATCAGCGCTGGCAAATATCCAACCAATACAGGTTTTTGTGGATTTTTAGTTGTTTTTCTATATATTTGCATATTTATATAATACAAGATAGAACCTACAACAATGAGACCAGGTTTGACACGGTTTAAACCAATTGGTTTTAACTATGGTTTAAACAATTGTTTACTCCTTTTGGTTTAAACAACGGTTTAGTTTAAACCAACTGGTTTTTTTCTATTAATTTTTTTTTTTTTTTTTTTTTTTTCAGAAGAAATCTAATGACATTTTCTCTTTTTCTTAATAATTTATGTATGCCAGATTATTGAATATAAATAACTTCTGTTTTTAACACTTTATATCAGCAATAAGCATTGGATGTAGCAGGTTCAGATCATTTTTTGGGTATAGGATTAAAATCAGTCTGCAATGGTGGATATATTTATTTCTCTTTAGAAAAAGCTTCGAACATGTGAATTGATCTAATATAAAATAGATTAAAAATATTCAATATTTAATAGAAAATATCTTAATTTTTTGAATTAATTTGTAAAAGAAAAAAAATCAAAATTGTCTGCAAACTTTGAAAATTTTTTGTGAACAGCATTCTAATGTTCTTCTATATCATCTGACAATGGAGGAGAGGCAATTGCGCGGAATACTCAAGATTTTACTCAATCAATGTTTGACAAAGCTAATTACATAGTTTATGTTACGTATTTAAAAATCACAAAATGCCCCCCTTTTTTTGTAAATTTACTTTTAAGTGTGAGGGGGTGGGAGGTGTCAAAATCCATGTTTGTCCCAGGCACAAAAGAGGCTAGTTTAAGCACTAACTATGCGGATATGAAGTTTCCACACCTCAACAGGAAAACGAAACAGTCAGTTAAGGCCCCTGGTCCTCGCTCGAGGAAACGCTCGCGAGCTAATGCTATTCCTATGGCTATTCCAGTTTCAAAACCGGTTTTGCGAGGGAAACTAACTTTGTAAAAAATATCTGCAACCAAAATCGAAAAAGTAAAAAAGGCATGCACCTCAGCTATTTTATGCAAAAAAAAAAAAAAAAAAAAAATATTCAAAAATGTCAAAATTCGAAAGAGTTTTTAGAAAAATATTTTTCCATAGGAATAGCATTAGCTCGCGAGCGTGTCCTCGAGCGAGGACAGTGGCCTTAAGATGTCCAATCAGAAATTAGAATTATAATAAAGAACCCTGATTTCTTTAATAGGCGTGGATTATGAATGTTTGTCGATTTATATTTTATGGATTTGCAGTAAATATTTAGCTCGCATAAAAAGAGGGGGAGGACTTTCAATTAAAAAAATAATAATAAAGACTATTGAAATGTAAGGAATTTTTAAATGCTTTTAAGGTCTGTATAAACCCTGGAAAACTTTACATGTATTTAAATTATAATTAAATATAAATAAAGCTTATTTCTTTTTATGCACTTATTGACAGATGTGAAAATTTCGATACAAAGTTAAATATATGACAAAAAATCTATTTCAGCAAAACAATAGATATTGGAGATTAAGTTATTTTTCGTGAAGTTAACTGAAAGAAACAGAATCGCAGAATGATTTTTGAGACCCACTCTTATGAACTGTTTATATGTGCCCAACTAGACTATTCACAAGCACCTTACATTCCCACTAGAGTTAAATTGACAAATTATTAACATTTCTCAATTTTAGAAAAATTTATTTATCAAAATTACTTATTCATAATATATGCTAGAACATTAAAATTTAAATAAATGAAGAAAAGTTATTTGCCTAGAAAGTTGGAACTGGAACTTTACTTTTAAAATCTATAAACAGTGGTTTCGGCTGCAGAGGACAAACAAAATGTCAAGAACTTATTTATTTTATTTTTTTCAAAATAATAATAAAATACAACTAGTAAAAAGTTGTGACGTTTACATCTGCCCCAGTTCCAAGTTTTAAATATACGTGAACAGTAAGTGAATGAAAAAATAAGATGACTGTCACATACAAACATAATTATTAATTAAATAAATAAAAGTAAAACCACTTACATTTCTTAGGTTTTCACTAGAGCCGACCTTGTTGATGGCAATGTATCACTTATAGGAGCACCTCAGTCAGATTCTGGAACACTTTTTATTCAAATCTACACAATAAGTAATCAGTAGAACTTGTTATCAGCCAGGCATACTTGATTATTCTGTAAAAAATGCAGTATTATACATACAGGGTGTTTCAAAAAATATATATACTATTTATTAATAATTGGTATATACTTTTCCTTTCCTTTTTTATACATATTTTTTCAAATAATTCTTTTTTTTTTTCAGAAACGGGAAAATTTACATAACAGACAGAGGGAAAAAAAGTTACCAGTCTTGCAAAACAACAATGTTGGTGGTTCGATTGAGTTTTTGGTGGTCTTATACCAGCAGTCCACTAAGAACTTCGAACGCTGTATACAGTCGCAGGGGAAAAAAGTAAACACTCCTAACTCTACAGTAAGAATCGTAAAAGAAAGTTACTAGTACCAAACAATAGGAAATTAACTATTTTTAAATAATGTACATAAATTTTTTAGTAGGCCAACCTGCAAATCAAAACCAGTCCAAAATTTGTCTTTTAATGGCTACACCCAATTTTCACAAGATAATTGTGAACGATTGAATTATAATGTTCAAATTATGCCTAAAAAGGAAATGTCATTTGGATAATAAGTTTTTGAATCAAACACTTAAAACTTTGAGCTTCTGATGTTAATTTATATTTTCATATTGCTATAATTATCTCCTGAAATTATAATTGTGAATATTTTTTGTGTGGTTATAGTACTAATACTAATATCAAAACATAAATGTATAATTGAAAAAAAATATGATATGAATTGCACAACCTACAATTTTATTGATTAATTTATATTTATTATCTCCTGCCTTATGTAAATCCAAAACTTCAATTTTTTCTTTCAAATAGTTTTTAAAGTTACTCTTAAAAAGTACAAAATGCTGGTTTAAAGGACCACCTATGATAAGCTAAAAAGCACAATTTGATTTTTTTTTTTTTTTTTTTTTTTTTTTTTTTACTCATGTTATTAAAGCATTTGGGCTGGGATTACAGTGCCTCATTTAAGATAAATTTAGAATGTAAAGAAAGCTTAAAACTAAATTCAGTGCCTCGTGATCACACATCAACTTAAATACTTCCTACATTTATGTGCTGTGCAAATTATCAAAAGAGATCATGATATTGCTAAGGGGCGGTGCATCTTAACATTACCAATTTAGGGGAAGTTTGGTTGGTTGGTTGGTTGATTTTTGTCGTCCGATGATCTACGCTAGGGATATAGGACCAGGGTGAGTGCCCTCCGTGGGGGTCTTTCTAAGGGAACCTAACCCGTATTTACGCAAGGTTCGAAGAAAACCACGGAAAACTCCGAACGGTTAGGCCGACAGCCGCGATTGGGTTCGAACCCAGCACCTGCCGTCTACCAGTTGAGAGGTCCCAACCTCTCGGCCACTGGTGGGGCATTTAGGGGAAGGCAATGATATCACAAAACATTTCTGAAAGGAAAGGGACTTGCTTCAATAGTTATTTTAGATTTACCAATTCAGTAACATTTTATAACATCTAAATAGTCTTACATTTATTACGATTATATTTTTTGTGAAAATACTATTATTGAAGTTATTAAAAGTTTATAAAATCATTTCATTCCAAAATTTGAAATTCTCCCACCGTTTCACATTCATCTGCCATATAATTCATTGTTAAAGAAATCAGGAACATAATGTTTGGGAAATGATACCTGTATTTACCAGTATAGAAAGAAAAAAAAAATATATTTGTCTACGTTTTGTTGATAAATCCTCATTTAAACCTACCTGAAAGCAAGTGCAAGAAAACAATATTACTTTTAAAGCAATTTTTATGTAACAAAGTAGCTAAATACTTTTAAATATTAAACAAACTATAATAATACAGACCATGCATGCAATAATTTTGCTCAATAGCAATGTAAAGCATTGCCAAACAAAACAGTAACAAAGTACACACATGTTCAAACGTTAAGAATGCAAGAGTCTTAGAAATGTGTTTATATACACACTATTTTCTTTCCTTATATGCAGCAACATGTAGATCAAAATACAAGAGGACTTTGTTTTTCGTGTTTATATAGGGTTTTCCATTCCTTAACAATATTAGCAAAATTGAGAAATAGGAGTACACTAAAAAATAAGCACTTGTAACCAGCCTGAACATCTATAAATAAATTTCTATAAATACAGATGTAATAATTGCATAACTTAATTCTTCAAAACTTTTATACTACAAGACTGTTAAATGAACTAAGTATTTACATTATAAGGCAATTTTTACTTCGCTTGATACACCATTTTATTTCTAGGTTGTTATGTACGGTACGTATGAGTATTAACATTAATAGTTTATTAAAAAAAAGAGAAGAGAAATCTATTAAAAGGATAGTATAATGTAAATAAAATACTTTCATAGTACTTACTTCGTAAAATATCGGCTTCTTTAGCAAATAATCTTGAGGAAACCACGAACTTTTAAGATGCATCGAAAATCAGCGTGCAGTGCATTCGGATCGGAAATCCTCCATCTTGTATTTTGCAAGGTCAGGTCGACAGCAGCGCCAGCGGTAGATGAAAATAACGCGGGAATGATCTGTTTTCTTTTCGAATTCACTTGCTTAGTTTCCGATCTCAATGAGTGCATTAGAAATAGAAGAAAGCAAGTCAAGAAGAGTGGACCACTTAAAAATCAGCTCATTCACGATCCAGTAAATTAGAACTCTTTCTTGAGCAGCCAAATCCACTCTTTCGTTTTAAGAGAGTACATGTTAATACTTCAAAATTCGCTCCTCAGTACAAAAATTAAATAACAATCTATGCCCAACCTAAGGACTCTAAAGCTATGAAATTCCATGCGTTCCGTGCATTAATTGCGGGAATAAAAAAATTTCTAAATTGAGATTTTTGTATTTCTGTAGTGCTTAGAAACATTAAATGTGGCATGATAATTACTTATTAGATAATCCCTTATAACGTTTCTCAAAAGAAAAAAAAATTAAAATAGGTGAAAATGAGCGAAAACTATTTGTAAGAATATTTTCTAAAATAATTCCAAAATGGGTAAAAAGGGCAAAGAGTATTCTAAAGGCATTTCAAATTGAGATTTCCGCACAGCCTCAAGAAGTACCAAACAAATAAAAAAAAATATTGAAAATGGATGGTGACAGCCATTGCTGAAGATATATTTTATGTCGGTGTTACTACCGCAAAAGGATGCAGGATCGATATACATTCTAAAAATGTGATGTTTGTGTTACTAAAAGACGTAGAAACATGGAATTTAGCAAGATAGTTGCCTATTAATTACAACTAATCTTTAGGAACATATTATAAAAAACTCAAAAGATAAAAGCAGTGATAATGCGCGTAAAGCGTTCTAAAAAACGTATTGTAGGAAAAATAAAATCGATATAATAAATAATGGTTGGAAATTGATGCTGACCGCCCTTGCTCTAACTACAGCGCTTTCCACCTCTTTTCTTCCTCTTAGGTTCCTCTTATTTTCCTCTTTTCACCTTTCTTAGGTTTTTCATTTTGGGATACTTCCATTTGTTATAAAAATGCCCTCTCCACACCTCCAAGCATCTAGATAATGAAAACATGTTTTTTTTCCATAAGTAATTTTCTTATTGCAATTAAACATTAAATCAGTACAGATTACACTGTTATTTCTAACATTTTTGAGACATTACTAACCACTTTTTTTAAGATTTACTCCAGAAGTAATATCATTTTCATGTCAATAGATCCACAACAGTATATCGCTAGGTATGGTTGCATATAAATAGATATAAAAATAAAAAAATGTATATACATAAAAATTATCCATATAAACATCGTATATTATTTTAACATGTAACATATATAACGTTCATTAAATAAATATATCTTTAAAAATTATTTGAAAAGCATGTTTTTTCACCGTCTTGTGATGCCTGATAAATTGCTAAAATGGCTTTTTTCGCCAATTTCGATTCTTTCACCAATTGCGTCAACCAGAACAGAATATAAAATTCTTCCCGGATTCTGTATTAAATGAAATTAATGAAACACAAAAAATGACCACGGGAATAATGTTTGGCCCCTGGCTAGCATAAAAATACCCAAGTCTTGATTTTTTCTTGCAGAATCCTCTGATTTCACAAAGAATTCAACAAATGAGTTAAATTATGAATAAAAATAATATGATTAAATGGTCGACATACGTTTAAGGGAGATCAAACTGGTCAACAAGGGCGGCTAGTTAAAAAAAAAAAAAAACACTAAGATATTCAGTGAGACATGTGAGCGAAAGACATGCGAATTTTACCATGTTCGTTAATAAAGCCTATTCCTTTAACCACTCCACGCATACACGCATATACGCTTAAGCTTTTACTATCCTTAGAGAATTTACCATTTCGAAGTATTAATTTTATCTTTCATTCTGTACTGTCAAAATCATTCGACAAAATACGGGAATTCTCTCAATTCTAAACATGAGTGTATTATTATCATTATTTATTAACCATTATAATTTTCTACAAGATATATGTGTCAAAGTATATATTAGATAAATTTCTATCATTTATTTTGTAAAAAATATATCATACATATCTATATGTAAACACAACAAAAATGAAATACAGAGTTACGTGACATTATACTTTCTTCTACAGTAAAAACTGTGTACTTAAAAAAAACAACAAATTGAGTAAAGTTTTTAAAAACAATCATATTGTTATAGTAAGAAAAAAAAGTAAAAAGATTTTTTTATACTATTAGCGTAGGGAAAAGCATTTTATTAATTTTATTTAGCATGGTAAAGTTTATGCAAGCGCTAAAAATTTCTTCTTGTTTTAGTAATGCATAGACAGAAACTAAAAAGTATTGACTTTTGATATTTTCGACAAAATAAATAATGTACTTGATATTTGATTTCAAAATTTTCATTATAAAAAATAAAAAAAAATAAACATCAATTTATTATGAAACAGTTTCAGCTTTTTTTCATGAAATAATACATATATATATATTAAATTCGTTTACATAGCTTGTTAAATATTTAATGTACATGACTACAATAGTTCAATGGAAAATGAATTTATATAATTAGAAAAAAAAATGCATTTTGAAATGAAATTATGTACTAAGCATTAATGTATATATACATTTTTTTTCTATGATAGCATATGATTGTCAAAATATTTGTAATTGAAATTTAAATGTAATATAAATATTTACTATACTCATTTATTTAACTTAATGTAGTTCATAAATATAAAGAGTTTCCTAATCTATTTTTCGCTGACTTTCTTATATGCATTATTGTTAATAATAATAATTGTAAAACACGTGCACGATTTTATTTCCAATGATAATACAATAGCTTAAATATTTTTATAACTTAGTTACAAATAATTCTATTATTTTTAAATTAGAAAGAAATTTACAGCAAAGATTAGAAAAATATTATAAGGAATCGGAAAAATAAAATAAAATATTATAGGGCTGAATTATCAAAGCATATAGAGAAGACAAAGGTAGAACAGTTGTGAAAACTTTTGGAAATTTATATTTTCTAACTTTTTATGCGTTTCACAATAATTACTTATTGTATCATTAAAAAGAGAATTCAATACCATATTTAAAGCAAAAAACCCAAATATTTGTAATAGAAAAAATAATAAGAACAATAATTATGGAGATATATTAGATGCTGATGATTGCAGTATATTATCTGAACTTAGTAGGGTGGCCTTCATTTTTTATTACAGGTGTTTCATATGGAAGTTTCGTTGAGCTGACAACAATTATAGCTTCAATTAATTCCCTGATATTTAATGGGCGCATCATTGGTACAAGAATTTTGAAACGGTGTCACAAATTCAAAATAGGATTGCGGTCAAGACTGTTTTTGGGCCATGACAACAAATCAATATTCTTTGAACTAAATTAAACTTTCAATACTTTTGCTTAGTCGCAAGGAGCAAAATCCTGCTGAAAAATAAATGAAGCATTGTTTGGGAAAGATATATCTCATGGAAGATAAAAGTTTGACTCTATTATAGAATATGTATTTTCTTGCATTCAGCGTCCCGTCAATTATATGAAGCAAACTTATACTACCTTCTGTCGTGAATGACCTAATCATAACACTAACTGCGTTCTTCACTGTGGCTTTTCTCTTAATTCTACGTTTATTTTTTTCGCCCATCATACCGAATAACGATGAATAGATGTTATTATCGATGGATTGGTAAAATATATTCATCGTTCTCCTGTCATTCAAGGTTGTCTTACAGATGGCTGATGACTTTCCAAAACATGGTTTATTAGTGAAAAACGGCAGATCCAAGTATCGGCTGGTGTGGCTCAGTGGTAGAGTAACAGCCTAGTACGCTGTGGAAACCGGTTCGATTCATGGCTCTGGCTAATGTTTCACTCCAGAATCCAACTGGAGTGAAAAATTAGTTTATTTATTGTATGCAAATCTGTAAATTATTTGTATATACCTTTATAATTTTCCAGTTTCGTATTCAAAATGAAGTGACGTATGCAAACAAAGTGGCGTATTAAAATAAATCGCAAGACTGTACAATAATTTTTGTCTACATAAATTTAATCTTACAAGGGGCCCACCAAACATGGTGAGCACAGATTTTCATGATTTCAAAATATGTTGTAGGGGTCATATCACTAATTATTCTGGTTAAAGGGTTCCTTTAAATGGGCCTCGGTTTTTGAGAAATTGGGGGTTAAAGTTCAGCGTATACTTCAGATATGTATTAGTATAGCTTTAAAATGTGAATTCATGGCGCCATGACAGCTCGCGGGCTTACAGTTCGAAAGGTTGTGGGATCAAGTCCCGCCTCGGCTTTTTATTTTTTTTTTTTACTTATATTTATATTTTTTACGCGTTACAAATTTTATACAAAATTGGGTATTCTACAGTTTTCAACCTTTTGATATTTTCTGAAGATGGCAGTTTTTTTTCAATATTTATTATTATTATTATTATTATTATTATTATTATTATTATTATTATTATTATTATTATTATTATTATTATTATTATTATTATTATTATTATTATTATTATTATTAAAAATGTGGTACAAATGGTGAACTGACTGCACTTGAGGTTTCAACTAAAAGTACATTTTGTAACAAATAAATATATAAAAATGCGTATGTAATTAAAAATTTCAAAAGGTATAAGAAAATTTGAATATTTTAAAATCTCCACCACTTTGATTAATCTAAAAATATTAATATTTAATCACTTTTTTTTAAAATTTTCAAATATGTAGTACACAATACTGTGCATGGATTTTTAGATAATCTAATATTACACTTAATATATATTTATAATTAATATAAGTTGCATAAAGTGGTGAAATCTAACACGTCTTCATATATACTTTTATTAACAACAACAATAATAATAATAATAACGTTAAGAATAATTTCATGCGCTTATTTAACACATATATAACAAAAAAATTGTACAAAACATTTTAAATCTCTGTATCAAATACAAAAAAAAGCCTTAACATTTTTAAAACATGAAAGTGAAGAAAATATAAACATAGAGGAAAAAATAATAAAGTTATCACTTGTGTGAGGAACTGTGCCGGGTGTATTAACAAAATTAACAATATCTCAAGATATAATTGTCGTATGGGTAAAAACGAGGTATTAAAATATTCACAATTCAACAGGCTTTCATTTAATTTTAAAAAATCGATTTTTTGATCAGTTTTGAGGTAAACTTGTGAGGGAGTGACCTTTGTAATAAAGGCACTCTAGCATTTTTGAGATCGTGACGTCAATGATTTAACATGTGTAAGCGTAAAAGCGACATCTATCCCCTCTTTTACTTCAACTTTCTAGAGCGTGTGTGTCTCTTTCGGATTCTACAGTTATGTCGCGGTTAGTAGTAATATGTAAATTTGTAATATCTTAGTTTGCAGCATATAAAAGCTTGGATTTTGAGTGTGTGTGAGTGTCCCTGGCGACAGTAGCCAGCTAGGAGTGTCTGGCGGCCTTGGCCGACTAGGTAAGTCTAGTGACATTAGCCAGCTAGGTGTATCGAGCCTTAAGTGAGTGACAAGGAGTTTTGGAAGTAGATGCGAGAAATTGGCCGGTAGTAAGAGTTATTTATGAATTACGTTGAATATTTTCAGAGTCAATAAAGAATATATGTACAGCCACGGACTGTCTAATAAAGTTTATCTAGCAGTTTAGCGGAAGTTGAAGCGAGAAGTAATCTGGAGTGCCCCGATTGAGTTAGTGCCGGAGCTGTGAGTATGAGTTTAATCTTTTATCATTGTTACCAGTTATTAAAATTAAGAACTGCTCCACTGCCATAATCATTTTAAATAAACTGTTTTTATCTTAGTTCCTGAGTTATGTCTGTATTTAACCCCCAGCACGAGCACCCAACCGTTACAAACTGTCCCCTTAAAAACTTAAGTTTACGTTTAGGAATTTTTAGAGAAAATCAGTGTTTTTTACCGAAATTTTTAATCTAAACGCAAATCCGATTTAATTTATGTCTGAAACCTCTTTTTTTAAAACTTACATAATTTATATTCCTTAAATACTTAATTCATGATAAAAATGTTTAAAAATACATAAAAAAAAGTTTAGTCATCTTTTGTATAAGTGCAAATATAAGATCAATAAAAAGAAATCTTCATCTATTCTGATATTACACAGGAAAGGAAAGCAAGCGGCAAAAAAAAGAAAAAATTATAGTATTTTTATATGTATATTAAATTTTATCTCATTAACAAACGATTTTTGCACTCGAGTTGAATTACGGAAACAATGTTTTTATTTGTAATAAAAAAGTTTTGAATGTAATCTGTCATATCTTATTTGTGCGAACACTAATTTTTTTGAGGTTGAACTTGGGAGATAAATATATTTACAGAAATTTGGAAAAATGAAAATTTGGATATCTGGTAATAACTTGTATTTTAGCATTACTGCATTAATAATTTATTACTCTTTCGAAGATATGCATTGCTTGAATTATTTAATCTTAAAAATATTTAACAGATTTCACCCGAAAATTATTTTGTATTATTTATACAAAAAAGGATAAATTTTCATTTAAAACGGTATAAAGTAAAACAAAAATAAACAAGTTGGAAATTGCACGTGAAGCGTAGGCAATGAGGTGCGTTCGTACCATAATGCAGTTTTGAAAATATCACTCTCATATATCAATCTCATAAAAGTGTACCTATCTAATTACAATTAAAATGCGCACCAAACAATGTTCTCCCTATACTCATTATGTAATGGAATACTTTTGTGTGGCCTTGTAAATCAATAACAAATGTTCTTTGCACCACAGATTTGCAAATTACATAGTATAATATGTACTTTATGATGCATATCAGTATTATTACGTTTGAATGAGTGTAATACACTTAAAATGCATTTGAAACTTTTTTCCATTCACTGTAATGTAACGAAGTACTTTTGATTGTCCCTGCATTTGATCTATGCATCCTATTTCCAAAAAATTTGAAATGGCTTGACAAAATTATGTAATAAGTATGTATTTTAAATTTCAAACGATTAAAATGCATTTCAAACATTTTTCTCCATTGACCGTAATGTAACGGAATTCTTTTGATCGTCCCTGTAATTGATCTATTCATCCGATTTTCATAAAATTTGAAATGACTCGACGAAATTATGTAATAATTATATATTTTAAATTTCAAAGGATTCGGTTGGGTAGTTTTTGCGTTGTTATATGCGGACAGATAAACGGACAGACAGACATACGGACAGACATACGGGCAGACAGACGGACAGACGGATGGACTGAACGACAACTATAGGTGCTACGTATTTACATAATTACGAACGCACCTAAAAAGCAATAAAAAGAAAACATCATTATTATTTCAGAATTGTGCTTAAAGTAAAAAAATGTATACAATAATTGAGAAAAAAACTTCCCGGCAAAAATTAGTTTTGCAGTTTTGTCAATAGAAATATAAGTTTAAAAACTGCAGCGAAAAATAAATTTTCATGAAAAAATTAAAAAATGTAAATGTAATTTACTAAGAAAATATCAAAAGCTGTAGCAATTTTTCTAGTAGTAAACGTACTTAAAATTTGTAACGCGTAAATAATATAAATATAAGTAAAAAAGAAAATAAAAAGCCGTGGCGGGACTCGATCCCACAACCTTTCGAACTGTAAGCACGCGTGCTGGCATGGCGCCATGAATTCACATTCGAAAGCTATACTCAAAAACCAAGGCCCATTTGAAGGAACCCTTTCATCAGAATAATTAGTGGTATGACCCCTACAACATACTTTGAAATTATGATATCTGTGCGCACCATGTTTGGTGGGCCCCTTGTTAGACACTGCTACTGCTATTTTCATCTCCCGTAATAATTATAAACTGTCCCAATTCAAACATAGTAATTTATTTGCATGAATAGCACAGCAATTGATGATAAAAATATTCCCTAAGGATGGCCGAGCAATTTCAGGCGGAAAGTAGTAAGAAAATTTAATAAAAATCATATTTTTAACTTATTACAACTATATTATTTTGTTATTATCATTTTTTTAAGTAAAACGCCGAGCATTTTAAAATTCGAATTGTATATTTGTATGAACACTGTGTTTTTTTCTTATGTGTCTATAAAAATATGCTACCGACACTTCAGAATAAATGTGAGGGAAAAAATATATATATAAGCACTCCAGTTTGAATGCCAACTATTTATCCCACAGCTCTCGCACATTTACCTCATTTTTTTTTTTTCAGACAAAATATCAAAATTGTAAAATTTTCATTTCTTTTATGCAAAAAATTTATTGAATCCATTTTCTTGCACTATACATTATTTTCCAGTTCAAAGATCGAATAATAAAATGGATAAAATTTGTGTTCTGAAATGGACTTTCTTTTTCGGAATACATTTATTCTGAAAATTTTGAAGTAAAAGTCTTTTCATATACTTCGCAGCTTGAAACTAGTCTAATATCTGTTGTTTTTCAACATCAGCTAAAAGAAAAAAAAGTTCATCTAAAAATTTAGAAACTGGAATAAAAGTTTCAAATTTACTACTTGTAAAATATCCTTTCATATTTAAATATTTAATAAAAACACAAAAGAAAAACTGTACAGTATACGTCATGCGCAGATTATGAAATACTTTCCAACACATTCAGAATATTATTACAATACTGTACCATTTAATGAGTCTAAATATTATATCTAAATCAACAGTAAGATAAATTAGTGTTATCGGTTTGGCCATGCGCTTTATTAAAAGTCTTTCTTTATCTTCTTGAGAAAAATTTGAAAGATGCATTGATGTACTGAAATATATTGATCCCTAATGGCTCCATTTATTAGTTTCTTATCATAAAATATATTTATTCAGATAAAAAATATCAGAATATAAAAATTAACAACTTTGAGTTTATAATTTTCTCCCGGTCTCACATAATGTTATTTTTTTGTAGTTATGTACTTTTATATTTAAAGCATATGCTAAATTTTATTTTTGAATTACATTAAGTTTTGATGTCTTTTTATAAATGCTCATCCTTATTTTATTAATGTAAAGTTTAATGTAATGTCAAGCTCATAAATATTGTGATAAACAATTTGAAAATTCCCCGAATTTAAAATTATGTCCAGCGCTGTATAACTGTCTTGGATACTAATGAAAATTGCGGTTTCCTAGTAAAGACTATATTGTGTGATAGTGGAAATTCTTGCTCGAGAATCAAGGTGTAGGATTCACCAAGGATTCTCGATAGATTTAGGTCTAATCTTAAACTTCAAGTTTAAGATTAAGCGATTTTCTTTTAAATTTGTTAAAATTCAATTATTTACATTAAATTATAAAGAATTTTTCGATAGTAAGAATTAAATTACAAAACTTAATCTTATTATGTAAAATCACTAACCAGACGATAATTATGCATTTTAAAACAATTATATTATTGTTATTAATATTATTATTATTTTTTACAGTGGCAATAAAATAATTGTATATAAATAAAATTAACCGTTGTCATAAGTAAAAAATTTCGAGGAAATTTATAGCTATTTGGCTTAATTTACATTTATAAAATTGACATGTGCCAAAACATAAAATTTAATGTTTTTTCTTAATAATAATGTTGAAAGCATAATGTAAAAAAACATTTTACTTTTAAATATTCATCTTATGAAATAATACTTTGCGAATCCAAACAAATCATCGCTTTGCTAATTTCTATTACACTAATAATTACGATATGCAGAAATAATATGCAATGCAGTGCAATGTGTTAAATGTGATCTTAATTCACATACAATTTATGACTGTTTAAAGTATCAGCGTTTTCAGAAATTTTGATCCCAGCTTTTGAAGTTTATCTCTTAAATCTTTAGATACAACTAAAATGATGTTTCTGAAGTTGAACTTGCCAACACTATAATTCATAAATATGAAATATCGTTAGTTACTCAGCTGTTATCTTATGAAATTCAGAGAGATTTATTCATACATTTCTGCTTAAGAATAAGTAACTGTTCATGTTTATGGTAATTTCCATTAATTAATTAAGAGCCGTCTTGTTTGAAATACATTGCTAATTTTTGACCTTTTTAAATAAATAAATAGAACATAAAAGTACATTTTTTACAAAACATTTTTTATATTTTAAAACAATTGTTATTTTTCTTCTTTATGCTCAAAATTATGAATTTAAATACGTATTCCCAAAATAATTATTTAAAATTCCCAAAAATTTCTTGATCATATTATAAAAACATATTAGATTATTTGTACAATAGAAATAAAAAATTAACAAAATTTTCATTAATTGCTGTTAACAAAGAGAATCGGTAATTTTCAGTTATTTTAGTACTGTATAATTCAAATTATTTCACCCTTATTAAAATTGTGAAACATTGTGAAGTTTTATTGAATTTTTTAATAGCATGAAAAACAAGATATTACACACGATAAAAATAACGAAAACAATGCATTTCATTTTAGTTTTTAATTATATTATTTCACGGCTAATTACAATCGAGTAATTTGAAATTTAAAATGTAGAAATCCGATTTTTTTACCATGAAGGCCACACTGGTCATGCAGATGAACTCAAACGCTAATGCTGAGTCTACCGGAGCGTTACTTTTAAATTTCTCTCTCAAATTTTAATATTTCTGAATAATTTCTTTTTGCATAGGAAAACTGCGGATCATCTACAATCAAGATAATTACTATTTTTTCGATTTTGGTTATAGTTTAAAAATATAATAGGATAGTTTAAATTTCAAACTGGTTCTAAAAGTAAAAGTGATTTTTAAAAAATCAAATACTGAAATCGAAAACGTAAAAACTCTCCCTGTTGTAGATCGTCCTCAGCTATCCTATGAAAAAAAAATTTAATTTAATTAAAAAAAAAGTACCGTCAACTGGGGATTCTACTTTGATCCTTTACAAAAAAAAAAGTTTTTTATTTTTCTGCAAATAAAGTAAATGACAAAATACTACCTTTAGTAACTTGTATATCATGTGTGATCATAGTTTTTCGTTTTACTTTTTTAATGTAACAGGAAATGTTTACATTTAATATAGATAACATTAAAAACTAATTTTCTTGGTTACTTTGTGCCAGGCCTGGTTTGGCCTGCAGTCGCTATATTATTAATCTGTAATTTAAAGTATGTTGGCCAGGTTCCTTTTTTAAAATGCATTCGCTGGAGTTGTAGGCTATGATCGCTTAAGAAAATAAATGCTCTTTAAGAAAATTATTTATTTGCAATAAACTTATAAATTTTTAAAGATTTCATACAGAAAAGTTAGGGATGGTGCCTGAACGCATTATCAAGAAAACAGTCTTCACATGACTGCCACGTGAAGCGAGAGGGAGGCAATTGATTCCTCGCTGAAAAATTCACACATTGGCATCACACAATTGGCGACATTAAGCATATGAAAAATGACTGATATCATCTACGCAAAATTGTCTGTTACGCTTAAACAATAAAAGGGTTTATGAATTTAATAGCAGGGCAACCAGAAAATAGCAGTCCTAAAAAATACGCCAAAAAGGAATCCGACTGCCAATTCGTACGTTAGGAGCATATTTTGGGAAAATGTTCTCAAAAGACATTACAAATAGCATGTACATTCAAAGACTATTATGAAACGAATTAGTTAGACTTAAAATTACGCAGAGAGGAAAATGAAATTTCACTAACCGCAAACACAGCCGATATTTATTCTTTTTTTATTTGTTTCCAGCAAGGGTGAAATACTCATCTTAATGAATTCTCTTTATCTGACAGCCGTTTTTCAGTAATAAGGCAGATGCTAGATGTTTTTCTTTCTTTTCTTTTGAACGGAAAGTTATTGTAGGATCGAAAATAAACGTTAAGATAAAATAGCTATTTAATTAAAGATTAGTTTTAAATGTAATTTAGAAAAATGTAAAATTTAAGAATACTATATATGATTCTACATCACATATATCACCCCTTTCACAGGCGAAAAAAAAATCTATAAATGTACATGGAGGGAGAGAAATCAATTTTCATATGCTCTTACAAGTAATCATGTGTAAAATGTTCATGAAAACAAACCAAACATTTACTAAATAAAGTAAACAGTAATATAACTTTTCTCTAAGTAGGCAACCATCCCAAAAAGTATATATATCATGATATAATATATTGGTACCATAAATTTTGTCATACAGATGTCATCATATACTGTTTCTATTTAGAAACAGCTGCAGCTTCACTAATAAAATTTGCGATCACTCTTCAATTCGTCTTATTTAGACGATGACCTGTATCAGAAATGTGCACATACAAAATAAAAATACATTAGGCCTAAATAAACAGGTCACTTACCAGCTGGCTAAGTTTCAAAAGTTTTCAATAATAAACATTAAATATATATATTGATCAGTATTATAATAAAATAAAATAAGATACTCGAGTAATATAATGCAACAAAAGACATAATATAACACACAGATAAAAAAAATAATGTAAATAATTAAGAATCCAGAAATAATGCCCATAATAATGACCGAAAGTATGGGTTTTAAGCTTCTTTCTTTTTTTTAAAGTTTTTTTTTTATCTCTCAACATGAATATTAAACAAATGTATATTCATGAGATAGATATAAGGTAAAGAAGACAGTAATAAAAAACTGTAGAAAATCAGGATATAAAAAAATACCTCAAACACTGTCATAAGCCATTTAATTCCATGTGACAACTGTATTCCCCTGTCTTAATATAAATATAGTTTAAATAAAACTGTTATTCAATAAGCATTTACTTGTGTAAAAAAATTGAGTTAATCCATCATGTAATCTTTTAAATGTAAAAATGTATGAGAAAAGATGAAATTTTAAGTGAATTGTACAACAGGTAAATATACAGGGTGAACTAGGTAACAGGGGTAACAGGGTAACAGGGGGTACAGGGTAACAGGGTGAACAAATAAACAGGTGAATTGTACAAGAGAAAAATTGTGTGTGTGTGTGTGAACTCAGCCTCAATTAATATGTCTAAAGAATTAACTGGTATAAACCAGGAGAAGGCTGCATGTCTGTAATAAGAAAAATGAAAACCTGTGCACTACCTATAAGAGAATTCGTGAACAATAAATATATATATATTCACGTGGAATGTCTTGGACCACAAGGAATGCGATTGATGAGGGAA
Source organism: Maratus speculifer (assembly GCA_964019185.1). Classification (NCBI taxonomy): domain Eukaryota; kingdom Metazoa; phylum Arthropoda; class Arachnida; order Araneae; family Salticidae; genus Maratus; species Maratus speculifer. The sequence continues at coordinate 132,274,137 of OZ025297.1, read as the reverse complement.
AAAATAAGAAAGGTGAAATCCCACAAAATTGTTATCCACAGACCACAAGCTCATAAGCGTAGCATGACGCAAAAGTAACATTATAAAACCTTTGTAAAATAAAATACCATTGTAAATACCATTGCCGCATGCCAAGCAACGCTCTCGCGATTGTGTAGAAAAACAAATTAGGATTTTTTTTTTTTTTTTTTTGCTAACATAAAAAACAGACAGTATGTGTAAAAGAACTCTAAAACACCTACCAATGAGTGACATTCAATTACGTAATTAATGAATTAACAATCATTAAACAACTCGATGAATAAGGGTTAACTTGTCTCAATGAACTACATGTGTTATGTAAAAAGAAACTCTGGTTAAACTCTGAACCAGCTACAGTGAACTACGTGTTTTAACTATGAACTATGTGTGAAGTGAAAAAAACTGTCGAATACTATGGTTAGCAAAAGGTTAAAAAAAATAAGTTTATAGGCATAAAATATTACCGGAATATAAAACGTGACAAATATGTACAATTAAAACTGTAAAAGTATTTTACTTCCTCGATTTAAATACTATTGATGTTTAAGGTATAGCTAAGAGTCATGCCAAAACAATTGTGATTATTGTAAAATAATAAAAATGCTTACAATATTTTTGTGCGTACATGGTGATCTAAACAAATTGCAGTAAGTGCATGTATTTCTAAAAGCTTAAATGTGTGAAAATTTAAAGTGTCATTTAAAATAGAGGAAAGTACAAATGATGTAATGGTCATACCTGTTCTAGCATATATACTTTTAAAGATAAAAGAATATCTAACTATTGACAACAACCAAGATAATATTGTATCAGAAACATGTCCAATTTTAAAGATGTACTATAATATTCTGAGAAAAATCATTTTGTGAAATGATTTAATTAGCATCGAGTCACCATCCGCGTCCAATCAGTCAATTTTTATCAGTAAAGAAAAATGTATGTGGAAAGGCATGTACATATTATAAATTATTTCCTATATTAAAATCCTTAAAGTATGTGCTGGCAGTTTCCTGAGTGTTGTATGGATTTTTAGAAAAAATACATAAAAAAACTACTGTTTTATCTAAAAAAAATAATTAAAAAGAGGTTCCAAATTATATCTTAAAGATAATGTACATTAAAATGTGGTTTACTTTCTAAGAACTAATGTGTTACATAACATCACAAAGATGTGTATTTTGAATGAACTAATGTGTAAACAATCTATGAACAATAATATAAAACTTCAACGAACTAAAGTGTACATCTCTATGAACTACAACGTACGACATGACTGAACGCATGTATAAAATCTCTATGAACTAATGTGAAAAACATCGATGAACTAACGTGTAAAATTCTATAAACAAACATGTAAATATTCTATGAACTAATGTGAAAAAATCTATGAACTAACGTGTAAAATTTCTATAACTAAACGTGTAAATATTCTATGAACCAAAGTGAAAAAAAATCGATGAACTACTGTGTAGAATTTCTATAATTAAACATGTAAATATGCTATGAACTAAGTTGTTTATTCGGTGAACTAAAATGACCAGGAAGAAAGCGATTTTTTTTTGTTTTAACAAAAATGAATGTAACTAGTTCCCCATGTACAACAAGAATGGAAAGTAAAGCGATGAACTAGTGTAATATCAATGAACAAAGAATGTGCGATGAACTCTTGTGTTTTTTTCTATGAACAAAATTCTCATGTATACCAGGAACTAATACATTATATGATAAAACAAAAAATCAGGTATTTAAAATAATTGAAAATGTAAATAATGTGTATTTATAACAATTTAAACTTCAAAAGAGGAAAAAATGCCTGTTCCTAACCGTAAACGAACCAGCATGAATGAGTGTAAAATTATGTAAAACAAAAAAATTTTTGTCTGCAGAGTAAAATAAAAGGAAAGTGATCATGACACAGTATGTATAAAAAAATATTTCAGAAGTACATAAAAATTATGACTGAATTCAACCAAGGCGAGTATTATCTTTGAACCATAACCAAAAATAATCTTGTGAGAATGAAGTGTAAGTATGTGTATGCGTGTAAAGCCAGGTTGAATATGAAACCACAACAAATATGTACAAGAGTTGCAAGAAAAAGGAAATCTACTTTGAAACATATTCTAACGAATTAATTTGAAAACCTAATTTTGTAAATGAAGACAAACATTCTCTCCCTTTTTGTAGGTAAGTGGCCATCTTACCCCCAAAAGGAAAAGAAACCCTTCAGGAAAAAAAACATTCTTGGCATTGTGCTACCTCTAGAAAATAACACAATGCAAGAAGAAATCTATCGAAAACAGTCACTAAATATTAGAAACAAAAATAAAAATATGAACTGAATTTTAAAAATACTGAGATTTCACATCTAAAAATGTGTGCTGGTATGCAACAATACGGCATACAATTGACTTAAAATATATACTGGTACGTTATATGTTTTAACTGCATTAATGAAATAAATAAAATCTCTCTCCCTGTTATTATTAATAATAATATTGATGACTCGAGCAGGCATTAAAATGTTAATAGGAAAGCTTGTGACAGGTTGAGATAATATAACTAAAGAAAATATGATATTTCACATATGAGATCTCCAAATATATAAAAGCATATTATATTTGTGAAAATATTTTAAAATATAAATTATGCAATGTCTAATTGCTGTCAATAATTTAAAGTTTAGTAAAAAAAAACAAGTGAAAATTTACCATAAGCGAAAACCAATTTAAGCTTCTCGCCTCATTCATTATATTTCTAAATTTGTCAACATGACAACACATAAAATATTTTATAATGGTATGTCGTGATATACCACTTAATGAACTTTATATTTTATGAACATTAAAAATAAGATATCTATACACAAATATCTAAAAGACGCACCTATATAATAAAACAAACACACACATTGATTAATAAAAATAAAAAATTGTTAGTACCATTTGTACTATTTTGTATCAAATAAATGTCTAAGAAATACTATGATATTTCAAGAAAATTACCTAGCTATATTTTTATGAAATAACCTTTAAAATGAAAGTTCTTATAAGGTTATAATTACTGATGAAGAATAATGATGCGCGTAGTACGTTTAAGTATTATATGTTATAAAACAGTCGTCTTCCTTATGTACTCAGAATTTAAGAAAAAATTCTGTAATATTTAGTTACAAGAAATAGCTCTACTTAAATGGATATAATTAATAGAAAATGCTGCTTTAAAGATATTGATTACATATATTCAATTATGCAATAAAGAAAATGGTAATTACTTTTAAGTACAAATACAAAAATAATATATTATCTGTAAATAATATTCAATAGAAACACAGTAAAACATAACTTACCCTTTGATTATGGAATTTTCAAAGCATAATAAAATATAATTGAAATGATACAATTTTATGTATCCCAAGATGAAGGCAGTGTCAAATATCTATAGAGGTGCATACATCTTTATTTATGACAAGTATTCATATTTATCTTTCTTTATACTTTTTTTTAAAACTTCCTAACATGCAAAAATAACAGTCTGACACAAAAACATTCTGTCTTATTTACCTGGAAACATGAATGTTTTAGATGCACCATTGACTTACCTTTAACCTCTTTTTTTTTTAATCATCTTATAAAATCAGGTAACAAGATATATATAACTGTAAAATTATACATCTGAACGTCAGATTGTAATAGTTCAAAAAGAATCGCATTGCAAAGTAAATAAAAATGTAATATTTAAAGAAAATAAGTAAAATAATAGATTTTTTTTTAAAAAACACAATCATCCAAAAATAATACGATTCATAAAGCCACTATTCTGAATTCTTTTTTTTAAGAGTGTCTTGATACTTTGAATCAAATTTCAGTAAAAGTGCACAGTAGGTAACTACTTAATTGTATGAAAAATATCCTTTTATCATGTTCTCATATTTGGCGTCTTATTTCTTAAATAGCATTTGTAAAACTATGAAATATTTCGACGTAATCTAAGAAAACTTCTAACTATTATTATTCATAAAAATAAATATGAGCATGAGAAAACAATGCATAATAAACAATAATTGTAATAAAATCACTCATCATATTATTCCAAAATAATAACAAAAAATGTCATGTAATTAAAATAGAGATTGAGTATTAAAATCATAAAATATAAAATGCATATATTTTCTCGTACTCACATTTTATATCGCGGATGCTTATTTATTTTCTTCACTTTCTTTTTTTTTTTAATCACTCCATTGTGTTAATTTGGCAGCATTCTCACGAGTGCGCTAATTTTTTTACTTCTTTTCATAATAAATTTCGACATTTCTCTTTTTTTTTAAAATTTTGTAGAAATGCAATATATGCACGTTGACAATCGAAGACACACAATATCCAGCGCAAAAAACACCTAATCTATGAATGAATCTATGAATTAAATTGCAGACCACGAAAATCTGTAGCACTGAGCACACTGCGCACGATCCATTTCTGAAGTAAACAAAGAATTCTGGAGTACACAAAGTAGAAATAAAATGCACTATATTGCCGAAAGCACGACTGAGAGTTTAGCGGAAGCGAAATAGGAGTCACCACAGTCTACCTCAGATTCTTAGGCCTACATCGGGAGGACCAGGCGTTAACGAGCAGGAGGTCTTTACGCTGAGCCTCGTGAAATTTTTTCGATCAGAAAAATCAGCCGCATCCAACATGAATAATGGTTCGGCGCCGGAATATAACTCCAATGCGATCCATCAGGGAAAAATCCGGCAGCGACAGTCCGCATTCTATAGGCACTGCAAACGATAGTCTATGAACTAAGAACACTCGTAATATCTAATACTCTATATTCGTAAACGTAATAGATAGTCATCTGTCGGGGAAATAGGCTTTCAAAAATCTTGTAAACAGCCAATGAATAAGATAATGCCATACTACTCAGGCAGATAAATAGTCCAGATAATAGTCCAGATATAGTCCAGATAAGTGCTTATAAATAGTCCAGAAACAAAACTTTCAAGCAAATCGAAGCAGGCAACTAAAAGCAGGCACCATCCCTTGACGTTTAAAAAAATTGCGAATGCCTGGTGTAGGCACCATAAATTTATATATTATAGATCTGTAATTTAAAGTATGTTGGCCAGGTTCCTTTTTTAAAATGCATTCGCTGGAGTTGTAGGCTATGATCGCTTAATAAAATAAATGCTCTTTAAGAAAATTATTTATTTGCAATAAACTTATAAATTTTTAAAGATTTCATACAGAAAAGTTAGGGATGGTGCCTGAACGCATTATCAAGAAAACAGTCTTCACATGACTGCCTCGTGAAGCGAGAGGGAGGCAATTGATTCCTCGCTGAAAAATTCACACATTGGCATCACACAATTGGCGACATTAAGCATATGAAAAATGACTGATATCATCTACGCAAAATTGTCTGTTACGCTTAAACAATAAAAGGATTTTGAATTTAATAGCAGGGCAACCAGAAAATAGCAGTCCTAAAAAATACGCCAAAAAGGAATCCGACTGCCAATTCGTACGTTAGGAGCATATTTTGGGAAAATGTTCTCAAAAGACATAACAAATAGCATGTACATTCAAAGACTATTATGAAACGAATTAGTTAAAATTAAAATTACGCAGAGAGGAAAATGAAATTTCACTAACCGCAAACACAGTCGATATTTATTCTTTTTTTATTTGTTTCCAGCAAGGGTGAAATGCTCATCTTAATGAATTCTCTTTATCTGACAGCCGTTTTTCAGTAATAAGGCAGATGCTAGATGTTTTTCTTTCTTTTCTTTTGAATGGAAAGTTATTGTAGGATCGAAAATAAAAGTTATAATAAAATAGCTATTTAATTAAAGATTAGTTTTAAATGTAATTTAGAAAAATGTAAAATTCAAGAATACTATATGTGATTCTACATCACAGTCGCCTATATATATATATATATATATATATATATATAAATTGGAGGCAGCAAATCTGCCACCCATATTATGGTGTAACATTGCTCAAATGTTTTACAGTGTACAATGATGTTTTTGTTACAGCTCAGGGACTTTTCATCGTAAACTTTTTTAAAACCATCCTAGATGTCTGTGTAGCTGGTGGACATTTGCTTAAAAGAAATTTTTCATTTAATTTATAAATATCATTGCGTGATAGATGCATGAGAAAATGTGTTCATCAGAAAGATCACTTTTGGACTAATCTGTATTCTCTGCCAATGCGATTGTGTAAACGGCGGATGATAAATCTTGATACTTTTTCCTCTGTTAGTACTCAGGAGCAGAAAATATGTTATTGCCAACAATTTTATCAAAATGAAATATGAATACTGGTTGTTATTCGAGGTATCTCAAACAGCTGGGAATTCACAATGGAGGTCAAAAGTCCAAGCTTGGGTGCTTTTTCGTTAGGATAGAAAAAATGATTTTTTTCTCTCTTTCATTGTTGAAACTATAAATTGTAATGTGATTTTATAACAATAAAGCAATTTAGCTATTATTTCTTAGAATTTCAAAAGTTAGAATTAGAACAATTATTTTTTATTTTCTCATGATCTTTTTTAAAAATAAACTAGATTATGTGAATGATATATTACTTTTGATTATGCTAATTTAAATATACACAGATAATGTTATCGTATAATTATTATTTTATCATATTTTTGTAACTACATTAAGACAATGTAAAACTACTTTTTAATTATATATTTTTATATTTATTATAATATCATCTAATTTTGACACCTTTTGACACCTTTTGACACCTAAAAAAATGACACCTTGATTTTAATTCATATTATGACACTATATTTGTTGAGTTACTATTAGTTCGAATTTTATCAAACCATGTGTTTTATTGTATTGTATTTTTTAATGATAACCCAATAACGCTTTCATGATATGAACAATTATTAGAACATTAAGTTTTAAAATATATTTTATCAAAAAAATATAGGATCTTAAATGTGTTTATTTTTTAAGAGTCTGCCTCCATCATATGCAATTCTATAATCAAGATAACATTAGAGGAACATTTTAAAACTATACGCTGGCATAAAATAAAACATCAGCAAAATTGTAAAAAACATATCGTTATAAAACTACATTTGTAATCAATCTCGTTACAATTTTGAATTTACCATGATTCTTTTAATTAGGTAGGCTTTTGGAAAAGCACCGCTAGTCGTTTCTGGAAATAATTACAGATTTTTGAAAACTCTTCTTTCATTATTAACAGTATTTTTACACTTTTACATACTTTAAACTAAATGGATTTAAGAAACTTTTTGTTTTGATATAACTAGAAATTTTTTAACTATTAAAAAAATTCATAAGAAAGAAAAACATATATTTTTAAAGTACCATTCCCGTGTTACTTATTTTTATGATTTTTTTTGTAATTTTTATATTATACATTTTGAAATTTTACTTCTAAAATTTAAAATGTAATGGCATTCGAAATAGGCGTATTCCGACCTTCGAAAACTGATTCTTGCACGACAATAGCTACCTAAAAAAGTTCCAAAAATGGCGGGTAGTTAAAATATATTTTTAAATCGATCTCCCTATCTGCGGACAAGTAATTGCATCGTAAATTCGTGAGATGATATGTGCTACTACTGTGCGTTGAAAACCATACATGAATGCACTATAAGCTGCACTGACTGCGTACCGCTATTCGTCAAATATAATTGGATACGATTACAGTGGATTGACCAAATCAATTGGACTGTGCTTTATTGGTGTAACGTTATTTTTATGGATGACTCGAGATTTGCCCTTCAGCTACATGACAAGCGTGTAGGTTTCGGAAGAAAAGTAGGCACATACATTCGACTTCAGAATATTAACGAACAGGTTGCATTTGGAGGAGGAATCATAAAATAGAGGTCAGAAATTTCGTTGGTATATTCGCAACGACCTGCAGCTTTTCAATTGTGATTGAATGATGAATGTCCCTTATCGGAATCACGCCTTCGGTCTCACTGTGAGATTGCATGCTGTATCAGACAAGGATATTAGGTAAATAAAGACGATTATTATCAACCATTAAAAGAATAGCATAAAAAACTTTTATCTTTTTAATGTAAGATAACGATGATCCTTATATACCTGTCCTCGTTTAATACAGTATATGTCAAAAGGAGACAGTTACTTGCGATTTTGGGTGCATTTTTAAACATCTACAGAAATATAATAGGGATTCTTCTGAAAATCCAAATGTGTAAAGAAAATAGTATAGGTCATATAATTATGCAAAGATTTTTGCCAGAAACTCAATTGGGGACCGTCCATTAATTGAAATAAAGGAATCACAAAAATGAGGCAACAAGATGGCTGGCTGTAACCATATATACGTAGATTAGTATAAATTTAGCTATATTTGGATACAACACGTTTCATTTTTGCTTCACTTTTGAATTAACGGATTTTGAGCTTATTCTGTAGATGATGATATTCAGAATTTACAACCTATGGTTTTGAGATTGTCACAAAAGTTGCTATGTGCATTTATCTAACACATTAGGAAAATGATATTTTGATTGCGTTCACGCATGCGCAAAAAACATTACTTAGTACACCTGCTCACTTTTCACACACTTTTTATTTTTTCTAAATTCTGATTACAGGGTTTTATGCACAATGTTGTTTGTCATATTTTCTGAAAAGAATATTTTTTTTATATTAAGAACTCTGCAAAATTATATCCAAAAGAATTATCGAAATTTAAGCCTTTTTACAATAACTTTAATTTCTCTAAGAATTTCTCTAACTTTAATTTCTCTACTTTCTATCTTTCTATCTTCATAAAACTGAACATAGTGATACAATAAGCTAGTTAGTCATAATTTGCAGTTTGAATACTTTTGCTGTATTTGTGTTTACAGGGTTATCCAAAAGATCATCGTTCTTTTTCAATTTGTTTACGGTCCCTTATGAGATTTTAGGTAAGAATCTTCATGGAAATATATGACATGTGCTAATTTGTTTACACACCTGGAGTTTTTGAATAATTGCTTATGTATTTTTTAAAGATATTTAACAAAACGCCTTAAATCGCAAGCGGCCGGTCACATTTGACCATATAGAATAAACAGATACAACTGAAGAATAAACAGATGGAGTGGATGTTTTAATTTCCCGACGTTACTCCCATTTAAAACAGGATTTCTTTAGTCATGATATGTATGCATGTTACAGTTATTCACAAAATTGCAAAGTTATTTACATGAAGAATGGCATTTGCGTGACTCTACATTAGTTAATCACCTCCTGTAATTTTTGTATGCAGGTATTCACATACCATATTAATGGAGATGTTGTTTCTTTTGTCTTTAAACAAGCTAATGCTAGGGATTTAAAAATGAGTTCGTTTTACAAATTACGAAAATTGAATATTGTTTTCATCATTGTAATTCATTGTTTGGTTTCATTTTTAAACATATTGGCTATTTTTATGACGTATTCCATGTAATTACTTGCCATTGTGTCTGCATTTTACCTATGTGTGCTCAACGTTTGATAATGAGTGCTCTAAATATCATCGTTTTCTCATTCACAGTCGGTTGGATTTGAATAATTCCTTCATACATAAAGACATCATAAATCTATAAATTTTCAAATTTTAAAAATATCGTATTGTTGAAATAATTTTAAGACATTTATCACCTAAATTATGATCACATAAACCATTTCGATAACGAAATATAAAAATAAATTAAATACAAAATGTGCAATGTAAAATCTCTTCAATTCACCATAGAAATTAGAATAAGTGGAGCAATATGAATTTTCGCAGAACTTTTATGTATATATACGTCTAATGCTCTGAAATAATCTAGAATTAAATTAAATATTAAAGTATTCCACAAATGTATTATTCAAGATGGTCAATGTGTGACGTGGCTTGGGGTGTCGCCGGTGACATATCGGTCAAATGAGAACATAGTTTAAGTAAAGTTAAAATTCAACACTTTTATTTACTGTCTTTGGCAAATGGGGGGGGGTGCCTAAGTTCATTATTTCTAACAACTAAACATAATACTATGAGATTAAACTGTAACTAATACTCACATTTACGACTAAGTCCGGCTCAGAGCACTAACCCATGCTCTTCTTTTCAGGTCGCGGCCTAGTCTTACTTTAACCTGCAAGAAAACAGCCCGTGGCTGCACAAAATCTTTTATTCTCAAACACTCACAGTGCTAAATATTTCTTACCCGACTTGATTGCTGAATCCCTTCCACCTTCAACTCTTAGGCAACTCTTAGCTTAAAGACTCTTAGGCTTTCCCGGCTCACCTCGCAACACAACACAACACAACTACTCCAACTCACAGCTTTTATACATTGCAACCTGAAGACGGAGCTAGAAATTAGCATAAAACTGATAACCGCAGTTAACAGTAAATTCGAGGGCACCACACACTCTCCGGAAAGTTAAAGTTGCATAAAGGATAGATGTCGCTTTTGCGCCACACATGTTAGAACCTTGACGTCACGATCTCACTCAAAATACCAGAGTGCCTTTATTACAAAGGGGCACTCTCTCACAAATGTTTTTATTATTAAATTTAACCCTTCACTGCACCGTGTGCCACATCTTGCACACACCTTAAAACACTATGATTCTCATCATGTGCTATGAATTTGACCGATATGATCTCGGTAACTGATCAGAAAAAGTCTAAAGAATAAAATAAAACATATTTTGTCTATGTCAAATGCCTGTATTTTACAAAAAATTAGAATTTCTTCTCCAGAAAAAAAGAAAAATTTTGATCAAGCTATTAATGTAAAAATACTAAAAAAAAGTGATATAAAGAAAGTTTCAGAACTTTACTTAACTTCCTGAACCAGATAAAATTAATTAATTTAAACCTATTTAATTGCAATGTATAGTAATACAATATTTAAAAAAAACCAATTATGTATATAAGGTACTCGGCGTATAAAATCTACACTGTAAAAAATTTTGCTATAGTTTGAACCAAATGTTGGTGCTCAGTAGTTGCCACCATAAGAGGGTGAAATTTCGTACCAACATTTGGAGCTTCCTATTTCAGCCTCGTTCCAACAATTGGAACTCTGCTTCAACAGGAGCTCCAAATATTGGTTCAAGATTTCACCATCTTACAGTGCCAGTTATTAAGCAACAAACAAGGACAAGATTTTTAACAGTGTAATTTTACCTAAAAATTTTTAATTAATTGATTTTGTTTACTATTTTTTCTACTATTAGACTGATATATATATATATATATATATATATATATATATATATATATATATATATATATATATATATATATATATGTGTGACATTTTAAAGTTAGGAGCCAGAAACATCATCGCTAGGGTCCCCCGTTCTTTGCACAGAAGTCATGGCCAGCGAGGGAAAAAATAAAAAAATGTAGAATATCCAATAAATCACTCATTGGTGGCTGTAAGTTTATTTATTCAACTGTAGTCATTATAGAGGGAAAAACTCCTTTTTGCAAACGATCTTTTACCGAAATGTCCAAAAAATATTCCATCATTTACTTCAACCAGCCGTACTCATCGTCGAAAGAACTCCAGAATCTCTCCCCTTCTCATCTCGAGACTTCCACCTTTTAAAACTAAAAAGAAAATTCTAGAACTTTCTGTAATCTCAAACCATCATCCTTTTATGTAAACAGAATTCTTGTCCAGATACGAGACTATTTTACACAGACGATAAATTTATTTTTAAAAAAAATATTATTTAACCAATTTATAATCGACTCATAATTTCTTAGGCAGACGATTTTTATAAATGATTAATTTTAAGGGAAAAAGAAAAGAAATGAATTTATTAATGCACACATCAAAGGTTGACGGCGGAAAAATAAATAAATAGATAAAATAAAATAATGATATTTTTTGAAAGGTATGGTTTTGGAATAAATTTAATAAGATTTTCTTAAAAAGGGTTGATAAAAACATAGAAGAAATCAGTTTTATTTGGAATATTAAGAAATAAAGTTTTAATTAAGAATATTTCTAATTTAGAGCCACCTTTTTAAATTTACGCATACTGGAATAATGTTTTTTAAGGCAAATTAAGAATTTATATCGTCTGCATACAGATTAACAGATTAGATCTAGAAACAAGATTTTAATTTAATAATTTGAAGTAAGTACGGAACATTATTATAAGAAAATGAAGGTAGTATAAAGGTTAGTTTTGGCGAAAAAATTTTAAATTTGTAATATTATCCCCCCTCCCCGAAAATTTGTATGAAATTGATAGTTAAATAAAACTACAAGTTCAGACAACAGAAATATAATAATTTAGAAAAGTCAAATTTTGGAATAAAACTGTCAAACCCAGGAAGCCAAGAGATGGAAGAAAAGAAATTTAACGCAATATAAAAAAATATTAGCGATTAAAATAAAATAGTTAAGAGAAAATTAATCTGAATTAAATTTAGGTAGGAGCATTTCCCTGAAAGAGATACAATACTGTTACAATATCACTTACTATTTGTAAGTGCATAGGAGATAATACATACAATAACAGTAAATAAGTTATAAATATAAATAAGCAAGAGATAAAAAATATAATAAAAACAATAACAATTCGTTCTCATGGAAGTTTAAATAATTACAATAACTTAATGCATAGGTTATTTTAAATAAAGTTCTTTAAATGAAAAAAGTCTTTCCATTGTGTATAAAAGTCTTTTCCAATGTTCACTGAATACAGTCTCTCTTAATTAAAGATCTCCAAATCTAGTTTAATCTTTGTTTTTTATGTTATGTTGGATCCAACATCTTTTAACAATCAATCAAATTTTTCTTTCAATAATATATCAATTTTTTTTTTAATAATAAATATCATCACTCTCAATATCAATAATAAATAATATAGAAAAATTTAAATAATAACAATAACAACAATAAGAAGTAGTATAATAAGACTCCATATCCTAATATTTTTCAATAAGAGTATAATTAATACTAAACTTCATTATAGAAATCATAATGATAATAATAATAAAACAAGAGTATAATCAAAAGAAAATATCACAGTTAGTTTATTACTGATAGGGAAAATATTGGTTGAGGATAAAAATAATTACATAGCAACTAAATAATTTTCTTATCTTCTAACAGCATAAGAAAGTATTTTTTGCTAGCCGAAAGTATAAATAAAAAAAAAATCATAATAATTCCAAAATCCAAATAAAATTAAATCTAACTATTTAGAAAATGGACTCTCAACCAGTATTTCCTTAGAATAATTCCTCTCTGATACTCTTTTACAAAATTGTCAAATTTGGTTATAAGTTTTCAATGCCAAATGTAGAATAATGTTTTATCTACACATGGTTTACAAACTTTAATAATAAAATACAAATAGGGATAAAAGGTGTCATTCTTAATTGAGAAATGGAAATAAAAATAGTGTGCTTTTTTGAAAAACTTTTAATATCTGTAGTTTTCACAATCACTGAAAATCACATATTATGTTATAGGTTTGAGTAGAATCATCAGATTTTATAACTATTATCACATAATATCTGCTGAATAAGTAGAATAAACATAATGTCAAATAATGAGTAAATATAGTTAGACTTAAATACACTTAAAATTAATTTATCAACATCAATTTGAAAGCCTTTACAATCAAAGTGCACACCTTATGCCTGCATAAGGAGCCCAATTTAATCCCAAAAACAAGTAATATTCTTGTTGCGCACCAAGAACATACCTGTTAATGTTGAAAATTATGGTGATAAAATATTTAAAGAATAAGAATTAAAATTTAATCTACTGTCTTGACTTTAGTTTGATCTAGTGATTGTGATTGTATCTGAGGATTTGTTTTTTTTTTTTTTTTGGGTTGCTCATGAAACAGTTTAAAATCTTCGGGTGAAAAATAGAGTCTTAATTTAGAAACATGCACAATAACGGAATTCTGTCCTGTCTCATAATTAAATTTATCTATTTCATAAGTTACATCAGAAAGTTTATTTATAATTTTGTATGGTCCAGAGAAAGTAAGTTCTAATTTTCGAGTGTTAGGGTATTTAAATTCTTCATAAATTGCAGAGTCTTGTATTTTTAATGGGCATTCGACAAAATTTCGATCATAGAGTCTTTTACTTTTAAGGTGAAATTCCTGAGTTCGCGCTTTCGCAATTTTGAGGGCTTTGTCTACTGGTGTTGTATATATTTTAACTGCCTCACACAAAACCATTACCCACCATTTTTTTTTTTAAATCTGAATCAGAATTATCGAGAAATTGTGATTATTTTTAGCTGTTAACATTAACCAGAAATTTTATCTAATAAAAATAGAAATTGTAAATATCATAGTTATACCTTAAATTGGGATCAACTTTTAATTCTATTATTTTATAGATCATAAACATTTCAAAAATTTTAATTATAGGTAATTCCTTACTTAAAATCACAAAATTTACTGAAAAAATTAATCATATTTATCAGTCAAAATTCCAGCAACAGCCTTGCACAGTTCCATATTTCTTACTGAATTTTAATAAATTATAAGAATCCGGGAACCAAAGCTCACTGTAACCAGAAATTCTAACAAATAAAATGAAAAACATAAATGTTAACTTAATTTTCAGCTCCAATGTCTAGTTGTAGGAACATTATCATGAAAATACTGCATTCTGAGAATAGTTCTTGATAACAAACAAATATCAATAAAATAGAAAATGTACTTTTTAAAAGTAAACTTGAGCTACTAAGTTTTTTATATAATTCCTTATTATTACGAACTTATCTTTAAACGTGCATAAAAATATCATAATAAACTTAATAAGTAACAGTAATTGTCTAAGAATATCATACTCTTCAATTTAATCCTTAAGAACAAAAATGTTTAAATCTCCAACACATAATAATGATAATAATGATACTCATAAATAGGCAAGTAAATAAAATTCACAGACAAATAATCAAATAAATAAACCTGACAAACAGAGAATAATTAATTTAAATAAATACATAAAAAGTATACAAATAATAATATTCAAAACACTACGAAAAAAAAAATCTCACCGAAATCCTATGGGTCTCAACTATCTCGAAAAAATATTTTTCTATTCACCAATTAACGAGAAATGGTCTTGTAATTGTTATTATTTTTTTCTTCTTTTTCATCATAAGAGGACTACTTTTTATCGACCAAAGCACTTTACAGGAACAATTCCTCTGTTTTTGTCACTCCAGAAATCATGAGACTATGGCAGTTTTTGTTTAAGAACACATCCAATAATGACGGGCAAATTATTCAGCGATCCACAGTTTTTATTATCACTTCGTTCCATAGCAAGTTTCTTTAAAAACTAAAAAAGGCATCGCAGGCATAAAAAATCCTGCCGGCTCTAGAAAAGACTGTGACATTTTAAAGTTAGGAGCCAGAAACATCATCGCTAGGGTCCCCGTTCTTTGCACAGAAGTCATGGCCAGCGAGGGAAAAAATAAAAAAATAAATAAATGTAGAATATCCAATAAATCACTCATTGGTGGCTGTAAGTTTATTTATTCAACTGTAGTCATTATAGAGGGAAAAACTCCTTTTTGCAAACGATCTTTTACCGAAATGTCCAAAAAATATTCCATCATTTACTTCAACCAGCCGTACTCATCGTCGAAAGAACTCCAGAATCTCTCCCCTTCTCATCTCGAGACTTCCACCTTTTAAAACTAAAAAGAAAATTCTAGAACTTTCTGTAATCTCAAACCATCATCCTTTTATGTAAACAGAATTCTTGTCCAGATACGAAACTATTTTACACAGACGATAAATTTATTTTTAAAAAAAATATTATTTAACCAATTTATAATCGACTCATAATTTCTTAGGCAGACGATTTTTATAAATGATTAATTTTAAGGGAAAAAGAAAAGAAATGAATTTATTAATGCACACATCAAAGGTTGACGGCGGAAAAATAAATAAATAGATAAAATAAAATAATGATATTTTTTGAAAGGTATGGTTTTGGAATAAATTTAATAAGATTTTCTTAAAAAGGGTTGATAAAAACATAGAAGAAATCAGTTTTATTTGGAATATTAAGAAATAAAGTTTTAATTAAGAATATTTCTAATTTAGAGCCATCTTTTTAAATTTACGCATACTGGAATAATGTTTTTTAAGGCAAATTAAGAATTTATATCGTCTGCATACAGATTAACAGATTAGATCTAGAAACAAGATTTTAATTTAATAATTTGAAGT
This sequence comes from Maratus speculifer, assembly GCA_964019185.1. NCBI lineage: Eukaryota > Metazoa > Arthropoda > Arachnida > Araneae > Salticidae > Maratus > Maratus speculifer. Next base: position 132,257,870 of record OZ025297.1, on the reverse strand, counting down.
AAGTACGGAACATTATTATAAGAAAATGAAGGTAGTATAAAGGTTAGTTTTGGCGAAAAAATTTTAAATTTGTAATATATATATATATATATATATATATATATATATATATATCAAATATTATTTCCATAAAAACAGAAAAAATGTGCAATGTAATGTTAAAAGGGCATGTATTTACGAACACCTGTAGTCCAACAGCAGTATTAAAACAAATGAAAATGATGTATTTTCTTCGTTAAAATTTTATTAAATGACTTGCCAAATCTTCAAGTAGATGGCGTTCATTTTTGAAAAAATAAAAAATAAATATAATACACTAATGTTATGACATTATACTCTAATCGTTAAAAATGCTTTTTCTTCTCTTTTATAAAAGTTTCTAGAAAATAACGAAAAATCAAAATTCGTAGCAGTCTAAGAAAAACATTTCTTCTAAAGTGTAAAAAACTCATAAAAAATAAGCAAAACGAAAGGATGAAATGAAGCAGACAAACGTTGCATAATTTTCCTAATTAATGCAATTATGTAATTAAAATTTATGTGAGCAATGAAGGGAAGTAAGCTAAACAAAAGAAAACAACACAATTAGTGTTTTTTATATTGGTATTTTTTACATATGACCGATTTTTTTCCTCTACGGGAAAAAATAGAGAATTAAACATGAAGACTGTTTTTTTTAGGTTCCGTTTTCGAATAAATTGTTACATTTTAAGTGTTAGACTTATATTTTAATAGTTTTACTTTATATGTTTTACTTTACAGTTATTGTTAAAAATATTTTTCGGTAGATAGATAACGAATCGTTTCAGTGATTTGAAATAAAGTTGATAACATTATTTTATGTTATCCAATGGCTTTCTTATCTCCACTATCTATTTTTCTGTCTCTTTGAAGTTGGATTGCTAACAAGATTCGTTGGTGAATATAGCATTTAAATCACTAAACATTTTTCGTTAATTTAAATTTTATAAATATTTGTTTAAATAAATGTCAAATTACAACTACTTAAAAAAAAAAAAAAAAAAAAAAAAAAAACAGAAATTTTTTTATTCCTTTTAATTAGAAATTCAAGAATGTATTTAAACAGGTCCAAGAGCATAAACAATATATATTGCACAAAATATATTATATATGATATAAGTATGTTTGAATAAATATCATTATAATACAATTAATTTACCGTATTTCATATTTATGAATGGTTGCACAAAGATCTTTTACAATCGAAAGTATAATTTATGATGTTTCAGGGGATGTATAGCATTATTTTCCAAAGCACTGTGTAAATAATCTTATGAAATTCTCATATTTTGTTTAAGCATAAATCATCTAAAGAGGAACTAAGATGCAATTTAACTCAGAGTTTCATATATTAAGTTTCAGTATCATATTCATCAGACTGTTAGAAATGTCACCTTACTGTAAATGCTTTTCAGATACCTGTATGTAAGTTTTCGAAAATGATATATAGGTTATTTCGCAACTAAGTAAATATTTATATTCTTTCCCAAAATACCAAGCATTATTTTGTATTTATGTATCATTTTATACAGCTATATTGGGTCGATATCTGCTTGTGTTTGTTGTATATTTAAAAAATAAAAAAAATCATATTACAAGCATATATTATCATACACTTTTCATTACTTCATAAAATGTTTTATCAAAACGTCATCCTTAAACCCTTTCGGATCTTGTGTACTATTATTAGTACATGTCTTTTAATTGTGTATTATTTTGTTTTAACAAATATTTGTGTTCAAAAGTTGCAGGTGCGTTACATAGACCAAAAGGCATTACCTTGAACTGCCATAATCCTTGTCCCGTTGTAAAGGCAGTCTTCTCGCGGTCGTCGGGATGGATCTCTACCTGCCAGTAACCACTCTTCAAGTCTAAAGTCGAGAACCAAGTGTTGCCCGCAAGTGTGTCAAGAGTGTCGTCAATCCTTGGCAGAGGGTAACTATCCTTTTTGGTGACGTCATTCAGTCGGCGGTAGTCTACACAAAATCTTGTAGAACCATCCTTCTTTCTTACTAATACAATGGGAGACGCCCATGGACTTGTTGATGGTTCGATGACGTCATTTTCTTCCATATCTTTAATTAAATTCTGCACCTCTTCTTGCTTGGCAAAAGGTAATCGTCTAGGGTGCTGTTTAATAGGTGAGTGATCTCCCGTGTCAATTCGGTGTTGTGCCATTTTAGTTCGTCCAAAGTCTTCAGATGTTTGGGAAAATAAACTTTGGAATTCTCTAATTAAATTTTCCGCAGCTTCCAACTGTTTTGGATTTAAGTCTGTATTTTGTAACAAATCCTTGACTAAATTATCTGAAGATTTCTCAGAGTGACTGGAATTTTGACTTATGCACGTCACAGGAGCACATGACGCTATCACCTCTCCTTTCTTGATAGTCCTCGTCTTATCACTGATGATAGCAATTCTGACTGGAATGGTCTTTTTCGAGAGGTCTACCACAGAAGAAGCCACCAATACTCCTGCTTGTGTACTATTGTCTTCTGGATAATCTATATGGCCAAATCGATAATTAGTTTTATTTTTAATTACAGCAGGAACCAAACAATCTGTTCTTGCATCTAGATTAATGTCTTCTTTGGCTATTACTATTTGTTTACATTCAATTTCGTTATTTAATCCAAAAAGACTTATTTCTTCAAATTTTGAGATCATTTTGTTATTTTTGAAATCAAGTCTGAAGTCAAACTTCTTCAGAAAATCTAGTCCGATTAAGCAAGGATCTGTTATGTCAGCCACATATGCCGTATGGTAATGTTTTGTTCCTCCAAAGTTGATAGTTAAATTGGCCTTTCCATATATGCCTATCTTGTCGCCCGTCACAGTTTGCAGGGTAACACATGGTGGAGTCCAGATGAGTTTACATTTCAATTTTCGAGCCAAATCTTCTCTTATTATTGTCACATTGGCTCCTGTAGCGACAATCATACGGCACTGAATTCCGTTAATAAAGCCTATCACATATAATTCGTTATCACCGCCGCTCATTTTTGATATCTGGAGGATCTTCAGGTGGGGCTTTTCATTCTCTGGCAACCTCCGCCCCGCGAGATGGCCAAAATTTAGTTTCCCTGCTGACTGTTTGAATTTATCTCACGTTCGTGGATTTTGGGGCAATTTCTCCGGAGATGTCCTGTATCACCGCATCCCCAGCACGTGAGATTCTGTCTTCTTGAACTTGTTCTTCCGTATTTTAAAGCTTCAATTTCTTGATTTATTTTCCTAATTTCTTTCAAGACGTCGTTCTCAGTGTCTGAGCATTTGTTCACCGTTGCCCCTCGGACTGAATGACGATCTCTTCGGCTGGCTTGTGTAGCTGCTTCCAACTTTAAGGCATATAGTAGTGCAGCCTTTAAATCCTGTACATCTGCCATTCGTACCGCTCTCTGCACTTCTGGATCTTTTATTCCGTCTACAAAATATTGCAGTGACAGCATTTCCCGTACATTTGTTGGACAGTCAATGAATGCTAAATTTGCAAGCCGTTCAATTTCCGAGGCAAACTCTTGAAGGGTTTCACTCGATTTTTGATGGCGGCTCTTCATTTGTATTCTCGTATAATCCTTGAAGAATTTTTCGCCGAATCTCATTTCAAGTGCACAACTTAAAGTCTCAAAATTGAGTTGCGTCATATCGGGCAATGTTTGCAGCACGTCGGCGGCTTCTCCTCTTAAAGATGCTGCCAGTTGACAAGCTTTCACCTCGTCACTCCATTTGTTCGCTTCAGCTACAATGGTGAATTGGGTCTTGTAAACTTGCCAGGAACTCTTTCCATCGTATGTCGACAGCTTAATGTGCACGGGAGAAGCAGGCGGATTCCTAAATTCTTCATAATTACCACTAGACGCTGAAAGTTTCTTCTCAAGATCTTGTACTTTTTTATTTAGCTTTTCATCTACTTCACCTAGTATTTTCTCTTCAACGTTACTGATTTTCTCTTCAACGTTACTGATTTTCTCTTCAACGTTACTGATTTTCTCTTCAACTTTACAAACTTCATTCTGAATTTTCTCTTCTACTTCCGCCATTTTCCGTTCCATTTTCTGTTCAACATTACTAACTTCATTCTGAATTTTCTCTTCTACTTCCTCTATTTTCTCCTCTACCGAGCCTATTCTTCTCTCTACCGACGAGAACTTTTCTTCTAAAGTTTTCTTCATTTCTTCTTGGCCTTTATTAATCTTTTCAGTCACATCTTCTTGGCATTTGTTCATCTTTTCCGCCAACTCTTCTTGGCCTTTATTCATTTTTTCCGCCAACTCTTCTTGGCCTTTCGTCAATTCTGCCTTTATTCCATTAATAGCTTCGAACAGTTCTTTCAGTTGACCATCCATTGTTCTTGTTTTCGCCATAAGATCCCGACTCCTGACACCAAATGTTGCAGCGTATATAGGGTTCTTTCAATCTTATGGTTAGACAACTTCAAACTCTTTTCTTAGAAAAGTAGAAAATAATTTATTTACAGATCTTCAGAACAACAGAGTCTTCGAAACTCACAAATATTACAAGATATTCCAAAATAACTGTTTAAATCTATCGAACAAGTACAAATATAGGTCGCAGAGACTCTTTATACAATGTCTCAACACTATATCACATTCAAAACAACGTAGATAAAACTCAATACATCAAGCAAACTTGCTTGGACAATCTCTAGTAGCTCACTCAATGACTGACTGGTAAATAATAACAACAACAGCTCGTATCGCTCTCCTTATATATAGTCTCGTAGCATGTGCTAGAAATTTCTAGAAAAACCTGGAAAACCACGGAACAACAAACAATGTATCAGTAGACCTAAGGGGGGTTACCATAAATAGGGAAGGGTTACCATCGCCAACAATCGCCAAGTTTGTCGCTAACTTGGCGATATATCGCCAAATTTGGCGACCAAAATTAGTCGCCAAAAGTGACGTTAACTTGGCGATATCTCAAATATTTCGCAAAGCTGCCATAGACATTCACTGAAAATAATAGACAAGTTTGCTTGATAACAGAGACAATGTAACAAAAACTAATATTAGTAAAGAAATGGAGCTTAATAAGATTATTTACATTATTTTATAGTACAAACACTAACTATTTACAAAATTCGTAACAATATATTCTAATTCTAATTCAAAATAGAAAACGCTCTTTTACATAGGAATGACAACTCGGAGATTTAAAGACATACTTATGCATCTGTCAGGTACCTATGAAGAACCAAAAACTCCCAGCATCATTATCAGGGTTTAACACTAGAATTACCGAGGCGGGTCATCCGTGACCCAAGACGTGGTTTTTCGCTCGTATCACAGTTTCTTTTCAAAGTAAAACTTTGAAACTTATTGACTTTTCCTAAATACTTAGTATAATGTCTTAACACGAATTTAGTTGAAATCGGACGAAAACTTTTTTATACATACATCTTTATACCTAGAACTATCATGCTGGGTCAACGCTGACCCGAACAAAATAATTGCATTTTTCATTTATTTCAACAAGGATTTCAACTCTATATTTATCAATAACATAAGAATAGTGTAAGTATATGTTCCACATATACTTTTAACAAAAGAGGGAAAGGAATGTGCGTATGTACAAGCGCGGGGGGAGGGGTCGTGATCAAATATTTATTACGCATTTGAAAGGTAAATGTGTGAATTTTTATGTTTTTTCAAACTACTGTAAGGATGATTTAAACAGTTTTTTTAATGTTATACCTTAGAAAGTCATTAAAAAGAATATTTTGCCTCTCATAAACCTTAGAGAAAAAAAACCTCTGTTTGTGGCATTTGACTTTCGCACATTTATAGTAATGGAATCACTACGGAGGTTTCTTGAATGAGAAAAATTTTAAATTTTAATTTAAATTCTGTTTAAATGACTTTAATAAAGACATTTAGTGACGAAGTTAATATTGTCATCATTTGATGAGGCTAACAATCTTGACATAAATGACGAAACATTTTTTCTTAGAAATGACAATAAAATTTCACTGTTCGAATCAAATACATATAGTAGCAAGCTGAATGAAAGTAGGCAAATAAATGTTGTGGGAAAAATTAAGAAACACAAATATATTGTAAGAATTTTGCAAAAAATTAAAAATAAAAGAATTTACTTTTTCGGAATAAATCTAAAAAGTGGGAAAGATACAATACTCTTCGAAGCGATTTGTAACATCGAACTATATATAGACGGTAGAGCCTCAGTGTTCAATATCTTCTGACTTATGCAAAATCTGATTCAAGATCTAGTGATCATAAATGTTTCGGTAGTTTTTAAATATAAAACATATTCTAATATAAGTAGAAAAGTTTTCTTTCAAAGTTAAGCTAAAATTATGGATAAAAGATTTGCAAAAGAACGTGAAGATATCCTTCGACGCACCAACACTGAAATTTCAAACAAATGAAAAATCTTTCCACATAAAGCTGTGCTAAGACAAAGAAACTAACTTTGTTTGCAAAAACTGCTTATAACTTGTGTGTGTATCATGCACAGAACAAAAGAAAAAGAAAAAATGTCTATGGCATTTTGTATGATTGATTGGACCGTAAACTGTATAAAACGGAAAAGTGTAAGTAAAAAATGTCACGAATATGTATATATGTTTAATTTTATTGTATTTGAATATCTAATTAATCTGTAGGAACATTATTACATAATTTAAATCGATAAATCATATGTATATATGTTATTAAAAAGGTATCAAAATTTCAAAGCATTTTTTTACTTAAAAATTTTTTTTGAATTATTTAATCTCAAAATTTCATATTATGTAATAGTCTAAATGCTAAATTGTGTTAATTATTAATTAAAAATCATTGTATTCATCTTTAATAATTATTGAGTGTCTTTATCTTCCATGTAAAACAAGAATAGCGTTTTTAAAAGCCATGGGTCAGATGTGACCCACCACGGTATTTCTAGGTATACAAGAAACGCGGTAATTTTAGTGTTAATCAAAATCAGAATATCGACAAAAAATTTAAGAAACGTAAAAATCACAGCCGATACATTCAATTGCTATATCGCTTTAAGCTTGGAATCATAGAACATTTAAACTGTAGTAAAAAATGATAGCAATGATATGTTGTCTTACAATATACCCCTGATCTGGCATAACATACAAAATACTTCTTTTGCAATTTGAGCATAACTATTAAACCTCCTTCCCACCTACCTATAATTAAACTCGTCTCTACCTTTTAAGTCAAACATAATTCGTGAACAAATTTTTGTTTTCCCCTGACAATAGCTGTGTGAATCTATCGAAATCACTTACGTATCGACTTTCTAACATCATTATAACATCTGCGTAGGTCTTATGTGTATTACAACCAAAATTTATATAATTTTAGCTCATTTTTAAATAAATTAAATTATAAGTTTCTTTTAGTAAGTTGAACTGCTCATATAAAATACTCGTGTCAAAATTAATCTAGTGTCTTTACGTATACAGCGTTTATTGGAATTCCGCGACTTGCGACTTATTTTATTGAGCTGATTAATATATCAGACAAGATGCTATGCATAAGGTTAGATGGGCAAATTATGTCTTTCAGATTCGTCTGACATAGCTCATTTGGAAGAGCATTGGCAGATACTGGCAGGAGATCCGTGGTTTGAATCCTGAGCTTGTAATTTTTCACCCAGTTAAAAATTATAAATCATACGAAATCAATTTGTATTTATTTACTATAAGGTCATAGGAAAAAGTGGAAATGTTTCATATACATAATTTTAAAAATTTTCTAGATTTCTCAACAGCTCTTTTGTTAATATTTATACTATTTATATAACATAGAGAACTTCCTCTGTCCATTTTCATATAACTATTTTTAAGTGCAAACAGAAGCCATTTCTATATGAAAACTATAATAATATGCATGAAACTTCTGATGTAAGTACGTAGAATCTTGTCGTTCTAATGCAATATAAATTCTCATTCATACCACGTAGTAAAAAAATTCCTTCAAGAACACTTGTAGATTCGCAGTCGTGTGTCACTAGTTAGTGAAACAACAAATAATCATTTGAGATGTTTCCCTCTTACGTAATCAGAAGCGTGAAAAAAATTTAATCAGGCTTATTTAACCAATGCCATTCATTTTATTCGCCCAAGAGAAAACGAGGAGTTATTTCTCCGAGGCAATGTAAACAGATTTTATCAAACTATCCAAAAGAATGTAGGATTTCATGAGAAAGATTGAAGTTGCCAATTACAAATTTAGAAATAGTGATTTCAATAAATACGAAAAAATGACCAGCGACGAAGAAATGAGTTCTTTCAGGCTGTCGTAAAGTTAAAATGCAATCCGGTCTTCTACGTCACTTGAAGAGGATTGTGGGTAATCAAAAAATTTAAGTAATAGGATTTTAGAAGAAGAAATTCTTTGAGAGATTAATGTTTTTTAGAATAAAATAAAACAAAGAAAATAGTGATTAAAAATTCGAAGAAAAATTAAAATATGTAAGATAAAAGAAAAAGTAAAGTAAATATTTTAAGATATTATAAAAAGAAAAGGAAAAAGTTGTTAAATTATAAGATAACTGAAATTATAAGAATTTTAAAATGATGAATTCAGATTTTATATGAAAAAACTTTTATTATTACATGAATATATACGAAAAAACTACATATATACTTTATAAATTACATTTATAATATTTATATAATCTCTATGTAGACAAGCATTAAAAAATTTAGGTAGTTTATTTTTGTATTTATATGTTTTGATAGCAAATCTCCCTTTGTGAATTTCGAATTATATTAATCATTGCGGCAATATCCATTCAATAAACAAATACGAAATAAACAAACCAATAAACAAAAATCAAGGTTGTTTCAAATATTTTATATTTATTGGCCATTATTTTGAAATTCCGAAAAAAGTGACGTTTTGATAGTTATATTTTTTAATTTCCTTGGTATTTTTTATGTTGATGTAAATCATATTTAATAAATAATCTGCAATTTTGAATCCCTGAAAAAAAATTTCCTTTTCCTATAGAAAATGTCAAAGTTCAAGGTTGTGAACGCCATTTTCGTGAAAATGAAATTCCAATATGTTTGGAGCGTTATATCTCTGGCAAGCAACAAAATCCCAAAATTCTTTTGACATAAACTTTTAGTATAATACTATCTGCTTATTAAATTTTATTTCCATGGGGCATTGTTATTTTACATTGCTATGTTACCACAAATTATAGTCAAAATGACGTTTTTGTCCATTTTCCGCACTTAACATCTTATTTAAGCATTAGTACCCCAAACCTTTTCTTACAGAATATGAAAGTGCACTACACGGACAAGCTAAATGATACATTACTGCACGGATATATCGTTGCTGTTAGTAGCTATAACCTGTTAAATATTCTAAATTTTCAAAATCTGCAACATTTAAAGTAGTGTTATTTAAAAAATTGTCACAGTTGAATGAAACAAAATGCATCACGCAATAGTTGTACATGTATAGAAAAACGTGGAAAAGAAAATTAGTGGATTCTAGTGATATTTTTTGACAAAAAAATGACAATATTTATAAGGAAAGCACTGTCTATGATCATATTTTTCCCCTTAGAGAAAATGAAACATAGCATTTCTCTTTCGGAAGGGGCGATAGAAAAGGAATATTATAGTTTCTCATAGAAATACACATAGAAAGAGGAAACAGAAATAGGATTTTTCATCTTCTGATAGAGAAGAAATGTCATCATCAACTTTGTTTATTTCGAAATTTTGTCATTTTTTTAAATAAAAATTTCAAAAGACCCACCTTCTTTTTTCTTTCCATGATATGTACATTTGTTGAACTATTGCATGATGTATTTTTTTTCATTCAATTGTGGCCCTTTTTTTGAAATAACACTGCTTTTAGTGTTGCAGATTTAGAAAATTTTAAATAGTTAACAGGATATATCTACTAACAGCAACAATATCTCCGTGCAATACTACATTTTTAGCCTGTCGTAATAGCGCACTTTTATATTCTATAAGAAAAAATTTTGGGTACTATTGCTTAAATAAGATATTAACTGAGGAAAATGGACAAAAATGTCATTTTGACTATACTTTGTGGCGACATAACAATGTAAAGTAACAATGCCCCATGGAATCAAATAAATTTTAATAAGCAGTTTGTGTTATACTAACAATTTATGCCAAAAGAATTTTGGGATGTTGTTGCTAGCGAGAGACATAGTGTTCCAAACATATCAGCATTTCATTTTTCATGAAAAATGGCATTCACAACCTTGAACTCTGACTTTTCTATAGAAAGGAGGAAATTTTTTCAGGGCTTCAAAATTGCACATTATTCATTAAATATGATGTAGTTCAACACATAAAAAAATCAAGCAAATAAAAAAATACAGCTATCTCACTTTGTCTGATTTTCAAAATAATGACTCTTATGTAATATTAAATGTAAAACTGGGGGAAAAAAGAACCAAACACTTTCCATTTTTACATTTGAAGAAATCAATCAATAACACAAGTTTCTTACCATCAAGTGCACTAAAATAACTCTCCGAAATCTCATTTTGTTTTCTTTAACCTTTTAGAGACCAATGTTCCCATTTGGGAACGCAAGTTTAAAAATCTATTAAAAATTTACTTTAATCAAAACTAACTTCAAAACATTAGGAGAAATAGTAAAAAGCTGACTCGATTTTTTGAAATAGAAGTTACATTCCTATCATTTATATGGAAATGTACAGAAAATCATAAAAATGACTAATGGCCACTGGAAAATGAAAGCCGGAAATGACCAATGTTCCCAATTGGAAAAATTCAGAAAATTATGTATAATTTTTTTTTCCAGCATATTAATGACTAATATACCTTAACTAAAGTATTAAAAGGCATAATGTGCAAAAAATAATTTAAAATATGCCTAGATCTGAATTTGGCCTGTAAAAGGTTAATTTAAGATATTTTTTTCGTTGTCAGATGTAGTGAGTTTCTTTTCATGTCAATTCTTTTATGCCTTAGACCGACATTTCATTGCATTAGACCTGTTGACTTAAATTATCAGTTCACGTTCTTTTGTTGTGTTCCACGTTCCATTTTATGTTTCAAAAAGTCTTTATTTCTCACTATCCCTTTTTTGAGCCGTGTTGAGTCTTTGATAAGTCTCATGGCAAATTCCTTTAGGACAATTTTTCTTATTTGAGGATAAAATTTATCAGTAACCTCTGTAAGAGTCTTTTCAATTGAAGCGTTTTTTATGTTTGCGACTTTATGATTAAGTGATTTTCTTACATTTAATTTTATAATTTTTAAATGATTAAATAAAATTTGTTTCAAATAAACTATTTAAATATATATGTTGGTTTTGTTTACTCATATTTTTATTATTATATTTACTCATAAATTTAAGAAATGTAAGGAATTCGAAAAATATTCCAATCCAATTATTATTTGTTTTAATATTTGTTGAAAATTAAGAATATAGTTTATAAAAATTTCTTAATTCTTTTAGTGACTTAACATATGTGCAATGAACAGAATATTTTTTTTTTACAAATGTAGTCTTTTGATAAAAATATTTGAAAATTAACCACATTTGTAGTACCGTAAAATGGGGTGAATAGGAACAACGGGGTGAATAGAAACGAAACTTCCCGTTCATACAAATAAATTCATTATAAATATATGTGATGATATTTTTAGTTGCCAATTTTTTTATAAGAAGGTAATAACATTAAGAATTGGGAAATTCAGTTTTGATATGTTGGCACCACTATTGGAGTACACAAAAAAAAACTTCAATAGGATCCTCAAAAACCTCATTTTTTCAACATCTTCAAAACTTTGTATGCAACTATAGTATTTTTCGTATTCTAAACCTAAGAGAGAGAATTCTTAATTAATGAAAGACCTGTAAACGATATGCTGTATTAAATTATACTTATTTCTAAAGTACATAATGAAAAAATGAAAAATGGCTTGTAACATCAGTGGTTTAAGATTTACGGGGTGAATCAGAACATGTTTTTTCTCATAGTTTATTTTTCTATTCAGTAATAGTTTGATGTAATATATGAAAACATATGTATGAATACGTATTGTAACAATATTTTGTTTGTTCAAATTACTTCAAGAATTTAAAGGTGCCAAAAAATTACTTGGTTAAACAAAAAAAGTCAACTCCTAATCCAAGAGAATGGAACACACAATAAATGAATTAAAAAATAGCAAATAAATTATAAAAACTGCACAGAATTATTCTCTGACATCCACAACATTACACAAACATCTCAAAATGAAAAACCAATTAAAAAAGAGAGGAATGCAAACAGTACTAAGGGCTGGGAATGAGGGCGTATTAATAGATCGTATTAATAAATGCAGCGATAGGGGCTACTCAATAGATTCACTTACCCAATGACTACTAGTAAAGGATAACACCGAACAGGGCTGAAATTGTATCAAATTCTACTTCTGCAATTCGAATATAATTTCTTAAAATAAATTTTAATTTTTCTTAATTTCAAAGTTGTCTTCTAATTTTTAAAAGGCATATCTTTACTTGTATAAAAAATAAAGGCTTGGTTTCCCAGTAACTAAGTGTTCCTATTCCTCCTTTATCATTATTACCTGTTTTTATTAACCCTATTAAAGTTTGAATCGGAATAAATAAAAATTACAACATTTGTTCCGATTCATTCCTATCAGCGGGGTGAATCGGAACACCGTTAAAAAATAAATAATATATATATAAACAGTAAAAATGTTTCGTTTTTGCTTAAAAAGTAAAGAACAAAACAACACTAAAATTTCTAGTAGAAAAATAAAAAAATTAAAAAAATCAATTGTTGCTTTTTTTATCGTTAAAGTTGAAAAGTGTTCCGATTCACCCCACTTTACGGTAAAAGAAATTTTTTCTTGATTATTATTTTTTTATGTTCAAGAACCTTATGTTATTGAGTATAAAGCTTTTGTATGATAATTTAACAATTTATAAAACTTAATAATAATTTAACAATTTGATAATTTAACATTCAGGTATAAAAGGTACAGTCGTCGAAATAAAGCAAAGACCCTCTTTTAAAAATGCAATAAATTATCGTACAGTATAGTTACTGGTATCAAACGAATGGAAACAAAGTCTACTTTTAGATGATGCATATAAAATGTGATTGGGGGATGTACAAATATTAAAACTAAAACCTAGCTTTCTTTTTTACAATAGCAGAACCCAATTATGACAACATAAATGAACTCTACACCCTTCAATTAGCCTAAAACCAAATTTTCTGGAATTCGTATTATAAGTTTCTAAGAAATTAATTACTTTAAAAAACATATTTTAAGTGCTGTATCCAAATTGAAGTTTGTCATTCGATTGTCACCGAAGGAGTAAACTTCTCGGTCAAAGCATGTTAAAATAGCAAATAAAGCCTTTGAGCAAAAATGTTTAAATATAGAAAACCAACGATTGTAAATGCACAAATAAAGGAAGAAAAGGGGAGCAAACAGCTGTTTCGAATCTACTAAAGAGATTCTTCTTCAGTGCGAAAACTCAGCCAGCTAGACAAAGCAAAACTGACCTAAGTTTGGCTCAGTTTTGCTTTGTCTAGCTCACTGAGTTTTCACACTGAAGAAGATCGCGTTAGTAGATTCGAAACAGCTGTTTGCTCTCCTTTTCTTACTTTATTTGTGCATTTATAATCGTTGGTTTTCTATCTTTAAAGAAAGCATCTTAGGTGTCACTCGAGCACTCATATTGAAGACTGTTAGATTTCGGGATAGCATAGGAAGTTTCAAAATATTTAGTAATAGTTATATAATATAGTTAATATTTTCAAATAATATGTATAAATATAATATTTCAAGATATTTTTAGGATATTTTGAATGTTTTACATTTATGTAATATAAAATCTAAGAGTATGAAAAAAGGAATCAAATACTCTCCTTATTTACAATTGAAGAAATCAATCAATAACCGAAGTCTCTTACCATCAAATTCTTATTTTATTTCTTTAACTCTTTTTTATTTACATTGTTAAATGCAGTGAGTTCTTTTTCATGGCATTTCTTTTATCTCCGTGCATTAGACCTGTTGACTTAGATTTTAAATTCAAGTCCTTTTGCTGTGTTCCGCGTTCTATTTTATGTTTTGAAAGGTCTTTATTTCTCACTATCCCTTTGGTGTGCCGGGTTGAGTCTTTGATTACTCTCAATATACTCTACAAATAGTGATGACTTGATTCCTGAAAAGGCAATTTTTCTCTTTTGTGGGTATAGTTTACCAGTAGCCTCTGTAAGACACTTTTCTACAGAAGTTTTATTTTACATTTAAGATTTTATGGTTAAGTGATTTCTTAAATTCAGTTTTATGGTTTTTAAATGGTTAAATAGAATCTGTTCCTAACGAAAAATTAAAAATATATATATATACATTTTACATACATCACATTTTAAATAATTCCAGTCATAAGTTTATAAAATGTATGAAATATAGAAAATATTCCAATCTTATTATTTTTATTTTTTGATGTTCTGAAAATTAAGAAGATACTGTATAACAATTGAGTAAGTGTTAACGCAGATCTCACAGATAGACCAGTCAAATTGTCAGGAAAAAGGGCCGATAAATGCAAAAAATCTGCTAGAAGATTTTGTGTTTTTAAAATGTTTATGGGGATGCTAGTAACAAGAATTAATGGTTTTCCAACAAAATATCTCGAGGCTAAACTTTGTGGAACCAAAAAACCATAAAATTTCAGACTTTTTTCAGTTTTTTGCTTGTAACTCGAAAAATATAAACTTTTTGTGTAACATATATAGTTACAAAAAAAAAAAAAAAAAAAAAAAAAACATTAAATTCTCTATGATTTTTATTATAAAAACGTTTTTCTAAGCCCATTACTAAGCGCGCTATGATTTTTTTGAAATTGTCACTTTTTTTTAATTTTACAGAAAGCGACCTATTTTTCGCCTCCTATCCCAAAAAACTTTTTTTCATCTCTAATAATGAAAATTAAATACAGCTATGGATGAGATGATGGATGAGAAATGAAAGTCTTAAGAAAGGTGGACAGAAGAAGCACAAATTCTAGAAACCCTATAAGAAAAATAATTACAAAGGGAGGGAGGGTCGGGGATTAAAAAAAAAGGGGGGATGCAGATGGAAGATTGGGGTCATGTGATGTTTCTGAGCTTTGTTAAGATGCAAGTGTTTTTTTAAATACATATTCTTCTAATATGCTGCTATTCAGTTTATTGCATCTCTTCTCGTGCAGTAATGAAAAATGATTGAGCTCGACCCAATATTGTGTTTCATTTGCCAAATGGCTTCAAATAGTGATACTCGCGTTTTGAGTCAGAAAGAACTTGCCAAGCACTTTGAACATAGTGTTAAGCATCAAATTATTATTCATCAAAAGAAATATTCATTAGTTTTAGAAAATTAGCAAGGAAGTTAGAATACAGAATGATTGCTGAAAAACATACGCGAATCAGAGAATGATAGCAGCATATATGCTTCTACACCCTGACGAACATATATGTTCGTCAGGGTGAAGATTCTACACAGACTATAATTTGTCCCTCAGATTGAGCACTTCTTTCAAGTTTCAAGATAATTGCTTCTTGTGTGAAGAAGGCAATCCCGGTAACTACAAAGAAAAACAATAAAAAAAAGCCCTACTCAAAGAAACATTTGTTTCACAAAGTAATGAAATTAGAAGCGAAAATTATATTTTTGAAAGCTGCAGAAAAACATGGGAAATAATCAAAATTAATTGAAGAAAATAACTGAACGTATTCAGCACGAATCTGACTTGCAGATGCATGACAACTTAGTTTTTATCGCGTAAAACTAGATCAATCTGTAACAAGTAGAGATCAAAGAGTGAGTCGACCCGCATCATCCGTTGACAAGGCCAATGTCAGAAACAAAAGAGCCGC
The DNA here is from genome assembly GCA_964019185.1 of Maratus speculifer. Taxonomy (NCBI): domain Eukaryota; kingdom Metazoa; phylum Arthropoda; class Arachnida; order Araneae; family Salticidae; genus Maratus; species Maratus speculifer. The sequence continues at coordinate 132,241,928 of OZ025297.1, read as the reverse complement.
TACATTCCAATGCTTAAAACAAATTAAAAATTTCAAAACAAGAATTTCAAAATAACAGAATTTAAGTTGAACAGGTAAAAGAAGAAGCTGATGTCATGATAGTTATCTCAGCCATTTCAAGAGCAGAATCTTTTGAAAGCGTCATAATTGTCGGAGAAGACATTGATCTTTTTGTGATCATGATGAGATTAGGCTATTAGTCCAAAAATCTGTTTAGCCAAAAGCCAGGAAGAGGTAACATCGAAACCAAGTGGTTTTTAGCCATATCGTTCGAATACAATTACAACAATGTTCTTTTCACTCATGTTATCAGCAAATGCGATACAACATCCGCTCTTTTTGGACAAAGAAAGTCAAAGTTTTGTAACACTTTGAAAGAACATGATCAGCTTGGAGAAACAGCCTGCGTGTTCAATAAATTAGGTTCTATCCGTCAAGAAATCATCAAGGTTGGAGAAAAATTCCATATTGCACTGCACAGTGGATGCATAGATACCACACAAAAATTGAATACCTTAATGTTCCAGTTATTTGGTAAATCTGCCACAAAAAGCAAAGTTCATTTTGCAAGACTGCCACCAACAGAAGAAGCTGCACAGCATCTTTTTCTCCGATGTTATCATCAGGTACAAGCTAGGCTAGGAAACAACATACCTCCTGAAGAATGGGGGTGGACGATCTCTTTCAGCAGTTCAAATGTGCCAAGACCCGGAATCTGAATCCTTGCTACATGTTGTGTCATATAGTTTAAAAAAAAGTGTGCAGCAGAGCATGTCCTTTTCATAAATTAAGACTCAAATGCTCGGAAATTTGTAAAAAATGTAATGGGATCAACTACGAAAATGTCTACGATTATTTATCCAGAAGGAGGGGGATGTAAAACTGTCACCGTAAGTATTTTTTACTTACATTCAGTCGAATATCTAATATTAATGTTCTCCACTAAAGCTCTAAATACATAAAAAGTTACAATGTTCTTAATTTTTTTACAATGTTACCGTTGTAATTCATCAAGATTGTTATCATGCAATTATCTATAATTTAAATAAGTTACATTAAAGAAGGTAAAATAATGGAAAATTGTGTCAAATTTTCGTTTCTGCAATTTTTCCACTAAGTTAGAAAAAAAGGATCAATTTCAGAAAGCTATAGCGCGCTTAATAATAGCTTTAGAAAAAGAGTTTTTGAATGAAACTTGTAGAGACTTTAATGCTCTTTCTTTTTGTAATTGAGTATAGTACGCAAAAATTTTATAAAATTTGATTTATAGACAAAAAACTGAAAAAAGTCCGAAAATTTTATGGTTTTATGGCTTCACAAAATTTAGCCTCGAGATATTTTGTTGGAAAACCATTAATTCTTGTTACTAGCATCCCCATAAACAGTTTAAAAACATAAAATCTTCTAGCAGAATTTTTGCATCTATTTATGACAATTTGACTGGCCTAAGAGGTAATTTGACTGGCCTAAGCCTTTAATATTTGTTTCAAAACATATTTACTTTAATTAATATCTACATATCTTTAAGTTAAAATTATTAAATTATAACATAGATAGTATTACAAATAAATTTTATTTAAAAATAATTATAAAAGGCAGTTATTCATTTTAATCAAATTACAAATGTTTAAATAAACTTATTTAAATAATATCCAAAATTATATTTTTTCTAAAAAATCAAAAAAAAAAAATAAATAAATAAAAATAAAATAGCTGACATTTAAATAAAATTTTAAATTTCTAAAAGCGAAAAAAATGTTTAAAGTTAAATTAAAAATGCTAATTTATAAGCAAATTGCGAAAAATAAAAATAGATTAAGAATTCAATTCCAGAAAATATTATGAATATCGGATTAAAGAAACTCTGATAATATAAACACTTAGGATGAAAAAAAAATAAGAAATTTCTTCTTATGAAATCCATCTTAATGTGAAAACATCGAGTTTAAACTAAGAACCTTCTGTTTAGTAGCAAGATGCTTTACCTCCACGCTATGTAGTCTAGAAAAAAAATAGTGAAATTAAGATTTTCTTTTAAATTTTTAATTGTAAAAATTAGCGAATAACATTAACAAAAATTAATTTAATTTAAATATTAGACTTTTTCAAAATTTTGTGATTTGTCGGGTGCTAATTTCCATTTAATAAATAAATACCGAATAAACAAAAAATAAAAGGAAAAAAAATCAATGATCTTTTAAATTTTTCATACTTATGTAATATTAGAGTGAGAAAAAAAGAACCAAACACTCTCCTTTTTTTACAATTGTAAAAATCAATGAATAACTCAAGTCTCTTACCATCAAGTGCACTAAAAGAACTCAGCAAATTCCCAAATGTTTTTTCTTTAACTTAAGATTTTTTTCATTGTTAGTTGTAGAGAATTTCTTTTCATGGTATTTCTTTTATGCCTTAGACCGAAATTTCAGTGCATTAGACCTGTTGACTTAAATTTTTAGTTCACGTTCTTTTGTCCCGTTCCGCGTTCCATTTTATGTTTCAAAAGGTCATTTGTTTTCACTATCCTTTTTTCTGCCGGGTTTAGTCTTTGATAACTCTCGTGCCAAATAGTGATGACTTGATTCCTGAAAGGTCTATTTTTCTCTTTTGTGGATAAAGTTTATCAGTAGCCTCTGTGAGAGACTTTTCTATAGATGCTTTATTTTTCATTTAAGATTTTATGATTAAGTGATTTTTTTACATTCAGTTTTATAGTTTTTGAATGGTTGAGTACAATCTGTTTCTAACCAACTATTTAAATATATATATATATGTATGTTTAACATACCTCTTATTTTAAATAATTCTTCTCATAAGTTTATTAAATGTATGGAATATTGAAAATATTCCAATATTATTTTTTTTTAATGTTTTTTTGAAAATTGAGAAAATGCAATATAATAATTGAATAAGTGTGAACGCATATCGCCCAGAGGATTTCATTTAATATTTCTTTCAAAATATCCTTCAATTAATAAATACATATAGTTAAGTTAAAATTATTAAATTATTACATAGATGGTATCAGCAATAAATTTAATTTAAAAATGATTATAAAAGACAGTTGTTTATTGTAATCAAACTCAAAATGTTCAAATCAAGTAATTTAAATAAAATCCAAAATTCTAAATATGCTTTCTAATCCGAAGAAAAATTGCGACATTTAAATAAAATTTTAAATTCCTAAAAGCAAAAAAGAAAAAAAAAGGGTTAAAATTAAATTTAAAATGCTGAATCATTAACAAATAAGTAAAAGTTTTAAAAAATAGAATAAAAGTTGAATTAAAAAAAATATTATCAATATCGGATGAACGAAATCCTGATAATATAAACCCTTAAATTGAAAATAAAAATTTTATCAAATCCATTTATATATGAAAATTTCAAGTTCTTGAACTAAGAACCTTCTGTTTACTAGCAAGATGCTTTACCTCCAAGATATGTTGTCTAGACAAAAAAAGTTGAAATTAAGGTTCTATTTTAAGTTTTGACATTATGATATTAAAAAAGTTAATTAATTTATTTAAAATATTTGACATTTTTCAAAATATTATGATTTGTGATGTGAGAATTTTCATCTAATAAACAAATACCAAATAAACAAAAAAAAGAATGTTTTAATTGCTTCATGTAATATTAGAGTGAGAAAAAAAGAAACAAACCCTCTCCTTTTTTCTATTTTTAGAAAACAATCAATAACTGAAGTCTTACCATCAAGTGCACTAAAATAACTCAGCGAATTCTCTTTTTTTTCTTTAACTTAAGATTTTTTTTCATTGTCAGATGTAATGAGTTGCTTTTCAAAGCATTTCATTTATGCCTTAAACCGACCTTTCAGTGCATTAGACCTGTTAACTTAAATTTTCAGTTCACGTCCTTTTGTTCTGTTCCGAGTTTACTTTATGTTTCAAAAGGTCTTTATTTCTCACTATCCCTTTTTTGTTCAGGGTTGAGTCTTGGATAACTCTCATGGCAAATGGTGATGACTTGATTCCTGAAAGAAGAATTTTTCTCTTTTGCGGATAAAGTTTATCAGTAGCCTCTGTAAGACGCTTTTCCATCGAAGCTTTATTTTACGTTTTCGATTTTATGATCAAGTCCCTTTTTGTAGATTGAATTTTATAGTTTTTTAATGGATAAATACAATCTGTTTCTAATAAACTATTTAAATATATATATGTATTACATACTTTATATTTTAAATAATTCTACTCCTAAGTTTATAAAATGTATGTAATATAGAAAATATTCTGTTATTGTTATTTTTTATAATTTTTGTTGAAAATTAAGAAAATACTTTATAACAAGCGAGTAAGTGTGACCGTAGATCACACAGAATGTTCCGTTTATTATCTCTATTAAAACAACAAATCATTTAATTAATAAAGCCATATTGTTAATTTATAGTTATCAAATAGTTACATAGATGGTAACGCCAATAAATTTAATTTTAAAATAATTATAAATGGCTGTTATTTATCTTAATCAAAGCCATAATTTTCAAATTAAAATTTTTAAATAAAATCCAAAATTCTATTTTTTAAAATCCGAATTTAATTAAATGCGCATATATTTATAAATTTTAAATTACTAAAATCGAAAAAAGGGCTTAAAACTAAATTAAAAATACTGAATTATTATCAAACTCAAAAAGTATTAAAAATAAAATTATAATTATAAAGAAGTAAACCACCCGTACTAGCGCGGCAGCAAATTATTGTACAATAAAGGTACTGGTAACAAACGATTGTAAATAACGTCTACGTTTCAAGGATTTTTATAAATTTGCTTAGATATATATCGACACATTAAAAGAAACTTAAAATTTGTTTTTTCAATAGCAGAACCCAATTCGGACAGCATAAATGAACACTAAACCCTTCAATTCGCCTAAACACAATTTTGTATGAAATTTGTATCATAAGTTTCCGAGAAATTAATTATTTTTAAACGAAGAAGTTGTAGGGACTGAACTCAAATTGAAGTTTGGTACTCGATTGTTGCCCGAGAGAGCATTCTTCATTATAAAGACATCATATGCGCCACACAAGCAATCATTGAAGATTTTAGATTACAGGATAGTACAAGAAATTTCAAAATATTTAGTAACTTCTATCATAGACGGCCCCTTAAACCATTACTTTGCCGTTTTTAAAGCATAATTTGAAAACTACTTTAAAAGAAAAGTTTTAAATTTTGGATTTCCATAAAGCAGGACTTAATAAATCCAAACCCACCAAAAAAAGTTGTAGGCTACAATTTATAATTTTTTCGAATATTTTTTTTTTTTTTTTATAATTCTTAATTCACATCATGAAAATATAAATATTGCATATTTAACTTTTTTATGTTTGGGTATTTTAGAATTATTGCTACATAAAAGGAGGAGTATAATTTCCGGAGATATTAATAAAAATATGAAAATGTTATTGAACATTAGAATCACTAAATTTTTAATATTTATAATTCAAAAACTTATCATTCAAATAACTTGAAATTTGGTGTCTAGCCAATTAGGTATTGCTAATGAAATATTAATGTTTCTGTCATTTTGTTATGCAGAGTGGACCCCTATTTCAGTTACAACATTTAAAAGTAAACTTTATTTCCAATTGTTCGGTACCAGTAACTTTTACAGTAGTTTGTTCAGGAGTAATAGGAGGTGTCTAATTTTTGTTTCCTAGATTATTCATATTTTTGCGCATTATACTTTCTATTTCCTGGGTAGCCAAAATAATGTTTCCTTATACAAATAAAAATTTGTTACAGAAGATTTATAAGTTGTTTTGCATTATCAATAAAAGTCAATAATCTTTTTTGAACAATATATCTGAACGAAAAAGAAACTCTGCCCACAAGAGCGCTTAACCTCTTCAGTCCCTGAGTACCGAAATGGGTATATCAGTTTTGTCCCATTTTATTAATGATACTCAAATATAAATGAAATTTCGATATAAGAATAATATGTTTCGAATTCTAAGATTTGAGCTAATGGAAATAAAACAAAAATCTCGCTCTGAAGTCAAACGAGAGAAGAAATAATTCAGTAATAATTAAATATACTGTAATAATCGCCAGTAGCGAAGAGGCTAAAAAGCGAAATGTTTGTATAACGTAAACGTGCCTCAAACAGAAAATAATTAAAATAGAATAAAAAAAATAAAAAATAAATACAAAGTAATCAGCATTGCAATCCCAAAACTTCTTCCTATCTCCTACATGTAAACATTTCGAAATTTTCTATCACAGTGCCAAAATTAAATGATAATAAATGCCTATCACGAGGATTTAAAGATATGAAATTCGGTAGACTAATTCTTGTGATACGACTATCGCTAAAATCATGTAAATCCTTCAAAATCCAGACTATCAGCCTCGCCTACAGATCGCTGGAACTAAAAAATGTAAAGAAAACCAATTCATGTCAAGGTTTAACTGAAGCTGAAGTTTGGTGGAAATCCATGCAATAGTTTTTGAGATAGAGCTGTTACAGAAATCGTAACAAATGCTGCATAGCAACGCTATTTGTAGAGCTATTTACAAGAAAATATAAACAGCATCAATTCATGTTTCGAATTCTAAGATTTGAGCTAATGGAAATAAAACAAAAATCTCGCTCTGAAGTCAAACGAGAGAAGAAATAATTCAGTAATAATTAAATATACTGTAATAATCGCCAGTAGCGAAGAGGCTAAAAAGCGAAATGTTTGTATAACGTAAACGTGCCTCAAACAGAAAATAATTAAAATAGAATAAAAAAAAATAAAAAATAAATACAAAGTAATCGGCATTGCAATCCCAAAACTTCTTCCTATCTCCTACATGTAAACATTTCGAAATTTTCTATCACAGTGCCAAAATTAAATGATAATTTATGCCTATCACGAGGATTTAAAGATGTGAAATTCGGTAGACTAATTCTTGTGATACGACTATCGCTAAAATCATGTAAATCCTTCAAAATCCAGACTATCAGCCTCGCCTACAGATCGCTGGAACTAAAAAATGTAAAGAAAACCAATTCATGTCAAGGTTTAACTGAAGCTGAAGTTTGGTGGAAATCCATGCAATAGTTTTTGAGATAGAGCTGTTACAGAAATCGTAACAAATGCTGCATAGCAACGCTATTTGTAGAGCTATTTACAAGAAAATATAAACAGCATCAATTCATGTGAAGGACTAATCGAATCTGAAGTTTGATGAAAATCCGTGCATTCGTTCTTGAGATAGAGGAGTTATTGAGGAAATCTTCAAAAATGCAGCATAGCAAAGCTACCTGCTGAGTGAATTATACCAAAATAAATATATAAAAAAAACATCATTTCACTTCAACACACTAGACTAACGAATCCGAAGTTTCATGAAAATTTGTGCGTTAGCTTTGAATGCGGAAAACTTAAATAATGCTGCATAGCAGCGCGACCTATTGTGTAATTTACACCAAAACAAAAACAAACAACAATTTAAGTCAAGGAATAACTGAATCTAAAATTTGATGAAATTTCTTAATTAATTCTGGAGATAGAGTTTTTACGGAAATCGAACAAAAGGCAGCATACCAGCGCCACCTATTGAGTGATTCACAAACCAAACTAAACAACACCAATGTATATCAGGAACAACTTGAATATTAATTATTATTAAATGCCTGGCATTAGTTCTTGAGATAAAGCGCTCACAAAATTTGTGTCACATACAGACAGATGAACAGAGTAACAGTCTCAATGACAGACATTTTGTAAAAATATGTTTTTGGAATCTCTAACCCCAAAAATGTGTAAATCAATCAAAAACTGGAATTGATAAATTTGCATGAATTTTCTCGAAAATGCAATGCTTTCTTCTTGTAAATATGAGAAAAAAAAATAAAAAAAAAATTGCAATTTTTTATGAATACTGATTGTTTACTAAGAACAGCATTATCTGCAACCTTAATTTATCTATAAGGAATTCATGCTTATTAGATTAAAACTATTGGTACATGTTTGTTGTACTTAGCTTAAAAAGAGTATAAAAAAGTTTTATACACATTTTTTGAGAAATTATTTGATATTTTATGCACGCAAGTTTTTATTTTTCGAAATTTTTAAATTTATTTAATTGGAATCAACTTAGCTATCCACATTTTTAATATACAAATTGCAGCAATTTGTGTAATAGAACAATAATGTTGTTTTCATAAATGTTTATATCGTTTAGTAAAAAATATCCCTTTTTAAATCCTGAATTACAGATAGTTCTTTTTAAAACCCTCTGAGAGTCTTGCAAAAGGGCAAATTTGTAATGTTGTTTTTAATTTATTTTGTTTCGAATGAAAGAAAAAAAATACATGAGTATTTTAACATTATATAACAAGTCCGATACGTCAATTCTACACCTTTCTTTTATCACATGCATATTAATACTTCCGTACAACAGTGCCGAATTTAAATAACAATCGATGTTAAACATGAGGATTCTAAAGACATGAAATTCCGTGTATTAGTTCTGAAGATATGACTATTAATGATATTAGGAAAAATGCAACATAAAAGTATGACCAACAAATCATAAATAGCAATATTTATTAATCTATACCTATATATATATATAAATTCATGCATTACTTCTTAAATATATTGAAGGAGTCGGGAAAAATTCCGCACAACAGCGCAACTTGTTGGGCGATTGACACTACAACGTAAACAGAACCAGTTCATGTAAGGGATTTACTAAATGTGAAGTTTGATGAAAATATGTTCATTATTTATTGAGATAGAGCTGTTGTGGAAATTGTTAGAAATGCAGCATAGCAGCGCCACCAATTAAGCAATTTACAAAAAATGAAAACAGCATCAGTTCATGTCAAAGGCTAACCGGATCTAAAGTTTAATGGAAATCCGTGCATTCGCTATTGAGACACAGCTGTTGCGTAAAATGTAAAAAATGCAGAATAACATTACCATCTGTTGAGCAATTTATACAAAAAACTAATCAACACGAATCTTTATTGAGGACTAACAGAATATAAATTTTTATTAAATTCCGTGTATTAGGAGATATGTTTCACAAGATAGAAGGCCCACAAAATTTCTGTGACATAAAGACAGAAAGACAAAGTTATAGACATATAGAACTACAGACTCAATGACAGACTTTTGTAAGAACATGTTTTTTGGAATCTCTGACTGCTAAAATATGTAAATCTGTCAAAAAACGCAATTCGAAAATTTTCACGAATCCAGTATTTTTTTCTTCTAATGATAGAAGAAAGTAAAATTACTTGATTACGAATATGAGTATTAAATTTGAGAGTATTAATTATTCAATGCATTAAAAATCCATTAAATAATTACATTTATATTACTTCAAAATTTGCACATATTGCAGTGAAATCTGGAACTTAGTGAACGTATTGAGGGGTTAATCGTTCAGCTCCCGAATTCATCTCACTAACGTAAAGACTACGGGCGTTTATTGAATTCATATATTTAAAATATCTATTACGAATATTAATATTTTTAACTTCTGTTTTTTAGTTTTAAAAAAATTTCTAAAGTATATACTTAATTTTCAAGGAAAATGTTATTTTTTTACTCACAGTTCTTCTATTTTCAATGCATAAAATATTAAAATTAGAATAAGTTTAGTTTTCAAAATATTTCTAAAATTACAAATTTTAGAAATATTTTGAAAACTAAGAAAAAAATCTTTAAGAAGAGTACACAGATACAAGTTAAAAATATTAATTTCCCCAAGAAATACTTTAAATGTAAAAATACATGAAATATCTCTAGACTTAACATTACGGGGGAGAATTCCCAATCTGAGCAACCAGCCCCATTAACACGGTCTTGTTCAAAAGATTGAAACGTCGATGCGCTTTTGATGAACAAATACCGTAAAAAGAAAATAAATTTCAGCGACGTTTTAAATGTTTTATTATTATATAACAAATGTAAGAGTTGGAAAAAGGAACAATAACCTTTTTTTCCAGTTGAAGGAGTTAATCAATATTCGAAGTGTATTGCAATCAAATGAACTAAAAAAATTCTGCGATTTTTTTTTTCTTTAATTTTTTTACATTGTCAGATCTATAGTGAGATTTTTTATTTTATTTTTTTCTTTGCATCACTTCAGCGCATTAGACCTGTTGACTTAAAATCCAGTTCCTTTATTCACCTTTTGTTCTGTTACGCATTCCATTTTATGGTTTCAAAGGTCTTTACTTCACATTATTCCTTCTTTGTGCCGGGTTGAATTTTTGATGATTCTCATGGCAAATGGTGATGATTTGATTCCTGAAAGGACTATTTTTCTCTTTTATGGATAAAGTTTATCAGTAGACTGTGTAAGACTCTTTTCTAGAGAACCTTTATCTTACGCTTAACATTTTTTGATTAAGTAATATTCTTTACATTCAATTTTAAAAGTTTTGAATGATTAAATACAATTTAAAAAATGTTTACAAAATACATGTAGGTTTTTTAACCTCATATTTTTGTTATTATATCTACTCATAAATTTATAAAAGGGAGGAATTCCGAAAATATTCCAATCTAATTATCTTTTGAAAATTAAGAAAACAGTTTACAAAAATGGCTGAATATATTTAGTGACTTAACAATGTTCAATAAAGAGAAAAAATTTTCTTTTAAAAATGTTGTCTTGTTATAAAGATATTTGAAAATCGATCTGTATTATTAGAAATAATCTTTATCTTGATTAATATATAGTTTTTTAATTTCAAGGACCTTATATTATTATGTATAAAACTTTTATACGATAAATGTAGATTCAGGCATAAGGTACAGTCGTGGAAAAAAGTAAACACGTTTTTCTATAGAAACTTTATTTTACGTTTCCGATTTCATAATTCAGTGATTTTAAGTTTGTCTTTCTTACATTGTCTAATATAGTGAGTTTATTTTCACTCTATTTCTTTTATACATTATACCTGTTGACTTAAATTTCCAGTTCCTTTTTTCAATTTTTGTTCTGTTACATATAGGGGCAACTGGGGTACATTGATACAGCTTTTTTCAAAAAAAAAATTTTGGTGTCTAGAAAGCAGAAATTTCAAGTTATTTGTCGAATTGATGTCAGCAAAACCTGTGTAGTTTGTTATAAAAATGTTTAATCGTTGTTTTATACATTATTTTTGCTTGTAATTTTAAAAATATATAAAAAAAGTAATTTGTATCAATGTGCCCTATCCCCAGGGCAGATTGATACACTTTGATATGTCTCGGAAAAATAGAGACAAAATAACACCAATGCATATTTTTCTTAGAAAAATAGATAGCAAACCATTTTATATTATTTATAAAAATTCAAATCACCCACACTTTATTTGTAAACAATATTAATGCAATCAAAATGAAATGTATAATGACCTGATGTTCTGACTGTTCTTTGTCTGATTGTTGGCTGAGGTAACTTTGTCATATCTGGTACTTCAACCCCAGCATTATCTTCTTTCTTATGAAAGATGAAAAATTACAAAGTTTTCTGTTTATAAATTGGTTTATAAACAGAAAATAAACGATAATTATATTAAAAATTCTGTTTTTAATGTAATTATCCTGTGCTGTTCTGCAGCTTGTTTCTCTTACGTAACACTTTTCATGTAGAAAATACTTTTTTTCTCTGAAGAATTGATATAAATTTGAGATTTTCCAGACTGCTGTCTTTTTCTTTAATTAGTTCTACTAGCACTGTATGTCGGTTAAATTCGTACGTCTTCTCTTTGCAAAAATACTATAAAATGTTCTAATATAAAGAAATTAAAGCTATTCCACTGCAATAAAAACTAATATTAGAAATTTTTAGCGAAAAATGGTTGGATTAAGGAGTACATTGTAAAAAAAAAGGGTAATGAAAAAATGAACTAGAAAAGGATTTAGGTTGTATCAATGCGCCCCGACAAAGACTGTATCAATGTGCCCCGTAGAGCCATTTTGAATAAAATGAGTCTCAAATCCAATACTTCATAATTTATCTAACTAAAAAGAATAAGAAATTGATAAAGAGTAGTTTTACTTGCCAGAGAGAGTATTCTTTTCGGTTGAAAATACTGGAACAGTTTTATAATACCATTTCAATTCTACAACTCAAATTTACTTTTGACCTACAAAAAAAATTAATCACCCGTCCCATTTCAACAAACGACTGAATCATTTCAAATCTTTCTGTATATAGTTGACTGCACTAGTATCACCTTTTGAAGCTGTTGTGAAACTTCCTGTAATGACCCTGTGTGCTGTACAGGGGGTGTATCAATGTGCCCCATGTATCAATGTCCCCCAGTTCCCCCTACCTTATTATGTTTCTAAAGGTCTTTCCTTCGCATTATCCCTTTTTTGTGCCGGGCTGAGTCTTTGATGACTCTCATGGAAAAATATGATGACTTGATTCTTGAACGAACTATTTTTCTCTTTTATGTATAAAATTTATCAGTAGACTGATTAAGACGTTTTTCTACAGAACCTTTATCGTACGCCTGAGATTTTTTGATTAAGTGATTTTTTTACATTCAATTTTATAAATTTTGAATGGTTAAATACAATTTTTTTTTCTAAAAAAGTATTTGAAATATATATACATGTTTATTTACATCATAGTTTTATTATTATATCTACTCATAAATTCATAAAATGGTGAAATTGAGAAAATATTTCAATCTAAATATTTTTTGAAAATACAAAAAATAGTTTACAAAAATGGCTGAAATTTTTTAGTAACTTAATGATGTGAAATATAGAGAATTTTTTTCGTTTAAAAATGTAGTCTTTTTATAGAGATACTTGAAAATCGATCTACATTATTAGAAAGCGCCCTTTTTCTTCATTAATATATATTTTTTTATTTCCAAGGACCTTATATTATTGTGTATAAAACTTTTATATGAGATAGGTAGATTCAATCATAAGGTACAGTCATGGAAAAAAAAGTAAACATGTTTTTCTCTAAAAATTTTATTTTAGGTTTACGATTTTATAATTAAGTATTTTAAAGATTTTTTTTTTTTTACATTGTCCAATATAGTGAGTTTTTTTTCACTCTATTTCTTTTCTACATTATACCGGTTGAATTAAATTTTCAGTTCCTTTGTTAACCTTATGTTCTGATACGCATTCCACTAAAAGACTTTACTTCGTATTTTCCTTTTTTGTTACGGGTTAAGTCTTTGATGACTCTCGTAGCAAATGATGATGACTTGATTCCTGAACAGACTATTTTTCTCTTTTATGGATAAAATTCATGAGTAGACTTTGAAAAACGCTTTTCTATAGAATCTTTATTTTTCGTCAACAATTTCATGACTAAATGATTTTCTTACATTCAAGTTTATGCTTTATGAACGGTTAAAATGCCATACCCTTTTAACGAACTTTAAAAATATATAACATGCGTTTTATATACTGCATGTTTTTTTTTTTTTTTTTTTTTTTTTTTTTTTTTTTTTTTTTACGATACAAAAGTATTGGATTCGTGAAAATTTTCAAAATCCGGTTTTCGACGGATTTAATAATTTTAAGATTCAGAGAACCCGAAAAGCATGCTTTTACAAAATGTCTATCTGTGAGTCTGTCTGTCTGTACGTGATAGAAAAATTGTGGGTGCTCTATCTCAAGAACTAATGCACGGAATTTTACAAAATTTTATATTCTGTTAGATCTCAATATGAACTAGATTTTATTAGGTTTTAGTGTGTATCGCTCAAGGGATGGCGCTGCTATGCTGAAATACTTATAATTTTTATATTAGCTATATCGCAAGAATTATTGCATAGATTTTCATAAAACTATGGATTTAGCTAGTAATTGATATAACATGGTGCTAATTACGTTTTGGTGCAAATAGCCCTGCAGCTAGCGCTGCTATGGTGCATTATTCCTGATTATTGCGAAGCTCTATCCGAAAATTTAAAGCACAGAATTTCACAAAACTTTACATTCTATGAGGCTTTCATATAAAATGTATCAGATTAGTTTTTGGTGTATATCGCTTAACAGGTGGCTCTGCTACTTTGCATTATTTACTATTTCCACAATAGCCATATCTCAAGAACCGCAGCATGGAATTTTAAAACTTCATTAGTTAGTACTTCATACAATATAGTGCTGATTACGTTTTGTTACAAATCTTTCAATAGGTGGCGCTGCCATGGTGACTATTCATGATTAGCTCAATAACTAATAAACGAAATCTTCTAAAACTTCAGATTTAGTAAGTCCCCGATATAGATTAGTTTTATCATACGATTTGAATATTTCCAACTGAGCGAAAATTTGCCCAAGCCGGGAATCGAACCTAGATATCTTTGTTCGATTCCTGGCCTGGGCATTTTTTCGCTCAGTTGGAAACATTCAAACCGTATGATAAATTTACCAATCAGTTTGATTGTGTTAAAATAATAGATTGATTTGGTTTAGTTTTGGTGTAAATCTCCCTTCAGGTGACGCTGCTACCCTGCTTTTTTCACGATTTTGCGTTAAATATATCTAAAAGACTAATGCATGACCTGATAAAATGAGAATGCAAAACCTGATAAAAAATATTGATGCTGATTAATTTCTTGTGTACATCACCAACATGTGGCGCTGTTATGCTGATTTATTTCAAGATTTTGCAATAGGTCTATCTCAAAAACTAGTGCACGGATTTTCATCAAACTTCCGATTAAGTTGACATAAGTTGTTGCTGACTAGACTTTGGTTCAAGCCAATTAACCGGTGGTGCTGCTATACTGCATTTCGAATGAAGCATTAATATGCATATGATAGAAGGAAGTTTTGGGATTGCCACACTTGACAAATTTTAATTCTACTCATAAATTTATAAATTATATTTAATTCAGAAAATATTCGCATCTTATTATTTAAAAATATATATTTGTTGAAAATGAAGAGAAGACATTCATAATAGTGGCTGGAAAATTTTAAATATTTAACAGTTTATAATAAACAGAGAATATATTTTTCCTTTTACAAATATAGTCTTTTCATAACTGAGTGGAATTTGTTACAAAAGAACTTAATTCATGTTAGCTATTTTCCTATTTCCTCGGAACATTAATCGCTGCGTCTTATCCATTTACATGATAAATATTTATTCAGGTTTAAGATAATCATTTTTGTATAGATCACGTTCTAATCCATTGGAAGTCCAGAGAATTTATCCTTAAACCAGGAAGAATTTGTTGTAGAAGATTTATGAGTTGTTTTCAATTATTACTAAACGTCAATAATCTTTAAAGAGCAACATATTCGAAAGAGGGAAGACTCAATTTACAGGAAAGATTTGAACGCCTGTAAAGCGGAATTTCTCTCTAACGTAAAACTGCCTAAAACAGAAAATAATTATTATGAATATGTTTTTTAAATAAGTAAAAATAATTGATTGCTTAAGGATAATATTTGCAACATTACATTATCTGTATCTATTAATTATGTATTATTTAACTATAATATTATTGTAATATTATAATAACTGTAATATTATTTAACTGTAACTATGCTCCATGCACGCAAGCATTTATTTTTCAATATTTATTAAATTTTTATTGAATAAGAACTCACATCTGATTTTAAAGTACAAGTTGAATCAATTTCTGTATTAAATAATAATATTGTTTTCATAGGTGTTTATATTGTTTGTTAACAAATCTCCCTTTATGTGATCAGAATTAAAGAAAATTTTTTTTAAAGCGGCAATTCCCAATTAATAAACAAATACCAAATAATGAAACAAGTGAGTAAGTGTGATCGCAGATCGCACAGAGTGTTTCGTTTAATATTCTTAAAAACTTATCCTTTGATTAATAAATCCAAATTGTTAATTTATAATATTTATTTTTTTATATTGATGACAGCACCAATAAATTTAATTTTCAAGTAATTATGGAAAGAAGTTACTTATTTTAATCGAATAAAAAATTATCAATCAAATTATTTAAATTAATTCCAAAAATAGAAATTTTATGAAAATTCAAAATTCGAAAAAATAGCCGAGATGTATAAAAAAAAATTAAATTTCTAAAAACGAAAAAAAAATCCTATAAACGAAATTTAAAATGCTGAATCTTTAATAAGTAGGAATAAATTTTAAAATAGAAATAAAATTTAATTCCGAAAGATACCATGAATGTCAGTCATAAAAAATGCATATGAATCTTTAAATTTCCAAAAAATATGAAATTTCTTTCAATTAAATCGATCTTAATGTGAAATTTTCAACCCAAATTTTGGTGCTCAGTAGCTGCCACTGTAAGATGGTGAAACCTTGAACCAATATTTGGAGCTCCTACCGAAACATAGTTCCAATAGTTGGAACGAAGTTGAAATAGAAATCTCCAAATGTCTGTACCAAATTTAATTCCGAAAGATACTATGAATGTCAGTGATAAAAAATGCATACGAATCTTTAAATTTCAAAAAATATATAAAATTTCTTTCAATTAAATCGATCTTAATATGAAATTTTCAACCTAAATTTTGGTGCTCAATAGCTGCCACTGTAAAATGGTGAAACCTTGAACCAGTATTTGGAGCTCCTGTTGGAACGAAGTTGAAATAGAAAGCTCCAAATGTTTGTACGAGACTTCACCCTCTTATGGTGGCAGCTACTAAGCACCAAAATTTGGCTCAAACTAGAACAAGATTTTTAACAGTGTATTAAAGTTTTACTCTGCATTTACGCTTTTGTGATCAAGTGATTTTCTGACTTTCAATTTTATGCTTTTTGATTGGTACAAAAACAAACGATTTTTTATGCGCTGTTGAAAACAAAATATATGTTTTAACACCCTTCATTTGTTTAAAGGGATCCGGGGCACAAAATTTTCCAAAAATTGAATTTTTTCATTGATATAAAAAAAAGTTTTTACCGTTAAATAATGCAAACCACTTGTTTTTATCCAGATTAAATCCAGAGATATAACAATTTTTGATTTGAGAAACAATGCATCAGCTGCCCTCTGACAAAAACTTTAACACTAGAATGACGGCGGAAGGCCAATTTGGCCCCTACTAAGTGAATATGCTAGTGTTTGAACCATACATTTGTTTCTAAAATATCTTTCAAAAGAATAAAGGAAAAAAATGGTATATTACATAACTTAAACAGTTTTAAATTATGAAACTGGTGTTAAATATTTTTTATAAAACTTGCGTTAAACTTCCTGTCTTTCTAGTGTTAACTTCATTTATATCAAAATGAATTTTTTCATGATTTGTCATCTTTTAAAAGAAAATATCTAAAGTTCCATGAAAGATATATGCGTGAAATTTTGAACAGAGCTTTTATGCTGTATTTCCAACAAATTGTCTCCCGTATTTTTAATTTTGAGTGATATTTACGAAAATATGGCAAAACTCAGCCATACAAAAACTTCATTTATTCATTAATTTTTTTTAATATTAATTAATATTTAAATTTTAATTAATATTTTAAAAAATTCCAAAGGCAATTTAAAATGACATATTTCTGTACACAAAAGTATAAAAATTTTGTAAATCGAGTAAGTACTTCCAAAGTTATATAAAAAATTAAATATGTTTAAAACTTTAAAATTTAAATATAAAAATATTTAAAAAATTTCAGATTTTTTTTTTTTACATTTAATATTTTTATTATTCTAAAACATACTTCAGAAAGAAATTTCATAACAAAATCTCTCTAAAAAATAGACTGTTGAGCTCCGGATCCCTTTAAAATTTT
Organism: Maratus speculifer; assembly: GCA_964019185.1. Lineage (NCBI taxonomy): Eukaryota > Metazoa > Arthropoda > Arachnida > Araneae > Salticidae > Maratus > Maratus speculifer. The sequence goes on along the minus strand of OZ025297.1, from coordinate 132,224,225 downwards.
GCACATGCTGTTCATCAGAAGCCTCTGAAAGACGCTTTTCTATACGTGCTATATTTTATGCTTAATATTTTATGATTACGTGATAATCAAAGTTTAAGAGAATCAAAGATAAGTTTCAGTTTAGGGCTTTTTTAAAAGTTCATTGATACTGTGTTACTAATGGATTTTTCAAAACGATATATCTTTTAATTCACTTCATTTTTTTAATATTTACACATATTTTAACAAATTGTATGGAATTTAGAAATACTTGAGTCATATTATTTTTAACAAATTCGATGATAATGAGGTAAAGAGTTGAAGAACAACAAATGAAATAGAGATTTAACAATCTGTAATAAACATAAAATGTATTTTTCATGTATTAAGTATGCGAAATTCTTCACATTACCAGCTATACATAAACCAAGATATTAAAAAATTTCCAAGTTAGGAATCGAACCCGGATTCTTCGATTGATGCTCCAATGCTATATCATTAACCCGTTCATGACCAGTAATTTTTACTCAAATTTTATTCATTTGCACCCCTTTTTGTTAATCATTCGATTTATGTATATAAATCACGAAAATTTAATTAAATCGAATCATTTGTTTCTTTTTCTTTTTCTATTGGTATCAAAATTAAGCGCTATAAAAACTTTTTCAGAACACATAAATGCACCCAAGGCCCCGAATGATTTAAGCTATCAAGAGTACATCCACCCAGCCATCCCCTCTTCTTAAATGTCCATATGTGTCTAATTGCAACCCAAGATGGAACAGTTTTCATGTATATTCAATTGTGAGGCTATCATGAGACGAAATATAGACCAGCACAGTTGAAGGGGCTTTTAATCGATTTTCAGCAATGAGATTATACTGAAATTATTGAATACTAAATACGTGAAAATTTTCACATTGCAATAACCATTCTGTTGGTTTACGCTAATTTAGCAATGTGAAAAATATTCACATTTAATGTTAAATAATTTTGGGCATAATTTATTTCCTCAAAATCTATTAATGGTGTATCTGTCCATTTTCAAATGTAATCCTTTAAAAATATTTCAAAACTCAAATAAGGTACCCTGGGGTAATAACGCCACGTTAAGGTTCTACCAATTTTCACGGCTTAGTTTTAGATTGTATTTTTCAAACAAATGTAGGATCTGATACAGAAACTCATTGACTATCTATATAAAATAAAATAATTTAACAGATATCTATTCATAAAATGTAATGACGTTTTTTCTAGACCAATACTATTTGGCGTTAATACCCACCTATATGGGTAATAACGCCATGCAAACAAAACTATAAAATAAGATGGAATAATGGCATGTAGATTGCCCCATTTCTAAAAATACAAACTCTACAGCTCGAGAAATTGACAAATTGCAATCTAAGCTATTGAAAAGGTACAATTTTTTCGCGACTCTGAAAGAAAAAGAAAGATGTGGTGGTGGTGGGGTAGGAGGCAAATGAATATCAGATTCTAAGCTACGTTTTTCTTAAAAATGACCATTTAAATAGAATTATTAGAAACATTGCACGGATTATTTGAATCAGTATTTATATTCCGATGTATGCATTCTATGCGATAGAAAATATTGATTTTTTTGTGAAAGTGAAAGAAAAAGGAGTGAGGGGAAGCTTCAACAGAAGATAACACCCTGTGTCTCTCTTTGCTTAAAAAGTCCCGCTTAAATATGATTATAAGAAACATTGCATGGTTTTAACCATTCATAATGTAATATTTTAATCATGTGAAGTTTTATAATAACTAGAGTTATATGTAATAAATATTTTTGTTAAACCTTAACTGCTGTTAGCGTCTCACATACCGCTGAGTTTTTCAAGTTTCAGAGTTTAACTTGCAATTTTTAGTTTAACTATAGATACCGGGAAAAATTGTTTCATTTGGAGTCCTATTATTATCTCTAGAGACTTTTGAAAAGCTGAATTTTATTTATAATAGTCCTGTATATAAGGTTCAATACAAAAATAATATTGTAAAAATTAATTTAACATTTTATTCATCGTTAGATTAAGCGGTCTGACAGGCCGCTCACAGTAAGTTTTGCGACAATTTTTGTCACAGCAGTTAAGAGTTAATACTATTATAGTAATCTAGTAAATAGTTTTTAGCCCATAACTCCACACTAATGCGAATTCTCCAAACCTACACTTAAATTGTAAACGTTTTAAAGAACATGCTTACCCCCTCCCACGCCCCCCCCCCCCAAAATAGCGTTTAACTTGTATTTTCCAGTTTAACTATAGTTACAACTGAAATTCTCTTTCGTTTGGAGTTCTCATAATATTATTAGAAATATTTGAATAAATTAAATTTAATTAGAGTTAATTCTGTACAAAAAGTTTAGCGTAGGAACAGTATTTTATGATTTTTAATCATGGATCGCCTTTTAACCTTTAACTAATATTACCGGTCTCGTAGACCACTATTTTTTTTTAATTTTTTAGTTTAACTTGTAATTTTCAGTTTAACTGCAAACACTACCAAAATTTTGTTTCATTTGGAATTTTAGTACTATCACCAGAGACTAAATAGGTGAATATTAAGTATAATATTCTTGAATAAAAAGTTTAGTACAAAAACACAATCCTATGAGTTGTTCCCGCCTTTTATTCATCTTTCAATTTTTCGGTCTCACAAACCGCATCACATTCATACGTTACAATTTCTGTCACATCAGTTAAAGGTTAAATTTATAAAGTTTGAAAAACCGAACGCGGAGAAAGCGGACAGTTAAAATTTGAAACTCAATTGAACAATCCAGTGGAAATTTAATAGAAACTTGATTTTTGAGACTTGATAGTTTTATTTACAAGAGTTAAAAATTATTTTTTACATTAGTAAAAAAAATAATGATAATATAATAAAAAATAAAATAGAGAGATTATTTTTAAGTATTGGGCACCCCCTCCCTTTAATCTTACCATTTCAACAATCATGGTAAGGCTGTCCCATATTAATATATAAACCCCCTTCGGATATAGTTCGGCCACTGTTGGGAATCAATTGGTGTAATAACGCCAATCCCTGGCGTTTTTACCCCGAGATACTTATTGCGCAGTAAATCCTAAACTACAAATTATCTCGAGAAGATATCCAAAATCTTCTACAACAATTTGAAAGTACATGAAATACACTACAAATTTATGTAATAACCAAAGTATTTCCGGATAAAAAATATAGTCTTCAGATCAAAAACCTTATCTCGCAAATTTTAGATCAAGCGTTAATTTTAGTCCCTTGTAAAAACAATAAGACCTAAAAATGAAACAAATTAACTTGAAGCTGTTTTTTGCGGTTTATATTATTCAAAACCCTTCTGCGCAGAGCACATGGGCGTCATTTACCTGATTATTTCATAATTATGCAAAATATAAGCACTTGGCGTTATTACCCCGCCTGGCGTTATTACCCCAGGGTACCTCACATTTTGTTGTAGAAGAATTTTTAACTTCATTTTAACTTAATATTGTTTCCACGGAACTTATAAGTAGCGTTATAACATTTTACATGCTAATTATATATTCAGGTATAAGGTACATATTTTTGGCATACTTTACTTTAAATTTCTTTAGTAATTCTGAAAAATTATAAAAGATAGGTGAGCCAAATGTGTTCATCGTTAATCTTTGAGTATTTTTAATAATTTTCTGGTTATGTGTATGTAGCAGAATATGTATACATTATTTTACACTAATCTCATTACAACATTTCGTTGAGTTTAGTCTGTATTAGCGAAGTGTGCGGCAAAACATTTTGGTAGTATTAGGATATGTACTATATGATATTTTTACCTTATTAATATCATCACTATTCCTCTTTTGCCTGTTGTATCACATTTATTTGTAATGTTCTCCATTTTTCATTAATAATCAAGCATTTTATACTACATAGATTAATCGTAAATGGAGAAAAGTGTAAAAGAAAACTACTTTGAAGCATTCTGATGTCTAATAATTTTGATTTCATTACCCAGTTTAATTATTATTATTTTTAATGTTTATGGTGTATTTCTTTAAAAAGATATTTCGTGGTTTCGTTATTATCTGAAACTGAATATTGGAAATTCTGCAATTTTTTTGTAGTAAGGGAATAATAAGCATTTATCTTACACAAAACTCGTTTATCTTAGCATTTAATCAAATTACGATGGGATGAGGTTTTATTACAGTTTGTTTGCCAGATGATAAACAATAAATAATTCTAGTGATTAAGAGTCATTTAATCAATTAGTTTTTGCACTTTTTTTTCTTTTTATTTGCTTTCGTAAGTATGTAAATACGCAGCATATATAGTCGTCGTTCAGACCATCCGTCCGTCTGTCCGCATATAACAACTCAAAAACAAACCAATCGAATCGTTTGAAATTTCAAATTTATAATTATTACATAATTTTGTCTAATCATATGAAATTTTATGAAAATTGGATGTACAGTACAAGTACAGGGACAATCAAAAATATTCCATTACATTACGGTCAATGGGGAAAAAATTTGAAGTTAATTTCAATGACGTTAAACTCTGTCGGACATAATAAAAATGATATACATCTATGCATTATAAACTAAAATATACATTCTGTACATTCTGTATAGCAAAGAATATAGTTTACTAAATTACAGGGCCAAACAAAAGTATTCCATTACATAATGGTATAGGGTGAAACAAGTTCTGGTTGCGTTTTAATTGTATTATATTTTTCACATTTTATGAGATTGATACACGTTGCTGAGGTTTACAATAAGTTAATTCATGTATAACAGAAATTGTGTTGTATTGTCAGGGACACACAAATATTTCGGATACAGTTCTCGGATCCAAAGAACAGCATATATTAAAAACTTCGTTATAGTACGAACACCTGATTTGCTACGTTTAACGTTCAATTTTTATACTTGTTAAAATAGAAATCATTCATTTAAATTCTTGAATCCTTTTCAGTCTCGTTGTGTCTCCGAATGTTTAACTGAAATCAGTAAAAAACATGAACACACGTTAAATATAACTGGTTAAATTAATGATTTCTTCGTTTCACCAATCACGTATTTTCTTATTATTGAATCTCATTAATTATTATTAATTTTATTTTTTAGACTGAATTTAATTATATTGAGATTGGCTTTAACATGTTTTACTATTTTGCGCAAATAATAAACATTTACATTAAAAGAAATCATTTTTCATTTGGACATTTTTTTATATTTAAAAATAATTTATTATTATGTGTTCATTATTTTCTCTTTCTGTTCCGGTTTTGTCTGATTTTAGATTAGTTGTAAAGTTTTAGTTACTGATTAAAATACTATAATGTAGATTGTAAATATATTTTTAAATACTTGTCAAAATATGAGGTTATATAAAGAACATCACAACTCGTGTTCTTATATCAATCATTATTCAACATAAAAGAATAAATGGAATAGATTTTTAAAGGCATATCTCAACTTACTTATATGTTATTTTAAGCAAATGTAATTTCAAACTATCTTATTAGTTCTTTGTTGTCATTTATATGAGTTTAACTTGAAGCCGTAAATAGGTCGTATTAATACAGGAACTGAAATCATATGTAGGGATAAAGCTGCTTTATGTATCTAATGTACATACTGAACTTTCCAGTGAGTTGAATATTAGTATTGGAACATTAAATCACATTTAGTTATATGAATATAATATTTATAATGTGTTATTCTGTATGCAGAAAAGTTATTACCTTATGAAAAGTTTAACCCTTTAACTACCGAAGGTACACATCTATAATAAATACCATTCTATATATCCATCTATAATAAATACCAGTTCTTTAATAAATACCATTAAAATAGCTCATTATAAAATTCTTTTAATACGTAAGTTAGCTGTAATACTGTTTAAAATGAGTTACAGATGCATTACTTTATCTTGTTCTGAAAGCATTATTGGTTGCACAAAACAAAAATATTTTTAACAGGATGAATTCATTTGACTTTGCGTCTTTTCAGCTTTCTTTGCACTGAGGGAGGGGAATGGGGATTTTTCAATATCGAAATATTTCTATAATTGTATTGTTAGAGCATGATATTTGTACATTTTATAATTCTACAAAATACTAAGAAAATAATGAAAAAAAAGTATTTGAGTGGGGTTATAAAAATGGCACAAAATCCCTGTAAATTCAAATTTAATTAATACTTCTAAATCCTTCAATCCTTGTAAAATCCTTCAAATATTTATTAAATGATTATGTAATTTTTTTAACATAGCTAAAACAATTTGCGTAAAATGCTTTAGAATGTAAAATTTTCATGAATTCATAATGCGGTAGATAAAGGGTTAAACAACCCGTTTCTGCCCCGGTCTTCACTACGCGTAATATTCGCATTGGGCGTTATTATCCACCATAAAGATATTGTACCTTATACTAATAATATGGTTATTTTGTTACATTTGCTTCTTTAACTGTTTAAATCTCAAAAAAAAAGAAGAAAAATTTTATGCAGCGCGATAGCGCTTCTTTGTTTTTTATCGAAAAGATGTAAGCAGCGTGATGGCACTTCATTTAATTTATGTCGAAAAAGACCCAAGCAGTGCGCTAGCACTTTTTACTTACCCATCATACGTAGTATAGGGTAAGTCTTGCAATCGTTTTGAAAATCGAAAATTTTTTTTTGACGGAATTACACGTTTTAGATAGTGGAGATTTCGAAAAACATATTTTTAGAAAAAAAAATTTGCCGTCTGTCTGTCTGTCTGTCTGTAAACGCTCTATCTCCCGAACAAATTGAGATAGAGACTTGAAATTTTGTATGTAGTTAGTATGTAAGAATGGGACGAACTCTATTTAATATCAGCAACCTCGATTATCCGGAACTATTTTTTTCGGACTCTCAAAAAATTCGTTCTGATGAAAGGTATATAAAAATTTTCGAATTTTTTTGTTCTAAGTAATGGACGTAAAAGGCAATAAAATAACACACATTTGCATATAGAATGAAGACGATCGGATTATTAGTTGCCGAGATATTTGTAATCTTGTTTTCCACATTCTTTGATTTTTCATGACCCTGTATTTTATTCAAATTTCAATTCAGAAGTATATTTTAATTGGGAATGAGACACTTAATCCGATGCAGTTAATTGTTAGTTAATAGAGTTATTATTTTTGGAGTTATAAAGATGTTTCCTTTACGCAGTTCGGTACTACTTGAGTAGTTTGGCGTTTTATATAATTTGTCGAAATTGGTACATCTGCAGTTCTTTAATATAGCACTACTATGTATATTAACAATATTTAAATTTTGTTAATGAATTGCAATGCATTGTATAAATATATTCACATGTTTTATTTTCATATACATATCCATGATGGGTAAGTATTACGGTGGCCCCCAACGACTAGTAGGGTAAGTCTTGCAATCGTTTTGAAAATCGAAAAAAAATTTTTGACGGATTTACACGTTTTAGATAGTGGAGATTCCGAAAAACATATTTTTAGAAAAAAAACTTTGCCGTCCGTCTGTCTGTCTGTCTGTCTGTCTGTCTGTCTGTAAACGCTCTATCTCCCGAACAAATTGAGATAGAGACTTGAAATTTTGTATGTAGTTAGTATGTAAGAATGGGACGAAGCCTATTTAATATCAGCAACCTCGATTATCCGGAACTATTTTTTTCGGACTCTCGAAAAATTCGTTCTGATGAAAGGTATATAAAAATTTTCGATTTTTTTGTTCTAAGGAATGAACGTAAAAGGCAATAAAATAACACACATTTTGCATATAGAACAAAGTCGATCGGATTATTAGTTGCCGAGATATTTGTAATCTTGTTTTCCACGTTCTTCGATTTTTCAAGACCCTGTATTTCATTCAAATTTCAATTCAGAAGTATATTTTAATTGGAAATGAGACGCTTAATCAGACGCAGTTAATTGTTTGTTAATAGAATTATTATTTTTGGAGTTATAAGGATGTTTCTTTTACGCAGTTCGGTACTACTCTAGTAGTTTGGCGTTTTATATAATTTGTCGAAATTGGTAATCAGCAGTTCTTTAATAGAGCATTACTATGTATATTAACAATATTTAAATTTTGTTTATGAATTGCAATGCATTGTATAAATAATTTTCACATGTTTTATTTTCATATACATATCCATGATGGGTAAGTATTACGGTGACCCCCAACGACTAGTTTTATTTTATGTCGATAAGTCCCAATCGGCGCACCATGAATGGTCCTCAACGCTCGAAATATGTTAGTTTTACTCGACACAGAAACGGAACAGAGCGATCACGCTGCTTATGACTCAAACAGTTGATAGCTTTTTATAATTACTTAATATGATAAATTTAATCTAAAGAAATGAATTTTTCTATTTTTGCAGGGCACGGGATAGGTATAAAACTGTAAATTGAAACATCTAAATTGGACATAATGTAATTTACATAATTACAAATAATGTAATTTACATAATTTGTAAACAATGAGATAAAATATATGAATTTCTTAAAAAATTATTATTGCTTTTTATTAAAAATCATAGTTTTTTTTTTCTTTTTAAGAAAATATACGTCGGATTTTTCATTTGTTGTCTTTGGAAACCTTGCAAGAGCATGTAAGCCGCGTTTCATTACATATCAAAATATGAGGTAATTATGACAATGAACATTGCAGCTGCTGTGCATATTAAGAGAAATTCAATACATTTAATTCAATATGTACAGTTTTACGTTTACCTATTAATTCCCACACTTCTTCACATCGGCAAAAGCAGACATGCGGTAAGGGTGCGGAGTTCGAATCTATGCCGCTCAGGTCTTGTCGGTTAATTTAGTATTTTCATCAAAATATGGGTTAAGTTTCTTTAGGGTCCCCCCCCCCCCACCTCTTTGGAAAATAATCCCTCATTCCATTTTATATTCTTCACTAATAAGGAAGATCTCCTTACTGGACATACTTAGAATATGTTGAAAATGTGCTATTTGTACTACTTACGTATGTAATAAAGAATAAGTTAAATTTACCTTCGGAATTTCAGTAGGAAGTCTGTAGAGAAAAAATATATGTATTTTTTCGAATATTTGGAGCGAAAATATGAAAGCGACACGAGATTTAGCGAGCAGGATTTCCCCTCGCCTAAAGCAAACTATTCTAATGCATCTGAAAATTGCTTGTTAATTGTCGCTTAGTATCCTTCATTATTCACACCAGGTTTTCTTTTATTGTAAACTTTACCATATTTGATCAGAGCATTTTCGGAATTCAATTACATTTTTTTTTATTTTTTACAAAAACTGGTGATAAAAAATTAAAAATGAAGCAAACGACTCCCATCGCGAAGAAATTAAAGAGTATTCGACATAAAAGCGTATTTTTTAAAATTCTAATTCATCGCCAAATAAACGAAAATTTCATTATTTTTTATAGACGCTCTATCGAGGTTTCTTCGAAATTTCTTTTATAAACCTATATATTCTCATGAGAAAAACATTCTGTATTTTTTTTCAGACTTTTCTGGATATCCCCTTATGGAGATATTCCTAAAAAGATAATTGGTTAAATTAAAAAGATTGATACATATTACCACAAAACAATGGTATCACTGTTTAATAGTACGTTTTAAATACGAAACAAATTCAAAGGATTCTTTTAATTTCCTAACGGTGGGAAAACGTCAATGAAACAAAATCAAATAGTATTACACAACACATGAAATTTTAATTTAATGTGAAATTTCCGAAACATTTTTATTTAGATATACTTTTTTAAACATAAATTCAAGCTGGTTTAAAACGGTGAATAAAATGACATTTGAACTATCTGAAACACTAACTTAATTGCAAAGAAATAAATGTAGGAATATGAACACTCGCTATCTTTTATATGTTCGTTGCTTCAAAGATAACGACTAATAGCAAGTCATTAACGATCAATGACTGACATTAATTAGGTCCAAAGTGATAATAATCTCTCATGCAAAGACGTTATTTATTACAAATGAAAAAGACTGTAGCATCAAAGAGAATATACTTATGTCAGATATTCTTGGTTTCAGTTAAAGTTAGCAATGAAAATATTCTTTTCCAACATTTCTATAAAATAAATGGTACATCAATAAAAGAAAAAAAAATCCATCTTTTTTAAATTATATAAATACAACGAATTATATTGTATATTTTGACAAATATTTATTCTCACGTTTTTGGTAATGAGTTTGTTTTTTATATGAAATTGTTAAAGTAAATAAAATTATAAATATTTTTGGAAGATTTCAATTAGGAGACTTCAAAAAGGATATATCAGTGGAATAAAAACATTCCAACTTTCATAAATAATATATACTACGAATTACCTTGTATTTTGACAAATAATTATTCAGACGTTTTGATAGTAAGTTTGTTTTTTAAGTGAATTTCTTTATGAAATAAAATTATAACTACTTTTCGAAGTCTTCAATTAAAATGCAGTTATTTTTTTCAGTACTTTTATCTTTTAATTTTATTATAGATTACAATAGATTTTTTAGCAGTTACTGTATTTAAAACATCAGAGTCCTTTAAGGTGTCAATCGTAGCTTTTAAGAAATGAATTAAGTGTTGACGAGGTTATTTTAAAAATTCTTCAACAATGCATTAAGAAATTATAAGAACACATTGATTTTGAAAATTAAAATGCCAAAATGCAGACAAAGTTTCGAATTTTAGCAATGTGGTACATAACAAAATCTACCACATTTAAATTTGACAAATTGTTTTGTAACTAAAAGGTGTTTTAATCATAAAATAAAGTTCTGTTGATTCTTTCATACGTGTCTTTAACTTGGAGTATTATTGCATATGATATAAATAAACACATTTCTGTTATGTAATTTATCACAAGAAGAGTAATCTTAGCATTCTTGTGCATCCTTAAAAGCTATATTTAAAAAACTTATCCTATCGCATCATACTTTACAATTATTTCAAGAAAAAAATGCTTTTAAAAATAACTATTTACTCTTTCGTCGTGTAAAATAACTTTTTGCAAAAACACAAATGACATTCATAAAATCAGCAAGTTATGAACATTGTTATGGACTTTTATCAAAATTTTTATTCGCAATACTTTTTATTGATTTTCTTTGTACTTGTTTGTTGTGTGTGTCAAAATTTAAAAAACGTGTGATATTTTTCATAAAAGAGTATGTGATCTAAACTGTCAATAAAATGTGGTTTGCTTTCGAATCATCCGTCAATATTTAGTTACGAAGTATGTGAGATAAAATAATATGAAAGTGCAAGTATTTTTCCATGTTTTAAATATTTAAACATAGCGAGAATGTTTATTTTTCGTTTTGGTAGGAATATTATATAGTACAAACAGTCTCAGATTTGTTTAAACAGAATATAAATTCAAAATGCAGTGTTTGAAGACTACATTATTTCATAATTGGAATTTTTATAAATATATTTTTGAAATCCCAAAGATATTAGTATTTTATACAGTAATAATTATATCATATATCTTTGTAGAAGTAAATCTTTTGCTTATGTATATAAGCGGTTATGTAGTAGTGTACATTTTTAAAACAAAAAGTTCAAATTAATATTTAGTAAATATTCATTACTTATTGGTTAATTCTCAGTAAATTTTATCAGTTAATAATTTGATATATATAAATAGAGAACAAAGTAGATAAATAGCATAACAGGTAACAGAACAAACTGAAAGGCAAATCTCGAGACAGACAACAGATCGATGCACTAGAGCATGCATATACCGTGTGGGAAAAAATCCCGTAGACACTTTAAACATCTTTAGGACGCCAGATTTTTTCTTAAGATAGCAAAGAAAAATAACTGAAAAATACATCCGTTAGATGGCACTGGAAGTGTTCGACTTCATTGGAAATATGCAAATGAGATGGTTATAAGAAATTGTGCTGCAACTTCACAATTAGTTCAAGATTTAAAGACTTGTACTTGATAAAGGATCAGTCGCCGATTTCTGGTTTACGTAAAATAACTTCATCAACAAAGCTTTATCCTTCGCATTCAAAAACCTTGATCAAGTACACGGTTCTCAACCGTGAACTAATTTTGCATTAGCAGCGCAAGTTCATATTACCGTCTCATTTACATATTTCAAATAAAGTCGAATGTTTGCAACGCAAACTGCTAGATTTTTAAAAATTAATTTTTAATGCTGTCTTTAAAAACCCTGTCACCTATAGATGTTAACTCTTTAAGCATTTATTTTATTTTGGTTATTTTTCCGGCTTTTATGAGTTTTAAAGTTTTTGTGGACTTTTTACCCACCCGGTCTATGTCATATGACGGAAGAGGAAAAGAACCGAAGAGCATAAAACATAGAGGTGACAGACACACTTAGCAATTCTCTGAAATCCATTGCTCAGTGCAATTAGATATCAACGGTGGTTTGTTGCTACTACCACGTGACACAGCCAACAAGCAAATCCAAAGTAGTCATTTAGATGATCTTACCCGAGATCATCCAAAGAGACAATGGATTATAAATGAATTACATAATAGCATCAAAGTCGTTAAAGCCTTTCTTTAGTTAAAATTATCTTGACCCATAGTAACACAAAAATGTCTGACAAACTAATTTTTTTCGAACAGGTGACTTAATGTTCTTCTCGTATTTCTAAACTATAAAATACAAAATTTAATCAAAATCTTTTCAGCCATTTTTAAATAAATTAGATAAAAGACTGGTATGGACCCAAAATTGACCAAATAATGAAAAATTCTTTAATATTTGACCTAAACAAAATGCCTTCTTATAACCAAAAATGGTAGGATATAAATTTTTATCAAAATCTTTAAGGCCGATTTTTAGATAAAATAATACTAGCCCGCAGTGACTCAAAAAGTGTTCCACTAATCAAATTTTCTCGAACATGCAACTTAGCATAGTGGTTTTCTCGTAATCAGAAACCTGTTAAAATAAAAAAAAATATTCAAAATCGTTTGAACCGATTTTAATACTGAATTATTCCACCCAGACACATTGTAACCAAAATAGCCCAAGAATAAATTTTTTTGCAATATGTAACCCAACCAAATGGTCTACTGGTAATAGAAAACAATATGATATGAAATTCAGTCAAAATTTTTATGTCTTGTTTTTTATATAAAATGAACTTAACCCGAAATTACGCAAAAATAAAACACTATCGAATTCTCTTCAACATGTGAGTCAGCTCAATGATGTTCTCGGAATCCTGAACGGTAAAATATGAAATTTAGTCAACATCATTTGAAGTACCAAATTTTTGTTGGACGATACCATGCTAGGTATCATATGAACCTTCATATCTTTTGACTCCCCGTCTTCCAGCGAAGTTCAGCACTGATATCCGCTGCTGTACGGATATTCACTTGCATCATGTGCGCTATTTAGAGATGTTGTAGGCCGTATTTCCTTTCATGGACGACAACGCTACACCTTATCGTATAGTAGTTGTTGCGGAGCTCTCGGAGAAAGAAGCTATTTAATGCATGGATTAGTATGCAATTTCCCCGGAGCTAAACATCCAAGAACGCGTGCGGGACCTTCTCGATAGACGGTAGAGAATCGATTCCTCAATAGCTCCTCAGTAGACATTGTAAATCCTGCACCGCATTCAGGAGTGTGCATATCCCCTACTAAAGTCTGAATTGTTATCACCAGGTGCATGTCAAATAGGCGATTCTGACTTATCTGAACTTGCGCTTTCTGATAGTTTTTCATAAAGCACTTTTGAATCCTAATCTTATACTGGAGATCTTAAGGTATGATTTCGGTTGATGTGAAAAACTGCTGCATGATGTTAAATCTGAAAGAATCTCTTCTTTAATTTGTTTACATCCGTGTATTATTAGGACATCCAATCCGTGTATTCTGGGTTACAGAATGTAGATAAAGATCATTTCTAGTAAAATCTCTATTGCAGTTATTGCATTAAATATACTGGGTAAATGTACCAGTAATGGACACCTTTTAATGCTTTTGGTTTATTAAAAAATATTCGGTAGAAACTTAGCTTTTATGGATTTTTTCACAATTTTCCTTTGCATATTTTGTAATCTTGAATTATTCTTCATACTCTTAATCAAACCAATCACAAAGCAGAAAAAATTTCGAAGTTTCACTCTTTTTCCGTGAAAATCTCAATGAACATGCTAAGAGTGGTCTTTATTAAATAAATTAATACATCCTTCATTTTCTTGTAAAATTTGCAGTTTATTGTTTTGGTAGTAATTGAAAACTTTGAAATTTAAATGCTAATAGCCATTTATAAAATTTCATTTTTAAAAAGATTTTAAAAGGAGAGAGAATGACATGCTTGTTATAGCCAACACCATATACGAAATTCGGCTCATTTCTATGCATAACTTTATACACGTTTCTACAACAGAGAACGGAAATACACACATGCGATGACGACACGCAGACAAATGGACATGGGGACAGACAGACATGTTTTATAAACATGGTTTTCGAGAAATCTCATGCACCATAAAATGTGTAACTCCCACAAAAATAGAAAGTCGATGAAATCTTTGATTACAATACTTTCTACTCAGAAAGAAGAAAGAAGGAAAGATACAGAGCATAAATCATACAATAATTATTGAATAAGTTCCCTAGTTCGAGCTTTCTTTTAAGCCTATAAGAATCAATGAATTTTCTTTCATTGGGTCCATTGCTCACTGCAATTTTAGGCACTGTAGCAGAATCTTTTTTAGAAAACTCATCAATTGCACCCATGGAATTTATCGAGATTTTCAAGATAAACATTGAATAATTATAAATGTGTGTAGTATTTTAAAAATAATACTTTTTAAAAGATTTTTACTGTTATACTTATTGTAAATGTATTTATACTTGCTTGAAAGCAATTATTATTATTCATTTTACATCTGTTTCATTAAAATGAATTTTTATCTTTTTTTTTAAATTATATTTATAACATGAGCAATTACCATATAATGTTCAAACAATTGAATAGACTTTATTATCGCAGTTTATCATCTATTTATGATCGTTTACTTGCTTGTTCTAATTCATAAGAGTTTTTCTTAAATACAATACAAGAGGGTAATAAAGATAGTTGTTTCGCATTAAATGTTGTTTACTTCCTCTCAATACATTAGCTGATAGCATAGTTGCAACAAAATATTCATGATTTCCAATGCAGTGCTAAAGCCATTCCCTTTAATGTGTGTCATAAGGAAAATTCCATAAAATCTTTTTATATGAAAGGCAAATAAATGATCATGCTTCATATTTTAGATAATTTATGTACAGCTTCTCTGTATTTAACTAATGACTATCAAAGTAAATATATTCAGTTTCGAAATATTAAGTTAAGTAATGAATACATTTATGATGACATTTATATTGATAATGCAGGGTCGAAGCATATAGTACGAATTTTATTCTTAACAGTATCTTTTATCAATAAGTTTAATGATATATTCGTATTGCAAAACTAATAAAAGAGTTTGATGGAGATTATTGGTTGAAGATACTGGTAACAACAACAAAATCTGTCCTATATGCTCCAATCTTGATAATGGGTGATTCAGTACCAATATGAATCGCCCAAATAAAAGTTCATTAAGCATTAATAAAAGCATTTCTGTAATAAATCCGCCACTGGAAGAGAAAGATGACTGCGCATGCTTCTACGGAAGGCATAGAATGCATGCGACATTGTCATATCTCACCTGATGAGCTTGTGACAGCGCGAGAGCACGTTAAAATGCATCGTTTTATATCATGTATGCCTCTAAACAATCTTAAACCGCGGTCGTCCATTTGTTTAACAACGGAAAATATGAGTGCTAGTGAAATCTATCGTCGAATACAAAATGTGTCTGGCATGAAGTGTATATCATGTAGATCGGGATTCCGATGATCTAGGGATTTCAATAGTAAAAGAAGCAGTACTGACTACATATCAAGATCTGGTCAATTGCATGCGGTCTTTAATTACTACGGAAATCTTTATTGGGTTATTACAGCAATGCCATTTTCATTTGGGCAACTCTTAATTTATAATTTGTAAAAGTCACGTACGTATATATATTTGTATTCTTTATGTAATTTTTTATTTTTAACTTATAGATTAATAAACGTTTTCAGAATTATAAAAGAATGATTATTTGTTACATTAATTTTGTAAGAAGAGTTTTATGTTTTCGAATTTCATAGAGCTCATTTAATATGCGAATTCGAAATATTTTATGTAAGAACAGATATTTATTAATCATCTGTTTCATTATAATCTAATTTTACTTTAAGAAAGAATAAACAACTTTAAATAGTATAAATGTGTTTAAAAGGAGTGCATACAACAGTTTCAGAGATTCTAAAGTTCAAATTTGAATGCGGATGTTAAAAATTAAAGTAGAACAGGTTAAAACATAACTCATCACACATGCCAAAATTCTAACAACGAGGTTAATGGTATGTCCAGAAGATCCAATCATTATAATATTTGGCTCGTTTCCTCAAAATCAAATCAAAAAATAATATAATGGTAGAGATATACGCACTCCACTTTTATGTGATCTGCCAGAGTACAGTATTACCTCAGGCTACATCCAATCTTCCACTCCAAAATCCAATCTACTGTTTTATATATAAGATATAATATATTTCACTGCTTGAAAGTGGGTATAGGAATCGAAATACTGTATTACCTATCTTTACATCCACCCCGAAATCCAATCTGCTCTACTACATAAAAGACCTAAAGCATTTAATGCTTGAAAGTGGATATATGGGTGATGAAGGGGCTTGTGGGTGATTACATAAACATATCATATAATACACCATTATTTTTTAATATTTGAATAAAAAAACACGGAGGAACTTCCCAGGGACGCTACTTCTGAGGAAGTACCTGCGAAATCATTCCTGGGGAAGTACCCGGTTAGTTATTCCTGGGGAAGTGCCCAGGAAGTTACAGTGCTGGCGCCATCTTATGAATGATTCTGAAGTACAATACTCAGTTATTTTTTAATAAAATATCGAATGCAATTTAATCAGTATCGATTTTAATGAGTTTGTTTTATTCTATTAATTATTCGATTTCTTATTTATTAGCAAATTAAATAATTGATATTAAATTGTAATTATTTTTAATTATTTCTGTAACTTTTAATCCTTTTTAGTTAAATTAAAAATTTTAATTTATTATATTAGTTAATTACTATTTTTATATACTAATTACTATAATGTATCTTTTAAATCAATTTCTTCATTTATCAATATTTTATTAATTATTAATAAATAACCTATTGCGTTTTGCTTCATTATTATTTTTTTAATTAAGAAATTAATTTAACTTGTTTAAATTAACTTAATAGTAAGTTTCTAAATTAATACACTAAAATCTCTAAATAGAAGACATTTCTAGATCATATATTTTTTCTTATATTTAGAGGTAAAGGTATTTATGCAAAGAAAAAAAAAGAGATTCTTAATGTAAGTTTGTTCATTAGTACCGTTTAAAACTTTGTTATGAAAATTATCTAAATCGAGTCCTGATGCATCTTAATATCAAATGTTAAATGTTTTTGTATATATATGTAGATAAAAATAAAATAAACAAAAGTGTCCCGACGAAACTAGACATATTTATCACAGCACATAACACAAAATCAAAGATTATTAATTTAAAATGGTATATTTCGATATAAAATACGTAAATATAGAGCTGCACCTCCCCCCTCCCCAAACACATACAAATAAATGATTTATTTGAAAAGATTTTCTGTTTAAAAAATATACATTCTTATAAAATCAGTTAAAAAATATAAATTCACGCAAATTTAAAGTTTAATTTAGGTTATTATCAATTATTTACTCAGTGTAATTTATATATGTACTGACGATAACAAATTGTTTTCTAAATAGAAGCATCAGTTTAAATGTCATTTTTGAAGGTTTAACCTATTTCGTATTATTTATCATTATTTTTTTTACTGTAAGTTGTACTTGATAACAAATTATTTTTCTAATATCTTTTATAGATTATCAAACTTATTATTATTATTATTATTTAAATTCTGAAAGATAAAATGAAGTCTTTGTTTTGAAAACTTCAGAAATATGAATAATTTTTTGGTTCTGAAATTGTAGATAAATATTTATCTGTATTTCCTAAGTAACAAATATTTTTGCCGCAATTTTCAACTGGATTGAATGGAATTTCTTCATACCTGTTTGACCATGTATATATTCTTAGTTCCGTGACAATGAGAATATTATAATGTAAGCAGTTGCATACAATACCCCAATAGCAGGAAGTCACCTTCCCAACCTTCCAACAAAAGGACTCTCAACAAGATTAATCCGCCCCCTAGTCAGTTGTCAGCTGAGAATACGTTTGCAATTTTTGCCGGTCACTCATTGAGAGAGAGAGAATAAAAAGGGCGTTATTCCGAGAATTAGAACTTAGACTATTTGTGAATTTGTAAGAAAAAGCGTTACAAATAAATTTGTTAGTAAATGTAAAAGAATATATATATATATATATAATAGTTTGGGATTTTTAAGTAATAATTTGGTGATAAAAACATCTTATAAAAAAAGATATCAGTTCTTTTAGGCTTTTAAAATTGCCTAAAAACTTAGTTACTAAAATACATTTCAAGAAATCAACAAATATATTTCCCGTCGTTGATTAAATGAAAAAGGTGCATATTGTATTTTTTATGCATATAAAGATTCCATACAATATTTAAAGACTATTAACTGAAGATTTAACTGAAAAGTAATTTTATTTATTACAATTAGAAAATAAAATGATTTTGTTAACAGATTCAAATTTTATTAATAGTTTCTATTTTATGTAACTCAAGCAGTGTTTCAGTGTAATGATAGAATTTTACAAATGATTTTCACACCAAATTCTGATATAACAAAATTATACAAATTTTTACAATGGTGTGTTATTAATGAAAATACAGAATTTTAATATTTTTACAATGTTATAAAATAATACAGTGGTTTTACAGTATTTCTTAATCCCGCAACAAGTGGTAAATCTCCAAACATCTGTAACTCGTACCGTCGTATAAGAATTTCATAAGTAACGGATTTAATTATTCGTTAATAAGTACTCGCCAAAATATACCTAATCACTTTAAAACGGGTTTGTTGATTCGTTGTATTTGTGATGGCCAAATATGAACATGAGGGACAAATCAAGGGAGTGGGGGTTGCCCTCAGTGAAGGTCTTTCTAAAGGAACCTAACCCGTATTAACGCAAGGAAATCCGAGATTCGAAGAAAACGCCAGAAAATTCTGAACAATTAGGCCGACGGGCGCGATTGGGTACAAACTCAGCACATCAAATCTACCAGCTTCGAGAGCAGAATCTCTTGACCGCTGATGGAGCCCAGTATGAATCTGCAACAATGAAATATTTTAAAGAGTAAAAAGTAGGAAAGAAAAGACTAAGCATATTTATATATTTTTTTCATAAATTCATATAATAAGAGCACTTTTAACCAAGCGTAAAAAGAAAAAAAATCAAGCAAAATTTCTGTAAGAAAAAGTAAGAGCGAGAGAGAGCAAAAAAGTTTCATTTTTGAAAGGATTTACTTAGATTTTATTTGTCAATCATTAAAAAAATATATCAAGGGACACATCAAGGGATGAGGGTTGCCCTCCGGAGGGTCTTCTAAAGGAACCTAACCCGTATTTATGCAAGGAAGTTTAAGATTCGAAGAAAACCGCGAAAAACTCCAAACGATTAGGCCGACGGGTGCGATTGGGTACAAACTCAGCACCTCCCATCTACCAGCTTCGAGAGCAGAATCTCATGGCCGCTGGTGGGGTTCTCTATGAAGCTACAACAATGAAATATTTCAAAGAGTGAAAATTAGGAAAGAAAAGACTAAGCAAATTTATATATATTTTTTCCATAAATTCATTTAATAAGAGCACCAAGAGAAAAAAGGAAAAAAATCGATTAAAATTTCTGTAAAAAAAAAAAAAAAAAAAAAAAAAAAAAAAAAAAAAGTAAAAGAGAGAAAGAGCAAAAAAGTTTTATTTTTGAAAGGATTCACTTAGTCTTTATTTGTCAATCATTAAAAAAAATCATAATTTTAAATAAACTATGTGTTTTAATCTCTTGTTATTTTAATCTCTGGAAAATGTATTTTTATTAACTAAAATTAAATTTTATGGAGGATATCATTAGAAACGTTTTCCATCATTCATTGTGTGTCAAAATATATAGTTCATAATCAATTTTCTAACTACAAAACGATTTTAATGGATTTTAAGTATTAAAAGCTAAAAGGACATTTTTATCATTTAAAAATACAATTTCATTTTAAAAATTTTAAATTCGAAGACATTTATTATATAACAAATAAATATTGATAATTTATTTAGAGTTACTAATTTAAATTTATGTCGAATGTATGCAAAAGACACAAAAAATGAGGACATTTAATAGTTTTATGTTTCAAAAGTGGAGTAAAAATGCATGTATACCTTAGAAACCATTATTCCTTACTGACCCTACAGCACAACGGTCAGAGCGCGCGTCCAGAGTACGAAGGTACTCGGGTTCATATCCAGCAGGAAAAATGAAGGTAAGAAATTTGTTGCTGAATAATCTCTGTATAAGTAAATCCGTCTGAATAACAGAAAAAAACAACAACATTCGCGTTTTCTTCTAAAAAAATTTAATTAAATCATAGTTTTAATTTAATTGTTTTAACATATTAGTGACCTTGAAGTTTCCCAAAGTCCTCCTATATCACGCCCTCAAATTTTCCCCAGAATCTCTTGGGAAGGACCCTGAAGGAAGTCCTGGGGAGCGCGCCAGGATACTGTAAAGTGGACATTTTCGGTTCCTGAGGACCTCCTGGTGACAATTTTCTGCATCCTCAGGGATGCCTGGGGGATGACGGTCCTGGGATGTGAATCCTCCCCTAGACATGCTGGGGTGGCAAGTGTGCTGTATGGGTAATGGTGAAGATATACGCGATCCACTTTTAGTTGATCAGCCAGAATACAATATTACCTCTGTTTACGTCCACTCGTCCACTCCAAAATCCAATCTGTTGTACTAAATAGAAGACATAATGAATTTATTGATTGGAATTAGATATATGGGTGGGGAAGCAGGCCATTTCGGTCCTGCCATTTCGGTCCCGCCGTTTCGGTCCCGAGACATTTCGGTCCCTAGACGCTTCGGTCCCGAGACATTTCGGTCCCTGGCCGTTTCGGTCCCAAGACATTTTGGTCTCTAGCCATTTCGCTCCCAAGACACTTCGGTCCCTTGCCATTTCGGTCCCAAGACATTTCGGTTCCTTCTCCTTCAAACTGAAATTTTATGAAATAAGACATAATTTTATAGGGAACATTGCGGAGTTTTTAAACTGAACGCCATAAAATTTTTAGTATAAAGAGATTATAAGTGCCCGAAAATCGCACACAGGTATAACTCTTATCCAAAATATTATAATTCACACAAATTTTGTATGGTAATGCTAATGATAATTCGTAATCCTAATTCTCAAAACAATTACTAATTTTAATTTAAAATTCAAATTAATATTTTATTAAATATATTTATTAATTAATAACGTTAATAATTTACATAATGAATTTTACTTTAAAATAAATTCAATACATAATCCATTTTATATTCAGTGCATCATTATATTTCCTAGTAGTTTTAAACTGAAATTTATCTTTTACTTGTTTATTTATTGTATATTTAAAATTGCAGAAATTTAAAACAATTAGTAAAGTTAACAAGTTGGAAATTGCACGTGAACGTAGCAAATGAGGTGCGTTCGTACGATAACGAAGTTTTTAAAATATTCAGATCTTGCTGGTATAGTAGAGCGTACTCCGGATACAGTATAGTAGTCGAAATCTTTACGTTTCTGTAAAAATGCAGGAACTACATTTTTATTACACCTCAGAAACGTAAAGTAATTTTTATTACACCTCAGAAACGTATATCTTATTCATAAAATGTGAAATAGTTGAATATAATTAAAACACACCCCAAACCATGTTTCCCCGTATAGCATTATATAGTGGAATATTTTTGTGTGGCCCTGTAATTTAATAATAAAAATTCTTTGCATCACAGATTGTACAGAATGCATATTTTAGTATATATTTCATAGATTCGTGCCAATTCTATTATGTTCGAATGAGTGTAACATCATAAAAATGCATTTGAAACTTTTTCCCCATTGACCGTAATGTAACGGAATCCTTTTGATTGTCCCTGTAATTGATCTATGTATCCGATTTTCATAACATTTGAAACGACTCGACAAAATTACGCAATAATTATATGTTTTAAATTTTAAACGATTAAAATGCATTTAAAACTTTTTTCCCTATTGACCGTAATGTAACGGAATCCTTTTGAATGTCCCCGTAATTGATCTATCCATCCGATTTTCATAAAATTTGAAATGACTCGACAAAATTATGTTATAATTATGTATTTTAAATTTCAAACGATTCTGTTGGGTAGTTTTTGCGTTGTTATATGCGGACAGACGGACGGACAGACAGACGGACAGACGGACAGACAGACGGACGGACTGAGCGACAACAATAGGTGCTACGTATTTACATAATTACGAACGCACCTAAAAATGAAACTAAAGTAAAAATTGTCCTTATTTTTTCTAGGAAAGTAGAAGCGGAAAGGTAATACAAATGAATAAATAAATAAATAAATAAAAACTTTTGTCAATTAAAATTTGAAAAAAAAAATTTAATATTATTATATTACATTTTAATATATTTTATTAGATTAGATATTACATTTTATATACAATATTTATATTATTATATTAATTTTATGCAAATAAAAAAAATAATAATCTTATTAGAATGAAATAGGCCCAGTTTCAATAAAATTAACTCACAAAAATTGTCTTCATGGCATGAGAAGACTGTTAAAAATGCAATCAATAAATACTATTACTATTAAAAAAAAAAAAATGGCGGATGCAAATCTTTAAAAACAAATTTTTTTCATAACATGCCCAGTTATGAAATCACTATTGCTTTCGTATAATAATAGAAAGTAACTTATGAAAATAAATTTATAAGATGCAACTTTGTATTATAAAATAATAAAAATAATAAAAAATTTGCTCGTCGATAAATATATCTCATTTCTCAATTATCAAAGGAGAGGGTGTTGATGGGTGATTTGAGGAAATATGAATATATTATAACTTATAACTGTCTAATTGAATTATTAATGACATTTATTATTAAACTAATTGGAAGAAAAAAACAAGCACAATTTTTTATTATTTAATTAATGCTAAATAAAAGGTTCTAAAAAATGTAAGTAAACAGCCAAAAAATATTTATGTTAGTTTACATATAATACTTTTTAGTTTATAGTAGTTTATAGAAGTTTATCTAAAGTACTGATACTAATAATTAATGATAAAATTTTAAATATTTATTCTGATTAATAATAATACTACTAAAAGCGAAAGACAATATCCCCTAAAGTTATATCACATTGTTTAATCAAACAAAATTTTCAGCTCACTGTAATTTCTTTTTTACAAATTATAAAAGTTTAAATTTATCGGATTCTTAAAAAAAAGCCCGAATAATGCTGAATTTATATCATTTGGCAGGCCCACAACAATTAGAATCCAACTTATAAGGCAGCAAGCAAAGGAATAACAAGGGACCGAAATGACCACGGACCGAATCGTCTCGGGACCGAATTGTCTCGGGACCGAAATGTCTTGGGACCAAATTGTCTCGGGACCGAAATTCTCGGGACCGAAATGGCCAGGGACCGAAATGGCGGGACCGAAGTCGCGGGACCGAAATGTCGTGTACCCATATGGGTGGTGGAGGGTCTAGTGGGTGATGACATAAAAATATCGTATAATCCCCCAATGGTTTTTTTTAATTATTATTTCTGTAAAAAAACAAAGA
Organism: Maratus speculifer; assembly: GCA_964019185.1. Classification (NCBI taxonomy): domain Eukaryota; kingdom Metazoa; phylum Arthropoda; class Arachnida; order Araneae; family Salticidae; genus Maratus; species Maratus speculifer. Next base: position 132,200,265 of record OZ025297.1, on the reverse strand, counting down.
TTACACAATAACAACCGATCTAAAATCTCATATAATGGTAGATATATATGCAATCTACTTTTAGCTGTTCAGCTAGAATACAGTATTATCTCTGTTTACATCTACTTCAAAATCCACTTTTTTGTACTAAATCGAAGACATAATGCATTTTAATGATTGAAAATAGATATATGAGTGGTGGAGGGTCTAGTGGGTGGTTACATACGAATATCGCATAATCCGCTAATGCTTTTATATTTCAGTAAAAAAAAAAAAAAAAAAAAAAAAATTACATAATAACAATTGATTTAAAAACTCATACAGTGTGTCCCTAAACAAATGGTATGTAGGGGGTGATAGAACACATGAAGACGAGTAATAGTAAATAGGAAACCAAGGGTCCCAAACGTTTTCCAAAGGAGATAGCCGCCATTAAAGTTTGGGGTCCAAAATTTCAAATATACATAAAAAACGGAAAAATTGGTCGATTGATTTGCGGTTTTCACTAAAATTATTCTTTATGTTGGTATTTTCTTGAAAATAAATTATAACGATAAATTTCGAAAAATGCCGATAGAGGGCGCTTTAGACTTTGAAGTAATGAAAAACTATTTTTTGCCGTGATTTTTTGCATCTCATTAAAGGTTTCGTAAGCTTAGACTTAAACTTAAATTTTGAGCTTAAAATCTGAATAGTTGGAAGCGGTTAGGTAGCACAAACTTAACTGTGTTCAGAGGGTTTAAATTTCAAATGATTATAAAAAACGGAAAAATTGGTCGATTGATTTGCGGTTTTCACTAAAACTATTCTTTGTGTCGGTATTTTATTAAAAATGAATTGTAAAGATAAATTTTAAAAAATGCCGATAGAGGGCGCTTTAAACTTTGGAGTAACGAATAACTACTTTTTACGTTATTTTTTGCATTTGATTAAATGTTTTCGTAAACTTAGACTTAAACTTAAATTTTGAACTCAAAATCTGAATAGTTGGGAGTGGTTAAGTATCACAAACTAAACTGTGTTCAGAGGGTTCAAATTTCAAATGATAATAAAAACAGAAAAAATGGTCGATTCGTTTGCGGTTTAAAATAAACCTATACTTTAAGTCAGTATCTTCTTGAAAATGAATTTTAAAGATAAATTTCAAAAAATTCCGTTAGAGGGTGCCTTAAACTTTAGAGTAACCAACAACAAATTTTAACCGTTATTTTTTGTATCTAATTAAATACTTTCCATAAATTGTTAAATGTTTTCAAAATCTTAGATTTAAACTTAAATTTTGAACTCAAATTCTGAATCGTTGGGAGGGGTTAAGAAGCGCAAACTGAAGTGTGTTCAGGAGTTGAAATCTAACCGCCCCCCCTCGAACACAGTTCACTTTTGCTCCACTTAAACACTCGCAACGACTCAGAATTTGATCTCAAAATTTAAATCTAAGCATTTGAAAGCGTTTAATGAGATTTAAAATAATAACGGTTAAAAATAGTTGTACGCTACTCCAATGTTTAAGGCGCCCTCTATCGGCATTTTGTGAGATTGATCATTAAAATTTATTTTCAAAAAAAAAAAACACTGATTTAAAGAGTAGTTTTTTCAAAAACCACAAACGAATCTGCTAATTTTTTCCGTTTTTTTAATAGTTTTCCGTATAGTATTTAAACCCTCTGAACACAGTTCAGTTTGTGTTACTTAACGACTCCCAACTATTCAGATTTTGAGCTCAAAATTTAAGTTTAAATCTAAGCCTACGAAACCATTTAATGAGTTGCAAAAAATAGTATTAGGATGGATTATTTCGTTAATCCAAAGTCTAAAGCGCCCTCTATCGGCATTTTTTGAAATTTATCTTTATAATTCATTTTCAATAAAATACCGACATAAAGAATAGTTTTAGTGAAAACCAAAAATCAATCGACCAATTTTTCCGTTTTTTATAAACATTTGAAATTTAAACCCTCTGAACACAGTTAAGTTTGTGCTACTTAACCGCCTCCAACTATTCAGATTTTGAGCTCAAAATTTAAATTTAAGTCTAAGCTTACGAAACCATTTAATAAGATGCAAAAAATCACGGCAAAAAATACTTTTCATTACTTCAAAGTCTAAAGCGCCCTCTAATGGCATTTTTCGAAATTTATCTTTATAATTTATTTTTAAGAAAATACCAACATAAAGAATAATTTTAGTTGAAAACGCAAATCAATCGACCAATTTTTCCGTTTTTTATGTGTATTTGAAATTTTGGACCCCAAACTTTAATGGCGGCTATCTCCTTTGGAAAACGTTTGGGACCCTTGGTTTCCTATTTACTATTACTCGTCTTGATGTGTTCTATCACCCCCTAGCGTATATACCATTTGTTTAGGG